>CM062244.1:2969907-4169907 GCA_031216285.1 Syzygium syzygioides
TCCCAATGACCAAACATCAAGTTCTACTTCTATCGAAATGCAACCAAAACCATGCCAAAATATTGGAGAATTTAAGAAAAAATCAGGCATTCATCTTTGAGAAGCCATCACATAACACAACCAAACAAGAAAGTAAGAAAGAAAAGGACTCTCATTTAGGTCAAGTTTTTACTCATCTCTAGTTGCATTTGTGGGATACATAGAAGACTGTCATTAAATTTCAAGACATGTAGAAGCCAATTCAGATCAATAGAACTTCAAAGGCTAGATCCTCTTATTCATACCAAAGATTTTCCTTCAAGCTTAAACAAACACTTTTTAACATCTAATACATTGCGAATTAGAATAAACACTTCAGAAAAATCTATGCTGGCAATGACCTTAACTACAAATAGACATTTCAAAGCCCAAAGCCAAGCCAAGCCAAGAAATCTCTCCGCTCTGTAAGGAATCACAGCATCCCTAGGGATTTGCGTACAAGCTAACTAACTTGACAAGAACACCACATAACAAGAATCATGCAATTCTAAAATCACAAAGCTCTCTCTCGAGAACATCCATCCTCTCTAACGTATGCTATTTCTGGCTCTATATAAATGCTCCAAGAGTATACGAGACTTTCAAAACTTCAAAGATACTACAACTTTAGTCAAACATGAACACGCAATAAGCTAAGAAGAGAGATCGAGAAGATAATGGCCACCTTAGCTGCTGAGATGATGCTTCGTTGTGTGCTTGAAGGAAGCTTATCACTGAATCACATGGAGATTGAGCGCCGGCCATACCACCGCAATTGCGGCTGTGCCTGCACAAGTTGAAAGGCACCTGTCCAAGTGCCTGTGATAGACACGGCAACGTTTCATCCCCCAGAAAAGAATCATGGAGGGATTATTGTGTATCAATGGTAGTTTCCAATTTCTCTTCTCAGTCTTCCCCGTTATTTAGCAGCTTGTCAGGTAGTATAAGAGATCCCTGCGAAGCAGATTAAGCAGAACAATGACGTGTACATATTAGAGCGGGATATATGGTGAACATAGAAGAGGAAAGGTCAGGAATCAAGAAGAATTTTTTTTCTTTCCTTTCTTTCTTTTTCCTTTCATAGCCTTCATGGCTCCTCAAGGAAAAATAGCCATTTAGAGAATAAATAATGTCAATTCAACCATTGTATTATCACATTGTGAGTGCTGAGAAATTACATGGAAGTATCTTCTTTGCTCCTCCTCTTTTTTCTTCAAATGTAAGACCAAGATGCAAAAAGAATATAATATGCTCAGTTGAATGCTCTTTTATACTCAAAGTCTCTGGAATTATTAAACTCTTTGGATGTTCTAGCTCATCTACATGTCTTTCAAAAGAACAGCACTGTGGCTCGGTTATTTTGATGGCCAGCTAAGAAGAACCAAGAACAAGTTAAAAGCAATAGTCAGCTTCTTTCTCAGACCATTATATTTCTCATAAGTCATTCTTTTGTATAGCCTGGATATTTTCTTTTTTGTCGATAGAAACGACTACACACTTGAGAGATTTTACCCTTGATCAGCTTTGCACGGGCATGGATCAACACCAATTAATCTAATACGGGTATTTTAAATAAAAAGAAGTAAATACAAGATGAAATTCGACAGGTATGCCCTCATGGTCTTCACGGTTGATGCCTTATACGAAGGTGAAGTTAATTATTTGTTGCAGAAGCTAAGCGATTAAACAATTAAATTGACAATATAAAAAAATAAAGCAGATGCCAGATTTACGTGGTTCGGTTATAGTGACCTACATCCATAAGAAGAGCAGCACAGAATTTCACTATAAATCAAGCAATACAACGGAGATTACAACCACACTCAAACACACTCGGTGTTTTTCAAGCTCCAATTACACTCAATAGCTCACGCAGTATTTAACTCCACAATTCGTCACGAAATAATCTCTCAATCTCGTAAAGGAATTGATACAAATTCTTATCACAAGAATTTAATCGCTTAAGAACACCAACACACGGATGTAATTATCTAAACTTCGAAGCCCCACGATGGAGTCACTCTGCACCTCTTCGCACAGCAAAGCACGTCCACTGCTCGACTATCAAGCACTCAAATCGGCACTTCAAGAGAACTGCATTAACAACAGCGCTTAAGGAATCCACAATATATATCCAAGAAAGAATGCGCACAGTAGCCGACATTAATGCGAGAAGGAAACTGTGAACTTCAGTCAACGAAGTCCACCTTCACTTTCCTTTTCCAGTTTTCGTTGGCTGACTTCAGTAGGAAAGATATCCATGAATATATATATTCCCACGTGCCAAGCCCCAAATTGGATCGGTCGAGGAAGTTGACTTCGTGTGGCCTCACCAATTTCGATATCATGACGAAACAGTAATCCTTAGACAATCTGGACTCTTATTACCGAGTGGGAAATACGACATCCAAGTAGCACCACCGTGAGCGTCCATAAACATCACTTTCAGACTTTCCTTTAATAAATCTTGTGTTAATTTTCGTTTAATAGACTCAAACTTGAGACATATTTTAAACATTATTCATGAATCGGTCTATAGAAGAAGACATATATTTACTAAGTTAGATTCAAAAAAAGAAAAAATATATTGAAGAAAGTATTTTGGCGGACAACGCTAATGGCGGATGACTCAACCATCAACTATTTGCGCAGAGTAATTACAAATTTACTGTTTTCGTCCGTATACCCTGATCCGAGTCCTGGTCAATGACCAAAAATCATACTTTGCTTAATGATCTTTTTCTAAAGTGAAGAGAGCTACTATGTACCGTCTCTAACGTTTCGCAGTCACAAATTGCTAGACCAAAAAACGATGTTGATTTCTGTAACAGTCTTAATTTTCGATCCTTTTTCCGGGATTTAAGAAATAAATTTGACCAATGCACTATAATGAGATCTCACCCGGGACCCGCGCATTCTCGGGATGCTAACCTTAGGGGTAAGGCTATCACGGGATTCAGTTTGTACGACCAAAAAACTTGACCTGGGTTTGATCTTCAACTATATGGATTGACGAGGGAATGTTTTGAGCCAACCGAGACCGGTCTATTTGATTGATCGTGTTCAAAGGGCATTAGTGACAGACCCTCGCAATTATATGACAATCGAGGTCGCCTTGGTTCGAGCAAACTTAAACGTGATTTGACTTAGTGTCGGTCACGGGTCGAGAGCGCATAATCCTAAGAAGCCACCCGTTAACAAGAGATAAGCTAAAGTCGCAATTGGTCAATTTTAGTCATTTTTTGGAGTTCAGGTCCGGGAATCGAGAATTTTGAAAGTGACAATTTTGAGCGGCCGATGACCTTTTTGGCTTGGCCAACCTTGGGGCCACCCATTTCTGCAAAAAAATGGATTTCGGTTCGAAACCGGAAAAATTACGGTTTTACCCCTGTGGGCACCGAGATTTGATTTTGAGCCTATTTAAGGTTATTTTTCGAGGCTAGCATCATTTTGGAGTGGCCACGCGCATTTGGAACAGTTTTGGACAAAAATTGGAATTTAGATAAAAATTGAAAAAATAATATTATTTTATTTCCGAAACTTTGCAGTCGATTTCAATGGCTTAAAAAGTGAATTTCGTGAATCCAACGCCATATTATGTTGGCCACGCACATATGGAACGCGTATGTGCAAAAATTGGAATTTCGCCCCGGGACCGGAAAAATGACCATTTTGCCCCTAGGCCCATTTTAGTTCTGAATTTTGGGGATAATTTTGGGATAATCAAGTCTGAAATATCAGCTCAATTATTGGACAATTGACCTCTTTGCCCCTCAATTATTGGATTAGGTTGAATTTAGGCCGTCGAATCAAGGGCAAAATGGGAAATCGCGTAGTATCGCGACATTGGCACTTGGGGGCTGACATATTTGACCATGTTGGACTGGTTTTTCTCTCTTCTCACCCTCCCTCTCGGGCAGAACTCTTTCTCTCCCAATTTCTCTCTTTTTCTCACATTTCTCTCTTGGTTTGTCTTGGCCGGAGCACGTCGCCGGCCACCGGAGCACCGCCGCCGGTCACCGTGCCTCCCCGTCGACCATCACAGCCCTCAGCCTTAGTCCAGCCCCTGTCCAACCCCTTTCTCTCTCTTTCTCCCTCTTTTTATCTCTTTTCCGTTCTGCAAACAGTACCGCCGGAGCTTCACCGGAGCTCCGATCGCCATTCCATCGACACCCAGCCGTCTAGCTGGTCCATACGTCCCTGTTCATCGCCGGTCGTACAGCGTCAGTACGGTTACTGTTCACCGTCCGTACGGTCGCTGTTTCACCGCCGTCCGTACGGTCATTGTTCACCGCTGCCCGTACGTCACCGGCGACGCCGCTGCCGCTGTTCCGGCCCGTTCCAGCCCCGTTCTAACTCGCTTTTTAGGGTAAGTGTTTTCCCCAAATGTCATTTAGGACCTCGGGTATTTCTAGGATCGTTTAGGAATCGGTTTAGACAAATTTGTGAATATTTTGTGACTGATTTGGTGGCTGTTTAGGACTGAATTAGGGGCTGCATAATTGATGGTTATGGACTGATTGACGAGGGAAATTCGAGGTTTAGGAGGCTCGGTTAAGACTGTGATATTGAGGATCGATCGGGGTTGAATGGTGTGATTAATTGGAATTGTATTAGCTTGATTGGGTTTATTGGATTAAATGTTTTGTGTGCTGTGGTTGGCTGGTTCTGAATTGTGCATTGGACTGAATGCGATGCGGTGGTGTGCCATGTGTGTGGCCGTGAGGTGTGGTGGCGTGGAAATGTGAATGTGCATTGAATTCGTGTGATAAGTGTATGTGGGTCGTGAAATGTGTTCGTGTGATGAGAATATGTGCATTTGTGATGTGTATGGGAGGTGTAAGATTGTGTGTGATAGCGTGTTTGAGTGGCCGTGTGGTACATGTGGTGTGAGTGGAACGAAGGTACGGATGTGTAGGATTGGTTGGGAAAAGTGGATCCGTCCTGAGGCGTGTACGTTTACGCGGGACGATGCCGTCCCTGACGAGGTGATGATGCCCGGCCTGACAAGGTGTCGATGCCTGACGTGGTTAGAAGACCATTGGCCTGATGCGTTTTACGCGGGTGCGGTAGAAGAAAAGTGTGTGTAGGATTCCGTCCTAAGGCATGTACGTTTATGCGAGACGATGCCGTCCCTGACGAGGTGACGATGCTCGGCCCGACGGGGTGACGATGCCTGACGAGGTCAGAAGACCGTTGCCCTGATGCGTTTTACGCGGGCGCGGTAGTGGTGGAAAGGTTGAGAATGAGCAAGAATTGGCAGGACGAGTGAAATTAAGAAAGTGACGTGTGGTGTGAGTTCGTGTGCGAGTGTGTTTGTATCGCATGATGTGATGCTTAATTATGGAGTAAAAACTGCTAGACACAATATGGGATGTGCCCAAGTGGGTTTTATTTTATAATTGAGACACGTGCGCGTCTGTGATTCATTGCTGCAATATGTTGACTGTGTTATTGTCTAGCGTGCAGAGGTGTGTATGTTGGATTCCAAGTAGGGTCGTGTGTGGTTGTTAGTTTGATTGATAGTCGTGTGCTACACGTGTTTTCGTCTGGCGGTACGTGAGTGCCTACGTGGGGTTTGGGGTTGTACACTTATTGAGATTCGTCTCATGATTGTATAACCGCCACTTTCAGACTCCCAGCCATAAACCCTGGGAACCACCTCCTCTTTTTGAAGTACGAAGAGCTGCCCATGGTGCTCGGTGGATTCGTAAGTGATGCCCAAGAGATCTCCGGAGGATCGAGCCAGATGAATTAGGGGCAGATTGGAGAAGGGCGACCCTTAGATTTTTCCCTAGGGCATTTTAGGGGTTGTATAGCTTGGGTTATCCGATAGTGAAGTTAAGATAACTAAGCCCCTAATATTTTGTTATAACGGTGATTTCTAATGCTAGTTTGCTAAATATGTCTGTAATACAATGTTTGTATATATTTAGTGTAGTGGCTGTATAAAATGTTGTAGTTGGTGTTTGATTGTCTTGGTGTTCTACCCCGTTGTCGTCATCTTTCTGTCCGAGATTTTTATATCCGCTTCCGCATGTGACTCTGATTTTTGGGTTGGGTCGGCGATGTTCCTGGGACGTTGCATCATTTCGACCAGAGCAGGGGATGTCGTGAGCTCGATGGGGGTTTGGGGTGTGACAATTTCACAGAAGACAAAGGCCTGCTTAGATATTGACACGGTGCTTTTAGTCCGCTAAAATTATTCCATTTCGCATCTTTTTTTTTTTGGTCATTTCACCTGCAGATGACCATTTAATTACAGCCACAACTATTCTGAAGGCTCTTCTACTTGTCACAAGGAGAATAATTCGCAAAAATATTTTATTGCAGTAGATCCTCTTTTTCAAGGCAAAGAAAAAGGACCCGTAAATGAGAGGTTTATAGCCAATCTCCCCCCTTGAAGGAGCAGCCTCATCTATCCTCACAAGTCATTGATAATGTTGATGACTGTTACAATCGGAACTTTATTCCTATTAGTCCCTTACATCGGAAAAGAAATCAAATAACGATGATTAGATCTGATCACCTTGTATAAATGGTAATGATCTGGGGACAGGATACGATGCTAACTACAAGGTCCTAGTAGCGTCAATAGACAGCATGTTTCTCTTTCACATGATAACTTTATACAACCCTCATAAACCAATTACAGGCCACTCTCGGTGATAACTGTTGATAGCAACAAATCTGTCAAATTTTTGGCCAAAAAACAAACTAATCTCTAAAATTTTTAATAGATTCTAGTTTAGTCCTAATACTAGCAATCCAATCACTTTTATCCTCAAACTATTGGCAAGAAATTGTTTAAGACACATTCAAATCCATTAGCCTAGTTGATAGACCCATTGGCAAAGTTAATGTGCCTGCGCTAATTAATTTAAGCCCTCCTTTCTTAATCAAGAATGCCAACAGTTGTGAATGTCATTCTATGATACTTCCAGGTCTAAAACGGTCCAACTAAATTTTAAATTAAGCTTTATGGAACACATCAGTGCTTTTCTCTAACCCTTGCTTCAAGGACCAATAAACCTATTCTTCAACAGCTGAACCAAGAAAAGTAAATCTATGGTTTGCCTCACTGACAAATATAGGAAAAGTGCAGAGGTGAAAAATGAGGTGCGGGAAGGCCTAAGACCATTTTGATTATAGATATTAGAAAGGCCATATAGTATAGTTTAACTATATAACAGTGTCCACATAGACATGCCCACGTAGTGGAGAAGATGCATTACCTTTTTCTCAGCAAGATGACAACCTACAAGCATTTGCTGCTGGCATCATAGACAAATATTCTATCAATGGTCTGCCCTCAAAGTACTAGTCGGAAAAACATCTCTTTGGACTAGACAATGCTAAGAACCTAATTCCAAGAGGAGCAACATTCCCATAGCTTAAAGCTACCTAAGCAAGCCTCCCCATAATTCAAAAATCCCGACCATAGCCTCCATTATTGATTACAAAGAGTATAAGGTTTTATCAGTGAACTCATTTTTCCCAGAGAAATCCTACAACCTTCCATTCAAAATATAATATTCCTGTAATGCATTGTCGTATAAAGTTTACAACTTCCGTATCAATTTTATGCTCAACACTAGGAAAATTTTTGATAATTCAAGCTTAAAAGGGTGCTCTGCCTCGGGAAAGTTCTCGATTATCGAATAAGAAATATTCAACATTCTGAATTGACAAAGCATGTTCATCGAATTCACCTCCTTATAGAAGAAGCCAGTAAAGTGGCAGATTAGCCCAAGTAATATATTCGAAAGAAGCTCAATTTTTTGGAGAAAAGAATTAGTTATAGGGGAGTAAAATTATAGTTTGGTCTTGTCATCATGGATGGAGCATATTAAACAAATTAAGAAGAAAACATTTCTACCATTACTGGAAAGAGAATAGCTTCTTTGTTGCTCGTGCATCCTATCATATCAAAACCACGTGGCATAGTAGGTATCAATTATTGTTGACACCTATTTTTAATTTGTCCAAAATTAAATGCACAAAATTTAGGAATTAATTTTTTTAGTTCCTAAAACAAAAAATATTTCTATTTAAATACATTGCATGTAGAAATTAGGCATATTTGTGTTAATATGGTCTATTAAAATATTAATTTAAAAAAAATTCAAAAAAATAATAATATAATAAAATTTTTAAATTAATTAATTAATTAAAAAAAGACAAAAAAAAAATCGAGTCCGGCCGGGTCGGGGCCAGGCCAACCCGGCCCGTTCCTCTTTTCCCCCCGTGCAGGCCTCTTCCCCCTGCCCTTTCTTTTCTTTTTTTCCCCGCGTGGGCCTCCTCCTCCTCCAGCCCGCTCCCTCTCTTTTCTTTTCTTTTTCTTTCTTTTCCCCCCGCCAGCCCAGCCCGCTTATCCTTTCCTTCTCTCCCCCTCGCGCTTCTGGACCTAACCCGGCCCAGCTTCCTTTCTTCTTCCTCTCCCCCCGCCCTGTCGCTGTCGTCGCCTCTATTCGCCCCTGTGCACGTCATCATGCCAACGCACGGCGGCGGCGCCCCTCGTCATCATCGTCAGCAGGCCAGAGGAAGGCCGAACGAGCACGCCAACGGGACTAGCATTAATTGCTAGTCCTGTCCGCCCCATTTCCCGCTCACCCTCTCTCTCCTTCTCCTCTCTCCTCCTCCCCTTCCTCTCTGCCCATCGCCAGAACCCCCCTTTTCACCGGCCTATAGCCGCGGAATTCGCGGGGCATAGGCCGGTGCAGGCCTTCGTCATGCCAACGCACAGAGGCCATGTCGCCGTCTATAAAAGCCAAGGAGAGAGAGAGGAGCGCCGGTCGGCCATTTTCCAAAAAATTCATAAAGAGAGAAGAGAGAGAAAGAGAGAGAGAGAGAGAGAGAGAGTGACCGAGGCCTCGCCGGAGCAAACCAGCAGCTTCGCCGTCGCCCACGGAGCAGCTGGAGACCCCCCAGAACGCGCCGTCGACCGGTGAGCCACCTTGGCCGAAGCTCCCCTATTTTCCCCTATTTTCTTGGCTCGTTTGGCCGGGACTCGCGCTGGCCGTCTCGCGCGAATCCCGGCCCATACCGACGTCGTTCCCGGTCCTTGTTCACCGTCTGAAGTGTGCCTAAACCGTCGGAGCCGACCGTGCCGCCGGAGGAGGTCGAAATCGATCGATTTCCGCCGCGCCCGCCAGTTGTTCGACAAAATGCCCCAACGAAGCCAGTTTTGATTCACTCGCCGGCCGGCGATTCGGTGATCGGACGGTGAGTCCAGTCGCTGGAAAAGGTGAGTCAGGGCTTCTGGGTGAAGACCCAGGCCATGGATAGCCTGGGTTGTCCGACGGGGTCGCCGAATATGGCCGGCAAGGCTCCCGTGTGTTCAGACAAGCGGGAGCCGTCCCCAAACCGAATCGGTCTGCAGACCGGTTCAGCCGATCTACAATCGAATAGGGCCGGTTCGACCCGGTCGAACCGTCCCTATTTTGTCCTTTCCCATCGGACCGAGACCCTACCGGGCCCGATCCGATCCGTACCCGGGTCAGTGACCCGGGTCGACCCTTGACCCGGGCCGGATCCGGAAATCCGACCCGGGTCAACGCGATGGGTCAGGTCCGTTGACCCGGGTCGGTTCTGACTGACCCGGATCTGACCCGACACGACCTGTTTTTTTATTTTTATTTTTATTTTCTTTTATTTTATTTTTAAAAAAAATTTAAAAATTTTAAAAAATTTGAAAAAATCAAAAAAATTTTTAAAAAAGGTTTTTCTTTTCCTTTTTAAATTAAAAAAAATTTTAAAAAAATTTTCTTCTTTTTTTTTCCTTTTCCGTATTTAGTTTTTTTAAAAAAAATTAAGAAAAAAGACTTAAAAATTAAAAATTTCTTAAAAAATATATATTTCCTTTTTATTTTCTTATTTCGTTTTTTAATTCATTTTTTTTCGAAAAAAAAATTATTTTTTTAAAATTATTTTTTTGTAACTTATCTGAGTGTTTTAATCCTTTGTCATATTATGCATATTGTTGTTTTATTTAAATTAGACAAGCCTAAAATCGCGCGATAGTATATTGCGTGTTTTATTATTACTGTTGTGTTGTTAGTATGCATGTTTTAATATGATTGCATGAACTGCCGTCTTTTGAATGTCATCTAGCTTAGTTAGGGCTAGAACCCTAGGCTGTATGACTTGTTGTGTTCCTGACTGCTGATCATTTCTGATTATGCATTCGCTTGATCACCTCACATGTTAGGAGAATGGTCCTAAAATCAATCCAAATTGCCTGATAAATGTTTTCAAAAATGAACAAGGTAAAATGGTACCGAAAAGGCATTAGTTATCCAACTAGTGTAACCAAGTCTCCGAATTCAGTTAATCTCTGGTTCGCAGGAATAGGGTGATTCTCCCATCACCTTATTTGGGTTTCTAATCGACCCACCTCAAATCGATTAGTGACAACTCCTTCATATAAACCATTTGCATGTTAAATATTTAAACCCTAAGTCGCGATATGATATGGGCTTGGGAGAGCCCAAGTTAAGTCCTGAACCTAGACTTAGCATATGCCAAGCGAGCCCCCCTCCTTTTTGCATGTTGTCAAAGAGGGCTCGAGAGATCGATTGCGACAGACTGGCGACTCCGCTGGGGACTTGCATTTTTTTAAGTGGACTTAAGCCAAAATTTTTATCCTGTTCAAAATAATTTTTGTTTGGCAACAAGGATTCCAGGTGTGAGCCTAACATTAAGGTGTTATTTGTTTTGCAGGTTTGAATTAGTTGTTTATAAATTGTTATGCGTGTTTTAATGATTTAGCACTACACTATTGCACACACAACCAAGCTGCCGGACTTGGGCCGCAATAGGACATTTTAGGATGGTGTTAAGAAAGATACGACCTCGAACGCAAGCCCGCGATGTAGAGGTTGCCTTTCTTTTCCCCGAAATTTATTTCTAAAAATCGTAAAGAAATATCTTTAGCCGCTATTCGCGTGACTATAAGATAGTCCTTTCGATTTGGCCGAGGTTAAAAGGACTTGACACCAACGTGAAACTGCGACGGTCAGGCACCCTTTTAATTTCACTTTACTAAGCCAGTCTAGATAAAAATCGAACCTCACTCCTCATGTGTTTGTCGTCGTGATTGCCATGGTTCAAGGAAAGGTATATATTCTATCCTTTCTCATTTTATTATATAACTTACTCATTCAATTGATTTGTTACTGTTAAACCACTCGTTGATTACAGTCTATAGACAAGGAATACGTCTATTATGGAGCTTGTCCATGAAAATAAACAGCTCCAAAAGATTGTAGATTCCCCATAATCTATGGAATGAGCATCCGGGAAAGGTGTCCTTTTTGTTAAAACCTCATATCTTTTATATTTTCATTGTAATTATGTTCAGAGGTTTTGATTTTCGTCCTTAAAAGTATTTTTGGGATGTGTTAATGTTAATATGACTCGGGCCGCTTTTTATGCTTTAAATAAAATTTTTTGCCCCTTTGTAACACCACCGCGGCCTTTGGCCCAGTGGTATCCTGGGATGTAGCCTCAAGGTCCGAGGCGACCGGGGTTCGAATCCCAAGGACGCCGCCTGTAATGAATATATAAATAAAAATCTTTTTTCTCATTTTTTTCTTTGCCAATAAAGAAAATATGCAATAATATTATGACTAAGTCATAAAATGCTTCTTTATTAGGCATTATACTTATTTATTTCAACATTTTCACAGGTAGTTATAAAAAATGGCCGAAGAGAACGTCCGTCTCAATACCATGGAGGACGAAATGAAGCTAGTTCTCAACGCGATCTAAAATCTCACAAAGCAGGTAGAATCCATTCAGAGCAAGATCACGCCCACGCCCATGCCTGCAGCAGTTGAGGTGGTGTTATCACCACCGTTTACTGGAAAAGACAAAGTCTCTGCTAGTGACAGCAGAATGCCTCTGCTAGAGGGCGATCCACTTCCTCTTGCCGTCAGGAAGCCTGAACTTGAAGCTGTACCAATGACAAAACAGGACAAACGCCTTGCAAAGGTTGAAGAGATGTTGAAACAGCTCTAGGGTCCGCAAAATGCTGTCCCACTTGACCTGTCTATATATAAACGGGTCAAAGTACTAGAAAAATTCATGATGCCGGAATTCGAGAAGTATGATGGTACCTCATACCCCAGACACCATCTGCACATATATCATGTACGGATGACGCAGTACGTTGATAATAAACCCCTCATGATTCAGACCTTTCAAGCGAGTTTAACGGGGCCAGCCCTGACATGGTATATGTCGAAGGATATTGATACTTTCAAATCCTGGGACGATGCTGCTGATGCATTCCTCAAGCAATATCAATTTAACCTCAACGTCACCTTTACTTGTGATGATTTGGAACGCGTTGAGAAGAAAAAGAGCGAGTCTTTTAAGGAGTACGCTACCAGATGGAGAAGTTTGGCCGCCCAGGTTACCCCATAACTCATTGATCATGAACAAGTGAAGTTGTTCATAAAGTCACTTCCGTACGAATACAGACACCGACTGATTGGTGCCACTGCTGAATCCCTTAATCGTTTTGTTCCTGTGAGCGAACGAATTGAGATGGGATTGCGTGAAGGGTGGTTCATAGACCCCACTTCCACAAGCAAAAAACTCGACATGAAGAAGGAGAAAGAATCCCTGACAGATGCGGATGTTGCATACACCCAAACCGTTCGCCCTTCCCTAATGGTTCAGATGAGTAGTGGACGGCAACCGGCCTCAGGCCGCAAGCCGCCCCAAAGGCAAAACAACAAAAAGCAGTTCACGCCACTTCCTTTGCCTATGTCTCAGATCCTACCTATTCTCCTGGAAAAGAGATTGCTTGCCAAAGAGCCGAAGCGTGAAAATCCTGAGCATTTCCCTAACTACGACCCCTCTAAAGCGTGTGATTATCATTTGGGTGAAACGGGATATTCCGTCGATGACTGTGTGGTCCTGAAAAATAAGGTCCAAAAATTGTTAGATGCAAAGATGTTTTCATTCTGCAACGCACCATCCAAGCAAGCAGGAGGCGCAGATGTCGTCATTGAGTAAACTGAAGACTCAATTTTCCTCCCTTAGAATAGAGGCATATTTAATAGTTTGAATACTCCCATGTGGGAGCTTTTCTTGCTTTCTAAAGTCTCAGCTGTTTTCTAAGATTTTAGTTTTCTGAATTTGTCATTATGCTTGGAATTTCAGTATTGTAATTTCCATTCCAACAAATGTAATTCGCTTGAATTATTCAAAAAAATTACAAATGTTTTGTTTTAAGGGCCTGAGGAAGTATCCCAAACCGACCCGTTGATGATATCCAGCCATGTAAAAGAAAGTGTTCTAAGGTCCGGGCTTCCTCATGCTTCCTCATTTCTAAGCTTTTGAAAATAAAATAAATGTTTTGTCATTTTTCAAAAGAACAAAAAGGACGGTGGTGAAAAAAAAACATGCATATTCATAACCTTGTTTGTTTTTCTAACTCGCTCACTTCGTGTCTCAGAACATACTCCTTTTTGATTTGTTATTACAAAAGTGACATTTGAAAATGGCACAAATTGAAGAACACTGGTAATGCTACCAGACCGACTCATTTGATAGGGGCAGTCCGAGCAAAGATCAGCCAATCTTCAAAATGAAATGTATGGCAAATCTCATTACTTTTAGTATGAGATATCAATTCCAGAAAGTCAGAGGGAGTGCTGAGCATTCCTTGACACCATGATGAGCGAAACATCATTTCGTACAAAAGTCGGGGACAGATCAAGAAAAGATTATCCCTTTTGAAAGAAAAAGGTATGTCTTATTCCTTAATAAATTTTGGAAATGACATTCCATCCCTTTTGCAGATAATGAAATAGGGAACATGCTAGACCCTGATGTACTAGCAAGCCAGATGAAGCACCAATGTTAGGACCTCTCAAATGAAGCATAACGAAGAAGTACTTAATTGGAAGAATAGACTAGGGAGCATGCAATCCCCCAGTCCATAAAAAAGGGTGTTTTTCATTCCTAAAGTTCATCCACTTTAGCTTAGAAATGACACATTCTTTCCTTTTATGTAGGGCAAATTTGAATAGAGATCCTGTGCAAGCAACTGGAAAGGACTTTGCATATGACAAGATAGAGTCAATCCTAGTCCCACCAATCATGGAGGTCTCAACGTCAGTCATGCTCACATCGGTCAAAGACCTTTAAAGTAGAGGTTAGCTTTGCTGCGAAGATCCCCATGCAAGCAATTACACATGCCCTGTGCATGTCAAGAATCAGAGGATTTTCGAGAAATGCCTCGGCATGCCAGAACCGCGTTGGCACAGCATGCGCCGACAATAGAACTTTCCAATTGGAGGCACTCCCAATCATAGAGGATCTCATTCGAGCTTCGAGACTAAGAACATGGAGAAGCGGACTAAGACAGAGAAGGCTGAACAAAATAAAGAGGAGAAAAGACTTTGCTAGCCTTGAAGACAAAATGGAAGAAGGGTAATCTGTATCGTTCTCAATTTACCCTCAATCATCTCACTTCTAACATAAGCTCATGTTTTTGTCAGAATGGAATTACTGACATCCGAGAAAACTTAAGGAG
This sequence comes from Syzygium syzygioides, assembly GCA_031216285.1. NCBI lineage: Eukaryota > Viridiplantae > Streptophyta > Magnoliopsida > Myrtales > Myrtaceae > Syzygium > Syzygium syzygioides. The sequence goes on from CM062244.1 coordinate 2,984,477, forward strand.
TTGTCAGTTGAATCTCCAATGAATGGAATCACGAAGGGTAACATTGTATCGTTTCCAATTCCTATCCCTAAAAAAGCCATTCATTAACATGATCTTTCTTATTACCTTACAGATATGCCTCACTGTCCCAGCATAGGTAAATATCTCTTTCTCTAAAGAAACTTTTCTCATAAAAGTGGAAAGAAACAAAAAGGAAGAAATAATTAAAGAAAATAGATACTATTTTCTTCCTCAAGTGCATTACATGGAAGAGACTCTTGCATGGTAATTTTACCTGTTTAATTCACCAATTCCATATGAAAATTTTGACAATTCGACGAATGGTGTCGAACTGCTCTGGTGTATTGAACGAGATGTGTCAGGATGATGAGAGGCAACCCTTGGTCTATACACATTCTCACGTACCAAACTCTTGCAAGATGAGTGAAAGAGTTTCATTTCTACAAGGTAAAGGGATTTCTCGTATAAGGTACAGTAGCCAAAGTGACGAGAGGCAGTTCATTTCTTTGCCCCATTTACTACCATTGATCCTTTGCTTGACCATTTTTTAGCCTACACTCAGAGGTTCCTTTTAAATTATCCCTGTCAAGAACCACTCCATATTGGGACAGCTTGAGGTAAATGCTTCACAGGATGGATTCAAACTCAAAGGAAACAAGAAAAACATCCTTTCCTTTCGATCACCGCTCCCGTGACTTCGGTCTCGTCGTCTTTACGGGTCCAATGGCCCTTGACAGAATCCTCCAAAACAAGCATACCATTGACGGCCGGACAGCCAATGCTAAGAGGGCTTTGTCAAGAGAGAAGCAGTAAACTAATGTCTGTCCAAAATGTCAATATTGATAACAGTGATGTTTTCACTGAGCAAGACAAGAAGGATGAGGAATTTGTAATATCTAAAACTTTCTAGGATCATCAGCTGCAACAGCTCGCACAAGGTAAAAAGATGAATAGAAATTTTCTTGCTCTCACTTGCCTTAATCTTTGAGTGTTTTTATTGCAGATGAACTCTCGCGATAATTTAAGTGCCCTAGGATGACGAAGAGTAGTTCTTTTCTATCCCATACACTTATATCCCTTGCTAGCCCAATTGAGCCATCAATTTCATTTTGTATGAACCCAGTTGGTGATCATCCTCCACACCGGGGCAAGGCAAAAGTCACCACAGTTTGAGCATCACGGTCTCAAGTTCTGAATGAAGATGAAGACTCCAAGAGCCTAAAAACATTATTTTGTTCAACTTTGTTTAGGCAAATTTTGACAACACCAGGAGAATAGCAAAAAAAATGATGAAAATAGGGGCATGAAAAAACAGTGTGCCTAGTAAAAGCAAGGCCAATGCCCATCAATAAAAAAACAAACAAAAGAAAAAGAGAAGAAGAAAAAAGATGACAAAGATGAAGAGAAAGGAGTCCCTAATTTCTGGGAGACTGCTATGAAAAACAATGAAGTTTTAGCTGAGGAGGTATCTGAGCAAGATGAATGTGTTCTCAAATACCTCAAAGTTGTTAAATGGTGAAGAATAGACGACCCCAAAGGGTTCAAACTTGAGTTCTTCCTTGATATAAATTTCTACTTTAGGAACTCTGTCTTGGCAAAGATCTACTACATGACAAATAAAATGGTGTCCAGGAAAATGCTTGACACGGAAGCTCCTCAAGAAGAAGTTGTTAAAGATGCTAAAACACAAGATTATCTTAGGAGTCTTCCAGAAGGATCTTGATGGTGGAGAAGAAGACTGGTGACAATGCCAAGAGAATCACCAATTCTCACCTTTATACACATTTTTGAGTCTAACGATCATTTCGTTCCTCAACCTATAAATCAACCCCACATTACATCCCTAATGAAGTCTCTTCTGACTGCGTCAGTTGAATTAACGCGGGATTTCAAATGTTTATAAACAACCCTTGAGGAGGTGCGAGCAAGATTATTTCTATTTCTTTTGCAGGGTTCTTGACTTGTAAGCCTGGAGATAATTGCAGAATATTTTTTTTCATGGCCTTGACTCAGACAGTCTCCTTTGTTAAGCCACTGACCAAACCCACATTACAACCCTGGAGAATACCTCTTAGATTGGCAGTATCGTACCGCTTGCGAGAAAACTCATACCCTTGTTGATGTGATAGCGGTCAGATTGAGTGTTTTCGATGTTCCTGCATTAATGGACGGGACAAACAACCTTTTCAATGAGAGCGAGTGGAAAGTCCTCTCTAACTGAAAGTCCTCACTCATCATCTCGAGAAAGTCCACCTTGCGAAAAAAATTATCTTGATTGACCCTTGATGGATTTTTGGTGATGTAAATATGGTAAAATCATCATGCATCAATCTTCAAATGCACACTTTGGAATAGCCCAGCTTGTTTATTCCTTGATGAATGCATGCATGTTTGTGCTAATCATTTTTTACGGCTCAGAGTTTTAAACCCCAGTGATAGAATACAAAAATTCGGGCACTGGAAAAGCCCTTGTTATCATCCCAAAAGAGATGCCCCAAAAAAGGTTGGTTATTCAGCAGATGATACATCAAATCTCTAGGAACGTGCCCAGGTAAGTACATTCTACCCTTTGCCCGGTCCCAAAATCATCAGATTTCTTTTCAAACTACCCAGAAAGTAAACCGGGTGTTCCTTTGAAAAAGAAAAACATCTTGACTAGCTGGTCAAGATATTTCGTGTGACATTCTAGAATAGCCTCAGTTGTCTATTTCTCCGTTGAATGCATATGTGTTCGCACAAAAAACTTGTTTGACAGGAGACATGCCCTTAAGAGGCAGGAACGTATCCAGGTAAGTATATTCTACCCATGCATGGTTCCAAAAATCTATGTACCTACGACTGTTATGGTACCCTTTGAACATTAAACTGACCCCTCTGTTCATCCTCCTGAGCACGGAACTGACTCCCTCTATTCACATCAAATCCTCGGGCGAGGACCCCGAGGTGCTCATCGTTTAAGCTTTCCAAGACCTGATGGCCCAGGCAAACCATCAAATCCTCAGGCGAGGACCCCGAGGTGCTCATCGTTTGAGCTTTCCAAGACCTGATGGCGAAGACCCACCAGGCAAATCATCAAATCCTCGGGCGAGGACCTCGAGGTGCTCATCGTTTGAGCTTTCCAAGACTGATGGCGAGGACCCACCAGGCAAACCATCAAATCCTCGGGCGAGAACCCCGAGGTGCTCATCGTTTGAGCTTTCCAAGACCTGCTGGCAAGGACCCATCAGGCAAACCATCAAATCCTCAGGCGAGGACCCCCACGTGCTCATCGTTTGAGTTTTTCAAGACCTGCTAGCGAGGAGCCACCAAGCAAACCGTCAAATCCTTGGGTGAGGACCCCTAGGTACTTTGGCAAAAACAATCCAGTCAGTCAAGGCGATTGAAGAAAGGTTCGGGTCCTAGATAAACGAAATCCAGCTAGCGACCGAAGAAAGGTTCGGGCCCCGTGCAAGTGATTTCCCCCAGTCATGGCAACCGAAGATAGATTCGGGTCCGCAACAAACGAAATCCAGTCGAGGCGATCGAAGAAAGGTTCGAGTCCTGTGCAAGCGATTTCTCCCTAGTCAAGGCGACCGAAGAAAGGTTCGGATCCTCGACAAATGAAATTCACCCAAGACGACCGAAGATAGGTTCGGGTCCTAGGCAAGCGATTTCCCTAGTCAAGGCGACCGAAGAAAGGTTCAGGTCCTAAACAAACCATTTCCCTCGACAAGGCGACCGAAGAAAGGTTCAGGTCCTCGACACACAATATCAATTATCTGAAATTACTCTACCCTTCGGCAAGGTAAGTAGCCCCAGGTATGTTTTTATTGGCTTTAGCACGCATCATTTTATCGCATCAAAAATGAGACTCACAGTCTCACCAAAAATAACATTCATTGAGCATGCATGGCCCAAATTTAGATGTCATTTTATCTTTGAATGTAACCTCTACGAGCTCAATCTCTACGAGCTCACCTTCAAAGAGGGGTAGCTGTTAACACCTATTTTTAATTTGCCCAAAATTAAATGCACAAAATTTAGGAATTAATTTTTTTAGTTCCTAAAACAAAAAATATTCTATTTAAATGCATTGCATGTAGAAATTAGGCATATTTGCGTTAATATGGTCTATTAAAATGTTAATTTTTTAAAAAAATTTCAAAAAAACATAATAATATAATAAAATTTTTAAATTAATTAATTAATTAAAAAAGAGAAAAAAAATCGAGTCGGGCCGAGTCGGGGCCAGACCGACCAGGCCCGTTCCTCTTTTCCCCCCGCGCGGGCCTCTTCCCCCGGCCCTTTCTTTTCTTTTTTTCCCCACGTGGGCCTCCTCCTCCTCCAACTCGCTCCCTCTCTTTTCTTTTCTTTTTCTTTCTTTTCCCCCCGCCGGCCCAGCCCGCTTATCCTTTCCTTCTCTCCCCCTCACGCGTCTGGGCCTAGCCCGGCCCAACTTCCTTTCTTCTTCCTCTCCCCCTGCCCTGTCGCTCTCGTCGTCTCTGTTCACCCCTGTGCACGTCGTCATGCGGACTCACGGCGGCACCGCCCCTCATCGTCGTCGTCAGCAGGCCAGAGGAAGGCCGAACGAGCACGCCGACGAGACTAGCATTAATTGCTAGTCCCGTCTGCCCCATTTCCCGCTCACCCTCTCTCTCCTTCTCCTCTTTCCTCCTCCCCTGCCTTTCTGCCCATCACCAAAACCCCCCTCTGCACCGGCCTATGGCCACGGAATTCGCGGGGCATAAGCCGGTGCAAGCCTTCGTCATGCCAATGCACAGAGGCCATGTCGCCTTCTATAAAAGCCAAGGAGAGAGAGGAGCGCCGGTCGGCCATTTCCAAAAAATTCATAAAAAGAGAAGAGAGATAAAGAGAGAGAGAGAGAGAGAGTGACCGAGGCCTCGCCGGAGCAAACCAGCAGCTTCGCCGTCGCCCACGGAGCAGCCGAAGACCCCCCAAAATGTGACGTCGACCGGTGAGCCACCCCGGCCGAAGCTCCCCTGTTTTCCCCTATTTTCTTGGCTCGTTTGGCCGGGACTCACGCCGGCCATCTCGCGTGAATCCCGGCCCATGCCGACGTCGTTCCCGGTCCCTATTCACCGTCTGAAGTGTGCCTAAACCGTCAGAGCCAACCGTGCCGCCGGAGGAGGTAGAAATCGGTCGATTTCCGCCGCGCCCGCCAGTTGTTGGACATAATGCCCCACCGAAGCCAGTTTTGATTCGCTCGCCGGCCGGCGATTTGGTAATTGGACGGCGAGTCCAGTCGTCGGAAAAGGTGAGTCGGGGCTTTTGGGTGAAGACCCAAGCCATGGATAGCCTAGGTTGTCCGACGGGGTCACCGGATTTCGCCAACAAGGCTCCCGCGTGTTCAAACACGCGGGAGCCGTCCCCGAACCGAACTGGTCTGCAGATCGGTTTAGCCGGTCTGCAATCGAATAGGGCTGGTTCAACCAGGTTGAACCGGCCCTACTTTGTCCTTTCCCATCAGACTGGGACCCTACCGGGCCCAATCCAGTCCATACCCGGGTCGGATCCGGAAATTCGACCAGGGTCAACGCGATGGGTCGGGTCCGTTGACCCGGGTCGGTTTTGACCGACCCGGATCCGACCCGACCCGGACCAATCGGTTTTTTTATTTTTATTTTTATTTTATTTTTAAAAAATATTAAAAAATTAAAAAATTTGAAAAAAATCAAAAAAAAATTTTAAAAAGGTTTTTCTTTTCCTTTTTTTAATTTAAAAAAAAATTTCTTCTTTTTTTTCTTTTCCGTATTTAGTTTTTTTAAAAAAAATTAAGAAAAAAAAAGTTAAAAATTAAAAATTTCTTAAAAAATATATTTCCTTTTTATTTTCTTATTTCGTTTTTTTATTCATTTTTTTCGAAAAAAATTATTATTTTTATTTTTTTTGTAACTTATCTCAGTGATTTAATCCTTTGTCATATTATGCATATTGTTGTTTTATTTAAATTAGACAAGCCTGAAATCGCGCGGTAGTATATTGCGTGTTTTATTATTACCGTTGTGTTATTAGTATGCATGTTTTAATACAATTGCATGAACTGCAGTCTTTTGAATGTCATTTGGCTTAGTTAGGGCCAGAACCCTAGGCTGCATGACTTATTGTGTTCCTGACTACTGAACATTTCTGATTATGCATTCGCTTGATCACCTCACATGTTAGGAGAATTGTCCTAAAATCAATCTGAATTGCCTGATAAATGTTTTCAAAAATGAACAGGGTAAAATGGTACCGAAAGGGCATTAGTTATCCAACTAGTATAACCAAGTCCCCGAATTCAGTTAATCTCTGGTTCGCAGGAATAGGGTGATTCTCCCATCACCTTATTTGGGTTTCTAATCGACCCACCTCAAATCGATTAGTGGCGACTCCTTCGTATAAACCATTTGCATGTTAAATATTTAAACCCTAAGTCGCGATATGGTATGGGCTTAGGAGAAACCGAGTTAAGTCCTGAACCTAGACTTAGCATATACCAGACGAGCCCCCCTCCTTTTTGCATGTTGTCAAAGAGAGCTCGGGAGGTTGGTCGCGACAATTATTCTCAAGCACGTCCAAAAGGAAACAACTATCTGCTAATTAAAACCCAAAAATGTCAAAAAAGATTCTCTTTGTACTGTTTTACATAAAGAGTCCCAACAAAACACAAAAACACGCAATATTTCTGCTATTTAATTCGTATGATATCAGTTAAGAATAGAACTTCCTGTACAGAAAATTGCTGGACAACCCAACATCCCTAGTGATGTACGTTTAGTTAACTACCTTGACAACAATGACAAAAACACTAAAAACAAGAATCTCTAGATTTCCGCAAAACACGACGTTTGCTCTCTAGAGAACACCTATAATCCCTTGCACGCACTAATTTCTAGCTCTATATAAATGCTTTCAGAGCATTGCAATACTTTTGCATGGCGAGGTTAAATCTTCAGCCAAAGGAAAATCAACAGTAAGCTTAGAAGAAAGGGATATAGAGAAGAAGATGGTCACCTGAGCACCTGAGATGATGCTTCGGTGTGTCCTTGATGGAAGCTTGTCGCTGGATGACTTGGATGTTGAGCGCAGGCCATATCATCGCAATTGCGGATGCGCCCTACACAAGTTGAAGGCTACTTGCCCAAATGCTTGTACTGAACATGGTAATGTTCTTTACCTGAGAAAGAAATCATGGGGAGATCATGCCTTGTCAGCGACAGCTTCAAAAATCGCTACTCAATATTCCCTGTTAGTTAGCAGTGTAAGGTTCATCAACAAAAAACCAACGCAGCAGAATATAAAACCCTAGACAGGATCCATGTGTATATTGAAATAGAAAGGGAATTTCGAAATGTACCTCTTGCAGATTGAGGATAAATCGATAACTGATTGTGTCTGGATTAGCACCCAAGTGTTGCGCCTCTACCGGTATCCACACACACGAACGGAGTTCTCCAACGATCTACGTGCGAGCGAAAGATCCTGAAGTTATCTTTTCTCAACGCCTTTTGATTTTTAATACTATATCTAAAAAACCCTAGACAGAGAACGATTCTCTATCTATTTATACAGCCTCATTATCCAGCGAAATTTAAAGAAGTGGGTCGGGCAATTGGGCCCACGTTTAATCGTCATCTCATAACGCGCACGACCACATAGATAATTTAAATAAGAAAATAAATTAAAATCTACTTCTTAAACAGATCGATGCGCATAGAAAATATTAAATCCGTTCGCTATTGTGTGCGACCCTGTAGGTTCACTAAACATTAGCAGTGTGCTCAAAACCCTTTTAGCCCACAAGTCATAAGCAGTTTCTAGCAAGATATTATGAATACCTAAGTGTCGCGACCTCCCCGAAACGGCCTCGCGGCCTAAGGGGGTTGGCTAATGAATTACTAAGTTAAACCTAGCTCGAGCTCTCCCAAGCCCATACCAATTCGCGACTTAAATTTAAATCGATTTTATCTAGGAGTCGCCACTAATTGATTTCTGATAGGTCGATTAGACACCTAAGCGAAGCATGAGAGAAAAGCTTCACTTCTATGAACCAAAGATTCAACAGGTACGGGGACTTGATTACACTAATCGACTAATTAGTGCCCTTTCGGTACCTAATCTTGTTCAATTCATCACCTAACGTGTTCTTACCAATCGGGAGTCTCAAAATTCCATTCCTAACTAAGCTATGGGAAGCAACAATTAATATCTAAACCTAGACATGCATAATCAACTACATGCGATGTTAAATTAAATGTGCAATTCAAAGTGGGTGAACCGAGTAATGTGCGATCAAACATGACACTAATCACATAATAGGGTAAGAAAACCCAATTTCAAAACCCAAATAAAACTTCATATTTTTTTTATTTTTTTTTAAAAAAAATTTTCGGATTTCTGAAAATTTTTCAGAATTTTTTTTGAAAATATTTTTGATTTTTTTAAATTTTATTTTCGAAATTTTTTTTAAAAAAATTGAAAATTTTTTTAAATTTTTTTAAATAAAAAATTTAAAATAATAATAAAAAACAGATCGGGTTAGATCTCTATATCCGATCCGAACCGAGATTGACCCGGGCGCGCCGGCCCGGGTTCACGACTAGACCGGGTTCATTTATTAAGCCCGGTCCGGCAAATAAAAACAGAAAAGGCCTAGCCCAAAATTATTTCACTAAAAAAAAACAGAAAAGCCCAAAGCCCACTAAAATAAAAGAACAAGAAAACAACATAGCCCAATTTCGGATTTTGGCCTACCCGCGAAAAGCCCAAGACCTAACAAAACACTAAAGCCCACACACTAAATAAACCCTACTCGGTCAGACCCGTGACCCGACCCGACGGGAAACCCTACTCGACTCACTCGACCCGGTTTGTGGCCTCCACGCTGCGCCTAGGGCTCCGCCCTGTCCGGCCGAGCAGCCGGGATGGTCCTCCTCCGAGCACCAGTCTCCGCGGCTGACGTGCCCCAGCCCGTACCGTCGTCCCGACGAGGGGTGGTGGGCGTCCTACCACCCGGGTCACCACCATGGCAACCGGTGGTCGACCGGGACTGCCCAAGCCTGGATGCGAGGCTGGTCGACTGGGAACCAGCCAGATCCCGGCGAGGGATCGGCCAGCTGCCTCCACCGGTGGCTATGCCTAGACCGCCATAGCCATCGGCGATACGCCGGGACCGTTGGACACTCCCAAAAAACGCCCCAGAACGGAGACAACTAAAGAGATGGTTCGGGCAAAACATCGAGCAGTTGGCGTGCACAGCAAAAATAGAGGATTCGGGGCTCGATCGAGGCTCAAATGCATCCGACATTCACATACGACAACGCACGAGCAAGCAGGACTCAGTTCGAGGTGTCACGGACCGGAACTCGCGCGAGCCGGACAACCGCGAGCTTTGGCCAGTGAACCTAAAAAAACAGGGGACACCGACCAGCAGACCGAAAATAGGGGAAGGAGGGACGGCCTTTGTGGCGTTCCCTATCCAGCTCGGGGCGGCAAACGGGGACGACTACAGATCGGACTACGTCTAGTCATCCCGCACGTCCCTGAGCCGAAATCCTCGGGAAATCAACCCCGAATCAAACCGAACAACCAGAAAAAAAATAAAAAAAAAGAACACTCGTGGCCGGAACCTACTACGAGAAACGTTCGGAGCTCCGCCGGCTGCAGCTGAGGCGTGATAGTCATCGACGGAACCGTTCACCTTCGATCCCGCTCTCCAGACACTCTCTCTCGCTCTCTGGACTCTCTCCTTCTCTCTGCTCTCCCTCTCTCGGATCTCTCTCTGTTTCTCTCCCTGCTCTCTTGCTCTCTGTTTCTCCCTTTAGCTCTCGTGAGCTGTCTCCCTCCGAACCCCCTCAGATCTCTCCCCCACCTCGAATTTAAGGGCAGCCAGTCACGCGGGGCTAGCCGGCAGGTGCTATGCGCGCCTGCCACCGCTAGCCTGTCGTAGCCGGCCGACCGTCGACCCGGGGATCGCGCTGCCATCGCACGCCTCTAGCTCCTGTTCTGGCTTCTGGCCCCTGTTCCGGCTGTGGTGTCTGCCCTCTCTGTTCTAGCTTCCGTCATTCCCCTCCCGTACGTTGACTGGGGAGGGGAAGAAGAAGAAGGGGAGGCATGGGCCGGGCCAAGGGAAAAGAGGGCTGGCCCACGCGAAAAAAGAAGAATAAAAGGAGAGGAGGGAGAAAAAGAAGAGAAAAGAAAAGGAAAAAGAAAATAAAAATAAAAATGGGCTACACTAAAAAAAACAATGAGAAAAGAAAGAATGGGTCGACGAACCCGGCCCCGAATTTTTTTTTTTAAATTAAGGATTTCGTGTCCTAATAGGCCCTATTAATGCAAATGCCTAATGTCTATATGCCATGAAATTTAAATGAAAATATTTTTGGCTTTGGGGTTAAAAATTAAACCCTAAAGATTTTTTATGCAATAAAACCCTAAGTAATCTAGGCAAAATTTAGGTATCAATAGCTGCCCCTCTTTGAAGGGGAGCTCGGAGAGGTTCCTTTCAAAGACAAGAGACACTTAAATTTTGTTCATGGAGAGTATGAGAAGATGCATGAGATGATTGACGAGCTTGTGATTGATTGAAGAAGGAGATATACCGTGTAAGAATGGGCCTTTGGCTGCATGAAATCCTGTTATGTGAGGAAAAGGACTCTGGGCTATAAGAGCTCGCCAGGTCGATAGGGTGCCCCGGGCTGCGAAAGCTCGCCGAGCAAGAAAAGAGGAAGACTCTGGGCTGCAAAAGATTGCCAGGTCGATAAGGTGCCCCGGGCTGTGAAAGCTCGTCGGGTAAGAAAAAAGGAAGACTCTGGGCTGCGAAAGCTCGCCAGGTCGATGAGGTGCTCCGGGCTGCGAAAGCTCGCTGGGCAAGGAAAGAGGAAAACTCTAGGCTGCGAAAGCTCGCCAGGTCGATAAGGTGCTCTGGGCTGCGAAAGCTCGCCGGGCAAGGAAAGAGGAAGACTCTGGGCTGCAAAAGCTCACCAGGTCGATGAGGTGCTCCGAGCTACGAAAGCTCGCCGGGCAAGGAAAGAGAAAGACTCTGGGCTGCGAAAGCTCGCCAAGTCAAGAAGAAGACTCTGGGCTACAAAAGCTCGCCAGGTCAATAAGGGTGCTCTAGGCTATAAGATCTTACCGTGCAATTCCAAGGTTGTAAGCCTATCAATCAAGAAGGTTCCGAAATGGCCACTGCACATCTAATGGAACATGTCATAACAAATGCCCTAGTAGGGAAAACATATTAGGCGAGATCGATATCATTCAGACGTCATGAAGGACACTATCAAAAGAATAGCATCACCGACAAAGCATTGATTGCATGGGCAAATCAAACCAGTTTCAATTGTTTAGAAAACATTTAGCATAATTCACTATCACAAAATTGCCATTGGGCTTGGGAAATGCCATTGATCATCAAATTCTCTCAGGAGATAAACCTTTGTCAGAAAAACCCTGGCTCATGCAAAGGGGTTCGTTAGATATGCCAAACAAGAGTTGCTTAGTCAAAAAGGGCTTCTCACAAGCTCTCAAAGAAGGTTGTTTACTCCCATCCATTGATGTGGGAGATAGGCATGTTCTTTCTGTTTACCTTACACTATCAGTGCCAGAGGCTTCGAGGATCATTCGCAATGAGTACACATTGACCAATCGGAGAGATCTTTTAAGGACTGTAATGTAGGTTTGGTCCTGGTTTTAACAACGGATTAGCACTATCAGCCGAGCAATGAAATAATTATGGAACGGCATCTTCGCCAGGTTTATAAGTGAAGAAACCTTAAAATAAGATAAGACAACCTTGCCCCCACTTCTTCAAGCGACAACTTCTCTATAAAGTCCCTATTTTCACTTGACTCATCCCAATCTAAAAAGACTTTAGGAAAGGGTTGTAACATTGATTTGGGTAAAGGCTCAAAAGGCATCAGAAATTTTCAACGGGGTTCAAAAGTTGGTGATCACCACGGCATCATTATCATATCATCCAATCTTTTTGAAGGCATTCAGAGCTTGGAATTCAATTTGTCTTGAAAGTCCATTGACTAATCCTTTCAACGCAAGAGCTTTGCTCCTTTCTTTAATGGCTTTTGTATTTGTAATGATTTTTCTTTTCTTGCCAACATTTTTCTTTTGACATCCCTTTTTTACATGAAAGCTCTTCTTTTGATGCAGCTTTCCTTCTTCTTCTTCTTCTTCTTCTTCTTCTTCTTCTTCTTCTTTTGGTGCACTAGCCTTGCTTTTACTAGGCACACTGCTTTTTCATGCCCCCAAACTTTCATTTGACTCTTTGAATCTTTTGAGCTTCGAGGACTTTCAAAGATAAGCGCCAATTATTTTGATAAATCATGTGCCTTGCCCCAGTGTAGGGAGACAATCACCACTTGGGTTTTAGAAATGAACGTTTAGGCTCGACTTGGCTAAGCAAATTGTGTGAGTGTTTGGGTAGAGAAATGAATGCTTTTCTTCATTTTGGGACGTTTCACGCTTCCATAGGGACTCACCTGAAGTTACCACAAAAAGATTAGTGCAAGTGAAGGCAAAGAAGTCTTTCTCGTCTTTTCCTCCGAAGAATATCAGTCAAAAACTCCAAATTTGCCTCGTTGTGGGATGGTTCCTTATAGAAATTCTTCTCATGTGAAGGCTCAAAGGGGCTTAACTATGATTGCCTACAGTGTGCAGGGTGGGCGGAAGAAATGTCTCTTTCTATTTTGATCCATGTACTATTTGCGAATGAATCTCTCGTCCTAAAACACCATTTTCTCTCTTTCGTTTCTCTCAAAATGTTTACAGGACGTGTTTGGGAATGGTTTGCCTTTCCTCATTCTAAGTGCTTCTCGATTGACATGATTAACGTACTTCCTCTTGTTTCGCCAAGATCACCTAAGTTGATTGATCTCTACAGGGAATTTTGATTCAAAATGAAAGTTCCACCAAGCATCAAGATAACTATCAAAAGTTTATTTTCACAGTTTCGACTGCGGTGCTTTTTGTTCTTTTTTTTTTAAGCAAATTTTCCATTCTACTTTCTTTTGGTATTGAGAAAAAGGGCACTTACCTTGGATCTAGTGACTTGGTGACCCCCTATTTAGCTCGCTAGATGCTTGCCAGGATGATTCAATCGCTTGATGATCAATTTATGGGTTGTTTGGGGCCTACAAAGTAAACATGTATGCATGTATGTATGATATGCATGATACAAATACCCTACAGTGATTCGGATTGCATCGAAAATGGCTCTCGGGCCTTGGATTTCATTCAAGGAAAATATTTTTTCACTGAATCGGCATTTACAGGCTTTGGCAACTCTTGGCCATCCATTTCTACAAGAATTAAAGCACCCCCAGGTAGAACCTTCCTAACGACATATGGACCGTCGTAATTTGGGGCGAACTTCCCACCTAATTCGGGCGTGATGGACAGCACTTTCTTTAGTACGAGATCTCCGGCTTCAAAGTGCCGAGGCCGAACCTTGTGATTGAAGGACTTGGCAACCCACTTTTGGTAGCATTGACCGTGGCATAAAGCCTTCAGCCTCTTCTCGTCGATCATGTTCAACTGATCACATCTCTATTGAGCCCACTCCTTCTCAGAGAGCTCGGCTTGTGAGAGAATCCTTAATGAAGGGATTTTGACTTCCACGGGTAAGAGCGCTTCCATACCATAAATGAGCGAGAAAGGAGTCGCCCCTATCGAAGTGCGGATCGAAGTTCGATATGCCATCAACGCGTAAGGTAACCGTTCATGCCAGTCTCGATAGTTGTCAGCAATTTTTGACAAGATCTTCTTTATGTTTTTATTGGCTGCCTCCACGGCTCTGTTCATTTGTGGACAATAAGGTGAGGAGTTTAAGTGGCGAATATGAAACTCGCCGAGTAAGCCATCTATAATCATGTTGTTCAGATTTGAGCCGTTGTCAGTAATAATCGCCTCCGGGACTCCATAACGCGCGATGATGTCACGGCGAATAAACTTGACCACATTCTTGGCGGTGACATTGGCATATGAGTTTGCCTCGATCTACTTGGTGAAGTAATCAATGGCTACCAAGATGAAGCGATGTCCATTAGAAGCCTTAGGATTGATTGGCCCAATCATATCGATCCCCCACATTGAGAATGGCCATAGTTCGGACATTTGCCGCAATTCATTTGGCGGTACGTTGATTTTATCTGCATAGATTTGGCACCGATGGCAATAACGAACGTGCCGAATACAGTCGGTCTCCATAGCCATCAAGAAATAACCCAGTCTCATGATTTTTCTGGCCAAGAGATGACCGTTCATGTGTGGACCGCATTCTCCTTCATGAATTTCCCTCATCAACTTATTAGCTTCTCTGGCATCGATGCATTTCAACAAAACTGAGTCAAGGACCTCTTGTAAAGAGCATTGCCACTAATAAAGAACTTTGATGCTAGCTTCCTTATGTATTTCTGATCCGTTAGCTCACTTCTAGGAGGATATTCACCCCTCTGAAGATAGTTCAGGATGTCGTGATACCACGGCTTCTCATCAGGCTCTTCTGCGATCACCGAACAGTAAGTCGAACGTGTCAGTATTTCGATTTTCAGTGGCTCGATGTCTAATCCCTCCACAACATACAGCATTGATGATAACGTGGCCAGGGTGTCGGCAAACTGATTTTGCGATTGGGGTAAATACTCAAAAGAAATCTCTTCAAATTCCTTTACTAACTCCTCAAGGAATTCGTGATAAGGAATCAACTTGGAATCGCGGGTTCGCCATTGGCCCTCTGTCTGAAGAATGATGAGGGCGGAATTGCCGTAAACCTGTAGCTTCCTAACCTTCATGTCGACGGCCAATTGCAATCCCAGTATGCAAGCTTCGTATTCTGAGATATTGTTGGTGCACGGGAATACCAACTTGACGGCCACAGGGTGATGTTGACCGGTCGGGGAGATAAGAACTGCCCCAGTCCCAGAACCAGCCAGGTTAACGGCGCCGTCGAAGTACATAGTCCACTTATCACTCACTATCTCTGAAACACGCTCCTCTATAGGATTTGGCTGATGATGGCCTTCTGACCTTTCGACGTTTTCTGCCAACATGTCAGCTATAGCTCTTCCCTTGACAGATTTTTGCGTCATGCTGTGGACATCGAATTCGGACACCAGTACTTGCCACTTTGCTAACTTTCCAACTAACGCAGGTTTTTCCAGCAAATATTTGATGGGATCATTATCAGTTACAAGCAAGATCCGATGATGAAGTGTATATTGGCGTAAGCGGTGTAATACCCACACCAAAGCCACACACGTTTTTTTCAACTCCGGGGTAATTTATTTCGGACGAAGTAAATTTCTTACTGATGTAGTATATTGCACACTCTTTGTCATCGCTTGGTCTCTACTGAGCTAGCAGGGCTCCCAATGACTCCTCATGCATAGTCAAGTAAAGTATTAATGGCGCTCTGGGGACAAGTGGTATCAGGACTGGCGGATGAGAAAGATATTCTTTTATTTTTTCAAATGCCTATTGACAATCAGTACCCTACTTAACTTTGGCGTTCTTCTTCAGGAGCTTGAAAAAAGGTTTAGCCATCTCGGACAGTTGAGAAATGAATCTCGCCACATAGTTCAGTCTCCCTAGCAAACTCTGAACCTCTCTGACGGTAGAAGGGGGCTTTAAGTCACAAATGGCCTTAACCTTCAATGGGTCAATTTCAATGCCTCGACTACTGATCATGAACCCTAGTAATTTCCCAAACTTTGCCCCAAACACACATTTGGAGGGGTTAAGTCTTAACTTGAACTTTCGGAGTCGGTCAAACAACTTCCGCAACACCTCGATGTGGTCTTCTCCATGTTTGGATTTAGCAATCATATCGTCTAAGTAGACTTCCACCTCTTTATGCATCATATCATAAAACAGGGTGACCATTGCTCTTTGGCATGTTGCCTCGGCGTTCTTCAAGCCAAAGGGCATTACCTTGTAACAAAAGGTCCCCCAAGGAGTAATGAATGAGGTTTTACTTTTATCTTCTTCTTTCATCCGAATTTGATTGTAGCCAGAAAATCCATCCATAAAAGAAAATAACTCAAACCTCGCGGTGCTGTCGACCAATACATCGATGTGAGGCAGCGAAAAGTCATCTTTCGGAGTTGCTCGATTCAGATCGCGGTAGTCAATACAAACCCCGACTCGACCATCCTTCTTCATGACAGGGACTACATTGGCGATCCAATCAAAATAGCGCGACACTTCTATAAAGCCCACTTTCAACAACTTCATGACTTCTTCTTCAACCTTCTTGGATAATTGGGCTTTGTTCTTATGAGCCTTTGCTTCTTTGGTGAGATACTCAGATCAGTTGGTAGAGCATGCTCTACAATTTCCTTATCCAACCCTGGCATATCCGCATATGACCATGCGAACACATCTTGGTATTCTTTTAAAAAGTCGAACATCCTTCTTATGTTGATTTCAGAAAGGCCATCTCCAATCTTGATTTCTCTAACATTCTCCAAATCGCCTAGATTTATTGTGATTGTAGACTCTGCGGTCAACGGCTTAGACTCTTCATGCCGAATCCAATCTTGCTCGATGCTTTTTCGGTCACAGTCATCCTTGTCATCCTCGGTCCCAGAAGAATTTTCGTCAAGCGAATCCGACTCACATATGCACTTATCATGATCATGTGACATGTTATGCTTGAGATACCACAAAGAAGGTTAGTGATTAAATTGGAAAATATTACTGCAACTACTAATATGCATGTGCTTTGAAGTTGTTTTGAAAGAGTTTTCGAAAATGAAGAATTCGTCCTCATATCCTTGGACATCCCTATTTGCAAATGATTTTGAAGACCAGGAAGCGTGTGGAAGTCCAGGCCTCAAAGCATCATCATCAGTCTGGTTTAGGTACTTCCATACGTCCTTAATAAAACATGATCATAATTCTATTAACAGGATAAGGCCGTTTACATGACTCGAGGTCTTGGACCGACGGCTCACAATCCAAGATTTTGATTACAAAGGAAAGCAGCATTAAGACCTAAACAGACTTCCCATGCAAGGGATAGACACAGACTCAAACTAAACGAAACAGGAAAGAAAAATAGCATCCCTACTCAGAAGGGTTGGTGGTAGCAGTAGAGGGCTCGGCCTCCTCATCTCCCATGATAACGTAAGCAAACTCCTCCTCGAACAACTCGACTAGGCCCAGGATGGCCTCCTCTTCCTGCAGCAACTTGGGCGGACCTAGAAAGATCTCTTTCAACTCTGGAAGGAGTAAGCCCTTCTGACCCTCCTTTAATCCAAATAGATTTCCACGACCTCCGTTACCTCCATGATTAGCTAAGCCTCCATGGTTACCACGATCTTCATTGACTCCACAACCCCCGTGGCTAGAATAGCCTCCACAGCCACCACGACCTTCATGATTAGCCTGACCTTCGAAATCGCCTCATCCTTCATGATTATTTCGGTCACTAGAATCGCCACCATGATAACGATAACCTAAGCCTACTGTTTTACGCCACTTGGAAGCCCGAATAGGCTCTTTGATGCCTTGTCCATGTAGTCCTAGTCCAGTTCTAGGAACATGACCATTCTCGAGCAACACCCTACTCGACATCATCGAAGGCTTAGCCACTTCTGGGTTGGGCATAATAGTCCCCACAGGCACATGGATTACTGACACTAACTCAAAAGTCTGGTAGCTTGATTCAGCCTTGTTCTCAGGCTCTATGTACGGAATTACAGTGTCGTGGAAAACTTTGAAATCGGTCTCTCTGTGAGCAGTTATCAACTTCCCATCCACAATGAATTTAACCTTCTAATAAAGCTCGAGGGCACAGCTCCGGCAGTGTGTATCCAAGATCGTCCTAGTAGAAAATTAAATGCACTAGGAATGTCTAGGACCTGGAAGTTGACTAGAAAAAGAACCGGACCAATCAGTAGTTCAAGCTCGACCTCGCCAATGACCTCCATTTTCATACCGTCAAAAGCTCAAACGGTAGATTTAGATGACAGAATTTTCTTTTCACTCACTCCCAGACGACGAAGGGTGGCGAGTGGGCAAATATTTAATGCTGACCCGTTGTCAATTAGCGCTCTCGCTACCATTCTATCACGACACTTAACTGAAATAAGTAGCGCCTTGGTATGATTGCGACCTTCTGGAGGCAAATCTTCATCGGCAAAAGAAATCTGATCTTTCAGCAAGATAAACCCCACAAACTCCTCCAATTGGGTGTCATTGATGGTTTCAGGAACATGCACTTCATTTAGAACCTTGAGTAGTGCATTTTTGTGTTTCTCGAAGGATTTGAAAAGATCCAAGAGTGATATCTGGGTCGGCATCTTCCTTAGCTAACTGACAACATCGAACTCGCTAGTCTTAACAATTGCTAAAAGTTGCTTCGCCTCCTCATCAAAGACGGCTTTCTTCTCAACTACCCCCGTAGGTGCATAACAATGGCCTGAACGTGTGACGGCTTCAATTTCGTTCTTCCTATAACTCCAGGGAACTGCCTTAGGGTCGTAACTCGGGGTTCGATCTACTATTATATCTTTTTCGTCCTCAGGTGGGAGTTCAATCACCATTGGCTCTATGACGCAATCATCGGTTTCTAGGGTAGCGAACTCTTCGGCCACCAGGTCAACGACTACCTGCTCGACATCTCTCCCGTTCAGCATCCATAAATCCTCCTCGACAAATAAGTCAATCACCATAGGGGTAATCATGCCAATCATCTCTTCGGGTTCAAGTGGGTCGTCCATACCTCCCCATCCGTCGGGAACGACATCCTTGGAATCGATGAAGAAACTAGATGGTGGAGAATACTTTACAAGATAGTCGAATTTGCCACTGAGTTGACCCAGTGTGTCGACCACTTCCCTATTCTCATAAGCGATTTTTATGAACTCATGATTCCAATCCACATTGCTAGCTTGAGGCCCAAGATCCTCATACAAATTTTCTCCCTCACTGCTAGTCACAATTAGACTTTCTGACGCATCCTCATTAAGCGGCTTGTCAGTCTCTATAGGCTCGGCAAGTGTCTCTTCTAGCTCTTCCTCGTGAAACGAGTTAACAACAGCCGTCATGTCCGTCGTACTACCTTCCTTCGTACTGTAGATTACTCCCATATCCACCATCTGAATGATACGTTTCAATTTTTCTTCCATCAGGATATCCTCCTCATCTTCAAAGTGCCCAGCTGACACTAGTAATTTATAAAGTCTATGAACATCCACATTAAAGGTCTGCTTACTCTCGCCACCCTTCCCAATAACCACATTGACATCCTCAGCATGATTGGGCAACGGGTTTTGTTGAACATTAGGGGTCGATTCCTTAAAGGATAGAATACCTTGGTCCAGTAAGTTCTGAACCTTGATCTTAAAAACGAAGCAGTCATCCACATCATGACCCTTTTCGCCCCTATGGAACTCACAGGACTTTGACAAATCAAATTCGGGGAATCTTGGAGGATTGTCCCGAGGCACTTCTTTAGCTATCATCCCCCGTCTCAACAGCATGGGCAGCAACTTGGACAGTGACCTAGGTAGGGGAGTGAACTACCTTGATGCTCTCCTTTTAAATTCTTGATTCTGATATGCCCTATCTCGAAATACAGACAAGTCTTGAGAGGATGAGGCGGAGGGCCTTGTCATGACCGGCGCTTGCACATATGCGATCTCTACGTCCTTCTCCTTTCTATTCGGGACCTTTCGACTAATCCCTTCACTCAATCTACCATCATGCATGGCCCCCTCTATCCTCTCCCCGACATCTACCAGCTGGGAGAAGGTCAAGCATCTAGAACTCACCAACTTTAAATAGAAATCACCAGGTAAGGCCTTGAGGAAAAGATCGAATAGCTCCTTTTTATTGAGCAGAGGTCGAACTTAAGCGGCGAGAGTACGCCATCTTTGAGCAAAGGCCCTAAAATACTCACTCCTCTTCTTTTCAGTTCGTGTCAGCACTTCGCGCGTGGGGGCTATCTCAGTATTGTACTTGTACTGCAAGACGAATGCCTCAGCTAACTCCTCCCACTTCTCAAATTTCTCGAGCTCCGACAACATGTACCATTGCAATGCAGGCCCTGTCAGACTCTCTTGGAAGGTCTGAACCATTAATGGGACATTTTGGGCATACCTCGCCATCCTGTTCAAATAGTACTTCAAGTGGATCTTAGGGTCTTTAGTTCTATCATATTTAGTGAAGTCGGGAATCTTGAACTTCTCAGGAAAGCTCATCTGTGCATATCGAGATAGATCCTCGATCATATGCTCTTCGTATCCTCGCAGCGCACGGAGTTTCTCTTCTATCTTTGCGAACCTTCTGTTGTGTTCTTCCTCCAAACGGGCGGTGATGGCTTCTAAAATGAGGTCTAGTTCGACCACTACGGGTGTGGAACCTAATGCCTCTTCAGTAACGTTTCTTCTTGCAGGCCCCTACACGGGCTCGGGAATAGCTTGGGTGCGGCTTGACCAGCGTTTGGCACTGCTAATGCGGCCCTCATATCATCGGCGAATCGAGTGAGCTGAGCAGTGAGATCGTTGATCTTGTCGTCGAGAGCAGCGAAACAGGCGTCCTGCTCCTCGATATTCATTTGCGTGGCCCTTGATCGTGTCCGGATCGGCGATTGCCTGTAAACCGTAGCTTTGCTTTGGTGGAGGAAGGGAGCGTTGGCGGGCCGTCGAACTTGGTGTAGACACCGCGATCATCGGAAGGTCTCTTTCTTTGGCCTCTTGATCTCTCAATTCCTCCCTTTGTGCATTGAGTGGACTCGGGCGATTTGTGACTACCTGGAAAATGAGCGTATATGAGCACACGATTCAAATGGGAGGTTGGCCCATGGCAATGGTCTAGGCGTTTTGTGTCCCTTGAGAGAAAGTTTTTTTTTTTTAAGACATCGAGATTTTGGAGTTTTTAGACATCATTAAACGATAAATGAAAGTTTATTAACACTGAAATTAGAAAATAAGATTCTTCTAGCATTGAAACAAAGAAGGTACATAACGATTTCTAAACCTCGAAATTAGAAAGAAAGAAATTACCTAAACATTGAGACTAAGGAAGTACATGAAACTACCGTGACATAAAAAGAACGAAATTCCCTAAACATTGAGACTAGAAAAGCAATAGAACCTCCTAAACAAGAAACTAGGGGGACAAATTTAGTGAAAGTGTCATCTCAGACATCTCAGGGCGACTCAGTTTATATGCGATGCGGAACCCGCGGCTTTGCGAAGCTGTTTGTTCTCTCGAGTTAACTCAAGATGCGAGTCTTGTCCATTTCCACTCTCTTTTCAAGATGATCAATTTGCGCCTTCTGGGCGGGCTTGTCAGTTACTTCCGGGACCAGCGGTCGTAGAATGGTCGGAATTCGGTGGTTACGGATGTAGAACATGGAGGCATGGTGGATCTCTTCTTCTCCATTTAGCATCTTAGGCACGATTATTCTTTCAGGATGACACTCGCTCCAGGCAATCTCGATGGCACAAATTTCGTCGAAGTAATCGTAGTCCGTGCGAGTGAAGCGAGCCTGGAACATCTCCGTTTTGAGAGGTGGGGGAATCTCTTGTAAAGCTCAATATTGGCGGGCCACCCTGTACGGGTAATAGGAAGTGGCGCCAGAGAGACCAAGCAGCGGGATCGGGTTAGCAAACTTGTGAGCGAAGCGAGCTTCCTCGACCTAGAGCCATTTAGAATGCCATAGAAATGCCTTAAGTTCGGGGTCTTTTAGGAAATTTATCCAATAGGAATATTCTTTGTCCGGGGAATGCTTTTCTAAGATCTAGAACCTTTGTATTGGGTGCCTAAACTCATCTATTTGAAACAACTGCATAAGGTGCTCAAATCCCCTTATATGAGAAAGAAACCATATTTGCAAAATCTCTGGGGAAGCTCGCATGATTTTTTTCTCCGCTTTGTTTAAAACGTTAAAGGACAACAGTGTTTTGGCTAAAATTATGTTGACATAGTTTAACCCGGCACACATGTGTTTGACCACCCAAGCAATTAAAGGATTTATGGCATTCTTACGGTGAGGGAAGATGATCAGTCCGACAAATGCTAAAATGAAAATCCTACTCCTTTGGGCTATTGGTTGATTTGAAGAACAGTCGGCCAAAAATGAGAATGGACACGCATAACAATTAGCCTTAACGACCTTCCTTACCATCTCGGCCCTAACTCTCAAAAATTGTGACAACTCGGAGATAGGGTCTATACCTATGGGTGGCTTGACAAGCTCGGTTCCAAGAGGTATTCCAATGGCAATGCTATATTCTTCCAAGGTTGGAGTTAACTCGAACTCACCGAATATGAAATTTGATGTTTGAGGGCACCAAAAGTGCGGTATTGCTTGCATAACTCCGAAATGAATGTTGATCTTGAGTAACGGGAGGAGACGGCCAATCCTTGCCTCGACCTGCCTTTGACCATTTTGATCCAGCTGATCCCACCACGCTATGAGTTCTTTCTTGAGAGTGGAAATGAATTGGACATCGATTCTCCCTATCGCATATAAAATGAGACTAACGTTGACCTAATTTGCCATGGACCAACAAGAGGAAATGAATTGCGTAACAAGAGAGATAAAGGCTTACTCTATCGAGAACAATGGCAGACACAAAGACACACGCATGAAAGGTGAGGCTCGCTTTCTATCTAAACGGTTGAACAAGGTAAAGTTAAGGGGGTGATCTGACCGTCACAGTCTCGCGTTGGTGTCAGGTCCTTTTAACTCCGGCTTAGTCGAAAGAGATATCCTATAGTCACGCGGTCTCGCGGATAAGGATAAACACTTATGACACCAGGAAAGAACTTTCGGGGAGAAGAAAGGCAATCTCTACATCGCAGTCTTGCATTCGAGGTTGTATCTTTCTTAACACCATCCTAAAGCGTCCTATCACGGCCCGGGTCCGGCAATATGGTTGTGTGCAATAGTGTAGTGCTAAAACATCTAAAGCATGCACAACAATGTATAGGAAAACAATGCTTCAAACGTCCGAAAAAAATAAACATTCGATCCCTAAATCCCAAACCTGCAAAACAAAGGGTCAATGCCAAGCATATATTTAAACAAGATAAATGGCCTAAGTCCACAAGTCCCCAGCGGAGTCGTCAAGCTGTCATGACCTCCTCGAAACGGCCTCGCAGCCTAAGGGGGTTGGCTAATAGATTACTAAGTTAAACCTAGCTCGAGCTCTTCCAAGCCCATACCAATTCGCGACTTAAATTTAAATCATTGACATGCAAATCGATTTCATCTAGGAGTCGCCACTAATCAGTTTCTGATAGGTCGATTAGACACCTAAGCGAAGCACGGGAGAAAAGCTTTACTTTTACGAACCAGAGATTCAACAGGTACGGGGACTTGATTACACTAATCGACTAATTAGTGCCCTTTCGGTACTTAATCTTATTCAATTCATCACCTAACATATTCTTATCAATCGGGAGTCTCAAAATTTCATTCCTAACTAAGCTATGGGAAGCAACAATTAATATCTAAACCTAAACATGCATAATCAACTACATGCGATATTAAATTAAATGTGCAATTCAAAGTGGATGAACTAAGTAATGTGCGATCAACCATGACACTGATCACATAATAGGGTAAGAAAACCCAATTTCAAAACCTAAATAAAACTTCTGATTTTTTTTTAAATTAAATTTTTTTAAAAAAAAAATTTCGGGATTTCTGAAAATTTTTCAGAATTTTTTTTAAAATTTTTTTAAAATTTTTTTAATTTTTTTCGAAATTTTTTTAAAAAAAATTGAAATTTTTTCGAAAAGTTTTTAAAATTTTTTTTATATAAAAAAATTAAAATAATAAAAAAAACAGATCGGGTCGGATCTCCATATCCAACCCGGACCGAGATTGACCCGGGCGTGCCGGCCTAGGTCCATGATTGGACCGGGTTCATTTATTGAGCCCGGTCCGGCAAATAAAAACAGAAAAGGCCCAGCCCAAAATTATTTCACTAAAAGAAAAAGAAAAGCCCAAAACCCACTAAAATAAAAGAACGAGAAAACAACTTAGCCCAATTCCGGATTTTGGCCTACCCGCGAAAAGCCCAAGACCTAACAAAACACTAAAGCCCACGCACTAAATAAACCCTACCCGGTCAGACCCGTGACCTGACCCGACAAGAAACCCTACCCGGCTCACTCGCCTAGGTTCGCGGCCTCCACGCTGCACCTAGGGCTCCGCCCTGTCCGGTCGAGTAGCTGGGACGGTCCTCCCCCAAGCACCGGTCTCCATGGCCGACGCGCCCCAGCTGGTACCATCATCCCGACGAGGGGCGGTGGGCATCCTACCACCTGGGTCACCACCGTGGCGACCGGTGGTCGACCGGGACCGCCCAAGCCTCGACTTAAGGTTGGTCGGCCGGGAACCAGCCAGATCCCAGCGAGGGGCCGACCAGCTACCTCCACCCGCGGCTATGCCTAGACCACCATGGCCATCGACGATACGCCGGGACCGTCAGACACTCCCAAAAAATGCCCCAGAACGGAGACAACTAAAGAGATGGTTCGGGCAAAACGTCGAGCAGTTGGCGTGCACAGAAAAAATAGGGGATTCGGGGCTCGATCGAGGTTCAAATGCATCCAACATTCACATACGACAACACACGAGCAAGCAGGACTCAGTTCGAGGTGTCACGGGCCGGAACTCACGCGAGCCGGATGGCCACGAGCTTTGGCCAGTGAACCCAAAAAAACAGGGGACACCGACCAGCAGACCGAAAACAGGGGAAGGAGGGGCAGCCTTTGTGGCGTTCCCTATCCGGCTCGCGGCGGCGAACGGGGACGACTACAGATCGGACTACGTCCAGTCGTCCCGCACGTCCCTGAGCCAAAATCCTCGGGAAATCAACCCCAAATCAAACCGAACAACCAGAAAAACAACAAAAAAAGAACACTCGTGGCCGGAACCTACTGCGAGAAACGTTCGGAACTCCGCCGGCTGCAGTTGAGGTGTGACAGTCGTCGACGGGACCGTTCGCCTTCGATCCCGCTCTCCGGACACTCTCTCTCGCTCTCTGGACTCTCTCCTTCTCTCTGCTCTCCCTCTCTCGGATCTCTCTCTGTTTCTCTCCCTGCTCTCTCGCTCTCTGTTTCTCCCTTTAGCTCTCGTGAGCTGTCTCCCTCCGAACCCCCTCAGATCTCTCCCCCACCTCGAATTTAAGGGCAGCCAGTCACGCGGGGCTGGCCGGCAGGCGCTATGCGCTCCTGCCACCGCCAGCCTGTCGTGGCCGGCCGACCGCTGACCCGAGGATCGCGCTGCCATCGCACGCCTCTGGCTCCTGTTCCGGCTTTTGGCCCCTGTTCCAGCTGTGGTGTCTGCCCGCTCTGTTCTGGCTTCCGTCATTCCCCTCCCGTATATTGACTGGGGAAGGGAAGAAGAAGAAGGAGAGGCGTGGGCCGGGCCAAGGGAAAAGAGGGCCGGCCCACACAAAAAAAGAAGAATAAAAGGAGAGGAGGAAGAAAAAGAAGAAAAAAGAAAAGGAAAAAGAAAATAAAAATAAAAATGGGCTGCACTAAAAAAAACGATGAGAAAAGAAAGAATGGGCCGACGAACCCGACCCCGAATTTTTTTTTTTAAAATTAAGGATTGCGTGTTCTAATAGGCCCTATTAATGCAAATGCCTAATGTCTATATGCCGTGAAATTTAAATGAAAATATTTTTGACTTAAGGGTTAAAAATTAAACCTTAAAGATTTTTTATGCGATAAAACCCTAAGCAATCTAGGCAAAATTTAGGTGTCAACACTAAGTATAGTGAAGGTCGATTTTTCCGACACAACCTAATCCACAACTAATATTAGAGTATCAACATTAATTGATTCCTAGGGCAGACCACTAACAATCTCCCACTTGCACTAGAACCAATCATATAAACTAAGTCCCTTTGTCACTTGATTTCCTAGTTAAGCATAAGGTAGGACAAGTATCATCCTTATATAGCTTAAACTCATTTTCCCGATACTGCAGTTAGACTATCAAAACAAGTAGTTGACTCTTCAACTCATTTGAGCATGGCCATGCATTTCACAGTCTCAACTCTACGGGAGGCCAGGAAATCATACCCTCGTTATATGAGAGGGACAAATCCCATCTTGTCTACTCACATCACTCAGCACAATTCAAGACATGCTCGGCCATTACCTTTATAATCACATGTTACGGCTAACGTTTGGCAATGTTAAAGCATGCCAATCCATGTCTGGAAAACCATGGCAGACTCAGGTCAAAGGACTATACTCTATAGTTGTGATGAGAAATACTGATGACATTATATAACAATCCTACAGTATTCTCATGGTGGGTCTGTCCAATACAATGTTCTCTAACATGTATTCCATGTGATCAACTTTATATCTCTATATTCGTAACCCGTGAAACTTGGTCATCAGTTGACTCACATGCTAGTCTCAAACACCATTTGCTTCCCAATACACAATGGTAATTGACTAGGGACATTTAGAATATTAATATCCACTCTATTAATAGAGTTTCACGATCAAATCACGTATTTGATTATCTATTAAGGATATTCAATATTCATGGGATAAAGATTTCGCATTCAATTATATACTAAAATTAAATCGAAATCAAATATAATATATATTTTATCAATGAACAATGAAAATGTATATCACATATACTCCCACTCACATCAAGACCAATCACTAATGTGTCTAAGGCCTAAAGAGTTACAATGACGCTCATGCTTAGATTGTGGAATAGCCTTCGTCAACGGATCAGTTGTATTCAACTCCATTGCAACTTTGCACATCTTGACATCACCTCTTTCGATGAATTCTCGAATGAGATGATACTTCCTGAGTATGTGTTTGGTCTTCTGGTGAGACCTAGGATTTTTAGCCAAAGCTATGGCCCCATTGCTGTCGCAATAGAGGTCCGTTGGATTTAAACTTGTGGGACCGATTCCCAGTTCTTCTATGAACTTTCGAATCCAAAAAACTTCCTTTGATGCTTCTGAAGCAGCAATATAATCAGCTTCTATCGTAGAATCTGCAATAGTGTCCTACTTGGAACTCTTCCAGCACACCGCTCCACCATTCACGCAAAAGACAAAACCTGACTGGGATCGAAGGTCGTCTTTGTCGGTTTGGAAACTAGCATCAGTATAACCACTTATAGTGATATGTTCCTCACCTCCATAGACTAAGAATAAATTCTTAGTTCTTCTCAAGTACTTAAGGATATTTTTTACAGCAATCTAGTGAGGTTCCCCTGGATTTGACTGGTATGTACTTAATATGCTCAATGCATAAGCAATATCAGGATGAGTGCACAACATAGCATACATGATGGATCCCACAACTGATGCATAAGGAATCCTACTCATGCGGTCTCGCTCATCTTGTGTTGAAGGACACTGAGTCTTGCTAAGACTTATGCCATGTGCCATAGGGAGAAAACCTTTCTTGGAGTCTTGCATATTAAACCTATTGATGACTTTGTCAACATATGTACTTTGACTCAATCCAATAAGTCTCTTAGATCTATCTCTATATATCCTAATTCCCAAGATATAGTTTGCCTCTTCCATGTCCTTCATGGAGAAAAAATTTCCTAGCGATGTCTTAACTGACTGAAGCATAGGAATGTCGTTTCCAATGAGTAGTATGTCATTTACATACAACACTGGAAACACAATTGTACTCCCACTAGACTTCTTGTATACACAAGCTTTTTCTTTGTTTCTGATGAAGCCAAACTCTTTGACAATTTCATCGAAACGAATATTCCAGCTCCGTGATGCCTGCTTCAACCCATAAATAGAACATTGAAGCTTGCATATCTTCCCAGTGTTATCTGGTGATGTAAAGCCTTCAGGTTGTGTCATGTACACATCCTCCTCTAGATTTCCGTTAAGGAAAGCTGTCTTTACATCCATTTGCCATATCTCATAGTCATAATATGCAGAAAACGCTAGAATAATCAGAATGGACAGAATGGACTTAAGCATGACCACTGGCAAAGGTCTCGTCATAGTCAATACCATGAGTTTGTTTAAAACCTTTAGCTACTAGCCGTGCTTTGTAGATGTGAACATTTCCATTCATATCAGTTTTCTTCTTGAAAACCCATTTACATTCTATAGGTTTTACACCTTCGGGTGGATCAATCAAAGTCCAAACTTTGTTTTGATACATTGAGTCCATTTCGGATTTCATGGCCTGAAGCCATTTATCAAAGTCTGGGCCCATCATAGCTTCTGTATAGGTCGTAGGTTTGTCATTTTCTATTAACAATAGATGACAATGTTCTGTCACGTGAAAACCATATCTCATAGGCTCACGATGTGTTCTTTTAAACCTATGAACTATAGGTGCCACTAAAGTAGACTCTACAACTCTTTGTAGATCTAATTGAGGTTCCTTATGAATTGGAACACCCTCTTATGGCACTATAACTTCTTCGAGGTTTACCTTACTCCCACTGGTTCCTTTAGTAAGAAACTCTTTCTCTAAAAAGACACCATTTCGAGCAACAAACACTTTGTTCTCTGATGGATTGTAAAAGTAATATCCTTTCGTTTCTTTAGGATATCCCACAAAGAAGCATTCATCAGATTTGGGTCCAAGCTTATCAGAAAGTAAACGTTTTACATAAGCTTCACAACCCCAAATCTTTAGAAAAGACATACTAGGAATTTTTCCTGTCCACATCTCATATGGTGTCTTCTCTTCAGCTTTTGATGGACTTCTATTTAGTATAAACGCAGCTGTCTCGAGTGCATATCCCCAGAAAGATAATGGAAGATCTGAATGACTCATCATTGATCGAACCATGTCTAACAAAGTTCGATTTCTCCTCTCAGAGACACCATTCCATTGTGGTATTCCAGGAGGAGAGAGCTGTGAAACAATTCCACACTCTTTGAGATGGTCATTGAACTCTTGGCTTAAATATTCTCCTCCTTGATCAGATCAAAGAGCCTTGATATTTTTGCCAAGTTGATTCTGTACTTCATTCTGAAATTCCTTGAACTTTTCAAAGGAGTCGAACTTATGTTTCATCAAGTAAACATATCCATATCTACTGAAATCATCAGTAAATGTAATGAAGTACTGATAACCTCCTCTGGCCATAGAACTTAGTGGTCCACACACATCAGTATGTATAAGGGCTAATAATTCTTTTGTCCTCTCACTTTGATTAGTAAAAGGAGCTTTTGTCATTTTTCCAACTAAACAAGATTCACATGTATCAAATGATTCAAAAACAAATGAATTTAATAGTCCATCGCTATAAAGCTTGTGAATTCGTTTCTCGTTTATGTGGCCTAATCGACAATGCCATAGGTAGGTTGGATTCAAATCATTAGATTTAAACCTTTTTGTATTTATATTATAGATTGGTACATCAAGATTTAGAACATATATCCCATCCACAATATGGGCGCTACCATAAAATAATCCATTAAGATAAAACGAACAATTATTGTTCTTTATATCAAAATAGAAACCTTCCTTGTCCAAACAAGAAACAGAAATAATATTCCTGCGTATAGCAGGTACATAGTAACAATTATTCAGTTCTAAAATCATGCCAGAAGGTAAAGTTACATGATATGTTCCTACGGTTAATGCAGCAACTCTTGCTCCATTTCCAACTCGTAGTTCCACTTCACCTTTTGCAAGTGTTCTACTTCGTTTTAGTCCCTGCACATCCATACAAATGTGAGTACCACAACCGGTATCCAATACCCATGAAGTAGAACTAGTAGTAACATTTACTTCTATAACATAAATACCTGAATTGGAAGTCTCACTTCCCTTTTTTTTTCAGATCCTCCAAATATTTCTTGCAATTCCTCTTCCAATGTCCATTCTCACCACAATGGAAGCATACAGCATCAGTAGTCGGACCTGGTTTAGTCTTGGATTTGGGTTTGGGCTTAGTGCCCTTGCCCTTGCCCTTGCCGTTGACCTTACCTGGCTTCTTAAAGCCTTTCCCCTTTTGAACCATGAGAACATTAGGAGTAAGGTCCTTCTTGATATTCTGCTCAGCAGTTTTGAGCATCCCATGTAGTTCAGTAAAAGACTTATTCAGATTATGCATGTTATAGTTCATAACAAACGTGTCATAATCTTGAGGCAATGACTGAAGAATAATGTCAGTAGCCAACTCTTGGCTAATGGGAGAGCCCAGTCATTCCAGGTTTTCAATATAACCTATCATCTTTATGACATGTGAGCTAACTGAGCTCCCACTTGCTAGCTTGCACTCAATTAAGGTCTTTACCGTTTGGTACCTTTCAGTGCGTGCTTGCTCCTAAAACAAATTTTTTAAGTTCATGATCATATCATAGGCATCTACGTTCTCAAACTGCTTCTAAAGGTCTGAGTTCATGGTAGCTAACATTAGACATGATGCATCCAATGTATCATCTTTATGCTTCTGATAAGCATTCCTTTCAGCATGGGGAGCATTGGAAGGAGGTGCCTTCTGAGGGAATGGTTTCTCCAGGACATAATCCTTTTTCTCCTACTTGAGAATAATTCTCAAGCTTCTATACTAGTCCAAAAAGTTTGAACCATTCAATTTATCCTTCTCAAGGACAGATCGCAGTGAAAAGTGTGATGCAGAGCTATTTGCCATCATCTACAATAAATATGCAAAATAAATTGTTTATTAATATTATTTATAATAAACTCCCACTATACTTTTATAACATGTGTCCCAATAAGTATAGTGAACCAAGATCCATATTTTACTTAGACTCGAGTAAACTTTGGCTTACCGCTCAAGACTAAGTTATTTAGGTAGACAACTCTTTGTCAATTGTATCGAATACAACTCTTGGTTATTAGGATTGACATCTCATATCTTATCCCCAAACATTATGCCTCAAGGCCCAAAACCGTTTTGATAGCCTCGTTAAGTAAACCAATCTTGACTTATGGATAACTATTATCCATCCTATTTTACTCAAATAGTTAAAGACACCCTGTTTTGGCAGGCCCATCTATTGACTATTCAAGTCTTAATAGGTGTATGATTGGAAAGGCATCATATTATTACTTAATTTTATTAGGGACTCTTAATGTTTATTTAGTGATAAATATATGCATGTGATAAACATAAGCAAAACATCACTTCTAATAATAAAGGTACATCAATCATACAAGAACGACTAATTCCATACAGGGGTCAAGGGGGCAGCGCCCCCATGCAGGGTCGAGGGGCAGCGCCCCTCGCGGGGTCAAGGGGCAGCGCCCCTCGCGGGGTCAAGGGGCAGAGCCCCTTGCGGTGGTCTCACTGACCGGTCAGCGAGCGGGGTCTAAAGGGGTAGCGCCCCCGAAAGCTAGACAGAATTCTCAATTCTGTTTTTGAGGAGAGCCCCGAAACATAGACAGAATTCTCAATTCTGTGTTCTCGGGAGACTATCCGTCGCTGCCACCTCCCGCTCCCTTGCCGTGCCCATCCGGCCGAGCGCCTTGACCTACCAACTGACTTGGCGCGCCGCCGTCTTCGCCCACCGTCTCAGCCTCGGGCAACAAGCCCAGGTGCAATGCCGCCTCCGCCTTAGGCAACGGTCCCAAGCGCGACGCCGCCTCCGTCTCGGGCAATGGGCCCAAGCGCGACGCCAACCTCACCTCGGGCAACAGCCTAGGCACGATCAGAACATGATCAACCCATCCCTGCTTCGTTCCTTCTCAATTGATCATATTAATTCATATTTCAAATTCATCTAACCCTAATTTAGACTTTTCAGGCATACATCATATGTATCATCAATTGGGATTTCCGATTTAACTTCAATATATCACAAGTTGCTCTGATACCACTGTAGGGTTCATCAACAAAAAATCAACGCAACAGAATATAGAACCCTAGATAGGATCCATGCGTATATTGAAATCAAAAGGGAATTTCGAAACGTACCTCTTGCAGATCGAAGATAAATCGATAACTAATTGTGTCTGGATTAGCGCCCCAAGTGTTACGCCTCTACCGGTATCCACACACATGAACGGAATTCTCCAACGATCCACGTGCTAGTGAAAGATCTTGAAGTTATCTTTTCTCAACGCCTTTTGATTTTCGATACTATATCGAAAAAACCCTAGACAGAGAACGATTCTCTATCTATTTATACAGCCTCATTATCCAGCGAAATTTAAAGAAGTGGGTCGGGCAATTTGGGCCCACGTTTAATCGTCATCTCATAACGCTCACGACCGCATAGATAATTTAAATAAGAAAATAAATTAAAATTTACTTCTTAAGTAGATCGATGCGCATAGAAAATATTAAATCTGTTCGCTATTGTGTGCGACCCTGTAGGTTTACTAAACATTAGCAATGTGCTCAAAACCCTTTTAGCCCATAAGTCATAAGCGGTCTCTAGCAAGACATTATGACTATCTAAGTATAGTGAAGGTCGATTTTTCCGACACAACCTAATCTACAACTAATATTAGAGTATCAACATTGATTAATTCCTAGGGCAGACCACTAACAAGCAGCGCATCATCAATTAGTATAAGAGAGCCCTGTGAGGCAGTCTTTCCCCAGCAATGACATCTGTACGCTCCGGAGAAGAATTTGCAGTGAACACTTGATTGTCTCACTAATATTTCCAGATTGTCCTGTTTAACTGGTAGACATTTCCCGGAAAGCCTCTCCTCTACATCTCTTTATTCAATATAAATTGCATTATCATATCTCATTTCTTTTGTTATTAGCTTTTAAGGTACATCCTAAGCGGGACTATGAAAGGGGAAATTTTTTTCCTGGTTTGCTCATTATGACAAGAAAGTCATCTAACAAAGAAAAAGCAGAGACGATCTCTTTAGGACAAGAAATGGGTATATATAAACTATTGAGAAAACACGATATATTTAATTTAAGAAAACTCATATAGAGATCATTACGTTTTTCTCTTTTAAGGTTGGATGTCCAAGGCTCTGAGAGCATCCAACTAACCCTACCACTTCATGGCAGTGTCCATGGTAACAAGCTGATCACAGAGGGAGCAGCCCTTGCCCCTTGGGGTAGCCAAATAATGTCAGTAGTGAAGGTACAATGAAATTCAAAATCCGTGTAAACTTTGAGCGGAAGAAATTGTCCCAAAAGCATCTAACTACTTTAGCATGCTTTAGATCAGCCAAGATTTCCCTCGACATGAGCTACAAATCAGTCAATAGTTCCCTAGATAGCAATTCCCAATGGTTGGTAGCACATGTTCCAAGAATACTTTGTCAGAAATCAAGAAAATTATCCTCCTTTTGGGGTTAAAGAAGTGCATATTTCAGGTGTGTTACACTTATAGAACTTGCCTTGTGTTTCTCCCAAGGGAAAGATGGGCGACCATTTAGTCTCTTAGTAAAGAATCAAAATAAAGAAAAATAAATTATTGAGAAAACGGCCACAATACAGCAGGATTTTAAAAGATTGGAAAATTGGTTTCAAGCTGAACAATATATAATTAAAGAAGCATTATATTTTATGCTAACCAAATTTCATCCTCTCTGATAAAGGACACGAGAAGTTGCTGAGGAATATCATTTCTTGAGACGCAGATCGACAAGAGAATACTCTGGTGGCGTTTTTGCTGATATTTACTATGTATTGTTCTCAGAAGAAGAGAGTAAGTATCCAAAGGTGGTCTACAAAGGAAGTTGAACGTAACAAGTACAGACAAACACTTTAGAGTCCTAGATGTTCAGAAAAAAGACCATCAGTTTGACCGTAACAAACATTTGTAAGCATTCACTTTGCCAACAAATTGGTCAAAAAAAAGACAACCCTTTGGACAGATCTTTCTTGTAGCAAATAATTCTTGGATTTTGATTTGTACTGGCCGAGGCCATGCAAGCCAAGCGGAGAAAACATTTCACACTCAAAAGTGTTTCGGTTTATTCAGGGCCAGTCTCACCCTCCAATGTCAGCTATTGGCTAGCCAAGCGAAGCTGCCCAAGTTTCTCAAACTCCAAAGTTACCCCCACCAAAAGGCACAGGACAATTAGGATCATTGCAATTTCAGCTAACACAAGAGGGAATAGTTTAGCTCCTGAGAAATTCCACCAGCATCATTTTCTTTCTCTCGAGAACTCCTAATCCCAATGACCAAAATCAAGTTCTACTTCTGTCAGAATGCATCCAATACAATGCAAAATATTTGAGAATTTAAAGAAACAAATCAGGCATCACAGTTAGGACAAGTTTTTACTCTTCTCTAACTACATTCGGAGGATGCATAATGAAAAGGACACCATCTCTGAATTTCAAGACATATAGAAGCCAATTCAGATCAGTAGAAGAACATTCCAATTTACTTTCTAAAGTAGTTACAAGGTATGCAGTTCACTTGAACTTGTCATGATGTCAAAGTAGAGTGCGTTTACTATTGTGAGACATTATGGTGCACATAAAGTATACAATACTTAAACTACTGCTGCTCAAAGATATCAAACACTTAGGATCCCATGCTTTGATACACATTATTGCAAATTATTTCTTATTTTCCTTTTAGCAACAAGAATTAGCCCTTTCAACATGCTCTTGTAACGGACAACAATGCCTATACTTCAGGTTGTTGAAGCAATATTAGGTATGTGGGATTTGAAGCTCACGGAATAACAACTTACTTGAGGATCACTTATGACATCATTTTCGTTCTTATCAAGTTAATTAAGTCTGCAGGTCAAAGCATGATCATGATAACTTCCTTCAATAGGGAAATATTCTTTTGGACTTGCTTAGCACCACATCTATAAGCCAAGTGTTATTTTTTATTTGATAACAGTGTGTAATCTCAAGAAAGCAATTGCAAGAACAAATACACAATCACACAGCATGGTTGCTCCTGTGCAGGCACTTTCTATACAAAATTGTGTGGCAGTGAAAACCATCAAATTTTGCAGGAAGAATTCACACATTGCATCAGCTAGCCATTCATCACAACCAAAGTCAATATGAATTTTGAATTTGTTGCACCTTCAGTATCAACATAATTTGGCCACCCCAAGTGGACAGGGCCGCTCCTCTTGTAATTAGCTTTTACCATAGACAGGGGGAGACTGCCATGAAGTGATAGGATTAGTCAGATGCTCTAAGAGGCCTAGACAGACCTCATAAGAGAAAAATGTTAGGATCTCTTTGCGATTTATCTTAAGTAGAACAAATTGAGTTTTCTCAATAGTACATAGCTAACCCCTCTCTCGTCCTAATGTGGCCGGTGGCCCCTAGCCATGCAATGCATATCTCCCTTTATATAATCCTCTCTCCTTTTTTCTTTGTTTTATGACTTTCTTCTCATAGTCAGCAAACCCATAAAAAATGCCTTTTCATAGTCCCTTTTAGGAAATATGATAATGCAATTTATATGGAAATGAAAAGATGTGGAGAAGCTTGACCAAAAAAAAAAAAGATGTGGAGAAGTCCTTACCAAAAAAAAAAGATGTGGAGAAGAGGCTTTCAGGGAAATCTTCATTAGTTACAGATAAATATCTAAATTATACATGGGACAAAGGGGGAACTTCTTTCTATTGAATTCACTATCGTAATAATTATCAACTGATGATTTGGGAAGAAAAAGCTGTAAAATTTTGCAATATATTTCAAGGTCACCCTCTTAGTTTGGCTAGGATTTGTGTCTGGTTTAACCACCGTAACCCTTTCTGGCCACTGTTGAGAAACTGCATTATGAGATTCTTATATCGCAAGTATTCAAGACGAGACAGTGCACAGGAAGTCTACTGATAGTTCACTATATATGTTGAACAGATATATCATACTTTCTCTGACATTCACAATTTACGGGTGTTCAAAAGAAAAAGCAAAGCAAAGAAAAATGCCACCGGCTAATAAATATATCAAAAGTCTAACTTTAGCTCTCTTTTCCATGGAAGAAAATAAGGAGCAGAATGTGTTTATATTAAAACTCGTCCCAACTTACAGGAAGAAGCTAGAAAGGAACCTTGTGCTATTATCCTTCCGAGATTTTGTTCCTTGAGGAGTAAGTAAGGAGGACAAAATGAATGGCTTCCCTGTTTCTAACCTTTTATCATTCTCCTATACAATGCCTCCAACGTCTACCTATCTTCTACTTAACAATGCTAATCCACGGTCTTGTGCTGTCCTTGCTACTGACAGAAGGACCATTGCAAACGGATGGTTGAGAAGAGAACTTGGCGGCTGTTGTTGACAAAGGGAAATTAGCTGATAACTCCTTCCTGGGGAATGATATGTTCTTATGATGGGAGCAAGTGGCGGAACGACTTCCTTTCAACTTGTGCAGCGCACATCCACAATTACGATGGTATGGCCTCCTCTTGATCTCCGCATCGTTTATCGACAAGCATCCGTCAAAAACACCTCAAAGCATTAATTCTGCTACTATGGTGCCCATATTCTTCTCTTTTAGTGACTCTTCTAGATTGTTTTTTGGTTCTGGTGCGGCGTTTAAAAATGTTTATGTGATGATGTTATGAATCATTTGCAATCTTTTGGAATAACTTATATAGCATTTGGGACTGGTGTATGGTAGTGGGCTGTAGGAGTTCTCTAGAGGGTGACCTTGGTATTAGTTGATTTCAAGACAAGGTTGACAGTGTTCCTAGGATTTTTTGGGCAGTTAGTTAACCAAAATTGTGCTTCCCGAGGGATTTGGGATTCCCAATTGTGGAGGAGAGAGAGAGAGAGATCTAGGGGTGAGAAGTGTCTCGGCTCAGCTGGCTTAGAGTACTAGAAGTCAAATTCAAGAAGCCATTAGCAGCCAGCATTGATTTCTCCAGTGAGACGTCTCTTTCAAATTCGTTGGTGTAGCGAACACTTAGAAGTTTCTTTTATTGTTAAATTTTTATATGTGTCTAGTATTCGATGTTAACTTTGTCTTTACTACAAATTTTTAGTCCCCTTACTTCGGTTGTGCCTTGCAAAGTTGTTTCTTGTTCTAGTAGTTCCATGAAAGATATTGTCAGAATCGCCCGTAGAGGTGACGAACTTAGGTTAAACAAAAGTTTTGTCATCTTGTTTAGTCTCATATTTGAACTTTTGATTAATTTTTCCAAGAACTAACGTGGTCGTTGGTCACTGATTTCTATTGAAGGGGAACATTATGGTATGTTCTTTGAGCATCGCCAATCTAATATACGAGCTCTTCAACCTAACTGCAGAATGATTTTTTTCACTGCTCAGCATCGCCAATCTAATATATGAGCTCTTCAACCTAATTACAGAATGATTTTTTTTACTGCTCTTGAAGTGTGATTGGACCCTAGGTTCTATTAACAGGAGAATTCAGTGGATCACCTATTTTGTCCATGTCTGGCTAATATCTGTTTTTTAACACTATTAACGTCTTGGAACAGTTATTGTCACGCCCCGGACCCCACCGAGCCCGCGACACCCAGACCACGGTCGATTATTTAAACGCGACGTCCCAGGACGCGTCGCCGACCCCAAAAGAAACGCGCAAGCGGAAGCATGTAAAATAACCCAGACAATAAAAACATGACTAAGGAATAGACATCGAGATTTAATAAACACCCAACATTATAAAGCCTTCAATAATACAAACTGGCAACCCGGCTTCCAAATTCAATCACAATTTTCAAAAGGGGGCGGTGGTTAACAAGTCTATCTTCTCTACAAAAAGGTACTCAAAATACAGGGTAATTGTTCTATCCTTCAATCCCTGTGGTACTCCGGCGGTCTCTCCAAATCCATCACGGTCGCGGATCTGAAAGTGGTTATGTAATAACCGTGAGACAGAGTCTCAATAAGCAACAACCTAAACCTAACCTAGGCTAATGCGTACCCAGACCAATCTAACATGCGAACTACCAGTCATACAATCAATTCACATGAAAGGCTTACCTCGCTTCGAACCATGTACCAATCCTGCATATTAGTTCAAGCATAATAATGCAAGAATAAATCACCGCCACATCACAATCACCAGCACACACACTTCCACTCGAAATCAATCAATCCAACCAGGCACCCAACCCATCCAACCAGTCATCCACACGCACCATCAATCAATTCGATCAACATCCACACGCTCAACCAGCCAATTCAGTCACACGTTCAACCAACCAATCCAGTCACGCGCTCAACCAGCCAATCCAATCACACAATCCGCACACGTGGTCGAACATCTTTCCCACGACCCGTGCCACTGCACCTCAGGTCTATTCTCACTGCCCGCGTCAACACGCCTCAGGCTCGTTCTCATAGCCCGCATAAATACGCCTCAGGCTCATTTTCACTGCCCGCGTAAACACGCCTCAGGCCCAACTTTCTTTCCAATTACCCGCGTAAACACGCCTCAGGTCCAACCTTCCTTTCACAGCCCGCGTAAACACACCTCAGGCTCAACTTTCTTTCCAATGACCCGCGTAAACACGCCTCAGGTCCAATCATGCCTTATTCGCCACACCCGCGTAACCTACGCCTCAGGTTGGCAGCCCTCCGATCGATCCGGGCTTTTCTCATGCACATGCACCATAACACAATTCGTCAATCAACACATCGTACAAATCAAACTTAATCATGCTCACCACATTACATTCCACCAATGTCACAATGACATGCCACCACACTCAATTCAACTCAGTTGAATTCACACTTCGCCACCTCAATTCACAAACCCGACGTACAAGTCGGTCACACACGATTTTCCCCAAATCAAGCATACTGTCTAATCCAATTCAAATTGCATAATTAAATCACAATATCACTAAATTAATGCACGCCCTAGCCGTTCTAACCCGAGACTAGTCAATGAATCACCCAAAAGACTAAGTAGGGTCTAGGAAGTCGCTTATCAAATTTTGGCCCGGGAAAAGTCGGCTCGGGCCCAAAATTGCCCAGGTGAGAAGTTCTGACCGGGCGCGGGCGTAGGCCATACGGGCGCACTGACCGGCCAAAGTGGGCACAATGGCCGATCGGCGTGCCTAATGCGCGAGCGCGACGAATGAGCGGCATGCCTAGGGCGCTCGGGCGCGCGGATGGGCTACGCGCCTGGGCAACGAGGCACGGGCACGGGCAACGGGCACGGCACGGGCTCGGCGCGGGCACGAGCTTGGCCGACCGGTTGGCTGGCCGGCGGCGGCGGCGAGCGGCGGCGACGGCGACCGGCGGCTGAACAGTGGAAGGGGAGGGCTGGCTGAGAGGGGTGAAGGGGAGGGAGAGGGAGAGAGGGGGAGGGCTGAGGGGCGGCGGCCGGACGGGTGGACTGGCCGGCGAGCTGACCGGCGGAGCAGCACGGCGTGGGACCGGTGGGATGAGCCGGTGAGCAGCGACGACGGGGCGGCTCGGGCTCGAGCTCGGGCTGGATGGGCCGAAGGCGAAGAGAGAGGCAAAGGGGGGGAGGACGGCCGGTCAGGGGCGGCGGCTGACGGGCGGAGGCGACTGGGACGACGGCGGGGCGGCCAAGCGCGGCTGGGCGGCGCCGGGTCGTCGCGGTCGCAGCGATGAGCTGCTGCTCGCGCGCGGAAGATGGTGGGGAGAGAGCAGTCAGGGGGTGTGGGGGCCGGCGGTGGCGGGGCTGCTGGCGACGGCGGTGTGGCAGCACGGCTAGCAGGACGGGGCGGAGGCGGCAGTCGGGCGACAAAGAGCGAAGCAGGCCCGACGAGGAAGAAGAAACGGAGAAGAAGAAGAGAGGGAAGGAGGAGAGAGAGAAATGAGGAGAGAGAGAGGGGGGACAGGGAGGGGGTAGGCATGCAGAGGGGGGTGAGGGGACGCATGCAGGGGGAAGGGACATGAGCGGCAGAGGGGAAAGGGAGAGAGAGAGAGAGAGAGAGAGAGAGAGAGAGAAGGAAGAGAGAGAGGGGGTGACGTGCGCGGGATGGGGGGAATCGGCAGAGGGAGAGAGAGAGGAGAGAGAAAAAGGAAGAAAAAGGTACAAATTCAAACTTTAATCGCGAACTAAAGGATACGGTCCGAACTAAAAATCGACCTATCGATCCCGATTAAATTTGGGAAAAAGGCCTAACGGCCCACAATAAATCCTGACAATATTCTAGGGCATACGGCCAAAATAAAATAACCCAAACCACACTACGAGGGAGATCTACCAGTTCAAATTCGCACCCGATTAAAAAATACACTTTTCCACTATTCCTGATAATCTCGATGCTGGCCACAATAATATCGACACCGTCCAATTTATTTCATCTTGAAACTCCCGGAAATCGACTGCCAAGTTTGGGGTCTAATTAACGACCAAATTCGATCGAGTGCGATTCTAGTAAAATTTCTGTTTTTAAAAATAAGAACCCGAGAGTGATCAGTTCCCGGGCGAAATTCTATTATAAGCGCACTGACGAATTACACGTTTTATAAATCCCAAAAATGGGCCAAATTCCGGACTGTCACAGTTATGGCAGATTTAAATCGTGATAAGAATTGTCAACTGCACCCTCTTTGCTATCGTGTATAATTGGAAGATTTGGGATTGGAACCATAATTTCATTGGTCTTTTCTGTGTCCAAGTTTATGGGACTTCCGATTTGCTATATGTATAATGTAGTCATCCCATATAACAATTGAGTAAATTTGTAATTTATCTTAGGCTACACGATTAAGTTAACTATTCTTTTGTTATGGTAAACTTATAGTCATGTCATCCATGTAGCAGTCCAAATGCAGAAACTAAATACACCTCATTAGACAATTCGTAATTCATCTTGGGTTGACTTGGTGAGGATATGTGTCCAGAATATTGTTGTTCTTCAGTTTCACCAGTGATGTTATGTTGCATGCGTGGAATGCA
The DNA here is from genome assembly GCA_031216285.1 of Syzygium syzygioides. NCBI lineage: Eukaryota > Viridiplantae > Streptophyta > Magnoliopsida > Myrtales > Myrtaceae > Syzygium > Syzygium syzygioides. Next base: position 3,025,204 of record CM062244.1, read on the forward strand.
ATTTCAAAAAAGAATCTCAAATCTGATTGATCAGAGTAAAGTAGAGCAATTAAAATCTGTGGTGGCCCATAACTAACTGGCCGAAGCTTTCAAGTGAAATTGAGTTCAATTAGGTATGTTTAAGAGATTATGTTTGGGCTTCCTCTTTTGAGCGGCTATTATGTGGGTATTAAACTTCTGGTGTGATTCCCAACAAGTTTTGAGTTCCATTGCTGGCCATTGTTAGAGAAACTGAATATATCTGACATTGTGAGAGTTCGTAGTCTCAACTCATGAGTATTCAAGAGAAAAAAGAGCAAAGAATTTTACTAATATATGTGAAGTGGATAAATTTAACTCTATATCCCATATAGTTATATTAGGAGAAGAATGCGTTCGCAATAGAACTTGGTAGAATTTACAAGAGGAATCTGGCAAAGAAGCTTGTGAAGTCTATGAAAGGGGCACTGTCTCTAAATTTCAAGACAATAAAGAAGCCAATTCAGATCAATAGAACTTCATTCGATTTTATTTTGTTAAGCACTGCCACTAGAATTTATCATGACGTCAAACTAGAGTGCGAATACTGGTACGGAACAGTACGCTGGACATAAAGAGTATGCAGTAGTGAAACTACTGCTGCTCAAAGTGCTTTCATACACATTGACAATAATTTCTTATGTTCCTTTAGGAACAATAATTCGCCCTTTCACTATGCTCTTGTAGCGGACAGCAACGCGCATACCTCAGGTTGTTGAAGCAAATATTAGCTATGGAAGGGGCTTAGCATCCCTCGCCTAGACATCCATCGTTCCTAGAACAAGGAATTCTTGTTTAGAAACATCCTATTTCATAAATTTTTCTTCCTCGTCAAACAAAAACATCAAAGGCTAGACCCTCATCTCAAAACTAAACAACGTCGTTCAAGCATAAACAAACAATTTTTAGATCCAATACTTGTTAGGGTGTGATTCAACTCCCCTAGGCCGCCAGAGGGCATTTATAGTTTGAGCCTGTATTTTATTAGTAGTTTAGGCTTGAATCCATGAATATCTATTGAGTATATATAATATTTTTCTCTTGTAATTGAGGTTGTAACAGAGAGCTGAGAGATATTAATTATAGGGGAATGTAGCCTTAATTTAAGGATGAATAAGGAAAAACCTTGTGTCTCGATTCTTTTTCTCGCATTTACTTTCTATTTCGTTGTATCTATGTGCCTAATCCTAACAATACTTACCGAATTAGAATATCCACTTCGGAAAAATCTATGCTGGCTGTGACCAAGAAGCCAAACCAAGAATAATCTCTCTCTCTCTCTCTCTCTCTCTCTCTCTCTCTCTCTCTCTCTCTCTCTCTCTCTCTCTCTCTCTCTTAACAAGAATCTAGGCAATTCTAATATCACAAAGCTCTCCCTTGAACTTTAGTCATATACGAACGCGCAATATGCTAAGAAGAGAGGGAGATCAAGTAGATAATGGCCACCTTAGGTGCTGAGATGATACTCCGTTGTGTGCTCGAAGGAAGCTTATCACTAAATGACATGGAGATTGAGCACCAGCCATACCACAGCAATTGCACCTGTGCACTGCACAAGTTGAAAGACAAGTTGCGATAGACACGGCAATGTTTCATACCCCCGAAAAGAACCATGGAGGGATTGTTGTCTATCAATGGTAGTTTCCAATTTCTCTTCAGTCTTCCTAATTAGTTAGCAGCTTGTCAGTTAGTATAACAGACCCCTGTGAAGCATTTTTAGCAGAACAACGATGTGTACATTTTGGAGCGGCATATGTCGTGAACATAGAAGAGGAAAGGTTAGGAATTAAGAAGAAAATTTTTTTTTCTTTCCATTCTATCTTTTTTCCTTTCTTAGCATAGATGGCTCCTCAAGGAAAAATAGCCATTTAGAGAATATAACGGTCCGTTTGGGAAAGGCTTTCCCAGGAGGCTTTGGGCATCTAAAGCCCCTTGGGCCAAATTTTGGGTGTTTGCTGAATTTTTCCAATTCACCTAGAGGAAATGCTGGCTTTGCCAAGGTTGAAAGCCAGGGCAAGTCTTGGGGTGCCTTAAGCTTTCAGCTTTCTCAGCATACAAGTCCTAGTGTTAGTATAAAAATTTTCTTCCAAAACTATCCTTGCCAATATTTTGGTTTTCTGGTTTTGCCCTCATTACAACTATCCATCTTCTCTGCATGAGGGTGGCCGGCAAGGCCAGATTTGGCTGCGAGGGGTCGACGTCATCACGCGACCCAGGCGATGGTTGCCTACCACAGGTGGCCCTCCCCTGGGTCACGCAACCCTCGCCACAGGTCGCATGACCCCAGGCGGCCACCTGAGGTTGTGGGATCTTAGACAACGGCCGCCGGCAGCCCGAGCCAAAGGGTTTGGGTTTTTTCTTTTGTAAAAAAATAGTAAGAAAGTCATTTTCAAGAATAATTTTTTCAAATACTATTTCATCCAAAGTTGCTTTACAATGGACTTTTAAATACAATTTAACATTAACAATTTGTATTTCAGAAAATTTCTTTATTGATTGATTGCTCTTATCACAAGCTAAGACGATTTAAGAGCACGCACTGCCATAATTGAGTCGCAACATATAATCTCCTTTGTCAGACCATTTCCTCGCGAATTACTCTCTCTAGATATTTCTGCAGATTTGCACATTGACTGCATGTCGATCGTCTTTTCTCTATGTCTAGCAGTGACAGGAATAGTGTCCATAAGCTTAGAACCAGCACCAATCACGACCAACTAATTAGAAGAATCATGAGTGCCAGGTTTCCGATAATGTAAATTTCGGAGACGCCACATTTACAATAAATGGAAAAGACAGCACTTTGTCACTCAGTTGAAAAAGAAAATCGCCAGAAGACAAGCAATGGCATGAATCAAGTGAACTCTCAACTAAATGAAAATGTCAATTAAGGTGAAAAGGCTAGTATGGACACGGGATTTTTTTTTTTGGGTCAAATGCAAATACTATTTCATTCATTCAAAGACAGATTACACGAGTCGATCATGACTAACGTCATTACATATTAAAGCCCAAAGGGGTTGGGGGGGTTTGTACAGTCAGTTAGAGGGGAGTAACCCTTTGCGACGGGTCTTAGCAATCCAATCTATGACTAGATTTGTATCTCGTGGACAGTGTGCCAGAGAAATACCTTGTATCTAACAGAAGCCATGTTGTCTGTCATGATAGTCACTTTCAAAGTTGGACTTTTTCCCTTCTCTGTCTCTTCACACACGGCATTCAAACTGTCGGATTTGCAACAGCTATCGAGAGGCACATGCATTGCCCTTCTGGGGAATCCATCAAGAATACAGATCTGGTTCTCTGTTACAGTAAATATGACAACCTTTTACAGCAAAAACAGTAGCACAGGATACGATGTTGACCATACAATGCAACAGTAATGAGCTTAAATGACCATAACGTAAATTTCACATAAGGCTGGTTATCCACATCTACAAATAACAAGACGCTGTCCGTGGCTAATAGGCAATTACCAACTCTTAATCGCTTTTAAGATCATTCTATCCACTAAATTTTATTTGACGAGATTCGAGAACCAGCTCTATTAGGAAGTCCAGATCGAAGAAAGCAATCGGTGCTCAAGCATTTAAATAAAGCAATTTAAGGGTACCATCTTCTTTCTCATTTCAACGAAAAGGTGCGGGAGGAAAGGAAACAACCTGCGGAGCCCTGAGAAAGTCACCGGCAGCAGGTTAGTGCCTGTGGATCATCCAGTGGTTACCGGATGATGGGAACCTGAGGTCTACTCGTGGCACCACTAAAGCTGTCTAGATCCGGTGGTTTGCAAAATTTGGGACCCAGGAAAATTCAATGCAAGAAAATTTTAGCTAGCGGGCCAAATTGACAACAGATTCAGCAAAAACCCATCTTCACTTCATCAGTGAAGTAGCTTTCTCCTCTCTCTTTAATGGTGTAAGTTCGTTACCTAAATAAACTTCTGGCAGACAGCTCTTCAAGTACATAAAAACCAATGACAGCCTTCTTGAAGAAATTAAATCATCTGGATCTAGTTAGATTTGCAGTCAAAAGTCCAAATATTATCCATAAACAGCCACTACAAAAAAAACATGGATTTTGCCACGGAAATTTGCAATGGGGAATTTTTCGTTACTAATTTGCGATGAAATTTGCGACGGATTTTTTTTTCCGTCGCAAATCAGCGACGGATTTATTTTCCGTCGCTAATTTATGCAACGAAATTTACTATTTTGCAACGAAATAGCGACGGATTTTTTAATTAGCAACGGAAAAAAAATTCCTCGCTAATTTGTAATTTATGATGGAAAATAACTTTCGTGATATCCACCCCCACCGTCAACTTCTCTCTCTATACTAATTCTTCATCTTCCCCTCGCTTTTCTCCCTCTTTTGTTTCTCTCAATAAACCTATCCGTACGCACATAAATCAATCTCGGTAAAACTTTGCTACCGGTAAGTATCATAGCTAACTTCGTGATTAATTGGCGGCGAATACGATTCGTCTCAAAACTATTCATCGCTGGATTCGAAATTTTTTTTTTATTGACTATTTTTTTGTTTTTTTTTCCTAACTTCTTCGCCGATTGCCGGTCCAGCGATCAGCAACACCTCGCCGGCCATGGGGGGAGGCTGAGGCCCATGGCCGTCGACCTCGCCTAGATCTGGGCGACGGCGAGGTCGACCAGCAGCCATGGCGAGGCCGCTCAGCCTCCCCCAGATCTGGGTGAGGCCAAGCCGACAAGGTCGAACTTGCCGGCCTCAGCCAGTCGCCGGACCGGCGACCGATGAAAAATATAGGGGAAAAAAATAGAAAAAAAATTTAAAAATCCAAAAATAAATAAATAAAATTATTAAAAATGAATTTTAAGTGATTTTTTTTTAGGTACGTGTCCATTTGAAGGTCTCGCAATCCAAGTGAACGTTGCAATTCTCATCAAATTGATCACTTTCTACTACAGAAATTTCAGTCAAATATTTGGGTAAGTCTTCTTTACATGGTAATTTTTTCATTTTTTTCAATTTCAAAGTAATTGTTGCATCAAAAACAAATTTTTAATTTTTATAATTTTATGGTTTTAATTAAGAACAGTAAATATAATATTTTTAATATTTTACGAGATTTTTTATTTTTATATAGACACAATGTAAAGAGACAGGGCTTGGATGTATAATAAGAACTTACCTGGACATCGAGAATTGATTGATGAGTTTCGTACTAGGTTGGAACTATTTTTAGACTTTGCTGATAGTAAATATGAGTTCATGGATGGAAATAAATTAAGGTGTCCGTGTAAAAAGTGCAGTAATAGTAAATTTCATGTGTGTGATAAAGTTAGAGAATATCTTTATAGATTTGGGTGTACTCCGAACTATTATAATTGGACTTGCCATAGTGAACTATTTATAACTGATGAAGGATATCAAAGAAGTGACCAATTTTTAGTTAGGGAAGAATGTAGCTATTATGACCAATTGAACCCATACGAGAGGATGGTGATTGATGCAGCTGATCAGAATTTTGTTTCGGAATCGAACCATGTAAGTATTAGTTTTACTCCTACACTTGAACAAGTGGGTACTAATCATGTATCACAATTGGAAAAGATAGGAGTAACGAATTTTGATGAGAATGTGTAATGAAACTTTTCCATTTAATCAGTTCTAGGAAGTGTTGAAAGTAGGAAATGAACCTTTATGGGCAAGTTGTGACAACCACACTAAGTTATCAGTGACAGCAAGACTGTTAAATATCAAGGCAGAGCATAATGTGTCTGCGGATTGTTTCAACTGTTTTGTTGAAGTAATGCGGGAAATAATGTCTCGTGATAATATCATGTCAAGTGATTTTTACGATATGAAAAAACTAGTGGATAACTTAGGTCTTTCAGTTGTAAGGATTGATGTATGTGATAGAAGTTGTATGTTATATTGGAGAGATGATGAAAATGTAAAATCTTGCAAATTCTGTAGCCAACCTAGGTACAAGATTAATAAGAGGCAGGGTCGTAATTAAAAGTGTAGACCATGCAAGCAAATATTTTATCTGCCTTTAATACCTAGATTGCAAAGGATTTATGAGTCTCAAGCCACTACTGAACACATGCCTTAGCATGCAAATCATGAAACAAAATAGGGTCTAATGTGTCATCCTTCAGATGCAGAGGCATGGAAACATTTTGATAGAACATACCCTGAGTTTACAATAGAGTTTCAAAACATCAGGTTAGGTTTCTGTGCTGATGGATTTGCCTCATTTGGGAAATTGGGAAAAAGTTATTTATGTTGGCCAGTTATCTTAATGTCATACAATCTTACACTTGGTATGTGCATAAAGACACCTTATATGTTTTTTACATTGATCGTGACTGGCTCGCAAAATCCGAAAAAGTTAATAGATGTTTATATGCAACCATTAATTGAAGAGTTATAATAGTTATGGGATAAAGGTGTCCTTACATATGGTGTTTCTACTGATCAAATATTTGTAATGAAGGCTGCTCTTTTTTAGACGATAAATGACTTTCCAGCTTACGGAATGTTATCTGGATGGAGTATAGCTGGGATCTTAGGATGTCCGATATGTTTGAAGAGATCAAAGTCATTTAGATTAAAATATGGAAAGAAGCCCAGCTATTTTGACTGTCACAAATAATTTTTACCTATAAATCATACATTCAGAAGGAATAAAAAAGAATTTATCAAGAATAGGACTGAAAGAACACCTCCACCATTGAGGTTGACCGGTGCTCAAATATGGGAGCGGGTACAGAACTTTCCAACTGTTGTTCAGAACCCTCACAGCACGACTATTGCGTACGGAAATACACATAAGTGGACTAAACACAATATATTTTGGGATCTATCATATTGGAAGACTCATTTTATTCATCATAATCTTGACGTCATGTACATAGAAAAGAACATTTTCGACAATGTCATAAATACTATGATGGATGTCATCGGAAAAACAAAAGACAACTTGAACGCAAGAAAAAATATGAGAGATATTTGTGATCGGCCAACACTAGATGTGGATGCAAGTAACAGGCGACCAAAACCAAAAGCAGTTATTACATTAGATAAGGAGTAAAGACGACTTGTTTATCAATGGTTAAAATCTGTGCGGTTTCCTGATGGATATGCTTCGAACCTCGGGAGATGTGTTGATTTGAATTAATGCAAGTTGACAGGTTTGAAAAGTCGTGATTGTCACATGTTTATGAAAAGACTAATTTCAATAGCTTTCAAGAAAGTTCTACCGAACTTTGTATGGGGCGCCATTACAGAGTTAAGTAATTTCCTGCATGATATTTACTTGATAGTGTTAAAAACACCACAAATGGAGAAACAAGAGAGAGATATTCCAATTATTCTTTGCAACTTAGAAAGAATATTTCCTCCATCATTTTTTGATTCGATAGAGCATCTATTAGTTCACTTGCCTTATGAGGCCAATGTTACAGGTCCCATCCAATTTCGATGGATGCATCCATTTGAGAGGTAAATTTTTTTTTAAAATAAAGTTCAAATTACTTTATTATATATTATGTTTCGATAAGTTTATTTCTATTGCAACTAGATTCTTATATCATTTGAAGAAAAAAGTGAAGAATAAGACATATGTTGAAGCTTTAATTTGTAATGCATATATTGTGGAAAAAGTGATAACATTTGCATCATACTATTTTGAGCCACACATGTAGTGTAAGAGGCAGAGAGCGGGCAAAAATGATAAGGGCCCCATTAATATCAATTGCAAATCATTCTCTATTTTCAATTATCTGGGTCGACCAAGCGGCGTATATAAGTTTCGTTACTTAAAAGGCAAAAAATGGCATACAACCCATACATATTTTTTACTGAACTGCTCAGAGATCGAGCCATACTTTGAGTAAGTGTAAATTTGCAAATATATGTATTGTGTGTCAAATTTTGCTAATATATAAATGGTATTTATTACTAAGATTTTCCAAACTTCAATGTATAGATTACCACCAAATGAGTTTGACCATTTGTACGATAAATAATTTGTAGCATGGTTCAAAATATATATGAGTTGCCTATGGACCAAAACCAAGTTATTAATATTTTATACATCATTTATTAAAATATATATTATTGATTTTGCGTGTGTAATCTTAGGTTCACAGTAATCATGATGAACTTGGAGAGCAAGAATTACTATATCATCTATCATGGGGTCCAAAGTTAAGAGTACGAAGTTGGCCAGCATATTTCGTAAATGGATATAATTTTCACACTCAAGAATATGGAATGGAAAAAGCTACAATGAATAGTAGTGTGTGTGCTCGGTCATCTAATGGTGACAGTTCAAAAGATGATTTTTATGGCTTGTTGGATGAAATCATGAAGTTTGAGTACCCTGGACCATTAATGATGCGGGTTGTGTTATTTAAGTGTATGTGATTCAACTCTGTTAAAGGAATGAAGGTGCATACGAAGTTTAATTTAATTGAAATAAATAACAAGAAAATGTATATGAAATATGAACCGTTTGTGTTGACACAACAAGCAATTTAAGTATATTATGTATCATTCTAGTTTGAAATGTGACAAAACTGATTAGTAGGTTGTATGTAAAACCAAAGCACGAAGAAAAATCGAGAAACACTAGAAGGATAGAGCCTATCAACAAGAGGAAGTTTGTAACACGGTTGAAACTGAGGAATATAACATTCCAACTTTACGAGATCCATGTGGAGTAATGATAAATGCGAATTTAACTGAAATTTGCGAATTAAATGTAGAAAATGGTACAGAATTTGATTTTGAGATAGATAATGAAGATGATGCTCATGAAGAAGATCAAGATCAAGACGAGGACGAAGATCCATATCAAGACAAAGACGAAGACGAAGACAAACATGAAGGAGAAAACGAAGACGAAGACGAACATGAAGATTAAAATTATTGTGACAAAACACTAATGATATGTAATTATTATTGCGATATGTGTTATTTTGGTTTTCATAATTATTATTATTGTTCTTGTTATTATTGTTATTGTTATTATCATATTGATCGTTGGAAAATTTGTCGCTAAATAACGACAAGTCAAATATTATTCGTGCGATGACATTTGCGATATTCTATTTTCCATTGGATTTTGATCGTCGCTCATTTTGCGACAAAAACTTATTAGTGGCTACTGTTTATCGAAGAATTAGTGATGGAAGTGAAATTCGCAACCATTTTCGAATCCATCGTAAATTTGCGACGGATTCAAAAATGCCCTTTATTTTTGTAATCCATCGTAAATTTGCGACGGATTCCAAAAAAGGCCGCAAATGTGGAATCCGTTGAAAATTTGCGATGGATTCGAAAATGTCTTTTATTTTTTGAATCCATTTGCAACAAATTTTGCAACAGATTGAAAAATACCTTTTATTTTTGGAATCCATCGCAAATTTGCGACATATTGAAAAATGCCTTTTATTTTTGGAATCCATCGCAAATTTGCGACGGATTTTGCGACAGATTGGAAAATGCCCTTTATTTTTGGAATCCATCACAAAATCCGTCGTAAATTTGCGACGGATTGGAAAATGCTCTTTATTTTTGGAATCCGTCGCAAATTTGCAACGGATTCAAAAATGCTTTTTATTTTTGGAATCCGTTGCAAATTTGCAATGGATTCCAAAAATGCCTTTTATTTTTGCTTCTCTCTCTCTCTCTTCCCCTTGCCACGCACGTTTCCCCCCGATCACGTCCACTCACCCTTCTCTCCATGCAGACCTTTCCCCCTTCTCTCTCTCTCTCTCTTCATTTTTGTCTTCTTCTTCTTCTTCTTGCCTTTCTCTTCAAAAAAAGGCCATGCCTCCCTCTCACTGCCCAGCCACTGCACGCTGTTCGACCCGCCGCCACACGTCGCCTTCTTGCCAACGAGCCGCCACCATCTCAGCTCCACACCAACCGGTCCACCTTCTTGCCAACGAGCTACACGACCGCCCATCGCCGGTCCACCTGAGCTACACGTGAGTGCTGCCTTCCGCCTAGACCATCTGCCATCGTCGTGCGTCGCCACCGCCGCTCATCTGGTCGCTGCCCCGACTCGAAGGCGCTGATGAGCTACCATTTGCTGCCATCCGTCGTTCGACGTCCGCCTTGTGCCGCCATTCGTCCGACCGTCGCATCGCCATTTGGCCGTTCGCCTCCACCCAACTGCGCCGCCCGTCTGCCGCCATGCCCCCCTCTGTCGACTGCCTTCCCCCTCCTTTCCGCGAGCAAGCAGTAGCTCACATGCCGCCGTGTCCATTGCGACCCGACGCTGCCCAGCAGCCATGCGTTGTCCCCACCGCCAAACTGCCAGCCCGCCATCCCGTTATCGCCGTCGTCGCCTGCGCACCCGGCAACTCGCAGTCACGAGTGTCGTAGCTTCGCTCGCGTGCTCACTCTCGCCTGGCCGAGCTCGCCATTGCCCAGCTCACCAGCGCTCCTCGCCCATGCTCGTAACCGTCGCCGTCGCCGCCCAGCAGCCGCCCGACACCGTCGCCGCCCAACTCCACCATCGTTCGTCGTTGCCGCTAAGTTCCCCTATTCGAGCCGAGCCTCCGACGCCTGCTCACTTGTTCCCGCTGAGCCGTCGCCCGTCGTCGCCATAGTCACCTGTGCGCCCAACAACTCGCCCGTGGCCGAGCCATCACCTGTGGCCTAGCCTCTTGCCCAGCCGCTCGTTCGGCCACTCGCCCGTCCATTACCCAGCTCACCCGACCACTCTCCTGGCTATGGCCGAGTGTCGGGCCGAGCGCCTGACCAACTAGCCGCCACTTGCGCCCACGCCAAGCCCTCCACTAGCCGACGAGCCATTTTGCCTCATTATTTGGTTTTTCTTGGCCTTGAACCAAGTAAGCGACTCCCTAAACCCTACTTAGTATAATGGGTATTAATCAGACTTGTTTAGGGATTGTTTAGTGTCGGATTGGTTGGCTAAGTTAGGGGCCGATTTCAGGATTGCATGTGCTTTGATCGATATTCACATCGTTAATTTGTCGATCATGTGACTGATTAAGCGTTCAATGACGATCACGTGGTTGATTAAGCGTTTTTTCAAAAAATTTATAAAAACTGAAAAATTCTAGAAAAATTCATAAAAATTTCTAGAAAATAAAAAAAAAAGTCAGATTTCGGGAAAATATGAAATTTGGTGAATTTTTTTAGAAAAATAAAAATAAATAAAAAATTTCAAAACTTCACAGAATGGCTTAGAACACATGTGACCACCCACTTTGAGTGAAATTTAAATTTTTTGAGGTGCCAAAAAAAATTAAAAATTTCAAAACTTTACAAAATAGCTTAAAATACCTATGGCCACCCATTTTGAGTGAAATTTAAATTTTTTGACGTCCCCAAAAAAATAATTAAAAAAATCAGAATTTTCAAAACTTCACAAAATGGCTTAAAATATATGTGGCCACCCACTTTGAGTGAAATTTAAATTTTTTGAGGTGAACAAAAAAATAAAATTAAAATAAAAAATTTCAAAACTACACAAAATTGCTTAGAATACCTGTTACTACCCACTTTAAGTAAAATTTAAATTTTTTAAGGTTCCCAAAAAAATTAAAAAATAATAAATAATAAAAAAACTTCAAAACTCCACAATATGACTTAGAATACATGTGGCCACCCACTTTGAGCGAAATTTAAATATTTTTAGGTGCCCAAAAAAAATTTAAAAAATCAAAAATTTCAAAACTTCACAGAATGACTTAAAATACCTGTGGCCACCCACTTTAAGTAAAATTTAAATTTTTTTAGGTGCAAAAAAAATCAACAAATCAAAAAAGATTTTTGTTCCAAAAATCAATTTCTTTAGCAGAATTAGTCATGTTTTACTAAACAAATTTCTCCTCTAGAAATCAATTTCTAGTAAGAATTTCAGAAATCAATTTCTTGTAAGAATTTGATTTCTGGAGCAAAATGATTACCATTTGTCCCATTAATTGTTTAATGCCAATCGTATGGTTAATTAGTTTAATCGTGTGGTTGATTTGCTTAATTGTGGCTGATTGGTTAACTATGGCCCAATTGTGTGGGTTCATTGATGATCGTGTGGCCGAGAATGAAGATCATGTGGCTGAAATTGATGTTTCATGATTGATCTTGTACTTGATGAATGATCGTGTGGTTTGAAAGTGGATCGTGTGGTTAATTATGGCTATTGTTGGCTTAACATGGCATATCGTAATCATATATTGATGTTTGATATCAAAATGAGTGCAATTCATAGTATATTTGTTCGTAGGAAATTGCACGTCACAAACACTCGGCATTGGCTAATTAAGAGGATACATTTTCAGCTTCTGAAACAAAATGATAAGCTTCGTCATGTATGTCATTATGTGTCCGTAATACGTGTTCATATTTTTTTATATATTTGTCTAACCTTCCTACTTGTCAGTATAAACGTAGAGGTCACATACATAGAAGACCAACCTCTTCCTCGTACTCATCTTCGTCCCTTTCCTCTTCCCTTGCCCTTTCATCTAGCCCTCAACCACTATATGCTAATGGACAATATGGACACGTTGGCCCTTCCTCCAACACTCAAGAACATGTTAGGGGACTTGGACACATGCGAACTGAATCTCCTTCAGTTCCATCTCCTTCAGATCCATCTCCTTCCGTTCCGTCTTATTATTCAGTACAACAATCGACTAATGAGGAAAACACATGTGAAGAAGATAACCGATTCATGATATGCTCATTTGAAGATTCATAAGTACTTCATTTTTTAAGTATATGTAATATTTATGGTTTTAGATATAGATGTCAACTAAATTGTCGATGTTACACAATATCCGTATGTTTACAGATTCACGGATGCTACGTTTGTTGTGAGATAACTGAATAAAATAGTCAAAAACTATTGGATGGGGCAGTATATTAATTACAGCAGTGGTCCATAAGAAGTGAAAGATTTATGGTGAAATGAGTTCAAGATAAGTTTTAGATATTTTATTTTCTCACCAACTAAGTTCGGTGTAGTATATTGATGGTCAAGAATGATGTAAATGGACCAGAATAACTCTTTAGTTTTTTGTACTAAAGGGACCAGATAGTTTTCCCAATATGAACTTTACAAAATCTATCACCGAATTGTCTAGTGCATGGTAATGGATATGTGACCATCATAATAACTTTTAGTTGTTTTTATATTGATTGCAGCGAAAGTTCAGGTAGAATGAAGAGGAAGAGAATGAAGTGAGAAGAATTTTTAAGAAGAAAGTTAGTAATCACATATAAAATGTGATGAATAGAGCGAAGGTCAAGCAAGTGAAGCCGGCTTTCATTACAGCTACCAATTGGACGGAAATTAACAGAATTTGAGAAACTGAAAAGAATTAGCAAATCAGTGAGCAGAATAAAAAGAATCAATCTTCTAGTTCTAGCGAAAGGTCTACCACATATGCTATGGGCTCTATCAAAATTGGGGAGTATCGAAAACGAATGATAAGTCTGTTAAATAAGTTATAAGTTAATTTAATTCAATTACTCATATTTACATTTTGTAGGCACATGAATTAGGGACGGAACCGACATTTGCAATTGCATTTGAACGCACATTTCAAAAAAAAAAGATAAGACATAGACTGGTGATCAAGCGAAAACTATTAAGGTATGTAAGGTTATACTTTGGACTTTATGGAAACTAGAGTGAAAACCGCAAATGCTTTTAATATTTATGATAGTTATATATATGAAGTTATTTTATTTCGTCTATATTATTAATGTAGGAAAAATATGATGAACTTTTAATGAGTAATGCTAGTGGTGGTGATGGTGTTGCAGCTTTTGAGCCATCAGTTGACAATATGGCATTATGGGTAGATGCAACGGGTGGGATGAAAAAAGGAAAATGTTTAGGATGGGATCCTTGTCAAGGGTATACACGACGAATCATGCCGCAACTTCATCCTCCAATGCGGCTGTTCCAAGGAGGACACGACTTGAGAAGCAAATGACCCAAGAATTGAACCAACTAAAAAATATACTTGTAGAGAAAGACGAAGAAATAAATGACTTGAAACAACAAATGCAAATCGTTATGTGACACCTCAACCTCTTCACGATGAGGTTCCTCCTGTATCTCCCACCAATCCAATAGGTGATGAGCATAATGATGAGCGACACAATGATGCTAAGATTGCTGATGATGATGATGATTTTCTCGGTCCTTTCTAGTTAAAATTTTCAAAATCAGAGGTAAGCTTGCTTCACAATCTTTGATGCCATAAGTGCAATTTGCCCAATATATTCTTGCCCTACAATTATTTTCTATGCACAACTTCCTTACAACTAGGTTCTTTGCTTGCGAAAAACTGAAAATTTAGATATCCCAGGATGACATGCTTATTACAAAAAATCATGATATTCGAATATTGTAAAAATACATGCCTTAATTGACTTTTAGTCCTCGCTTCATGAGAATTGGTGTTGGTAATTCACCTCTCTAAGTCATTAAACTGTTGAATGCTGTTTGGAGAAGGATCTAATTTTTTGTAGATGATAGAAATACGGTTTACAAGGGTGAAAAAACTACAGTGGATGTCAAAGTTGACTCATATTCATATGTAAGAACATTGATGTTCGTCCTGAAACGTTTTTTTGTTAACCCTCGTACTTATTTTTTTATACCTAATTCCACATTTATGCATAAATTCTTCTTTTATATTCTGGACTGATTAAATATCTTTATTTATGTATCCACATTTCATCAGGTGTCGACAAAAATGACTGCTTTTGGTATCCGGCCAAGTACCAAAGCTGCCCAATCTTATGTCTGGTTTGTTGATTTTTCATTTTTGAAGCAGAATCTATGGTTGTCCCGCCTCCTTTGAATATTTTGAATGTATTATAAGATTGGATATCAAATAGCATCATGTCAGACTTTGCAACTTTGCATATATCATTATTTTTTACATACTAGCATCTTTCCTTCAGTTATATTTTTCAATTATATGGTATTGTGTCTGGTTTGTTCGTTTTCTGTTTCTGAAGCGGAATGTATGGTTGTCTCGTGTCCTTTGATTGTTTTGAATGTATTATATGATGTTCATTAATGCGTAACTATTGCTATGGATAAGATTTGATGGCCCAAATGGTGTATAATTTGTAACGAATTTTGCGATGAATATTTAGCGATGAATTTTGCGACCAATACAGTTCGTGGCTAATTTGCGACAAATAAGTAGCGACCAATTTTGCGATCAATTTTCCAACGAATTTTGCGAAGAATAGAGTTCGTAGCTAATTTGCGACGAATAAATTTTGCGACGAATTTTGCGAAGGATAATGTCCATGGCTAATTTGCGACGAATTTTGCAATGAATTTTGCGACGAATTTTGCAACGGATAATATTCGTGGCTAATTTGTGACGAATTTTGCGGCGAATAAAGTTCGTGGTGAATTTACAACGAATTTTTTTTCCGTCGCAATTTAGCAACAGAAATTGAAATTTTCCATCGCAAAATCTTGCGACACCGAATTAGCGACGGAATTTTTTCCGTCACTAATTTCGTCGCAAATTCGAAACGACAGATTTTGCCAAATTTTTCGTCGCAAAATTCGTCGCTAATCACTTTTTTTTTTGTAGTGAGCACTTTTGACCTCTAAAATTGTAATGAGCTTTTTATGTAGTTCTTCCACTATAAATTCGACCACTTTTTAGTGTGGGAGAATCAATTTCACTCATGGTCCTGTGGAAAAACAAATTGCACGGTTTTATCCTCTAAGTTATGTTGGCATCAAATGTTAGACAACTAGTCACATACGTTGACGTGAGTGATGGACAGTGTTTGCATAGACAACTCCAGCTTTGTTATGGATGCACTCATTCTTGAGTGCCTACACATATCATGGATATCGAGAATCATAATTAAGATGCTATCACACAACATCTAAAGACCAAATGTATTTTTCTATATGTTGAAAATGTATTGTATTAGGAAGTAGTTAACAGATGAGTCTTAAATAAGGTAATTAGGTTTTTGGGTGTCTCTCAATACTCCATAGATAAATCCATCTTATTATTTCATTAAGCCATTGAGTAAAGATGTAGAACTTGACTATTTTCTCTCTCCCTCTCTCGAAGATCCCGGAGTATTTACACTACTTAAGGAGCACAAACTATATTTTCCGTGCAATATGTTGGTGCTCTTCTATAGCCCTGTCAATGAATGAAACGGCATACATTTTTCGAGAGCTAACAAAAGTATTTTCCTTGGCACAAGGGGGCATAGGTTAAAAGGAAGTAAAAGAACGGTCTGTAATTCTAGAGGAAAAGCGTAAATCTATGGATATTACAGAGGGCAACATAGTGCACAATAATAAAACAGTTCTACATTGACAACGCCACTTACAAGGAAAATGCTCATTTGTTATTCCTAAATGACAAGCATATAAAATTCCGCTACCATCACCAAAAAAAAAAAAAAAGATAGTTGCCAACGATCAGACTTTGACAAATTAGTCAAGAAAAACTTCTATTTGGACCGGTCAATGCTGAGGAAACTAGTCCCAAGTAGACATGGCCACGGTTCGAAACTGGCCGGTTCCGGTTCGTGGCCATGTCTGAATCGGAACCAGAACTGCCCCTAGCGGTTCCGGTTTCGAACCAGCCGGTTTCGTTTCGTAATTTAAAATTATAAAAAATAAATTATGAAATAAAACAATTATAAATTATAAAATTATGAAATAATGAATTATTCAATATAAATTGTAATCAAAATGTAAATTATAGGAGTTATCGGTTCCCGGTTCGGTCCAATTCCACTTGGAACTGGGAACCGAACCGGTAAGACCGGTCCCTTAATTTTAGAACTAGAGACAGGATTGGCAAATCATAGAACCGAGAACTAGACCATTGGTTCGGTCTGGTTTTGGGCTATCCAATGGAACCCTTTATTTTTAACTAGCAAAGGTTCGTAGCCACAAAAGGCATACAACTTCATATGCTCATAGCTTGGCTTGGGTTTTATACACAACCCCTTTGATGGTTTATTCATTCCCAGTCGACATGGGACTCTTGGCATTTGCATGAAGACAAGTCAAGAATCTTACATTGAAGGCGTTCAAAGCAAGCCGAGAGTCCCACATTGAATAGAAACGAAGAGACATTAGAATCATCATGTATAAAACCTAAGTCAAGTCTTGTAATTAGAGTTGATTACACCCAAGCCAAGCATTGTAATTAAAGATCAATGCGCTTACAATGCATGGCAATTAGAGTTCAAATTATTTTATAAAAATAAATAAATAATGAATTTTTAAAAAAACTTAATTATTATTATTTTAAAAAAATAATTTGGAACCGAGCTCAGAACCACCGGTTCCGGGCCCGGTTCCAAAATTGTTGGAATCGGAACCGGGCATGTAGGACATGGGCCGATTATGGTTTCGAATCGCGGGCCGGTCAACGGGCCAGGCCCGGATTTGAACGGACCGGTTCCAGGCCGAAACCGGCCCGTGGCCATGTCTAGTCCCAAGAAAACAACATTCTCATAGCCCAAAGCCAGCTAGCCAAGGCTCCCATAATTCCTAGGACTCTCAACTCTCCACCATATGCTCCACTAAAAAATTAAAATTTCCAAGGGAGACAGGTTCGCAGATGCTCACTCTACCAAGAGCAAGTAACCCTCCATCAGAAAATTAAAACTATAACTAAAAGGAACTCCAATCCTTATTCAGGCTAACCAAAGATTTCCAAAGTTTCGACAACATAAATTTTTAAAGTACATGTTCCAAATTCATATCCTCATACGTCCCACCAGCTTAGACTCTTTAAGGATTGACTGAGGAAATTCACTCTGCAGAGTTGATCAGTATCCTGGACTCTTACTTGGGGCATATAAAAGAAATCAAAAAGAAGACAACATGATTGACTGCTATATGATTTGCACGCAACTCTCACCTCCAAAGCCACAATGGACTATAGAACATGTCTTATTCGAAAGTATATCCAAAAGAAATTGACACTCCAACGTTTAGATCCAAGAAGATCCTTTTTTTTTACTATTTTTTATGGAAAAAGCCCACAAAATGAACAAAATGACTTCTAGGTATCCAATTTTAAACGAATTAGTCAAAGAGAACTTTTTCTTAGGAATCTATGCTGCCAAAGCCAACTTCCAAAGAACAATTTTAAGTTTTCAGAAATCAGAGCCAAGCCTCTCTCTCTCTCTCTCTCTCTCTCTCTCTCTCTCTCTCTCTCTCTCTCTCTCTCTCTCTCTCTCTGTGTGAACTTTCTGAGGAATCAAAACATCCCTTGGGAAGTCCGTGATAGTTAACTAGTTTGACAAGACACTATGGAGAATTCACCAACACAAAGTTTTCTCTCTAAACAACACCAAAGCCTCCTAACATACACTCATCTCGAGCTCTATATAAGCAATCTTGAAAGCAGCGAAAGCTTCAACTACTAGAAGAGATCGAGAATTACATCATCCAGTAAACACAAGCACATTCCAAGCTCATAAGAAAAGGGAGATAGAGAAGAGAATGGCCACCATAGCAGCCGAGATGATGCTTCGATATGTCCTTGATTCAACTTTGCCGTTGAATGTCTTGGAGATCGAACAGAGACCATATCATCGCAATTGTGGATGTGCACTGCACAAGATAAAGGGCACTCACCCAAGTGCTTGCAATAGGCATGGCAATGTTTCGTTCCCTAGGAAAGAATCAAGGGGAGATCATTGTCGGTCGATGACAGCCTCCAAAGTTTCTTCTGTCTTTGCACGTAGTTAGCAGTTTATCAATCAATGGTAGACAGCCCAATGAAGCAGCCATTTCGCAGCAATCAAATGCAAATTCTGGAGCAGAATATGTGGAGTACAAATCTAGAAAAGTATAAGCTAGGAACCAAGTAGAGATTTTTCTCCTTTTATAACCACTAACAGCTCCTCACATGAACGAATGAAACTGTAGGATCAACGGCACCAGTTCAGCTATTGTAGCATACTAATACTACCCACCCTTCAGCAATTTGCAGGAAATCTTCTCCGTTCATTTGATAATCGAATGAACAAAAACTTTAAGGTCGGTATTCTTCAATCTAGTGCTTTCTAACGCTTCGGAGGATGAAAACGTCTACATTGAGAAGACTTGCAGTCGATTGTTTCAATGCTTTGATCACAGAGCACCAGAATGTCTCCACACCTACAACATAATTGACATTTATATAAATATATACTATTGATTAGATCAGGAAAATGCACAAATTGCAATTCAGGATGTATTTGCCCAGTGTATGTTGCTTCCGGTAAGTGATGTAACAGACCAAATGCTCTGTAAAACTTACATGGACTCAACCTCCACATTCTCCACATAATGTTGCTTCATCACGAGTTCACCAAAACAAACTCTTGCTTCCCTTCTGACCAAAAAAAAAAACTCTTGCTTCCCAGCATACCATAATAACACAAATCTCAACTCTCCGATGTATACAGCCCATTGGAAGTGCCAATATTTTATTGAAGAAGAAAAACAAAGAACGCATCAAGAAATTATAATGTGGAAAGACTTCTTCTTTCATAGGGAATCATCAGCCAAATTTTGTGCTTCCACTTAAGCTCTACTTTTCATCGACTCATAGTCCATGAAAAGAATTGCACAACATCTAGTACCATCAGCAGAAAAAGTATGTAATTCTTTCTTCATTTCAGACTGACGTATCCTCCCCTAATTTTGTTCTGCCGCAACGATCCGGTATCACCTTAAAAATGTCATTTTGACAATCTGGCATCAAGAAGCTCAAATGTGGCATCAAAATCGGAAATTTCACCACCGACTTACATAATTCTCCTGGCAAAGGCAGACATTAAGTGAAAGGAGAATCATTCTCATCCAACATTCAACTTCAGATTATGCGCGGCATGCATGAAGTACCCTCTCATAGCTAGTAACGACAACAAAGCTCGCAACTTGTTTTTGAGGTAAGAACGAGACACGAACCTGGCTCAGCAACAACCTAGAAAAAGATAGACCCATATATTTTTTCCCTGAGAAAAGGGAGGTGAGGAAAACTTTCAAGGACGTTAAAAGGAAACTCTACCCCAGTTTTTCCTGCATTTGCCCACTTGAAAATTGCAGCTAGCTGCCTGCATTGGTCAACCTCGAAGCGACGCGACACAGACCAGACAGACAGTCTTTTCTTGCGTCTTAAGCAATGAAGGAAGACCAAAGGCCTCTTTACACGCAGACAAGGCCCATTATTGTACAAAAAGCAGACTTTCACAGAGCCAAGCTCTGTGTTGTGATTCCACGTGCGTGTGGCCCTGTCGTTCTTGATCTCCTTGCCCGTCGTCCATCATCATATAAAGGAAGCCCGCCATCAAGTCGTGTCTGCATCTAGCGGTTAGAAGCTCGAATATGTATTTTGGCATCTCATTCATTTACACGTCCATTATTTTTTTCATTTAGAGAAACCCGTCTGCTCATATTTATGCCAAAAAAATCATATTTCTAACCTGACAAGATTTTTAACCTTAATCTTGTTAGGTTAAAAAGAAAAGACAAGCTTTCATATGTCTTAAATATAGATTAGATTAGTACATTACTAGACAAATAACATAAAAAAATTATAAAAATAAAGTATGCAGTAGATTTGCTGAGACTAACTAAGAAAGAGTTGATTTCATGTAAGTGAAAACTATGGCAAAGTGTCCTAAAAGTAAAAGTATGTAATGCAGTTGCTCTAATCAACTTCAAAAAAAGTTGATTTCATGTAATTTGCTGATGTTTTGGCTAATTTTGCTTTAGATCTTAGAAAGGGTCAG
The DNA here is from genome assembly GCA_031216285.1 of Syzygium syzygioides. Taxonomy (NCBI): domain Eukaryota; kingdom Viridiplantae; phylum Streptophyta; class Magnoliopsida; order Myrtales; family Myrtaceae; genus Syzygium; species Syzygium syzygioides. The sequence continues at coordinate 3,046,003 of CM062244.1, forward strand.
GAGTTTGGTTTACGCCACCAAAACAACCGGTACCATTTTCAGGTGATGGAGTCAGATTTTTTTTTTTTGTACATTGGAAAGTTATGATTCGATAAATTACATCGAGACCTCCTCCTTACCAAAAAAAAATTATGTTAAGGTGTTTGATGTGCCTTAGTAAGTAATTGTGAATTTAGACTAGTACAAGAGTAGGGCCACTTTGCTGGAAATGAAGTCATAGGCATGCCAAAATCATACCTGGAATCTGCTATGTTAATTGGAGTGATCTCAAACCTAACTATAGTAATAAATGGGATTTAGCACATCGAGTGCATGCCCTCCTTGAGTTCTCCATAGACTTATCATGGGTCGGTTTGGCCAAGCAAGGGCTGGTCTGAGCCCATCTTGGGGCTGAACCGAACGACGTTTTCACTACTAATTCATGTCCGAGCCCATCAACTATAGATGCAAATGGGAAACTTAAAAAAAAAAAAAAAGGATTGTTATGCTCATGAAGATGCTATTCATGAGCCAAAGGCTCCATCTATATGGATGGTGGATGGATTTGGATCTTGTAATGAAGGCCCGCTCAATACAGCCTTGTATTGGAGGGGTCAAATTATCAATCCAAGCTTCTTTTTTTCCCCCACATATTTCTCTCCTCTCATGAGGACCTCACATATATATATATATATATATATATATATATAGTAAAAAGGAAAAATCAATTGCCGTCTAGTTCAACATTTTCCAAGCGACTTTGCACCTCCAAAGGTCTTGAACCAAAATTTTGATGTTTGGTAATACAATCTCAAAGGCCTTCGGTGCAAGGTTTTGCTTTGCATATACATGCAACTCAAGACAAGTCCCCACTTCTTTGGTTATTAGCATATTGGAATGCAATTTTAAGGAGAAAATAAAAAAAAATTTCTTTCCAACTTTGCCCTCGCTGAACTATTTAAATTTCAATTTTACCCTCATTCTCACAAGCAGAACATACACGAGGGCATTGATGTGAGAGCTCGGGAGAGTTTAGATCTAATCGGTGTCATGGGACCTCGGTGGCCCATCGCCCAGGTCACACGACATCGGCTTTACCTCATTTGGGGTCACGTGACCTCGGCGGCCTTCACATGGGGTTGCATGACACCAGCAACTCGTCCTTGGGGTTGCCCTACACTGGTGTCGCCTCACCTAAAGTCATGCAACCTCGGCACCACATACATTCTCCTTTTTTTATTTTTTCACTTTAATAATTTCTTCGTCATAAGTATTTTACAAATTATTATAAGTATTTTACAAATTGTTTATCAAACACTATTTGCTTTTCATAATAATCGTTTTAGTCATTGTTATCTGCATAATTACAAAGTCTTTAGGCAAAAGTTACCCAAAATGGATCCTATATCATTAGAGTTTCACGAGAAGATCGGGAATCCCCAAGAGCCAAAAAGTATTATTAGTATTTGTCATGAAAGATCGCACCAATACTTCAAATTGAACTTGTGAAACAAGGAATTTTTTATGCGATAAAACACAATCTTGCTATTTGTTGGAGATTTGATAGACCAACAAACATCAAAAAGATGAAAACAACGTTGAGGAGTTTGGTAAGATTTTGAGTATCTTGGGTATCTCTGTTGGAGTTGGCGAATACTTCGGGAACCCTTTTTCTCACACCGGGTACGCCTACGTGAGCTTAGGGAAACTAAAGTGTTGTCCGACGACATGTAACCCATGCGTGCGGAATGCGGGGGTTCGGGGGCAGCGCCCCCGACACGGGTGCCCCGCTGCCCGGTCAGCGGGCGGGGGTTCGGGGGCAGCGCCCCCCGACGGGGGTTCCGCTGCCCGGTTAGCGGACGGCTGTCCCGCTCGCCGGTGAGTGGGCGGGGGCTCGGGGGCAGCGCCCCCGAAACCTCAACGGGTTTGGGCTGACCCATATGGTGCGAAATTAAGAAATTTCATATAGGTTTTAGGTTTTGGGCCCGTTTGGGGCATATATATATTTTGCTCGTTTTTCAGATTATTGTAACGAGTTGAGTGGCTGTAAACCGAAAAATATAGTGAAGTCTCTTTGCAGGACGTAGCCCTATTCAAAGGTGAACTTGAGTAAATTCGTGTATCGTCTATTTTTTTTATTTTTCGTAAGCGTTCTATTTCGGTTCTCGATACATCCCTTCAATCTCGAGCAGCTATTGTCAAAATAAATTCTGAAATCTAACCATCAAAGACAAATTAAATCACACACATCTCGAGCATGGAAGAAAATGGACATCTCTTCTGGTCGAGACAAGTTGGCAAATCTGTGTAAGATCCATTTTCATGTCGACTGATGTAAATCACCTACCCCTCATACCCAAAAGTCACATCACACATTGAGAAAAAAGGGGTTTTTGTTAGGTCAACAAGACCAGGCATCCTAAGATTTTGTAGGGAAAATGGGGTGCCTAATTGATTGAATTTGAATTCCTCTTGATTTTATTTGTTATTAAAAAAAAAAAGCAATTGCCCTAATCTAATGCATTTTTTCTGAATTCTGAACTTGCCCTTGATTTGATCAAAAAAAAAAAACTTGCCCTTGATGAAGAAATCAGCAGGAAGAAAATAGCAACATGGGACCACTCTCTTCAAGCGCCAAGTTACTGCAGGAAAAAGAAGAAGCTTTTCTCAAGATTTGAAAGAAAGAAATTGCTGCATTGCAGGGTCAACATCAGTAGGAAAAAAAAGGGCAACTATCTTTTTTACAGAAAAAGAGAAAAGGAAAACCAAAGATGAGAAGGTGTGTGGGTCTGCAAATGTTTGGCAGGAGATTTAATTGAAATCACCATCTGCCCTTTACGGGAAATTAAACCTCAGCAGAGATAGGAACAAAGATACAATGATAAGAGGCCTGAAGATTCCACTCCTCAGTTCTTTTCAAGATTGATAGATTTCAACTTTTGCCTTCATGTCATTCAATGGAGACCAATCCCATTCCCATCCCATCTAGCATCCATCGTTCCACACATTGATGATGATACAAGAAAATTATTTGCCAAAATGATATACAGAAAGACATGACATGCTCTTTTCTCGATGCTTAAACATGATTGATTTATAGTCCAACTTCGCACGTAATCACATAAATCAATCTCGTGTCTAACATTATTCTCGTGCGTGTACCAAATCAAAAAAAGGATATTTCAAGACCTTGCGTAAATCGTAAGAGATTTCCTTTTGCTTGAAAACCTATAAAGTGTTTCTTCCTGTTACAAGATAAAAACCCTTGATCTCAATGTTGAATGTCAAAAGTTGGTCCACCAAATGGAGCAGATAGATCGAATTGAATTCCCATATCAGTCATGTCGTTTTCAAAATTGCAAGGTGCATGTGGCATGCACTATTCAGCTGGTATTATTGTGCCAATGAAGCTTATTGATTCCAAATCAACAAGACACAGCAAAAAGGAAATCTTACTATTTTCTTGCTCTGAAGATGCTAAGCCATGATTTGGAGCTGAGCAAAATCCCTAGATTTCTATATCGAAGATGGTAAATACATTTCATAAGATTACATGAACTATTTATTTTTTTGCATGCCCTGATGTTAAGAAGATGGATAATTCGCAACCGTTCAGCTATAACTATGCCCTCAATTCTATTTTTGAATTCCCTTGCATGTTAGATTACAACAACGAGAGAATTTGTAGTTAGGAATTCGAATTTATAGAAAGACAAAGCGTAAAATCGATCAAAATTTTGATTACCCTCTAAAAGTTTTCACTTCCGATTCCAACAAAACATCAACCTATGTTCTCCAACATTTTCCAAGAAAAGACAAACATCGATAATATCTAAGGCGTTAATTTCTAAACTATCTAAAAAAAAGTTTGAAATTTCATATGAGTATCAGTCGGTTACCAACACAACATCGAAAGAATCAGGTTATCGGTATCCTCCCTTACAAACAATTTTTCAACAGTAGCCAGATCTTTCAGAAATCTGGCACCATTAAAAGATAAAAATCTTCTGACCAAAAAAAAAAAAAAGATAAAAATCCTGTCTTTTCGGGAATGAAACAGTAGAATTGTCCCATCAAGAAAATTTCAGTCATTGCTCACACGATTTGGCATAATTGTTTGGTTCATTCAAAGCAAACGAAAACAGTGTCTGGTGAAATTGGTGATGAGAGAAAGGAGTCCTTGTCAACCAAAAGCCAACAATGTGTTTTTGAGTAGAGTTCATTTAGAGTCGCACACATTCAGAAGGTCAAAGACTAGTGGGTTCAGTACAACTTCATTTTCGTGTGGGGGTGTGAACTTCGACTCCCACGCTCAAAAGGGTCCACTTTGGAGACTAAGTCGAGGACAATCGGATTGGAAAAACAATCTCAAAGAGAATCTAGAAAACCCGGTTCGTCACTAAAAAGTCAATGTAACCATTCTAGTCGTCATGTTGATATTCAGGGGCGATGCACGAGCATGCGCGTTTGGAAGGAAGCAGCTGCATGCAAATTGAACAGGGTTTCCCTACAAGAGCCCCTTGATGTAAATCTACGGCGAAATTTCAGAACTGAAATTCTGTGGACGGTAGACCTTTGACATGGAAGTCCCTTGCCCATATAAAATGGATGGGTATGTGTGCATGAATATAAAAGCGTGGATGTCTTCTATTCTTATAAATGAAGACAATGGGTTTAGTGGACTCAACACTACAATAACTGCATGCAGGTGCACGATTATTGGGCACACTTTTGCGTGCCCGCTATCCATAATTGACACTATTCAACGATTATTTTTATTTATTTATTAAAATTGAATTTATTATTATAATTATTGTGTCCTATTGAAACAGTATAAATATTCGCATAAGAGTTACAGATATTTTTTTTATTGATTAATTTCGAATTCTATTACTTTGCCTAACGGTTATTAGGTGTTTTTATAACATTTGAAAGGTTGTGTTTGTTAGGACATTACTTCTTAACCATTTAAAGGTTGGTATTTGTTCAATCGTTATTTTCAGAAGTTATAAAATTTCGAATTAATAAAAATAATCCTAATTTTCATCGTGTCTGCTCACTTTGCAACCTTTCCCAAATGGTATCTTATGTTTTAAAGAGTGATATTAACTCGTCAATTTTCTGTCTAATAAAAAGTCTTGTCAACTTTTCTTTCTCAAAAAAAAAGAAGAAAAATTCAGTCATGAATTCTAAATCATTTCCTTTTGAGAGTTATTGGAGAAATGCTGGAATTGCCATTTGGTATTCTTTATCAAGACTTTATTGTATGTTGGAGGATTTTTACCGGTACCGATTAGTAATATTGTGGGGCAAATAATTCCTTAAAATGAGTGTTACTGTGCTTCAAAGTCCGATTCAATTCTTCTTCCCCGTTGCTTGATTGTTTGGCCCCCCAACAACTAGATGATTAGCTCGCTTCCTAGACAGAGTTACACAAGTTGCTGTGTGGAAGATTTTGAGAGGAGGGAAGTAGAGAGAAAAGAGGTCCATGTGAATGAGATGATGGGCTCTATGAAAACGAGTGATGGGGGAGGAAGGGTGGGGTTGGTGAAGGCGACTTGAGCACGCATATGAGCAAAGGGCTCGTCGGGATTGGAGAGGAGTGGGGGACCATCCGAAAGCAGCATCGCCCTAGACAATGGTTTCGATTCGTGTTCATCATGCAAGAAAAGTAAGATGATGAAAACCCAATGTGGAGGGACCACTCTCGATCGATCGCGATCACGATCGCACCCGTCGCCCCCTCCCCCGCATGAGAAGATGCTCCGGCGATTGTTGTCCACCGTATCTTCGGTTAGCATCGCCGGGCGCAATCATAGTCGATGTTAGCATCATTAGCATGCGATCACAGCCGATGCTAATGTATAGTGGGCTGGTAAGGAAAGTTAGAGCAGAACTTGGAATCCATGTTATTTCCCTGTAGCTCAAGAGGGATCGGTGTTCGAGTTGACAAGTTTAATAGAAGAGAATATCGAAGAGGCAACGCTCTACTTGCAAATCCCTGTAAGTTATTGCAGATCAAAACTCACGTAGATGCCGACCATTCTTTCTTAAGAGGACCTTATGCAATTAATAATCATGAGAGAAAACTTAGTTCGGTAGTGATAAATGAAATACCTCTCAAATACAAGGATTGAATTTATCAGAGAAATTGATAAAAATAGTTTCTAAATTTTTGCCTGATATACAATGTTATCCTTAAACTTTTAATTCGTTTAATTTGGTCCTTGAACTATTCTCAATTGTTCAATCTAGTCCCTAAACTTTCAATTTATTCAATCTAGCCTCTTAACTTTCCATAAAGAAATAAAAATATTTCATAATTACTTTATGGCCTAGATTTTAAAATATCTTTTCATTTCAATCAATTTCCTAAATCAACAAAAAAAATTATCTTTTTACTACCTTTTTGGACTTTATAATATTGCTATAGTTCCATTGAAGTAGATATAACTTAGATTAGAGTCAATCAAATTCATATTCCTTATGTTTTAAAAGTAAGTGTTTTCATAAAAATATACGATAAGGTTATTAATTTATCTATAGAAACCTCGTACTTATATTAATCTAAATCTCGTACTTAATTTTTTTTTTATTTTCACGGCACTATCCTCAATACCTCACGCGTGAGATCATTTGAACTCCTCCTCTCAAAGTTTTCGTGTTTGGTGTTCTCTTAATTATATGTAATTTAAGAAATTAAAATAGTAAAAATATCGACTCGATACAACTCTAAATGAGATTTTACATGTACCATTATATAGATCATGAGTTGAAATACACATAAATGGTATTATTGTAACATTTATAAAACCTAAAAACTTAATAAACTAATGGAAATGTCACCATATTTTTTCGCTGATTTAGAAAATTGAGTGCGACGAAACAATATTCTAAAATCTGGATAATAGCGTGATTATGGAAAGTTGTGAATAGTATCGAATGACTGGTTTCACTTCCCTATGAAAAGTCGGGGGGACTTAATTGAAAATTTTGGGATCAGATTAAAGAATCGGACAATAGTTTAAGGATCTCATTGAACGAATTAAATTTTTAAAAATGATATTACATATTAAGCTAAAGTTTAGGCACTGATCACGACATCTGCCGGAAATATTACTGCATACCACTTTTTGTCTTGCTGCGCAAATTGACATTAGAGAAACAGGAACCCAACACACGCAATGCATAAACCTACCATGCATGCGTCCATCATGCATGCATGCATGCATGCGCCCGTGCATGGTGGGTGTGGGGGTGTGGGGTGGGGGGGGCGGGGACCAAGATCAGTGGGCAGGCGCGTGAGCTGGGACGTCGGTCGGTCGCCGGATGCTGCTGTCCCGTGGGCCCCACCCACCCCCTTACCTCCTCCCCCCGGTGTGGTCCCATGAAGCTGGGATGAGCCACGTGTCGTGTCCCTACCGGTGGGGGCAGAGCTGTCGTCTGGCGCTCGCGCGCGCGCGCCGGGGCGGGGGCGGTGGTCCAGAGTAGATCGAACCCGGGTCGTGGGCGCAGCGGTGGTCAGAGCAGGGGGACCGACGACAAATACGACACGATCGAGAAATTAAAAAAAATGGAAAAATAAAATAAATAAATAAATAAAGGATTAGGATTTGAAAAAAAATTAATATTTAAAATAATAAATAGGACTTTTTTTGTTTTTTTTTTCGGGTCAAAAAACTAGGACTTTTAATATACGACTTTTGGTGTGCACGCCTCATGGAAAAGTACAAAATTGAATCACATCATCCGCAGCGCCTGGGACATTTGCAAAACGTTGAATTGAATTTCAAGACACGTACTCGCTTATCCATAACTTAAATAAAAGAAATTTCTCTTCGACCCCGAAAAATTATAAAATTATAAAATTATAAAATAAAGGAAATTTTCTATTGGATAAAGGGGAAAAAAAAAAGTAAAGGGAGCAGCGACGGGGGGGAAACGAAGCGTTCGTCCTGGTAGATGCCAAAAAGAAGATCCTCATGTCAGCGTGCATTCTAAATGGTAACCCCAAAAAAAAAAAAGGAATTTTTGAAAAGCGGAAGCGAAATTAGATTAAGAAAAATAACAGGCCAAAACAAAAACCACACGTATGTGAAAATGACTGAATTAGTATATTCTCCATAGTGCACAAAGTTTGCACCTTTTTCTTTACCGGGATACATGGTTATACCTGTTGTTTTGTATCTTCCAATTCCCTCTTCATTTATCGTTTTAGGTGTGTATCGCGTCGTTGAAGGTACGTTTTGTATCTTACCATCCCCTCTTCATTTATCGTTTAGGAAATTATTAATTTGATCGAAACGTTTTGTGTTGGCTGGAACTCTCTCGATTCCGCTTAGACGAGGAGTCTAATGCAAGCATACTCGGCGTCGTTACCAAATTTCCGCACTTTGTATCCAAATTTCCGAACTTTTTGTCGTAATTTCATATAAGAAATAAAAATTCAAAACTTTTTTTCTTTTCATCTTGATCACCCACGATTGTCTTTTGACTCATGCTCAAATTGCCAATTAGATCACTCCACAAAAGTCCAACAGCTGTTCTCCAAACCCACCGTCCATAAAAACAGACCAGAAAAGAAAGAGACTTTTCTTTCCTCCCTCGTTGTAAACAGGCGACACTCTCCATTCTCAAATCTCGAGTCATTTTCCAAGTACTCACCGCTCCTCCCGCGAGAAGAAAAACATCACCACCACCACCACCCCCACCATCACAACATCACAACATCCATGGCGTTCTTGTCGTCGTTGCAGTGACAAGAAGAAGATCTTGGTCATCCATGGCGTACAACCACGACCAAATGCCGCAGGAACAGGTCCCCTTCCGCCACTACACGGACCAGGGGCACCACCAGGGCAGGGACGGCGTGCACAAGTTCTTCTCCGCCTCGATCCTCCGCCCCCAGAACTTCCTCCGCCTCGACTCCGAGCCCAACAACGCCCACAACGACGACGACGCCGCCGCCGCCGCCGCCTTCGACGACGACGACGGAGGGGGAGGAGGAGAGGAAGAGATGGACGACGGCGGCGGCGGCGACTACGAGAGCGCGAGGCACAAAGCCGAGATTTTGAGCCATCCGCTGTACGAGCAGCTGCTGAACGCGCACGTGTCGTGCCTCAAGATCGCCACGCCTGTCGATCAGTTGCCCAGGATCGACGCGCAGTTGACGCAGTCGCAGAGGGTGGTGGCGAAGTATTCCGTGCTGGGGAATGGTGGGGTCGTGGACGGGAAGGAGCTCGATCAGTTCATGGTAATAGTTTTGTGTCTTTTGGGGGTTCTTCTTTTGGTTGATTTCTCACAAAGTGTATGGTTGACTGATTCTTGATTTCATGGCTTCTCTTGTAGAATTCTGGAAGTGGGTCTATCTTAGTTTCTGATAAGTTTGTCGTGGTTGGTCAATGCGATTCAGTACTCAAACCTGGAGTTTCAGTTTTGCTGGGAATTGTGTGGGTTTTCAGGGCATGTAGCGTCTCTTAAATTTCGAAACTTTCCCCTGTTTTTCGTTTTCTTTTGCAGTATTTAGACTTGTATTTGAACGGGAGGAATTTCTTGTAGAAACGTTTTTGTGGGTTCAGCTTGTTTGCGAGAAAGATCCGAACTTGACTTCGATGCTGCTTTCATATAATTTATCTGAGAGTCCTTTGATCGGAACATGGTGGATACTTTCTTTCTTTTTGATGGATTTGTTCTAGATGTGGCAGTTGAAATCTCGCTAACTCTAGTTAATTCGAGTTGTCATCTTCAGAAGTAAGTATCTGCCTCAGATAAGAGATTGAGAACTTGAATTGAGTTATACTTGTCTTCACTCTGTTGAGTGTTATATCTTCAAAGCCTGGGTGTTCTTATTTTGCTAATGCTTCCTCAATTCTGCATCTCCGGTTCCTTAGGGTTTGGTTTCACGTTCTGACTTCTAGTTCCAATTGAGAGAGAGAGAGAGAGAGAGAGAGAGAGAGAGATTTGTCTTGTAGCTAGAGTCGTGCTTCCTTTTGTTTTTGCTTCTATTTCATGATCTGCTGGGCATTGTCGGCATTGTCTTCGTTTGGACTTCGGAAAGAATGTGAGGTACGAAAAGATGTCAAGTTTAGTGGATAGAACGACTTTTTGGCTCAGGATTCTATTTATAATGTCCTCTTGTCGCATCAATGTGGGAATCGTGCTGTTTGAGTAACACTAATAATTCAACTTTTGAGAGTGCTTCGGAGAATCTGTTGCCACATGACTCCACTTGTCTGTTCTAGTGCACAGTATCTCCCTAGATTTTCCTAGCGCAAAAACCAGCTTCAAGATCCTTCTGTCACCTAATCTTTGATTGTTCTCCAAAACAAGGATAAGGATCTTGCCGTAATTAAAATTGCCTGAAAAACTGACAGCATGTGTATTCATTAAGTCGAAGAGAGATGTCTTTTTGTGCTTCACAGTCCAAAATAACACAAATGAAAATATGGAGCTTCCGTAATTGCTTCCTGGGTCAACTGCAACTGATGTTGCTCATTAAAAAAGTTTCCTGCAAATGTATAACACAGATGATCATCATGAAAACCTTCAGTGCAGTAGTAACTGATAGTTGGCTTCCTTGAATCTCATATCACTTAGGTTAAACAAACTAGAAAAATTACTGTTAAGTCTGCAGAACTTAATTCATCTTTTGAGATGACAGAAAATATGCCGTGTACGCGCATCTGTGGACTGAGATCTTCTGTGATTTGGTGACCAGCACCAAAGTGCGGTTGATAAAATAAACTAACATGCATTACAGGGCATGCAGAAATTTCTGCTGTCGTGACTGCTAAGCGGTTTTACATTGTATAGCCGATAAATTTTGCTATATACATTTAAGAAAAAAAAGTTTTGTCTCCTCGAATAAATGAAGGCCCTAAGATTCCATTAATTGCTTGAGACATTGTACACACTCATCATTAGTTATTTTTACTCCAATCTTCTCTGTTATTTTGATATATTTTTTGCACTATTTGAGCTTCGAGGTCTGCCCTGTACTTTCTCATCTGAATTTTACTGTCTTTCCCCCACTTCTGATGCAGACACATTATGTTCTACTGCTCTGTTCCTTTAAAGAGCAATTACAGCAACATGTTCGTGTTCATGCTATGGAAGCAGTGATGGCTTGTTGGGAGCTGGAGCAAGCACTTCAGAGCTTAACAGGTTGTTCCCTTTTCCTAATCCTATGTTTCATTGTGTCCTTCTGTTTGAGTTCACGTAACCAATTGTACATATCCCCAGGTCTTTTGGAGTCTCTTTTTGTGGATGTGATGGTGCAAATGAATATTGAAACTTTCCTGATATGAAGAGTAAATAGTATTTAATATTGATGTTTTAATGGAGTCATTATTTCTGGTAAAGGACCTTGGACGTTGCTAAGTATTGTGCACTCTCTCCTCACTCTCCAGCGAATTCAATTCGAGGGTATTTCGGGGTGACATTTGCTCTTTTTACTTTTTGTTTACAACTTGTTCGGTAGAGTTTGAAATTTCATTCTTTTTTTGATTTTGAACTACAAACATCAAAACCTTTAGACTTCTAATCATTTAAATTTTTTATATTTTGATGGGAAAGCAGCATTTTGGAGGGAAAGAAGATATGTCCTGAATGCACTCTTATGTTATCCAGAAACTATGCTCCATCAAAGAAAAATTATTAGCATGACACCAGATATTGGCTAATTATGATTTCCCTCACATTGCCAAAACAGGAGTATCTCCTGGTGAAGGGACAGGGGCTACAATGTCTGATGATGATGAGGATCAAGATGATAGCGATACCAAATTGTTCGATGGAAGCTTTGATGGGCACGACAGTATGGGATTCGGGCCTCTAGTTCCGACTGAAAGCGAGAGATCCTTAATGGAACGGGTGAGGCAAGAGCTGAAGCATGAACTCAAGCAGGTATCCAGTTATTGCCTAGCACTATTTGTTTTGGTATATTACAATTCTTATACGATTGATCTGCTTTCCACTTCTCAGGACTATAAGGAAAAGATTGTGGATATCCGAGAGGAGATTCTGCGCAAGAGGAGAGCCGGAAAGCTGCCAGGTGACACCACCTCTCTGTTAAAAGCATGGTGGCAATCACACTCCAAGTGGCCCTACCCAACAGTATGGATATTATGACTCTAATCTCATTGTTCGGTACCAGTTCATTCCAAACAATTTGCTGAGGATTTCTTATTACTTCGCCTGCTTCAAAAATCATCTCAGGAGGAAGACAAAGCAAGGCTAGTACAAGAGACGGGCTTGCAATTGAAACAGATTAATAATTGGTTTATAAACCAACGGAAAAGAAATTGGCACAGTAACCCATCGTCTTCCACAGTTCCCAAGAGCAAGCGCAAGAGGTAGGCTAATGAACATACAGAGTCAAAATTTTGGACTTATTTGAGAATGATATCTCACTGTGATTCTGAAAGAAGCCATGCAGGTGATCCGGATAAAGAGAGACCTATGTAATGCAGCGTCAAAAACCACTTTCCATCTTTTGGTTTGCAAGAGCCACCACATGTGAGTCTTTCGACAGGAAAGGTCTCGGCCAATAGTTACATGGGCAGCGAGAAGACAGCACTTTAAAGATGGTATAGAAGAGCTAATGGTGGATCAATTATGCACATCGATATACTTAAAAACCACGCTTATGAAGAAAAAAGTCGAAAAGCCCCCCCGGCTTATTGCCCAGCTCTTTCAAAAGGAGAATGTGTATTGCTGTGATACTGTGTTTAACTTGCCAGAAACGTGTTGGCATGATTGCTATTAATTTATCTCGCAACAGCATTAGTGCTTATCTGATGCTAATCTAATGATCGTGTCTCTTCATAGTGGAGTTTTTATACATAAGTTCTCATTTGAAGCACTTCTATCAAATTATGGAAAGGAGCTTACATAAAACCTCATTTTAGCAGAAGTCGCTCGCTGGTGGCTGATAGGAACTGCACGAGTCTTGCATGTGGAACAGGGCATAATGTTTGCTATTAGCATCAGGTTAAAAGCAAAGGAAGGTTCTTGCACTGTAACTGGTCAATGGCTTGAGGTATCTTGTAAGAATCTCTATCAGCTGGTTTGCAATAAAAGCAAGCTCATTGAAGAGAACATTAGTTCAACTTGGATGAGTTTGAATGTCACACTCCAACATGGACTGCCTAACATATTTGACCTCAAAACCCAAGAAATATTTAGACCGTCCACACTTCCACATGACATGAGCAAATCATCATAGCTTTCTCAAAGATCAACAGGAAGCATCAACCTCTCTTCGACTGTATATCCAACATCCGAAAACTCAAGATTTTTTGAGCACCGAATTCTTCATTGAATCACCGAAAAAAGAAGGAAATAGCATAAACTAATTTTCCAATCCATGCTCAGTGATTTTCGATCTTTCTCGTGGATCGCTATAGTATCCGTGGATCGCTACAGTATCCATAGCTTGCACAACGTATTTCAATAATTATTCTAGGCTAGAGCAATGAAATGACCCCCATCGAACAAGAATTCGCCGTGAAAATGCAAAAGAATTCAACTTACCGTTTGTCTTTTTTACTTTTTTTCTAATCGGGTCTTTATACTTTTAATTTGTTTAATCAATTCATTCTACTTCCTTACCAAGTCAATCTGACACCAAATCCGACCAAATTCAGCGGACTTAGCCGTCAAATACGATGCCAAAGTACGACGTGAACAAATTTTAGCTAACATAGAGCCTTAGGGATGCCATAGTTGAAATAATTAGCTAATATGAGCAGCGCCACAGTATAACGTGGATAATAATTTAGCCATTTGGATTCTCACATGGACGTCCATGAAAGAAAAACTCTATTCAACTTCACAAGCCAAAAACATCGTCTGTTGGATTTGGTGCCGGAGGGTTGATTATAAAGTTTGAGAAAGTAAAAGAACTTGATTAGACAAATAAAAGTAGAAATATCTGGTTATTAAAAAGGGCGAAAGTATAAGGATGCAAAAGCATAATTTACCCTCTAAAATAATGAAACCGATGAGAGGTGTACACAGGAATAAATCAAAAATAAAATATCATAAAAAAATAATTGGCAAAAAAATTCAAAGAAAATCTCTATCATTCTCACGACAGTCCAATTCCAGTTTGTCTCTCGTGATCATTCCTGAAACTGCCCACAAACCTAGCAGGGACACCCTTCATCAACAAGCCATCTTCCTCTCCTCTATCACCACCTCCATCGAAATTGAGTGCGTAGCTCTCCGCATCATATCCAAACTTGCTGGTGTTGTTATTCCTCTTCTTATCCGATCTCCAATACCCACCAACCTTTCTGATGAAGTTCTTCCACTTCGGCCCCGCCACGACTTCTGTGAACTCCCTCGCTTTCTTGAGCCTGCTCATCACCCAAGACTCGTCGCCATCACCGCCGCGCCGCATGTAAGGGTGCGCCCTGCTGCCGCCCTGCCACCACTTGAGGCAGAAACAGCCGCACCCGCTCGGAGAAACGTCGTCTGCATAGTAGTCGAAGCCGTCTTCTCCTTCATGTCCATGTTCTTGAATTGGTGAAGGGTATTCTTTAGCAGCCATAAGAGAGAGAGAGAGAGAGAGAGAGAGAGAGGGAGGGAGAGAGAGAGAGAGTCTATGAAGGTCCTTTGATGAGGGAAAAAGTCGATATATAGGGTATGAGAGAGGAGGAAATATCGAAGAAAGAAGCGCGCCAGATCGTAAGCGTGAGCGTGTTGATTAGGAGGGGGAAGAGAACCAGCCAAGAAACAACTGACACCGTGGTTGCTTGTACAATTCAACAAGAAGAAAACAGAAACAAAACATCAAAGTGGATTGCGAACGATAAACAAATCAGCTGGAAATTTCGTGGGGGATTCGATATTTATAAGAGTCGTCTAGTTTGACCATTATACAATGGAATCAAACAGCAAATCAGAACAGAAAGAAAGAGTTGACCAGCACCAAGAGGTGCAGAGTTCCATGATCAATTGGCTTCTCTCATTATCTCTCTCTCACACTGATTCAAGCACCTTCATGGAAAGCATGGTTTTCACAATGGCATCTCCATTGTTTCCCCGAGTAAACGCGATTAATTTCCGCGGCAAAACTTGTAGATAGAAAAAGAGATCCATATTAAGATCCTAACTACACGTTAAATTAGTTTAGTCCCGAAAGTTTCCAATTTCACCAGCAAAAATCTGCACAGAAGTTCAGACATCATACGAGTCTTGGCTTCATTTTGTTGACTATTAACTCGTCTTATGACCTGACCTGCAAGATACCCACCCCAAAAAGGGGCAAATTTTGTTGACTTTAAGGAAAACAACATTGAAAGCTCTAGTCACAAGTGGGTTCATAGTAAAGCCGCCGAAGCCGGACATTGGCTGCCCAACTTGACCCGAGTGAAAGTGAACGTGGTGTGGCGATTGAACCACCCTTTAATGCCAGTAGACCAAATCATTATATTGGAACAAGGCACAAAGCCGGCAAAAAAGCCTATCGAGAATCAAAGAATGGAGCTTGGCCTCATCAAGCATGTATCTCGGAAAAAAAAATGAAAAAACACGAGACCGACAACGTTAACACATAATAATCAAATCTACTTTTCTTATAGCATTCACACAGAAGCACATCAGCCATTTCTACGATTTAACATACAAAGAAGAGGAAGAGCCAACTATGAACTTCAGCTTGTCTGGTATACTCTGTGTTTCACTGACTATATAGAATACCTATGTGTAATTTTGCATCTTTTGAGAGATCCTCGAGCACATGGATCGCAGTTCGTTTGCAATTTCGGTGAAGCTTGGTCTCTCTGATGGCTCTGCTGACCAGCATCTCTCCATCAGGGATCTCCATTCCAGATCACAGGATTCCGGTACTGGCGGTCGCAGCGTATTGCTCACGATACCACCTGAATTAATCAGAATCTCAGAAATCAGCGGCAAATATTCAACCAATTGAAGTACAAAGTAGTATGAACTTTTACCTATGATGGCCCCATAATGCAAATCCGCGTATGGTTCTTCTCCAGTCAGTATTTCCCACATCACAATGCCAAATGAGAACACGTCAACCTAAGCAGTACGTTGTCATTAAACAGATTGCAGTTAAAAGTAAATATATACCGATAAAGACAACCATATAGATTCAAACACATGTATACTTGGGATAATCAGGGAAGTGAAAATGAAAGTGAGATGCCAACCTTTTCGGACACGAGACTACTGCTGCCATTTAAAAGCTCAGGTGCCATCCAAGGAAGCGTTCCTCGCACTCCACCTGATATCAGCGTTTGACATTTTACCTTGGACAGACCCAGATCACCAACCTGAGAGACATGTAAAAGATCAAATTGGGGGACCTTTCAGAAGTTCTGGGGAAAACCAGATTTTGCTATCCTATAAAGAAGAGGAAAGATTATTAGATCTGTGGCAAGGAAATAGCAAGTATCATGATCGACCCGAGGCATAATGAAGTCAAACAACACGAACAAAAAAGATTCCATCACCTCTCATCTGTTGGACAACAGATGTCACGAATCTAATCTAATCAATGATGAGCTATTCTCTGGTTAGCAAAACCCAAATGTCAGAACTTCACTAAGATGCTAGTTGGACCCAGCATCTATGTAAAATACAACAATATTAATTTGAGAATGTCCTTTAGCAGAAGAACTTCCAACAAGATAACTTCCAAAGAGAGGAAAATACCAGAAATTTAATGTTCAATGATCATTCCCACATCTTGCAAGAGAAACACTTTAAATGCAGCCACAGATCATGCAGCAGCTGCACAACTACACTGCATCGACAATTAGACAGCCTACAGCTGTACCAATAAGCCGATCAAAAGCAAACTTTGTGGATGGCCTGACTGTTGCAGCAATCATGCTTCAGGCCTATTGCACTGATTGTGCAAACACGAGTATAACTCAGTGAATGAGCAAACAGACGGACACAAGAATATATGTTAAAGGTGTGCATTATCCTCAAAGTCCAAGCTTTGAAACTTCCAGACAGATATTTGCCAATAAATCAATCTTGCTTGCTTTTTGGCAGATGAGTGGAAACTCTTATATAGAAACAGACAAAGTTACTTCAAACTAATTGAGTCAAATTAGCAGGAAGTGCTTTCATTTTACCACCGGCCCCCGATTTTGGTTTATGGTGTTCTTTCCACAGTTTGAAACAGCAGAACAAGAAGTTATCCCGTGTCAGCAAGATCACTATGTCATGAAGGAGATCTAATAATGTCCTTTCAGAAACTGCCATCTAACACATATACACCACTGTCTTTTGAGTACTAAGACATCACCCCCAACATATCTACAAACAGAGAAATTGGGATTGGCACATGCTTGATTACAGAAAGTTAATCAGTCATCCTTGATGTCCCTGCCATCCACCTAATGCAGACAACCATTTTTTTTCCACTGAATCACTCAACAGCTCCAGGAGCAAAGTCTGTATCCTCTTTCAGAGTAGAATAGTACCATGGTAAGGACAAATATCCATAAGTTCATAATAACGAGTCAATAAGCATGCACAACATAACTTACAGCTGCATTAGAGACATCATGTGAACTTCCTTATCACTCAAGCATTGAAAGAAGAGAAGAGACCAGGGAATCAATGTAATAAAGTTCAGCATTTTGAACTCCAATCAACCATCCGTCCACTGACCTTACAGATTGGTCGATGGGGATCTCGAAGATTGACGAGAAGGTTGTCACTTTTCAAATCAAAATGCACTATGTTCTTCCCATGCAGGTATTCCATACCAAAGGCCACATCCATTGCAATCAGCAGACGCTTCCGCTTGTCAAGGTTCCTGATAAGAACTTAGGTTAGTGATTTGTCTTTTACAACAAATCAAATACAAACTAAACATTCAAAAGAACTAATGAAAAAGTGACCTAATTGTTGCGGACATCTTCAAACGCCCAACTTAGACATGTGCACACACATATGCACGTGCACACACAGGCGTGCCCACACACACACACATGTTCATGCACATGCACGCCCACAGAGAGAGAGAGAGAGAGAGAGAGAGAGAGAGAGAGGGAGGGAGAGTCGTACCTTTCACTTTTCTGCAACGCATTTCGCAAAGAACCATTAACCATGTACTCTGTTACTGTTGCCACAGAACCTCCAGGGCCATCAAGCACAACACCATAAAAGGCCACCACATTTGGATGATGCAAGTCAGCAAGCTTGATTGCCTCATTCCAGAAATCATATCTCTGTCTCAGCATGGCAACAGTGCCAGGGATTCAGAAAGGATACTATTAAATATCAAAAACAACAAAAAGCAGGAAGATCCACACCATTCTCTCTTGCTCTGAGGGCTTCCCAGAAAAGCACCTATCATTTATCCGTTTGATGGCTACATCAGTACCCCTCCATTTTCCATGATAAACAGTCCCATAGGTGCCAGAACCTAATTCTCGTAACTCTTCAAGGTCACTGTTCTTAATTATCTGCAGAATGCAAATCCAAGCAAATCAAGATCTGAGTCCCAGAAATACTGAACATATATCAGAGTATAGAAAATCTCTCACTTGCAAGCGACCAATGCCATCTGATACAGGAAACCCGAAATTTACCCTCTCTGCCACTGTAGAATTAGCATCCTACATGATAAATGTAAGAGATACATGATCATTATATTGATACACTTGAAGGATGAAGCAACCTGATAACCAACACTTTGAAGAACACAAAAGAGCTTAAGCACCTCAGTGTCAGCATCTTGCTGCACATCTTTTTCCTGGTATGCTTCATGAGCGGGCTCATTTCCTTCATAAACTGTTAAGTCAGGATTAGAAGGAAGAGCTGACTGAAGAACAGAAGCAGCTACACCCTCAGCAACATTCTGAAGCTCTTGCTTGATGAGATCCTCTGCTGAACCTACAGAAGATAAAATTAAACAACTAGAAAAAATTTAAAAAAAAACAAACAGAAAACTACCTTTATAAACATAGAAAATCCTATAAAGAACAACCTTTGGAAGATGCATATTGTTCTGAACTGATGTAGTTTGTGAAATTATTGAATGGTTGCTGGACTCCATCCTCCAACTGTACCTCTGCATTCAAGTCCCCGACCTTTCCACAACGGTTATCCAAGAACTGATCCTTAGCTCCAAGGCCTTCTTTTCTCAGTGCAATTTTGGTAGGTTTTGGAGGAGGAAAATGATTATCATGATTCAAATTCCAGGGATCCTGGTTTATGAAAAGTGACTTTGAAGGATCCTGGATTTTATCAGTCCTACCATTTGAGTTTATAGTTCCAATATCACCAGGAACATTAATTGGCTGGAATATAGAAGCATCGTTGTTCCATGGAGCACTAGAAGAGATTCCCTCAGTCACAGAGGCTAAGCCAACGCCAGAAAACACAGAGTTGCCATGATAGACACCTTCAGGTTCCACTTGGATAACTATCCTAGATTGAGAATTTGATCTTGGAATACCAACATTAGGTGGTTGAGATGTGTTTTGGAATTCCACCGGTCGAAAATCACGCAAATAAGGAACTTCAGGTGCCGAAAGAGCAGAGGTCTCGGAAATTGGGGCTTGAGTAGTCTGAGGAAGCATATAGGAAGCATCAGAGAAGACGTCCCCTTTCAGATTTTGCTGTACCTTTTGCTTCAATATCTCTGCCTTTCTTTGTTCTTCACCTGGCAACTTACTGTGCTCAACAATGGCAGGCATATCAGGGGGGCTTATCAGTAGAGTTTCCATTCTCTTATCAATGGGTTTTACAGGACCCATGGAAATGGAATAGTCCAGATTTTCTACTCTAGATTCAACACCTGGAAATCGAGAATATTCTTTTGAAGATTCATGAACCTGGTGTTCAGATGACTGAGCAGGTTTGCCTCCTACAGGACAAGAATCGGCAGTAACTGGCTTGCTAGCCATGGCCTCCGGTTTAAGATGGGCTTGAGCTGGCATAAAATGCTGCTGGACACCTATTTCAGGAGATGACTCTGGAAAAACACCCATGAATGCACCAAATGGGGACTGGTCATTGCCAACAAAGCCCTGCTTCCTAGAATCAGGATAGTCCACTCTTGGAAAAGCAGTGCTCTGATTTTCATGTCTTGCCTGCAAATCTTCAGGAAGCTTTTCCTTGTGAGCAGAAACTTTAGGTTGAGTGCCATTTCCTGGATCAATAAGACCATCCCCTGGGGTTCCAGTTACCATAACCCTGTTCATGGGCCGAGATTGTACATTGTCTTCCAGGCGGAGACTATGGTAAATTGAGCTTGAAACCGGTACATGACCAGTACTACTGTCTCTTTGGTCCTGCACCAAGGTATCAGAATGTACATGAGGCAATGCCTTTTGACACATAACGCATTCATCAAACCTCTGAACATTATCAGCCTGCTGATGAGTTGTTGATCCATCAGAGTAAACTACCTGTCCTGGGGGATAAACTTGATGCCAACCATAAGCACCACCAACCATTGCAGGAGGTGCCTGGACTTGGTATGCATTGTGATTTTGCTCAACAGGAAGCAGAACCAACCTCTGCCCAGATGTTCCATCATGACCCAACTGAGTTTGTTGAGGATGAAATAACTGCTGAACTACAGTTGGCCTCAAACCCACTTGCGAAGAAGCAGGAACCATTGTCATATGTACGGGAGATATGAACTGACGAGAATTACCACCGACAGCACTCTCAGAGAACTGTTGTTGGGTATACACAGGCCCAGATGTTCCCAACAGATGAGGATTTGAAAAACCCATCAAAGGAGGCATGGGAACATAATCGGTGTGGTTGCGCTGATCCACATAACCCTGCGTGTAAGGTGAAGCTGATGGAATTCCTCCTGCGGCTTGCTGCATATCATAAGCCAATGGTCTTTGGGGCACAGATTTTTCTAGCTCAATCTCCGGTTGTAAAGATGATGCTTCGAGAGGGCCAGACTTGACTACTGGAATGCCAACAGTTGCAGAAGAATCATCAGCATAGGTCGTAGGGTTTTGATCAACAAAAAACAATTTTGAAGTATCACTAGAGGCGGCTAAATTTCCGCCAGGAGATAACGTGCTGGTCGATGGTGGCCCACTTAAATCTGATTGGATAGGAACTGCACTATCAACAGCTTCATTACCACTAAAATCAGAATTTTGTGTGGATGTTGCACTTGCTATACTCTCTTTCCTAGTAATGCCACCGCCCATACCATCCATTATACCATTGACTGCTTCAACATATCTCTGCCCACTACTGTGCAAGTCCCCAAACTGAATTCCTGAAGAATCAAGCTCAGAAGCAGAGAAAAGAAACAGTCGTATCTTAGCTGAACCATCTGAAGACCTCTCGACCAACTTCTCATACTCTTCCATCATGTTATCAAGATCATCAGGACATGAAACTGAAACTAGAGCATCAAGATCCTCATCAGGGAGCTGGTACTTTATAACAACTGGCTGCCCATAAGTATCCTCCATCTTCTGCACTAACTCATTAAAGCTCACATCTCTCTTGACGCTGATGATTCTTGTTTGGCCTCCAACATATCTCAACATACCATCACTTGGTCTAGGTAAGATTTTACCCCCAAAACTACACAAGAACTTAACCTTCTTTCCTGACACTGAATCTTCACCCCCTTCTTCGCTTGGCTGACTAACCCCACTTCCACTACCTTGGTTGCTCGAATGGGGCCTGCGACCAATTCCCGAATCATTACTAACCTGCTCTTCCACATTCCCGCTCTCCCTACCAACCAAATTCCCACCAGAACCACTCCGATCCACAATTTGACCTCCGACCTGATCCACTGCATTGCTGACGATCCTATTCCCTACATAAGGGCCTTGACCAAACCCTGGAACTGCCTCATTACCATTCTGATCAACGGCATTACCTCCTACTGTACTCACCAAACTAGGGTTATAACCGAACCCCATAGCTGGATTTACACTCATGTGTCCGTAATGAACCGGCGCATGAGGATACCAAGCGGCAACACCAGGCGCACCGTTCGAGTATCCCAAACCTCCGTATCCAACGTCCGGAACCGTTGCCGGATAGAAGACCGGCATCGACTGAGGGCTACCGGCCTCGTGAGCAGTATTCATGAAATACCCTTCCCCAGTCCGGGCAGCAGTCGCAGGCTGCGCAATGCGTGGCTCCTCGGCCGTGGTCCGAGCCACGTTGAGGGGTCTTAGATCCATGGGGACGGAGCTTTGATCGAATGCCATTCTTCAAACGAATATTCGCCGCAACACAACCCGAATCAGGCAATGCGAGGAACAGCCCAAAAGCGAGGTTCTTTCTTCCACACAAACTACGACTACCCTTATTCGAGTCCCCTATTTACATTCAGATTCTGGACACTTCTCGCGATACCGCACCAAACCCAATTGAGATTGAGCTGATTTACCTCCAAAGAAACGATCTATCGACAAGCCCGGACAAAAGAAAACACAAAAAAAAAAGGCCGACAAAAGAGCAAACTAATCAACCAAGAAATTGGACAAGCACCTTCCACAGGGCGAGAAAGAAGGAGAGAGACGAGCTGGGTCAGCGGAGAACAGTGCTCGAGCGATCACTACAGCAGATAAGAGCTCAATTTAGGGCTTTGCTTCTGCTCTCTCTCTCTCTCTCTCTCTCTCTGTGGGAACCTGCAGGTGCATCTGCAGTCGTCTTCTCCACAATTCGCTCTGTTTTCTTGAACCTTTTTAGCCTTTTTTTCCTCCTTTTCCTTATAAAATGGAGGTGTAATCAAGCAAGATATAGTTAAATTACTCAAGTTTAATTTATTCATTTCTTAGGAACGAAGGACATGAGAAAGAGACAGAGAGAGAGACGGGCACGAGTTGGGGTGCATACAAATTTGAGTTTTTTTTGAAGGAAACAAACAGAAGTTCTAGATTGAGATCGGTTCAAAACTGAATTGCTCATTTTGAAAATTTCACGTTCATCGTTGGATGGTTGATATGCAATGGAATTCAATTAAGGAACTAATTCTAAACACGCAGGTCGCTTATCTCTATAGGAAAAACAAAGACACCACCGGCTTTCTTTAAAGTTGATCAGAGTTTGATTAGCTGAGACGGAAAAACAATTTGTTATTTGGGAAAAAAAAAAAGAAATCCCGTGACCCATTAAATAATATCTGAATAAAACAACATTTTCAAAGTAAAACATTGGTTACGACCAAAAAAAAAAAACAAGTAAAAGATTGGTTGCCCTAAAAAAACACTTTTCACGAGGCAAAAGCTACCTCAGGTTCGTCCGAATTGCATAGAAACAAAACACAACCATGTTGTCAAGCTCCCTTGACGATATTATTTCCGGTCATTGTTTAATTAATAAATCCAAAACCATGCAACCTATAGTTTAGCAACTACTTTCTCCTTTAAGAACTTAAAAAGAAAATAAAAATTGAAAAGTGGATTTTTTTTCTATATGATTTTATCTTATTGGCTTGATTTGGGTGGTTTAAAACTACAGGGAATTAATGCTTTGCATAGGCTTCTAGACTTTTTCCTATATTTTGCTTTAATTATGGTTGAATGGATGAGGCGGGGCCAAAAGTGGGCGAAAGTGACAAAAAAAAATTGTAGGGTGACCGCCATGGAATAAGGTCTTCGAATGACTAGAAAAAAATAAAAATAAAGTTGGTGCCTTTTTGTCTAAAGTATATACGTATGAAAGACATCACAAATGCTCTAAATAAAGGCCAATTCAGTTTATATTTGTAAAAAGGATCTTCTCTATTAATCAATAAATAAACAGTTCAAAACCAATGTCATCATTATAAAAAGGTAAATGAAATGGTCAAAGTTGGGTGTGATCGAAGAAAGCCATTTGTCACTCAAACTTTGTTCATTGCTTGTTGCCCTTCCAATGTGATATCACTCCCATTGTATAAAGTATCATGCAATGGCTCAATTGTTAATTGTAAACATATACGATGTGTCGTCCAATTAAAACAAAGTTGGATCTCATTTGACCAAATATAAAAGATTATTTCGCAGTGGTTTAATAAGTGTAAATAACGAGATTAAAACTGCTATACGATAATGATAAAGATAGATAAACTTGTTCTACTCGTGCTTCTATCACTACATTTTCTTTTGTTATTAATCTATAAGCATAGGCACGAAAATCTACAACCTAGAAATTCATGAACACCGTGCAAGTATCATAAACCAGTTAAGTTCATACCTTTGATCTTAGTAATTGGTATGAAGCAATACGCTTGAATCACTATTCTTATTTTGTATTGTATATGATGTTATGCTGTGAAAAATGCCTTCCGTAATCATTTGATCAGCTTAACCGGAAATCCACATTATATAGTCTTTTGCCATGCTCCATATCACCAAATTAATTAAGACAAAAAAAGGGAGTAGTACCACAAACCTTCAAATTCTTAATATGGGACAAGCCATGAATTTTACCACCTTTCAACATTGTCATTTGGTGGAAATATTAGGAATTAGAAATGGCAAGATTGATCTTCTCGTGTCTCTTCCTTTCAAGATCACAGCGATGTATTATGCTTTACCTGCGAGGCAACAAATCTTTAATCACATACTCAACCACGCCTCCTATATGAAAAAGCACTTGTTGAGTTTGTTATAAGTCAGGCTTAACACGGAAAAGTACGAGATCAGAATTATTAACGGAGAATGCGGGATTTCAAATTCCAACCTCTCTTTGCTACCGTGTTATGCAATTAGACATTAATGGTCCCTCACCTGCTAAATTCCCTAATATAGCATGTCCCTAACCCTAACACCTTTGCATGAATTATTACATACGTGGCCCAACGTTTTTTGACTTGTGGTGTCTTTTTCTTGTCACTGGAATCAAGAAAACTGACGTGATATAACGATACACGTTCATATGCTCACATCTTATTCAATGCTGTGCTGGTGCATGTGTGATGTGTCTCTGTATTGAACTTTCCCCACCAACTTCATCGAAAGCCACCTTACTTTGCCAAGAAATAAACAAAACAACGTTTGTCCCCACGAATGGTCCGAACATGGTCAACAGTAAATCCCAGATTGCGACTCATCACACCAACTTTGTTTCATTTTATTTCTTTATTGGTTTTTTTACTTAATCGGCCACCACTGTTAATTAAGACTCCATTAATTTCGCGAAAAATAAATAATTTGAATAAAATTTTTTTAAAGATAGTCGTTTGTATTACTTAAAATTATTAGTTAGTGAAAACTATTTTTGTTACCGACATCAATTTATATGTAATTATTTTCATGGATAATGAAAATACTTTTCGTCATTTATCTATTTTTGTATGCGATGCAAGAGATTAGTTTCGGGATAATATTTTTCATATTATTTATTTTTCACCAAACGAACGGAAGTTGAGAATATTTGTCAGACCTATTTTTGTTCTCATGATCGTATTAATTCACTTAATAACACAATTTGAGTATGTTCTTTCTTTCTTTTTTTGGGTAAGGATTTGAGTATGTTCTTTCCTTACTAGCTTGTTCAAAAAATTAATTATGCTCTTTCTTTTCCCTTTTTTTTTTTTGCTTTCTTTGGGTACATTAAGTGTAGTATTTTGTGATTATTAACTATTATTGTCTTGTCACCAGTCTTTTTCATTCACCATGACTCAATGACGTACCTAATTAAACAGAACTGAAAGGGAAGGAACTAGATGTTCCAACAACATTTTGACTCGTTGACTGTTAGACGATCCCTTATTGATGATATTCTGGCCCAAGGGATATTAAACCTTTACTGTTTGCAATCTTCTGCTGCTTCAAACTGTAAAAGATTGATTATGAACTGTCCCCAGATGGATGCTTTTGCATTTCGCTGAGCCCGAGATCTTTGTCTTTGTTGATAGCCCTCTTTCTTTTATTGTAGTTGTATCATGTGCAATTGCCTGAATCACGGGACATTCTTTAGGCCAAAACAACTTCTTATATCGCTGGTTGAGCTTTCCACTGAAAAAACAAATACCAATTGTGGGAATTCCCTTGCTTGGAGTGTGTTACCTTTCATCAGTGCAAGAAAATTCTGCGTCTATTATTACAAAAGACTCCGGAGTAGCACAATGCTCTGCCTCTGCATCAGGTCCCAATGGATACGGTGCACTTTTCGTGATAGCTGATACTAATGTGTAATGTCTAAAGTAGAATATTGGCCAATAAGCAGATTCCAGACTTCCTCTGCTGTATTGATGCGATCAAGCTAAAGTCTGATCGGTGGAATCAAAATGTTTCGAAACCATGTTAGAATCTTATGATTCTTGCTATCTCATTCATTCAAACGTTTAGCAAATATGGCCCAAATCTCGGCAGTAGTCTTGGTAGACTCATGAATATTGCCACGACTTAGTACCAAAGTCTGCATCTTCTCAAAAAACTTGATACTCATATTGATCCATTCAAGATGGTCTGAATGGGCAAGGCAACTTGAGTTTTCTCCATTCCTCTCACCTTAATAATGCATTAGCAGCAAAGTATATGGAAAGAATAAAGAAACTGACTCATTGGAGAATGTAAGAAATGATTGGTGATAGGTTTTAATCTATTGTGAGAATAATAGTTTGCTTTGGACCACAAAAAATTAAGTAACAAATAATTACAAATTGTTGTGAGTCAACTCCTAAAAAATTTGTGGCTTACAACAAGTTGTTATTCTCATAGTGACCCATCAATATTGAAATTAAAATCAACACATTTGAAAACCTTTGGAACTAGTATGAGAGACGCAAGAACCGATCCAACAAACAACAAAATTGGTTCGATCAAACAAACCCAGTTGGGTCAATGCTAAATTAACCGCTAACGTGGCCAGACAATGTTGACTAGTATCTGCTGATGTGCCAAAGCCATAGATCGACATACGGTAGAGTCAACGATGAGATGGCATTGACATGTAGGATGCCCTGTTCTCCAGTCTGACGTGGCAGATGACATGGCGATGAGTGGACGTCACTTGGCCGTTGGTTTGACATGTAATTGACATCAGTAAGCACGCGCGCAAGGAAGACTATTGACAATTGACATGTGTGGGGCACATGAAGCGCGTAAGAGCAATTTGATCCGTAGTTTTGCGGCACATGGAGGCGTGTGCAGTGGCGGAATATGCCAGGATTTCAGGATCTGAGTTGTCTAAGGGCGGGGAATGTGATGGTAGTGTTGGTTTTTCGAAAATAGAAACAAGTATTGAATCAAAACTTATGGGGGGACGGCGAGTGTGGTAAGAGAGCGGACACGGGCGTGGCTAAGGATACTGTGGAGAAAGATCATGGGCAATTCCTCAAATAGGAAAAACTCCATGTCGCGCCCTACCCGTCCCGATCGGTTAGACTAAGAGGTATTTGTCAAGAACTGAGGCACTCCCGAGCCTCATACCTCACGCGACGAGAATTATCTAACTTATACATTCGATTGGAGTCGCCACTAGCCATGATCAAGGGTTGGCTAGAAACATTGATCAAGACGCGGGAGTATCGTCTCAATACGTGCGAAAATCAAAAATTCCAAAATTCGGGGACTTGATTACACTAGCGATCTACTAATGCCCTTTCGGTACCTAAACTTGATCACTCGTGAATTAATATACCGGACAGCCTATCGACAAAGTTAAAATTCCACTTAACCGTTCTAAAAATAGAAAATAATAATCAATGTATTAAAAGTGCGCAACTAGATAATTATAAAGAAAATAAACAAACAGCGATCTAGTATTGTTTTTAAAAAAAAATGCAATCAAAAGCCCTAAGGTAAAACCCTGGCTTATCCGATTTTTGAGAATTTTTTTTAGAGAGTTTTTCTCATTTTTCTTTTTTTTTTGAGTTTTTTTAACCTAAAATCTAGTGAAATTAAGCCCAAACTGATTTATGAATATTTCCTAATTTTTTGGATTTTTTTTGGATTTTTCCGAACTTTTCTCAATTTTTTAATAATAATAATAATAATAATAATAATAATAATAATAATAAGGCCTCGAACCGGTCGGGGGACCCGGTCTGATTCACTGATCCGACCCACCCGGATTATGCCCTAATAATCTTTTTTTTCTTTTTCTTTTCTTTTTTTTTTCTATTATCTCTTTTTTCTATTTCTCTTTTCTCTTTATTCTTTTGGTCTTCTTTTCCCCACGTCTTCTTCACGTACGTCCTTTCCCGACAGTTCTCATTGAGAACGTCTCCTATTCAATGATTCACCGGCAACCATCACACCGAACCAAAACCTGCCTTCTGGACTGGTGTCGACCTTGAATCTGCTCCGGCTAGAATCACGACACCACAATCACCGAAACACCATCCTTAACCAGCGCTACCAACCACTAGAACGCCAACATTGACGACCGTTTTTCATTTTTCGATCACCAACCTTCCGTGCCAATGATTCGCACTAGAACGGAAAAAAAAAAAAAAACAGACACGCGCATATGAAATGGAGACAATGAGCTAACGATGGCGGCCTCAAACCATGGGCCTCTCGGATGGGGAAGGAGCTCTCCGGCGAGGATATGTGTATGTACGTCCGACTCGGACAAGGTGCGAACCAGGGCACAAACACAAGAAAAACACAAAGTCAGTATTGATTCGACGAACAAGAGTATCATTCAAACACAAAGACCGAGTCCTAGGCACCAATTCCATAGAAAATCATCTGGACTTCCATGCAGACATTTCATCGAACATGTGGTATGCAGGTTGAGATATACGCTCTTTAGCCAATGCAATTTCTAGCTTTAGACATGATACATGCCACTCTAAACATTCATATATCATGCAAAATTCATCTCGGTTTACCCAGGAACGTTCGGAACTTTCATACCCGAACTCAGCATCCTAAGCCTAC
This sequence comes from Syzygium syzygioides, assembly GCA_031216285.1. Taxonomy (NCBI): domain Eukaryota; kingdom Viridiplantae; phylum Streptophyta; class Magnoliopsida; order Myrtales; family Myrtaceae; genus Syzygium; species Syzygium syzygioides. Next base: position 3,074,799 of record CM062244.1, read on the forward strand.
ACTGTCTCATTGAGGTATTTCATCAAACACGTGAGGGGTGACCAAGAAAAGGGTTACAGAATTGGCTCTAACGAGATTTATGGCTTTTTTTCGACACATAATGTTTAGAAAAGGTTCTTTGAGCGTAAAAAACAAGTCATCCTCCGTTAACGGGGCCGGACGATTACCGAATGGACTCGGAGTGTCAGGCACCCGAGAGGCAGGGGAGAGGGACGGCAAGAACAGGGGAAGGGGATGAAGACCTACCTGGTTCACGGCTGACCGGGGAGAGGCATGACAACTAGGGGTTTGACGGCAATTCGGGTGATCCTCCGGGGAGCAGGCGAGGCTCTCAACTCTCCGACTCCCCTCAAGTTCTCTCTCGGTCTCTACTCTCACTTTTTGCTCTTTTTTTCTCTTGGTCCCTCGCCTTTCTCCGACTTCCTCCTTTTGTCTCTCAAGCTCTCTGTTCTCTCCCCTGTGCCTCGGTGTTTCTCACTCCCTCTCTCCCTTCTCCCCGATGGCCTCTGCGTTCCCCCCTTTAGCTCTCTCGAGCTCTCTCCCTCGGAACTCTCTCTCTCGGAACTCTCCCCCTCGAAACTCTCGGTCTCACCCTCTGTTCTTCTGCCCCTCTGCTTTTTTTGTTTTGGCTTCTATCGCTGCCCCGCTTTTTGCTGCTGCGATCTTCCCTTCCCCAAAGCGTTGAATAACGCTGGGGAGAAGAAGATGGTCAGCGTACGACAAAGTGAAGTGGGCCAGCGTTGAATAATTCAACACTGGCCACTTTCCTCTTTTTTTTTCCTTTAAAAAAATTAATTAATTAATCAACTAATTTTTTTCTTAAAGAATTTTTTAATTAAAATTACGAAAATAAACAAGGAAAATATGTTCTAATAGGCCATATTAATGCAAATGCACCTATTGTCTACATGCAATTTAAAGAAAATATTTTTGATTTAGGGGTTAAAAAATTAAACCCTAATTTTTATGCGATAAAACCCTAAATGGACTAGGCAAAATTTAAGTGTCAACACTCCAAAACATATTAAAAACTCTAACTCAAAAAACTTAAAATCAATAGGTGATGAGATACCACATGTATATATAAAGAGCACATAAATCAGTAAACAAAGATGTCAGATACTTTAATACTCCATTTTCATGTGTGTCGGATTATGAACGACATACAGAATTTCACGTATAGAGGCCGTGTACACAAAGTAAATTGGTACTGCCAAGATAAAAATAAAATATGCAGAAGTGAAATATACCCTTTTATTACTCCGTATATATTAATGTATTTTCACACGCATACCTATCTGCTCATCAGTAAATAAAGATGTCAGATACTTTAATACTCCATTTTCACGTGCGTCGGATTATGAACGACGTACGGAATTTCACGTATAGAGGCTGTGTGCGCAAAGTAAATTGGTTCTGCCAAGATAAAACTAAAATATGCAGAAATGAAACATACCCTTTTATTGCTCCGTATATATTTAAGTATTTTCACACGCATACCTATGTGCTCATTATGTTCAGACCGAGAAAACGAAGCAGAAAGAAAGATGACACAATTCTATGGACGGACAGTAACAGAAGACCGAACGCATTAACCACATCTTCAAAGCACACAACGCCTTTCTCTTCTCTTATGTAATGGCATGCGTCCTTCTCTCTGGTGTTGCTGGCAACCTGGAGATGAAGTTCCTCGATGGTAACTCGTCATCTACATTGCCCTCATCGGCGCCACCTTCATCGAAATTCATGGAGTAACTCAGAGCGTCATAATGGAGATCCACGGACGAGTGCCGCCTCTTGTGCCTCCCGAGACGCGACCTGGGATTCTTTGTCTTATCCTTGAATTCAGGCATTTCCTGGGCATTTACCGGTTTCGTCCACGGACAGGAAAACCTCCCGAGCCGAGGAGACGCGGTGCCGCTGTAGGAGGGTAGAGGCTCGTCCTCCCCATGGCATTGGCGCATGTGGAAGCAACACGGAAGCTGGCGGAGGGAGGACTTAATCACCTGCCTGAGAGAGGTGGGGCTCGCTAAGTCCATAACAGTGGCCACGTATTGCTGGTAGCTACGCTGGTGGGGTCACGGCGGCGGCGGCGGCGGCGGCAACGCGGTGGTACAAAGGCATGGCTGGTGGCGGGTCTCTAAATTTTATGGAGGAGATGAGGGAAGGGATGTGGTTGCACAAAGGGATGTTAGAGACAGAAATAGCATACTGACGTGGTATCGAAAGAATTCTAGATTCCGTTTTCTGTAAAGGAGTGGTTTTACCTTTTTGAAGGCGCAATTTTGGGGAAGTTGAGATAATTCTTGAAGTTCCTGTCTAAATCTTGATGCAACCATTTTTATCCCCGTGAAAGCTGAAAGGAATTTACGAAAAATACATTAACCTTCTAGAACTTTTGACTATTTTGTTTATCGTACATCAGTACATACGTGTATATAACATACGTGTATATACACGTATGTATTACGATGATGTTCTTAACTTCGGGCGCATCACAAATTGTTGATCTCCACACACACACACACACCCACACACCAAAAAGACAAAATATCGACATCTTCCAAACAATCATACATGGGATTATAGACTGAACAATACATGCAAATAATACCTTCTCAATAAGCTCTTTTATTCATAATTTGTCCCATGTGTTGTAGAACGCGTGTTACACAGACATTGGTCAAATAATTATGAGTGAATGTTGAGGCTCTAAAATAAGGGTTGTTGAGAGCGTGCAGCAAAAGTTCGATACCATCATTTGGGGAGATCGTTAAAAGAGAGCTAAAGTCCGAGCTTGTCGACATATCCAGTTGGACTCACATTTACTCAAAAGCTTAAGCCAATGAATTATGAATTAACTAAGATATATTAAGTGCTCAACACCACATCGATTATCTGATGTGGGACTTATCTAACACAATTTAAGCGTGTATCTCAACAATCTTCCCCTTACATGTAAGCTCAGTGCTAGATTTGCTCCTCTTTAATTTAGGTATTCTTCTGCATCAGCTTATCTCAACTTGAATCTCCAAGTCATTACAATGCACCTGCAACTATGCACAACAAGAGTCCGAGTTGTTGTATCCAGAACTGTCATTGATCATTACCTACAACCTTTGGATTCGCGTCATGTAGCAATCCACCACACCACAAGAAAAGATCTAAACCATCCGTTCCATCTTTCCCTATCCGAGGCCAAGTGAGCCCTAGATTTGGATCTAGGGCTCAATTGACCTCCCTCGACTCATAGCCGTCAACTCTCGTCCTCGTTGATGGAGACAAGGGATGAACCGGCATTGTGCCTGGAGGTGGAGAACGAGAGCTCAGTTGGATGAGTGAGTAGGGCACGTGAGTGTACAAAGATGGGAACGAGTGAGGTCGAGAGAGAAAAAGAGAGGGGCCACTGCAGCTTTGACGGCCGAAGGACGAGTGGTGCACGCGTTCGATGGCGGTGCCTGGGTTCTGGTGGCTTGGTATGGTTAGGAGAGAGAGAGAGAGAGAGAGAGAGAGAGATCACTCGTTGAGAGAGAAAAAGAGAGGGGCCACTGCAGCTTTGACGGCCGAAGGACGAGTGGTGCACGCGTTCGATGGCGGTGCCTGGGTTCTGGTGGCTTGGTATGGTTAGGAGAGAGAGAGAGAGAGAGAGAGAGAGAGAGAGAGAGAGAGAGAGAGAGAGAGAGAGAGAGAGAGAGAGAGAGAGAGAGTTTTTTGGTGGGGTGTTTGAGAGATACATTACGAAAATCCAATTATCCATGAAGTGATAACAGTACATGGTCACAGACAGTACCTCCACATCCCTTAAATTAGGATAGATTAGATGCTTCCGCCGAGGAAAAGAAGTACAAAATATTTGTTAAGTAGTTGCTTACATCAAAAGCAATGAGGATTGTGAAGTAGTTCAACATAGATTGAATCGTGATGCTTGCAGCTGGGAAACATATGTGTGCACGTCTTAGTCTAGATTACTATAATGCTCAAATTGCCATTAGAGGAAAACCTTGGGGTGGAGTGTGGTGATGTGTATGCATAAGAAAATCAGGAATTGACATCTTCTGCTATCATGAAAGAGCTATCAGTCTTCATTTTGTGAAATAAAAAGATATTTCAAAGATCTGAAGATTTAGGTTCCATTCGTTTTGCGGAAAAAGTGATATTTTTGAAAAATGTTTTTTAGAAAGTCATTTTTTAGGAAAATGACTACATTTTCCAGTGTTCGGCTAAGACTTGAAAATGAAATGAAAAATATTTTTTGTCATTTGTTAAGGAAAATCTCATTTGATTTTTAGCGTCGTCGTTTGGTCGGAAATTGTTAACATGAACTTGGTCATCCTACGTGGCTCGGCCGGCGCTAAGTGAACAATTTTTTGTAATTTTTCAAAAGAAAATATAATTTTTTTATAGTTTCTTTATTTTTGAATATTTTAATAAATTTTCTTTTCTTTTTTCCTTTGCCAGTCGCCGACCACGGTGATAGCTAGCGATCGGCCACAAGCAAGGAATGAGCTTGCCCAAGGCCAAGGAGCTCGAGCCTCACTAGTCTCAAGTGAGGTCGAGCCTCACCTCGCCTCACCTCACCTCACCAAATTTAGCAAGACTCGGCCTTGCTTGAGTAGAGGCCTTGCTAGATCTGGCGAGGCGAGGCTCAAGCTTGTCGGCCACGGGTGAGCTCGCCCCTCACCTGTGGCAGGTCATCGGGCGTCGTCATGAGCGGCAACTGGCACTGGAAGAAAGAAAAGAAAAAATTCAAAAATTCAAAAATTTAAAAAATGAAAAAGAAAAAAAAGAATTAAAAAGAAAAGGATTATGAATGAGTGTAGGGAGGAAAGAAAAGGGAAAATTAGAGGAAATCATTTTCTTCGAAATGTATTTTTGCTGGAAAATGTTTTCTTCGACTAATTTATTTTTTTTAAACTAAAAGTCAAAAGATCCGGAAAATATTTTTCTGGAAGTAGTTTTTCGTGAAACAAATGAAATCTTAATAAAAGTATGGTGTACACTGCCGCCCAAGGGCCCAAAACCACATTGTCAAAAGAAGACAAAACGAAAACGAAAACAAAGCCCAAAGCCACGATTGATTTCAAATGTGCGAGCGCAACAACTAACATTCTTTTGTCTAAGTCTCGCAACAAAGTATTTTCTATAGACGTAACAAACTTATAAGACATGGGTGAAATTTGATTAGGTACATATGACATGTCGGTCATGCAACCGATACATCAAATACTTTCTCTTATTATGACATTATCTTTATTTTTTTAGAAATCCTCCGAGCTCGTTTTCATCAAGAAATCTCTCTGTCTTTTTTTTTTTTTGGTGATTAGCAAAGAATACACAAATAAATCCCAAATTTGGTCTAAATAATTTGAAAATTTTACATCACGAGGGCCCGATTTGAAACTCGAGTAAAAGTTGGTGCTTTTATTAAGACCAAAAAAAAAACGTTTTGGCCATAATTATCACTTAAGGTAACTGATGCACCGGCGGGACCCGTTATGCGACTGGACGAACCGGCGGGCTTGAAGTCAACTTTGTCCGATTGAGCTCAAATTTGGTAGGCTGAAGCGAAACGGCGTGCTGATCAATACTCACAGCCTTTGGCTGTGATTAACGATGGATTTTAGCGATTCGAGATCGTTTAGATGGATTTTTCTATTTTTTTAGTATTTTTTTGGGGTTAATTTAATAATTGGCAGTTTCCTAATTTATGTTTTGATGATTACGTTTCCTAATAGGATTAGGTTTGGGTCTATATAAGCTTGTTTTAGGGTTTCTTTTCAGCAGACTTTGAATATTTTGATTTGGTAATCATATTTGGAGAACGAATTGTTCTTCCATCGAATTTTCTTGTTCAGTCAAATTTTCTATCGCGTTTCGGCATCAATTGGTATCAAAGCACAGGTTGCTTGATTCAATGGCTGAACAAAATCGCGGTCGTGGACGGCGGGCTCGTGGAGGCCGGGGGCGTGGAGGCGTTCCTGAAGCAGACGATCAACCGCGTCTAAGAGATCTGCGAAACGTAGAAATTGAAGAACAGAGAAGACGAATCCAGGATTTGGAGCGACAACTTGCGGAGGCAAGATTAGGCGTTCAATCCGAAGAAGGAGCGGATTTTGAGGATTCATCCGATGATGAAGAAGAAGACGTAAACCCTTTTGGGGTTATGAACCAGGGGCGGAATCGAGGAGTACGACCTGGAAATCAACATTCTTTTCAAAATTTCGGAATGAAGATCGAAATTCCTGAGTTTAATGGTAAGGCTCATCCTGATGAGTTTATTGATTGGTTGCATACAGTAGAACGAATTTTTGATCTTAAGGATCTAACTGAGGGGCAAAAGGTGAAGCTAGTGGCTATTAGGCTGCGAAAACATGCTTCGATTTGGTGGGAACACGTGAAAAAGCAACGCGCTAGAGAGGGGAAGCCGAAAGTAGATCGCTGGGAGAAGATGAAAAAGTTGTTGCAAAAAAAATTTTTGCCTACCCATTATAGGCAAGAGGCGTTCATCGAATATCATAACGTCAAGCAAGGTGATAAATCAGTTGAAGAATATACTGAAGAATTTGATCGTTTGCGGATGCGTTGTGATGTGGCGGAGGAAGACGAGCAGACGATTGCACGATATCTGGCAGGGCTGCGATATGAGATTTCTGATATTGTCCAATTACAACAGTATTGGACTTATGAGGATGTGTGCAGACTAGCCCTAAAGGTGGAGGGGCAGATTAAAAGAAAAGGCAGTAAGTCCAAGTGGTCTAACAGTGGATCTAAGTGGACAAGCAACAATTCCAAGTGGACAGATAAAGAGTCCCGGGTGAAAGCAGGGAGTTCTTCGGCCCCGGCAGCAGTTAAGAGCGCTGGTTCAAAATCTACAACAAAAGGTGAGCAAGGTAGTGCAGAATCTAGCAGGGGAGCAGCTGCAGGCAAGCGGTGTTTCAAGTGTCAAGGATTCGGGCATTTTGCTGCTGATTGTCCGAACCGACAGATTGTGACGCTTGTTGATAATCTAGTTTTTGATGAAGGTCCAATTTACGATGAATCTGAAGGTGAAGAAGAGGATGCGGAATAGGAAGAAATTATCTATGCTGATTCTGGTGAGTCCCTAGTCGTTAGAAGAATATTAAATATTGCTGAGGTAGATGATGAATCGTGGCTCAGGCATAATATATTTCATACTAAGTGCACTAGTGGAGGAAAGGTGTGTAGTATGATAATTGACGGGGGAAGTTGCGAGAATGTAATATCTACCACTATGGTAGAAAAGTTGGGGTTGAAAACTATCGAACATCCTCAACCATATAAGCTGTCATGGCTTAAGAAGGGGAATGAAGTAAAAGTGAGTAAGAGATGTTTAGTGCAGTTCTCGATTGGGAAGAAATATGTTGATGAAGTGTGGGGTGATGTAGTCCCAATGGATGCTTGTCATATCCTGTTAGGAAGACCTTGGCAGTTTGACAGGAAAACACAGCATGATGGATTTAAAAATACATTCACTTTCAAGAAGGATGGCCAGACTATTACTCTGGCTCCTTCAGATTTGAGAAAAGAAGGGAAAAATAATTTGCTGTCCAAATCAGAATTCCAGGAGGAGGCGGTGAATGCTCCAGAGCTTTTTGCTGTCATAGTTATGGAGCAGAATGTTGATAGTCCAGAAATTCCAACTCAAGTTCTACCTATACTTGAGGAGTTTGTTGATGTCGTGCCAGAGGAATTGCCACATGGATTGCCACCCATGAGGGACATACAGCATTGTATAGATCTTGTTCCAGGAGCTGCTATTCCTAATAAGGCAGCTTACAGAATGAATCCTAAGGAGCATGAGGAGATGCAGAGGCAAGTGCAGGAATTATTAGAAAAGGGTGCAATTCGAGAGAGCATGAGTCCTTGTGCAGTGCCAGCTTTATTAGTTCCTAAGAAAGACGGTTCGTGGAGAATGTGCGTGGATAGCAGAGCTGTTAACAAGATCACAATCAGGTATCGCTTTCCTATTCCGAGATTTGATGATTTAATTGATCAATTGCATGGAGCGACTATCTTTTCGAAGATAGACCTGAGAAGTGGATATCATCAGATTAGGATGCGTCCTGGAGATGAATGGAAGACCGCTTTTAAAACTCGAGATGGTCTGTATGAGTGGATGGTGATGCCTTTCGGGTTATCTAACGCACCGAGCACCTTTATGAGATTGATGAATCAGGTGTTTCGTCCTTTTATTGGCCAGTTTGTCGTCGTATATTTCGATGATATATTGGTTTATAGTGCATCAACTGATCAACACTTGCAGCATTTGAGAAGGGTGTTCGAGGCATTAAGGGAGCAGAAATTATATGTTAATACCAAGAAGTGTCACTTCTTGACTGATCGTGACCTTTTTGGGATATATCGTAACTAAGGAAGGCATTCATATGGACCCAGCTAAGGTTGAGGCTATTACAAATTGGGAGATTCCGAAAAATATTCATGAGGTACGTAGCTTTCATGGGCTTGCATCTTTTTATCGGAGATTTATTCGGGATTTCAGTACTATTATTGCACCTCTGACGAATTGTCTAAAAGGAAGTAAATTTGTGTGGACTAAGGAGGCAGAAGCTGCCTTCCAATTATTAAAGAAGAAGGTAACTAAAGCACCTGTTCTCGTGCTTCCTGATTTTAATGAAATTTTCGAGGTGCATTGTGATGCTTCAGGTGTTGGCATTGGGGGTGTTCTAAGTCAAAAAAGTAAACCTGTGGCATTCTTTAGTGAGAAGTTGAATGAGGCGAAAAGAAAATATTCAACTTATGATAAAGAATTTTATGCTATTGTGAGGAGTTTGGAGCATTGGAGGCATTATCTTATTTCGAAAGAATTTATCTTATTTTCTGATCATGAAGCCTTGAAATACATCAATGGGCAGCATAAATTGAATGCAAGGCATGCAAAGTGGGTGGAGTTCCTTCAAGCTTTCAGTTTTTCCATTAAGCATAAGGCGGGAGTGCTAAATAGTGTGGCGGATGCATTGAGCAGAAAATACTCTTTGCTGTCTACAATGCAGGTAAAGGTTCTAGGCTTTGACACTTTTAAAGAATTATATGTTGATGATCCTTATTTTGGGGAAATCTAGAGGAAGTGCAAAACAGAGCCTTTTCAGCAATATCAGGTTGTGAAAGGTTACCTATTTAAAGGTAACAGATTGTGCATTCCTCAATGTTCTTTGAGAGAATCTATTATTATTGAGGGGCATGCAGGTGGTTTAGCTGGACACTTTGGTGTGGATAAGACGAAGGCCTTATTGAGTGAACATTTTTATTGGCCTCGGATGGAGCGTGACGTGACACGTTTTATAGAAAGGTGCAGGGTTTGTCATGTGGCAAAGACCAAGAGTACTAATGCAGGATTGTATATGCCTCTACCTGTTCCAGTTGCACCGTGGGAGGATGTCAGTCTTGACTTTGTTTTGGGTTTGCCAAGAACGCAATGGAGTAAGGATTCAATTATGGTGGTTGTCGATAGGTTCTCGAAGATGGCCCACTTTGTCCCATGTAGCAAGTCATATGATGCTTCACAGGTTGCTCGATTGTTTCTGCAGGAAATTGTTAAGCTGCATGGAATTCCTAAATCCATAACCTCAGATCGTGATGTGAAGTTTGTGAGTCACTTCTGGCGCACTCTTTGGAGGTACATGGGTACAAATTTGAAGTTTAGTTCATCTCATCATCCTCAGACTGATGGTCAAACCGAAATTGTCAATCGAAGTTTAGGGAATTTGCTGCAGAGTTTGATTGGAGATAATCCGCGACAATGGGACTTGGCATTGCCTCAAGCAGAATTTGCATATAACAGATCAGAGAACCGGACTACAGGCAAGACTCCTTTTGAAGTGGTTTATGGACGTAATCCAATTACTCCATTAGATCTCACACCGATACCAGTTCTCAAGCAATTTAGTTCGGAAGCTGAAGAACATGCAAAACATATCAAAGAGCTGCATTCCCAGGTCCATAATCAAATCAACAGGCAGAACATGAAGTATAAGTAACGCGTGGATATGCGCAAGAAAAGAGTCGTCTTCAAGGAAGGTGATTTAGTTTGGATTCATCTTAGGAAGGAGCGATTTCCCGCGGGTAGGTTTGGCAAGCTTCAACCTAGAGCTGATGGACCATTTAGAGTTCTGGAGCGAATTAGTGACAATGCTTACAAGATCGAATTGCCGGGTAAGTATAATATATCCGGAACTTTTAATGTAGCGGATTTGTCACCTTACTACCCTGAAGAAGAAGAAGGTCCTGAGGAGATTGATGACGACAACGAAGGAGAAGCAGATTCGAGGACGAATCTTTCTCTAGCAGAGGAGGATGATGCACCGGCGGGACCCGTTATGCGACTGGACGAACCGGCGGGCTTGAAGTCAACTGTGTCCGATTGAGCTCAAATTTGGTAGGCTGAAGCGAAACAGCGTGCTGATCAATACTCACAGCCTTTGGCTGTAATTAACGATGGATTTTAGCGATTCGAGATCGTTTAGATGGATTTTTCTATTTTTTTAGTATTTTTTTGGGGTTAATTTAATAATTGGCAGTTTCCTAATTTATGTTTTGATGATTACGTTTCCTATAAGGATTAGGTTTGGGTCTATATAAGCTTGTTTTAGGGTTTCTTTTCAGCAGACTTTGAATATTTTGATTTGGTAATCATATTTGGAGAACGAATTGTTCTTCCATCGAATTTTCTTGTTCAGTCAAATTTTCTATCGCGTTTCGGCATCAGTAACGTTAGTGCTTTTTTTAAGAATTAGCCCAAAAAATATAGGTTGTACGAATTTCCAAGGCCACCTTGAGTCTATTGCAAGGCTGTGATGTGAACACCCTCCACTAAAGTTCTAATTAAATGAAGATTTGGTGTGCGGAAGAGTTCTAGGGCTTGAATGCGAAATGGAACCAATGAATAATAATAGTCTGATCGTTTGGCGAAAAACCCCAAGATAAGATAAAGAAATGAGGAGAACTTCTAACACAATTTATGTAGCAGTTACTTGGTCCAAAAGAAGGCCCTGGTCATTTAAAATAAAAAATATAGCATACGCATAAAGTCACAATTATATTGGGATTATATAACAATTTCGCATGGAAATAAAACATAAATGTTTTATAAACGTTGTGCGCTCGATGATAGCGATAGATTATATATCCATTGACAAGCCATCGATTGTCTTTTCTTGCGTCTGATTATTGCAATCGCTTGACCCCGCCCAATGCAAGTGAGCACTTAAATCTGGTGAGATTCACATTGAAATTCCACAATCCAATGACTCGCATGTACCAAACTCGCATAAGTCGAGCACTTAGAACAACTCTCTCCCTTCTCATATTCGAATCAACTAAAAAACTTTAATTGCAATATGACACAAAAACTGAGGCAAAAAAAAAAAAACTGCATGAGTTGACCAACAAGAGTACGATGTCAATTGATTAATGTTTTAATATGCTAATTCGGTGTACCAAGAGAGAAACTCCTCAGTGTGTATAAATAGAGTTCTCTCTCTCGTGTGTATTAACTTACCTTTTTTCTTGACAGGTAAAATTCGGAAAAATTATAAAAAAAATCATAAACTATCATGTGGATATCAAGTCAGTCTTAAACATTTTAATAATTTACCAATGTAGCTAATTGTAGTCAGAAATCGCTACGTGGCACAGTTAGCGCTAACTTAAACAATTTTTTTTTTCTTTTTGAGTTTTTCTTTCCTTTATTTTTCCTTCTTTCTTCACCGATCATCAGGCCTCAACAATAGCTAGTGACTAGTCACTAGCAAGGGTCAACCTTCTCGGATTGGGCAAGATCAAGCCTTGCCTAGCCTCTAGCTAGGGCTGACCTTGTCAGATCTAGTGAGGTCCAGCCTCGCCCTCGCTGGATCTAGCGAGGGTTGAGCCTAGACAGGGCTAGGTAAGACTTGCCCAAGGCTGGTGAGGTCGATCCGCCAAAGGTTAGCGTGGTTGACCCTCGTCAGCCTTCACCTGTGGCTAGTCACTGGCCAACGCCAAGGCCCAACCAAGGAAGAAGGAAAAAACAAGAAAGAAAGAAAAAAAAAGTAAAAAAGAGAAAAAAATCTATGATTTATAAAAAATTTAAAAAAAGCAGAGATACGTTCCCGTTAGTGTTGGCTGTGCCATATATGACGGTCGACATCCACATCAGCGAATTTTGGCCAAAATCAAAATTTTAAAAGATTTAGAACAAAATTGATCAAATTAAAATGTTTAGTATCGAATTGGTATCCATATAAAAGACTAATGACTTTTTTAGTAAATGTCATAGTCCAAACACCAAGTCTGGTCTATTGCTAGAAAAGATGTGTGAAGCCTTTAAGATGCCGATTACAGAGGTGAAAACTAAGGCAATTCATGTCACATAATTATTTGAGGATGCAAGTAGGTATATATGTAGCAGGTTTTGACATTATCTGGACAGGCTATTGAAACTTCGAGGTAGGATGGTCAGCAGCAGCAATGAAGCTTCCTTGCTTTTTAAGAAAAATGAAGGGCCAAATAATAAAGGCAAGCAAGATGCCATGAACTTTCTTAGTTCGATTCCGTGTTCACCTGCAAGCAACAGATTCTCGTAAGATCTTCCTTTTTCTTCAACACCTACCCTCTCTCTCTCTCTAAATATATGTTCATTCATCCGCTGAATTAATCCAAAGCTCATTTGCGACTTAAATTCTAGTACATATTCTTCGTAAACTCGATTGCCAAGATGCTTCCTGGAGTCGAATGTGCCCGGAGGAGAAGGTTCTATCAGAGCCGAGAACAGCCCGACTCACCGGTCATCACTACTACCACCGCTACAACTACTACAAGACGTTCCTCGTTCTGTCTCTACACAACCCAGCACACCGCAACCTCCTCTTCTCTAGTATGTAGTTCCGTCCTCTCTCTCTCTCTCTGTCTCTCTGTCTCTCTGTTGCATGAGGTCGTAATTAGAGGTCTCGAGATTTCAGGGAAAAGAGGTTTCAGATGCATATATATATATATGCGTATCTATCGCAAAGTGTTTTGTTAGAGTCTCTTCTCTTCAACATATCTTGATTCTGATATTTAAAGTTAGGTTATTTTAGATTTGTCACTTGATCTGATGTATCCATAACTTTTCTCATTTTCTTCCATTGTGAAAATCAGCAAGGTAGGAACATAATCAACCAAGCATATGGAGATGACGACGAACTGGGAGGAGTGGCAAGGGAAGCCAAGCATAGACTGGATGAGAGGTTGGGAACTCTGAGGAAACCAGAAACCATGAGAAGGTCAACGGACGAACTTGCGTTTTGACAACTTGTTCTTTTTCTTTTGTTTATTTTTGTTGGAATTAGCTGCAAGGTATGAATTGGAGCAAGAACCTTCGGACTCTATGGTTGTGTGGGATTTGTTAGTTCTCCAAATTAGAATTGGAGCAAAAAACCATTTACTTATTATCTTTGCTTGATCTTTTTAGGCACGACAATGGAGAGAGCTCGAGAGCAAGGGAATTGCAATTGCAGACGATGGTTCATGGAGTGCAGAGTGTCGGCAAAGGCAGCGGTTCTACCATTTCGAAGAGGTTCAGCTGGGGCAAGATGATGAGGTGGAGAGCCACTGACCAAGACGAGTGCGCCATTTGCCTGGAAAGGTTCAAGGTCGGCGACACCCTGGTGCACCTACCCTGTGCACACCGATTCCACTCAGGGTGCTTGGTTCCATGGCTCGAGGCTCACGCTCATTGCCCCTGTTGTCGAATGGGCATCTTGACATAGTCATACAGGGGAAACTTCCCTGCGACTTCCTTCTTTTGAAATGTTGGGTTACCAGGAGCAAATAGGGTTAGTAGTCAACAACATGGTCGAATCATTTGGGCCAGGTTAAACATGTATGTATGTACTACTTGCTTATTGTGGTAGATGACCCTTCATAAATCTTTAGCGGGCTATAGAAACAATCGGTTAAGGATGCATGTGGAGAGTGACAAAAAGCGAATCATTCTCTAACCTTGAGAAATTTGAGTTGAGAAATCCTAATACATATGCACAAATTAAATCCATAGGAGTACATGTTATAATCGTTATTCAATTGAGATATGGCAAACAAAGACTTATCGTGTCGGTACAACACGAGCTCCTAAAGAGTACTGATGAAATCTGTATCTGGCCATAAATTTAAGCAACCTACCGAACTCATCACCAGAGGAAAAAAGCTGTTGCTGTCAAGCAGGAGGATGATGGCTACCTTGGAGCTTGGCGTCTCAGAAAGAAAAAACCTGAAAAAAAACAGCGGTACAGCCGATAATATCAAAATCTACTTTTATCATATATTCACACTCAGCACATCAATCTTCAGGATACAACTGCAATCAGCAACTTGTTTGGCATATTTGTGCTTGAGGGATCATGTACAACATCTCTCTGTGATTGTAGATCTCGAAGGGCTCTTCAAAGCAATAGAACACAACTCCTTCGCAATTTCGGCCAAGCTTGGCCTTTCTGATGGCTCAGATGGCTAGCACCTCTCCATCAGCGATTCCCATTCTGGACCACAAGATGCTGGTACTTGCGGCTGTAGTGTATTCTCACGATACCCCCTGATTTGATTGCATTCTCATTAGATATTCACTTAATTGAGATAAAAGTATAACACGAAGTAACATCGCCTATCATGTGATTAGCATCCAAATCTGCATACGGATTTTTTCCAGTCAACAGCTCCCACATGACGATGCCGAATGAGTATACATCAACCTAAGCAAAAGGTCAGGTTATCATTAACACATTGCGGATCTAAAACTCTGGGCCATATTACACCTCGTTCCAGATTTTTCCTTGAACCATATTATTTTAGTGGGTCATAAGTTATGGACATCAAAGATATATAGACTTAACTAGATATATTTGTGGGTAATATCCATGTATGCAACCCATCAATTGAAGAAAATTCCAACCAGAGACGGGGTCCTAAATAGTACCCTACTGGCAACAGTACACAAACACGTTTAAGTTGGGATATGTACAGAAGTCAAAATGAAAGGTGAGCTCCCAACCTTCGCAGACACAGGATTACTACTGTTATTCAGTAGTTCTGGTGACATCCATGGAAGTGTTCCCCGCATACCGCATGATCTTAGGCTCCGTTCGTTTGGTGGACAATGTTTTCCCGGAAAACATTGTCAGGATTTCCGGTGTTCAGGGGTAGAAAATAACTTCTCAAGGAAAATGTTTTCCATTAATGAAAAAAATCCTTCTACAAACCGCAGAGGAAATTATTTTCCAATCTTTCTTGCTTGCCCTCACGTTGCCCTCACGCCCTCTTGCCCTAGCATTGTCCTCACCTCCTTGCGTTACCCTCTCGCCCTTGCCTCCTCTCGCGTCGCTCTCTGTTTCCCATCTTTCTCAGGCCTTCTTCGTCTCTTCCCTCATCTCTAGATTCGCTCGTTCTCCGTTGCTGGCTTGCACTTCGTCTGGTCCCTCTTCTCGTCCCACCGGCAGTGATTTTGAAGTAATCACTGTCATTTGCTCTCATTTCTGTTGATGAGTCTGATGGGGATGTTGCGTTCTGGGCTTGGGGACGGCTGAATGGTTGGATTGATTGCGGAGTTCGTTAGATCTTTAGGTGTTTGTTCTGTTATTGGGTTAACATGATCAAGTTTGCTTTTTGGTGTTCCTTTTGGTTTAGGGAGCGATTTGTCAAGTTCCCCAAGACTGTTCAGATTCAGAGGAAGAGGAGAATTCTGAGGCTGAGGTTGAAAGTTCACCGGCAGCTTTGAACCAATTCTGAGGCAGAGAATTCTGGAATCATATGAGATTATCTCCTGCTGTTTCTGCTACTGGGTTTTCAAGAAAAGGCTAGATTTGGACACCCAATTGAAGAATCAAAACGAACGAATGCCCGCCACGTGTGATAGCCGTGGATATTACAAGGGTTTACTGATTCGTGATATTAATCAGTCGTCATCCTTTCAAAGTCATTGAACTTCATTCACCAATTGTATTTGCTTTCAAATGGATTTCTTTTTATTTTCTGTTGCTGGAATTGGAAAGTGCCAATTTTGCTCAATTTTCTGGCAATTTGAGCCTGCAGTTCATGCGGTTGAGTGTGCATTTGGAGCTCATGAGTACCCATCGACTGGGATCTTTGAAGGCGAGCCGAAACAGTGTGAAGGGTTCACGTTTAGGAAGACAATACTCATTGCGAAGACAGATACGAGTCCTGCAGAAGTTAGGGCAGTGATGGAGGATCTAGCTCAGGAATACAGAGGAAATGCGTATGATCTCATCACCTAGAACTGTAACCATTTCTACAATGATGCTTGCATTAAGCTCACGGAAATCCTATGCATTAAAGGCAAGTGTATGCCCAGGTGGTGAAGTCTGGAAAATATTTTTCTTGCCGAACTGCAGAAAATATTTTCCTGATCTTTTTCATATTTTAGCAAAACACCGAAAAATATTATCATTTTTTTGAAAAATAACTGTAACATCCCGAATTTCGATCCATTTTCAGGATCAATAAAGAAGATATTATTTCTCATTTCATTTTGGTAAGTCTCGCCCGAAATTGATCACTCTTGGGATACTAACCGAAAGGGAAAGGCTAATTAGGAAACGGTACGTGGATCGGGGACCCGATCGTGAATTGGGCACCGATTCTAAGAAATGGCAAGGAAATATTTTGGGCGAATGTGGGCCAATCCTAGGAAAGTGACGGATATAGTTTGGCCAACGATGTACAATCGGATCGCGGGTGATTCCGCACGACCGAGAGTACATGTGGCAAACGAATTCCAAATTTAATCCAAGCGATTGCGACTTCCGGCACTAGTGATAACTCCTCGTGTCCTCCTGAAAATTGAGGCCATCACGACTCGGACAATCCTAGGTCGATACGCATAACTCTTAAACAGCCGCCCATTAGTTAGAGACTTTAAAATTTGAAATTGAGCGATTTGATCGCGAAAAATTGACTCGGACTTGGGTGTCGATTTTCAAGGTTGTATACGACTATTTTGTGAGGCCAATGTCATTTTAGAGTGGCAACGCATGTTTGGAGTGGGCACGGTCAAAAAATGGAATTTCAACCCTGAAGTGAAAAATTACGATTTTACCCCTCCAGACCTTGACGTTGGTTTCTGAAGTCGTACGCAATTATTTTTCGTGACCGATGTTATTTTGGTGTGGCCACATACATTTGGGGCTAGTACAGTCAAAAATTGGAATTTCAGCCGAAATTGAAAAATTTACCATTTTACCCTTATGGACTCCGACATCGATTTTCGAGGCCATATGAGGTTATTTTTCGATGCCGATGTCGTTTTAAGGTGGCCACGCATATTTGAAGTGTGTGTGGTCGAAAAATGGAATTTCGACTTGGAAGTGAAAAATTATGGTCTTGTCCCTAAGACTTTGAAGCTGATTTTCGGAGGCGCAAGTGACTATTTTGCGTAGCCGACGCCATTTTTAAGTGGCCACGTATATTTGGGGTTGGTACGGTCGAAAAATGAAATTTCGACCCGGGGCCGGAAAATTACGAAAATGCTCCTAGACCTATTTTGAGTAATTCCGAATTTTGAGCTAAAAATTGAGTTTAATTAAGGAAATTATTAAATAAATCTGATCAGCCCCAATAATCGTGGGCCGAGGACCAAATTGCCCATGAATTATTGGATAAGAATTAGTGTCAACCATTGGATCAAGGGGCAAGATGGTCAAGTGGGCTAGATTTTGGACACATGGATCCCACTAGAGACCCTTTGAGTAGCTCTTGACCCCCTCTCTCTCTCCCTTCCCCTTCATTCGGCCGGTTCCCCTTTCTCTCTCTCTCACTCTCTTCATCGCCGTTTCCTCCCATCGTCGTCGAGAAGACCAACCAGCCACCGCCGAAGCACCGTCCAGTCAAGTTGCTACTGCCGTGGCTCCACCCCATCACCCTCAACCCCCTCCAACCCTTTCTTTCTCTCTCTCCATGTTTTTTGCCACCGATCGGTGCCTAGGCTGAGAAGACCGCCGGGCCGTCGCCGTCGCCGCTGAGCATCGCCGGCTGCCATTCAAGCTCCCCTCAGCCGCCCCGTACGTCGTCCGTACGCCGTTCGTACATCGCCGTCAAAACGCTGCCACCGATCTTGCTGTTCACCGGCGATTGGCCGCTCGTTTCCGTCAACTCGAATCGGTTTAGGCGAGTATTAAATCCCTAAATCCAAATTAGTTTAATATACACTTTAAATGGGTGAATTAGGGTTTAATTAGACGAGATTATGGTCTCTTTATAGATGAATGTGTATTGGATAATTGTGGGGTTTAATTGGAGCCTAGCAAGATGATTTAGATGTGATTTAATGCCCAAATGTGGGCTGTTCTAGTACTGTTCACACCAGAACCGAATTTGGATTAAAATTGTTTAAGTTGGGATTAATTGGATTCTTGTTGTGGTTGCTTAATTTGGGTGATCCAATGGCTAAATGGGACTTGTTTGGGTTAAATTGCGTGAGTCCCGATTGTTGGTATAGTAGCCGAAATTGATTGGTTAATGGCGGACTTGAATTATATAAATTGGTCTCGGGTTTAAACCATGTATTGAATGCCGAGTTTCAATGGGCTAAAATGGAATGAATTGGGCGTGTCGGCAATGTATTGAAATGGTCGAGTTATGATGAATTATACTTGGGTACATATTGGCATTAGTGAATTATATGTTCATGATTGACTTGAATGCCATTATATGATTTCGCATAATGTGTTTTGATATGGCTGGAATTGTGAGTGCAAAAGTGCACATACCTGATGTGTATATTTGTTAGCCTTCGGGTCGTGGCCTTCGGGTCGGAATAATTGTTTTATTCATGAAAATAGCAATTGTGTGCTCCAAGTATGTTAGCCATGTGCATGTTCGGTGAATTGCACGTGAATATTGTTAGAAAATGTCTAACCTGTAGGGTCGTAGTATGAATGATCTGGGCCACGAGCCTAGGTCAATTATTGTGATGTTTATGCAGTGCTATTATGCGTGTTTAATTTGCCTGTCAGGAAGAGCATGTTAGCCTAGTTTAGGTTTAGGGGTCATTTACTTGCTGAGATTCGTCTCATGGTTGTTGGAAACCGATATTTCAGACCCTCGATAGTGAGGATGGTAGAGTCGCTTGTGCGTTTTGGGATTCCCCACTTCATCGAGAAGACGATGTCTGTACATCTCGTAGGGGACGGGAATATGTACATTAGATACTACATGTTAGTTTGGGTAGATGTTGGGGAGTTAGAATCTGCAATCCATGAGTATGTTGCATGGTGTTATAGGACGTATAATGGAGAGGAGACCAGACCCCTTCGGACGTTTGATATCTCGTTTAATGGGAAGGGTGAGATTGATCCCCAGTGTCCCAATGGGGATATAGTAGACCCCGCCACTTCAGACGAGGAGGGTGTGAGCTCCGATGATGTTCCTGTGGAGTACGAAGTCGATGAGGTCGATCCGATGGACATGGAGCCGGATGATGATGAATTGGAGCAGGATATGGAGATGGAGGAGGACCTCGAACCCAAGGCGATGGACGCAAAGGACGAGCCCGAGGAGGCTGAGTCCGAGTTAGACTCGTTGGATTCTGATGAGGAGCTGCCAGATAGTTCTTCTTCGTCAGAGTCTTCTGGTTTTGACTCGGACTGGGTCCCCTAGGTTGATCTTAGCCTTAGATGGAATGGCTGCACCTCTTTGACTGAAGCCGTCTTAGCTCGGTAACTTTTGGCCACTGATCCCTTTTTGATCTTAGTGGCCGTTGTTCATTTTTTGTGGTATTCTGTACCCCCCGTAAATGGATATTGTATTTACTTTTGATAGTAATGAAATGTATATGTTTTTTTTATTTAATCATAACGATCTCTCATGTTGTGCTATCCTTGGTTATCTTGTTTATTGTACGGGTGTTTATATGTAATTGTATACGTTGCCTCCGCATGTGTATTGATCTCTGAGTGTTGGGTATTGGGTGGGCAACACGTCCTGGGACGTCGCAACCAATTCGAACTGTGGTGGGATGCTCGCGCTTCTTAGAGTATGGGGCGTGACAATAACTGTTCAAAAATTATTTTTTTGAAATGTCATATTTTTCATCAAACGAACAAAGCCTTAGAGTCCCAAATCACCGATCTGACAGCAAAGTGACAGATTTCGGACATCAAATTAAAGGATCTTGCATAAAATCCGAGGACTGACAAAGCAGTCAATTGCTGTAAAGAGGCTCCGAGAAATTGGCAATGAAGCTGGTTTTAAAGTTTCATGTGCAGCTACTTTGGCTATGATATGAAAGATATGCTCACGTATCTTCAGTTTGTAAAAGAGAGAGACGACAATGAGAATAGTAAATGGGCTGGACAAACTTAAGGTGAGGACTTTGCACGGTGTAGGGAAAGAAGAAGATGGGAAGAAATAAAGAAAGAAGCTATTTGGGTTTTTTTTTTTTAGGTTTGTTAGTTTTTACCCAAATTTTTTTTGGATAGAATTGCCCATATTCCATCGCCAAAAATGTCTCAAGCTCACTAGCTGGTGAGTTTAGGTGTTTATTTGAGATTGATTTAGTCACTTTAAGTCCTTATTTAAAACAATGTCTACTTCGGGTCTTTATTTGAAAACATAAGCCCACTCCTAGTCCTTATTTGGAATTTTCCCATAATTATATGGATACATCTAGGGATGAGCGGCTCAGATTTCATAAACTATATCATTTTTTGGAACTTAGAGCAAATCTTGCATATCTTGGAACATAAAACCTATCTTGTCACAAGTTCCAAGATCGGTCTCAGGATCTACTTATGTTTCACTTCTATTTATTAATTGAACGTTTGCAATGGATCATTGTCTTTAATGACCGCTACTTGCTATTACAATTCACTGACCATAACTTATATTCATACACACAAAGAATATGAAATACTAACAAAGTAAAATTCTCGTTTATAAAATGAAAACTCAGACTAGTGATTTTAGATTATACACTCATTATCGGATGCCATGGAATACCGTAGAATCACGCGAAGATATAAATCAAGAAAAACACAAAAACTTATTTCGAGTTCTAGTTTCTACCTACCTAGAATCTGAAACTTACTTGTCGAAATAGGTTCTCTATTTTTTGAAACTTGGAACCAAACCTGCATATCCTGTTCACCCCTAAGTACATCTGTTTCATTCTTCTTTTCCAATAAACCTTATTGAATAAAAAATATTTTACTGATAATAAAGAAAAATATTGACGTGACCTTAGAAACCCTACTTCCTATCTTATCATGTATTTGTATATATTTATAAAAATAAATATAGGAAAAAAATGTTTCAACAAGTCTCGTAACATATGAACTGAATACAAAACCATGGAGGGATCGTTATAAAAAAGGTTCTAAATCTATTGTACTTGTATCAATTTAATTATAAGCATTTCAATTTAGCTAATTTAATTCTAAATCTTTTAACAAATTTATCAATGTAGTCCATTTGTTTAATTTTAGTTGGAAATCGCTAATGTGGATGTTAGTCATCTTACGTGGCACAGCCAGTATTGATACAAACAAATTTTTTATTTCATTTTTATTAATTTTTTTCCTTTTTCTTTTCTTCTCTTTTCCTTCTTTTCTTTTTTGTTTTATTGTGGCCAATGAGGATTGTCGGAGCTTGTTGGTCTTTGGGTGAGGGTTGTGAAGACCTCACCGGCTATGGGCAAGGGTCGCGGCCTATGCCTGGCCTCTCCCAGATTTAGGCAAGGTCATGGTAGCTGAGGGCAACCATCATGGCGCCTTGCCCTCGGCTGGCAAGGCTGACCTTGCCCAAATCTAGGCCAAGAGGCCTCGCCCCAGATTGCAATGGTCTGGGCAAGGCTTGCCTTTTTGGCCGCGAGCAAGCCACCCTTGCCTAGATCTAGGCAAGGGCAAGGCTAGCCTCACTATGGCCTTGCCCAAATCCGGGTGAGGTTGCCTCACCTAGTGGTCAATGTGAAAATAAAAAGAAAAGAAGGAAAAGAGTGGAGAAGACAAAATTAATAAAAAATATTTAAAAATTTGTTCACGTTAGTGCCGATTATGCCACGTAAGTCGGCTGTCGTTTATATTAGCAATTTCCTATGAAAATTGATCGAATGCACTACATAGGCAAATTATCAAAATGTTTAGGACTAAATTGGCCAAATTTAAAGGTTTTAAACTGAATTAGCACAAATACAATAGGTTTTGGACTTTTTTTGGTAATTTTCCCAAACCATGAATGGTGGGGGTCGCTAGATGTAATTTGATAAGACACTATTGGCAATTAATTTTGATTTAGACTATTCTTTTTAATACAAAAATATGGGTTTTATGTATTTTCATAGTTATCTTGAGTCTATTGCAAGGTTGTGATGTGAACTCTCTCCCAAAGTTTTAATTAGGGATTAGTGTATTAAAAGTCCTAAAACTTATCACGAAAGTACAATTAAGTCATAAAACTTTTTAAAAAGTGCAATCATGTATTAAAACTTGTCAAATTATTCTAACCAAGTCCTTCCTTTGATTGCACATTTTAAAAATTTTATGACTCGATTGCACTTTAATAACAAATTATATGACTTAATTACACTTTTTGAAAGTTTTAAGATTCGATTGCATTTTTCTAGTAAATTTTTTGATTTGATTCCACCTTTTAAAAGTTTACAACTCAATTACACTTTCGTGACAAGTTTTAGGATTTCTAGTGCAGTTATCTCTTTTAATTAAATGAAGTTTTGGTGAGCAAAAGAGTTTAGGGATTGAATCTGAAATAGAACCAATCAATAATAAGTATAATCTTTTGGCTAAAACCCCCAAGATAAGTTAAAGAAAAGAGGAGAACTTCTAACACAATTTATGTAGCAATTACTTGGTCCAAAAGAAGGCCCTGGTCATTTAAAATAAAAAAAAATAGAGCATACAAATAAAGGCACAATTATATTGGGATTATTTAACAATTTTGCATGGAAATAAAACGTACATATTTTATAAACATTGCGCGCCTTAGGATAGCGATAGATTATATATCTATTGACCAGCGATCAATAGTCCTTTCTTGTGTTTGATAATTGCAGTTGCTTGAGCTGTTAAATTTGATGGTATCCCCGTTAGAATTACACGATCCAGTGACTCGCATGAATCGAACTCACGTGTGCTAAGCACTTAGAATAACTCTTTCCCTCCCTATATTCGAATCAACAAAAAAACTTTGATTGCAATATGACGCAAAAACGGAGGCAAAAAACGCACCTTCAATTAACTAACAAGAATGCTATGTCGATCGATTAATCTTTTATTATGCTAATACGGTGTACCAAGAGAGAAATTCCACGGTGTATATATTTTGAGTTTTTTCTCTCTTGTGTGTATTAAGTTACCTTTTTTTCCCAACAAACAAAAATCAAGAACATTACCAAAATATTCTTAAACATATTGTACGGATGTTAATTTAGCCATCAATATTTCAATTTTACTAATTTAGTCCAAAATCCTTTGACAATTTGCCAATGTAATCCGTTTAGTCAATTTTGATCCGAAATTGCTATGTGTGATGTCTGACATTGAAATAAATAACCTTTTTTACTTTTTTATAATTTTTTTGAATTTTGAATTTTCTTCTTTTTTCCTTCTTTTTCCGTCAATCAACGGGCCTTGGCGATGGCCGACGACCAGCCATAGACAAGGGTTGACGTCACCCAGCCACTAGCAATAATCAACCTCGCCGGATCGGGCGAGGTCAAGCCTTACCTAGCCACTTGCGAGGATCAACCTCGCTATATCCAGCGAGGTCCAACCTTGCCCTCATTGGATCTGGCAAGGGTTGAGCCTCGTTGGGGCTGGGTTGAGCCTCGTTGGGGCTGGGTGAGCCTCGCCCAAGGCTAGTGAGGTTGACCTTGCCGGCCCTCACCTGTGGTCGGTCAAAGCCATCGACAAGGTTGGCAACCAGCCAAGGAAGAAGGAAAAAACAGAAAAAAAAAAGGTAGGTAAATCGTCAAATTCTTCATAACTAAGTTGTTTAAATTGAAATATTTAATGCTGAATTGATATATGTACAATAAATTTATGATTTTTGTAGTAATTATCCCGGAAAAAGTCATAGTCCGAACGCCAACTTCAGTCTCTTGCTAGTGAAGCCATTAAAATGCTGAATTCAGAGGTGAAAACTAAGGCAATTCATGCCGCCTAAATTTATTAATTGAGGATGCAAGTACGTACGTATGTAGCAGGTTTTGACTTTATCTGGACAGCCCATTAATACGTATGTAGCAGGTTTTGACTTTATCTGGACAGCCCATTAAAACTTCGTGGCAATGAAGCTTCGTTGCTTTTTAAGAAAAACGAAGGCAAAAAAGTCACGCAAGCAATCCTTACCAAAAAAAAAAAAAAGTCACGCAAGCAAAGATGCAATGAACTTCCTCAGCTTAAATCTCAACTACGCAAATGACAAGATTTTTAACACCGTTTATTAGATTTATACTTTTCACCTGCACTTTTTATATACTGAGCAACAGATTTTTGCAAGATCTTCCTTTTTTCTGCAACACCTGCCCGCTATCTCTCTATACATATGTTCATTCGTAGACTGAATTAATCCAAAGCTCATCCCCGACTTAATTCTATCACATATGCATCGTAAACTCGATTGTAAGGATGCTTCTTGGTGTTGAATTTGCCCGGAGAAGAAGGTTCTATCATAGCCGAGGACAGCCCGACTCGCCGGTCGTCACTACTACCGCCGCTACGACTACTACAAGACGATTCTCGTTTTGTCTCTGCACAACCTACCATGCTGCGACCTCCTCTTCTCTTGTACGTAGTTCCATCCTCTCTCTCTGTTGCGTGACGAAGTAATTAGAGGGTCTCAAGATTTCAGTAAAAAGAGGTTTTAGATGCATATATGTAAGCAAATCTATCGTGTACTGTTTTGTTGAGTCTCTTCTATTCAACATATTGTGTTTCTGATATTCGAACTTAGGTTACTTTAGATTCATCACTTGATCTGATGCATCCATAACTTTTCTCATTTTCTTCCATTGTGAAAAATCAGCAAGGTAGGAACATAATCAACCAAGCATATGAAGATGACGAGGAACTGGGAGGAGTTGCAAGGGAAGCCAAGCATAGACTGGATGAGAGGCTGAGAATTCAGAGGAAACCGGAGATCATGAGAAGGTCAACGGACGAACTTGCATTATGACAGCATGTTCTTTTTCTTTTGTTTATTTTTATTGGAATTAGCTGCAAGGTATGAATTGGAGCAAGAACCTTCAGACTCTATGGTTGTGTGGGATTTGTTAGTTCTCCAAATTAGAATTGGAGCGAAAAACCGTTTACTTGTTATCTTTGCTTGATCTTTTTAGGCACGATGATGGAGAGAGCTCGAGAGCAAGGGAATTGCAATTGCAGACGATGGTTCATGCTGTGCAAAGTGTCGGCAGAGGCAGCGGTTCTACCATTTCGAAGAGGTTCGGTTGGGGTAAGATGATGAGGTGGAGGGCCACTGACCAAGACGAGTGCACCATTTGCCTGGAGAGGTTCGAGGTCGGCGAGACCCTGGTACACCTACCCTGTGCGCACCGATTCCACTCAAGGTGCTTGGTTCCGTGGCTGGAGGCTCACGCTAATTGCCCCTGTTGTCGAATGGGCATCTCGACATAGTCATACAGGGGAAACTTCACTGCGACTTCCTTCTTTTGAAATGACATGTTACCGGAAGCAAATAGCGTTAGCAGTCAACAACATGGTGGAATCATTTAGGCCAGTTTAAACATATATGTATGTACTACTTGTATGTTGTGGTAATTGACCCTTCCTAAATCTTTAATGGGCAATAGAAACGATCGATTAAGGATGCAAGTGGAGAGTGACGAAAAACGAGTTATACTCTAACCTTGAGAAATTTGAGTCAAGAAATCCTAATACATATGCTCAAATTATTATATCCATAGGTGCACATGTTATAATCGTTATTGAATTGAGATACAGAAAACAAAGACCCTTCGTGTCGGTACAACACGAGCTCCTAAAGAGTATCGATGAAATCTGTATCTGGTGATAAATTTAAGCAACTTACCGAACTAATCACCAAAGGGAAAAAGCTATAGCTGCCAAGCAGGAAGATGATGGCTCTCTTGGAGCTTTGCAAGCCTTGCCAAGCACGTCTATGAAATGGAAAACCTGAAAAAAACAGCGGTACAACCGATAATATCAAAATCTACTTTACACACAGAGCACCAATCTTCAGGATTCAACTGCAATCGGCAACTTGTCTGGCATATTTGTGCTTGAGGGATCATGTACAACTCCTATCTGCGATTATAGATCTTTAAAAAGCTCTTCAAAGCAACAGAACACAACTCCCTTGCAATTTCGGCGAAGCTTGGTCTTTCTGATGGCTCGGATGACCAGCACCTCTCCATCAGCGATTTCCATTCTGGATTACAAGATGCTGGTACTTGCGGCCGCAGTGTGTTGTTCAAGATGCCCCCTGATTTGATTGCAATCTCATTAGTCAGCAGCCAATATTCACTTAATTGAGATAAAAGTATGAAATGAAGTAACATCACCTATCATGTGGTTAACATACAAATCTGCATACGGTTTTTCTCCTGTCAGCGGCATCCACATGATGATGCCGAATAAGCTCGCATCAATCTAAGCAAAAGGTTTATCATTAACACATTGCGGACTTTAAAACTCTGGGTCACATTACACTTCGTTCCAGATTTTTTCTTGAACCATGTCATTGATTAGTGGGTCATAAGTTATGGACATCAAAATCTACAGACTCAACTAAATATATATATGCAACCTATCAATTAGAAGATTTGTTGGAGAAAACTCCAACCAGAGATGGGGCCTAAAAAGTACCCTGCTGGCAACGGTACACAAACACGTAAAGTTGGGATATGTTCAGAAGTCGAAGTGAAATGTGAGATCCCAACCTCCTCGGACACAGGATTGCCGCTGTTGTTCAATAGTTCTGGTGTCATCCAAGGAAGTGTTCCCCGCATACCACCTGATCTTAGAATCCGACGTTTTACCTTGGACAGTCCCAGATCACCAATCTAACAGCAAAGTGACAGATTTCAGACATCAAATTGAAGCATCTTGCACAAAATCTGAGGACTGACAAAGCCGTCAATTGCTGTAAAGAGGTTCCGAGACATTGGCAATGAAGCTGGTTTTAAAGTGTCGTGTGCAACTACTTTGGCTATGATACGAAAGATCTCTTCATGTATCTTCAGTTTGTAAAAGAGAGAATATGAGAATGGTGATTGGGCTGGACAAACTTATGAGCTAAAGGTATGTGCATTTCTCAAGGCCTATTTACAAAGCCAAACCAAACGGGACGTTAAGGTGTGAACTTTGCTTTGGATGCTAGCTGAAATCAGCTTGAATTGTCGGACAACAACTTCCGACATATGTTCGATTCTTCTTTTCCAATTGATCTTATATTCATATTTTTAATACATCCAAAATCGGATCAAAAGTATTCTACTAGAAAAAAGAAAAATGTTGACTTGACCCTAGAAAGCCTACTTCCTATCCTATCGTGTATTTGTATATATTTATAAAAAATAATTACAGGAAAAAAAATGTTTCTACGAGTCTCATATGAACTAGATACAAAACCATGGAGGGATAATTACAAAAAAAAAAAAGTCATAAATCTCTTGCACTTGTATTAATCCAATGCTAAATCTTTTAATGTGGTTAATTTAGTTATAAATCTTATGACAATTTGCTAACGTAATCCATCCTCCAACCAATTTTGGGTACGAAATCGTTGACGTGGATGCTGTTCGTCCTACGTAGTACGGCCAATGCTAATGCGGATAAATTTTTTAATATATTTTTTATTTTAAATTAATTTTTATTAATTTTTTTCTTTTCTTTTTTCGTTTCTTCTTTTTTTTTTTTTTCAATGTGGCCATTGAGGGTCGCCAAAGCTCGCGGGCCACTAGGTGAAGGCCACAAAGCCATCGCTGGCTGCGAGTGAAGGTCGTGGCCCATGCCTAGCCTCTCCCAGATCTAGGCAAGGCCACCGTAGCTGTTGGTGACCTTGGCTGGTGAGGTTGGCCTTGCCTAGATCTAGGCAAGGCGGCGCGTCACCCGCTGCCGCGATGGTTTGGGCAAGGCCAACCTTGCCCGCTGCGAGCGAGCTAGCCTTGCCCAAACCATCACGGCTACGAGCGATGCATTGCCTTGCCTCTAGCCTTGCCCAAATTTGGACGAGGCTAGTCTCACCATGGCCTCTCCCAAATATGGGCAAGGCCGCCTCACCTTGCCGGCCACAGCGAAGAAAAAAAAGAAAAGAATGAAAAGAGAAGAAAATAAAAAAATTAATAAAAAATTTGGAAATAATATAAAAAAATAAAAAAAAACATATGATGGCTGACGTCCACGTTATCAATTTCTAGTCAAAATTGATTGAATGAACTACATTAGCAAATTGTCAAAAAATTTAGGATTAAATTGATCAAATTGTAAGGTTTACTAAATTGGCACAAGTATAATAGGTTCAAGATTTTTTTGGTAATTTCCCAAACCATGAATGGTGGGGTTGCTAGATAATTTGATCGGAGACTATCGGGAATTAATTTTTATTCAGACTGTACTTTTTAATGCAAAAATATGGGTTGTATGTATTTTCGAAGCTACCTTGAGTCTATTGCGAGGTTGTGATGTGAACCCTCTTTCAAAGTTTTAATTAGGGATAAGACACAAATAATTTCTGAACTTTGATTAAATGTACAATGAGTACGATGTCGATCGATTAATCTTTTATTATGCTAATGCGTTAACCAAGAGAGAAACTTTGCAATGTATATATTTAGAGTTTTCTCTATCTTGTGTGTATTAAGTTACCTTTTTTTCTTGATAGGTAAAAGTCAGGAATTCACCAGAAAAAGTCAAAAACATATTGTACGGATTTTAATTCAATTATAAACCTTTTAAATT
Source organism: Syzygium syzygioides (assembly GCA_031216285.1). Classification (NCBI taxonomy): domain Eukaryota; kingdom Viridiplantae; phylum Streptophyta; class Magnoliopsida; order Myrtales; family Myrtaceae; genus Syzygium; species Syzygium syzygioides. The sequence continues at coordinate 3,103,757 of CM062244.1, forward strand.
GGCCAGTTTAGTTTGAAACCTTTTGACGATTTGATAATGTGATCCTTTTAGCTAATTTTGATCAGAAATTGATACATAGCATGACCGGCATTGACATAAACAATTTTTTTGCTTTTTTATATACATTTTGAATATTTTTCTTTTTTTTTCCTTCTTTCTTCACCAATTGATGGGCCTCGACGCTGGTCGGTGACCAACCATAGGCGAGGGTTGACCTCACCCATATGGTCCACCTCGCCATATTGGACAAGGTCAAGCCTTGCCTAGCCACTTGCAAGGGCCAACCTTGCCATATCCAATGAGGTCCAGCCTTGCCCTTGTCAAATCTGATAGGGGTTGAGCCTTGTCGGGGCTAGGCAAGTCTCACCTAAGGCTGGTGATATCGATTTCTCTGGCCGTTGCCAAGGCTAGCAACCAGCCAAGGAAGAAGGATAAAACATAAAAAAAAAAAAAGGTTTTGTATCTAGTACATAGACAAATCGTCAAAAAGGTTTATAATTAAATTGCTCAAATTGAAAAATTTAGTATTGAATTAATATATGTACAATAAATTTATGACTTTTTTTTTTGTAATTATGCCGGCAAAAGTCATAGTCCGAGCGCCAACTTCAGTCTCTTGCTAGTGAAGCCTTTAAAATACTGAATTCCGAGGTGAAAAATAAGGCAATTTTTTTTTTTGGTAAAGTAAGAAAACTAAGGCAATTCATGCCGCCTGAATTTATTAATTAAGGATGCAAGTACGTACGTATGTAGCAGGTTTTGACTTTATCTGGACAGCCCACTAAAACTTCGCGGTAATGAAGCTTCGTTACTTTTTAAGAAAAACGAAGGCAAAAAAGTTACGCAAGCAAGATGCTATGAACTTCCTTAGTTTAAATCTCAACTACACAAATGACTAGATTTTTAACACCGTTTATTAGATTTATCCTTTTCACCTGCACTTTTTATATACTGAGCAACAGACTTTCGCAAGATTTTCCATGTTTCTGCAACACCTGCCCTCTATCTCTATATACATATATACATTCCTCGACTGAATTAATCCAAAGCTCATTCCTGACTTAATATTAGTACATATACATCGTAAACTCGATTGTCAGGATGCTTCTAGGTGTTGAATTTTCCCGGAGAAAATGGCTCTATCATAGCCTAGGACAGCCTGACTCGCCAATTGTCACTACTACCGCCACTACGGCTACTGCAAGACATTTCTCGTTCTACACAACCTAGCATGCTGCGACCTCCTCTTCACTAGTACGTAGTTCCGTCCTCTCTCTCTGTTGCATGACATAGTATTAGAGGGTCGCGAGATTTCAGTAAAAAGAGGTTTTAGATGCATATATGTATGCAAATCTATCGCGTAATGTTTTGTCGTGTCTCTTCTCTTCAACATACTGTGTTTCTGATATTTGAAGTTCGGTTATTTTAGATTCATCACTTGATTTGATGTATCCATGACTTCTCTCATTTTCTTCCTTTGTGAAAAATCAGCAAGGTAGGAACATAATCAACCAAGCATATGAAGATGACGAGGAACTGGGAGGAGTGACAAGGGAAGCCAAGCATAGACTGGATGAGAGGCTGAGAATTCAGAGGAAACCAGAAACCATAAGAAGGTCAACGGACGAACTTGCATTATGACAACTTGTTCCTTTTTGTTTTGTTTATTTCTATTGGAATTAGCTTCAAGGTATGAATTACAGCAACAACCTTCAGACTCTATGGTTGTGTGGGATTTGTTAGTTCTCCAAAATTGAATCGGAGCGAAAAATTATTTACTTATAATCTTTGTTGGATCTTTTTAGGCAGGACGATGAAGAGAGCTCGAGAGCAAGGGAATTGCAATTGCAGACAATAGTTCATAGAGTGCAGAGTGTCGGCAGAGGCGGCGGTTCTAACAATTCGAAGAGGTTTGGTTGGGGCAAGATGATGAGGTGGAGAGCCATGGACCAAGACGAGTGCGCCATTTGCCTGGAGAGGTTCAAGGTCGGCGATGCCCTGGTGCTAGGGGTGAGCGGTTCCAGGTTCTGGGTAGGTTCCGCCTGGAACCTGGAACCTACCCTCGGGTATAGGTTCCTTATTTTTTGGAACCTAGAACCTACCCTGTTGCAGGTTTCAGGATCGGTTCCAGGTTCTAACAGGTTCTTTTTACAGGACCATAACAAGGATAGAGCAGAAAATTAAATTTTCGCCTTCCACTGGACCAAAAGCATCAAAAGCATGACATAAGGCAAAGTGCTAGAAGGAAGACATTCTAATCAACAAATTGCCCTTCCATTCTAATCAACAAATTGCACCCCTGTATTGTGCTGGCTCAAACTCAAATTGGTCCATATACAAGTTTGATTTGGTGTGATTTTCAATACATGCTTCCAGAAATGTAGTTTCCTGGTATATTTTTTCAAGTTGTCACATCCTAATATGGAGGAGCAACATACTGAGATGTTTTGTCCTCATCACATAGGGCATTTGTTCCATGGTATGAAAAAAATGTCAACCAAAATAGTTAAAAGTTGAAGCCCATAAATCTAGAAAAGCCAATGAGCTTGATTATCAGCATTTGTGGAACTGTCTTAGCAAGGCTTTTGGGACAAAATCTTACTAGGTTGGACAGCTTCAAATAAACTCTGTGAGAGAAAGGCATAGTAGTTTGCCAGTTATGGTGATCAAGCTTATGCCTAAAAGGATTAAAGCAACATCCAATGTACTACAGATACACAACTTCTAGCACGTCATAACACAGAAACAAGTTTCCTTTCAACAGACTTCTGGACATTGCTATTGTTCGACAAGTATTATTAAGACAATCATCTCCTATAGAGAGGAATGCACCTGAATAGAGATAAGAAAGGAGTCTCCTCATCCAACCACAAGGCAAACACAAAGGCCAGCGTGATCCAACTTCACCCCCACCTCTAATGAGAAAAGGAGACGGTGGAGGACACAGGAGTCCCAATATTGTAAAACAAAGAGACCCATGCAAACTCTGAAATGCTAATGATTTTCAGGAGAGAGAGAGAGAGAGAGAGAGAGAGAGAGAGAGAGAGAGAGAGAGAGAGAGAGAGAGAGAGAGATAAGGTGAATGATAATAGAACAAATCATTTTGAGAACCAAAACCATTAACCAATTAGCTAATTTGATCATTTCATTAAGCTATCTAATCTGATGACAAAATTAATTGCCACTATAAACTTTTGCAAAGAACTAACGATAGGATCTAGTGTGTAGTTCCTGTAAATGTACTATAAACATCGAGATAAAAACTGTAACTTACATTAACTAAATTAGCCAATCTCAAGTTCTCAACATACCTTGATCACCTGCAAAGGCAAAACAGAACATTAAAATCGACGTCAGACACAATATCATGTTTAAACAACCAAGAAATTTCGCCATTGCCACCACAGCACAATAGAAGCAATGTTGTCTACACATACATATCATTCAAATTTCAAGTACTAAAAAGAAATACCATCTTGCAGCCAAATGAACACTAAGATGATACCTTTGTCCTCACGGAAAGCGGATTTGCAACAACGAATTTGAAAAACTGAGGAAGATATTTTCTTTCTCCATCACCGTCAAAATACAATGCTGTGCAAACCAGGCTGAAGAAGAAGATCAGCAAAAAAGATAAGATGTGCAAGTTCAAATCACAGACACCTTTGCACACCTAATTGAAAGTACGTCATCAAAACAAAGTATAGCGAAACTCACGTGTGAGCTCCAAGTTCCTTCACATCGTGTTCCACAATAAAATCATAATGCCCTCCTGCACGTATCGTTTCCACCGGAGCCTTGGAAGTATCCAAAAGCAAAATCCACTACTTCTCAGTTTGAATTTTTGCCTGTAAACTAATCTTTCAGATAGACACACTAATCACAAAGTGCTTTTCCGGGTCAGGAGTTTGGTGTCAATCCTCTGGCCTGCTAATCTGAAGACATTAAAAAAATCATCATTCACGGAGCAACCATCATACAAAAGATGTGCACCGCATCACACTGATTAAATCCAGAAATGTTCACTTCCAAAGTGCTGGGCAGAAACAGTACACAATGCGAGCAAGTAAGAAAATCCAAAAAGACCAGCCTCCCCAAACATAACGGCTGACCACCTATTCACTTCACAACATAAATCAAATCAAACCAAACCATTTTCCAACCGCGAGAAGGCAAAAAAAGAAGAAGACACAAAATAAAAACTTGCGTTTGAACACCCAAACAAAAATGGGAAAAACACACAACGATCAAAGGGAATACAGAGCAAAAAGCACGAACCTTGGCAGGCCAAGCAGGGTGGTCCTTGACTTTGGCAAAAACGAGATCGTCCAAACTCAACTGACGCTTACTCTTGTCCTTGCTCGCTCCCTTCTTGCGCCCTCTAGCCAAAATCGGAAACCCTAGAAAAAGTAGAGACCATGAACGAGCCAGACCGTGGTTGATGAAGATAGAGGAAGAGCCGAGGCGGACGCCGAATGGAGCAAGGAGAGGCGAGACGATCTCGTCGAGTCGTGGGTGTTGGGAGTGGGAGAGAAAGCGCGATGGAGGAGTGACCAAGCGTGGGAAATTTGGGAATAAACTAAGGAAGTTAGGGTTTTTACGTTTTAGCAAGGGAGAGAGCCGGTTCCGGTTCCGGGTCCGGTTCCAGTTCCTATAAGAACCGGGAACTGGAACCGGAACCAACGGTTCCTAAAAAATTGGAACCAAGAACCAGAACCTCTCATCCTAGAACCGGGAACCGAACCGGACCCGCCGATTCGGTTCTTCGGTTCTCGATTCTACCCTAGAACCGTGTTCACCCCTACCTGGTGCACCTACCCTGTGCACACCGATTCCACTCAAGGTGCTTGGTTTCGTGGCTCGAGACTCATGCTCATTGTGTAAGGATAAAAATTGAAGGATTCTAGGCATGCATTGAAGAACAAAAACTCAAGTACAATTAGAATCAAATGTGGAAAACAGGATCGAAAATAAACTGATCTCTAGCCCTTGTTCAACTTTACGTTTGTTGAAAATTCACGATAGTTCAACATCAATTCGATAGCAATTATGAACGCACTCTACTAACGCAATCCCCTCGCGTACTAATGGTGTATTACCGAATGAAAGGGTTTGTGTTAGACCTTGTGTCTACCCTTACGGAATAAACGTTCATCCTTATAAACCGCTTCCCATCAAGGCAGTTATCGGAAAGGGCGGTTGTCACCGAACGGGTATGAAATGTGGAAAAACTATATGTCGATAACCGTCACTTAAAAGAAAAATGTGGATCATAACCCAAGGGATAAGTTTTATTTCAAAAACTATATTCTGAAATGTGGGATCACATTATAAATATAACATTCTCCCACTTGATTCCAACATTTTCATCATACGGATTACCCAACCAAATCCACGAAAACCTTATGCTTAAGAAAAGAAACAAGAAACATGAATCATGATGACATTTCCTCTAAGAGCGAGTAATATCTTCCATGTATTACAATGCATCTTATTCTTTTAATGTTAACTCATACGTGACAACACATCTTAATGAATAAACCCTATGTTTATTTCAAAACCAAGGATAATTGTTATTCTCATAAACAACTGAATGTGCACACCAAAAATTGAGAATAACATTATAACTGAATAAAAGTTTCAAACAACAAAAGTTGTACATATGACGATAAATCACATTATGGGAACCATTTCCATACTAGCCACATGATCCTTATACTTCATTGGTGGCATGCCTTTAGTTAAAGGATTAGCTATCATCAATTCAGTGCGAACGTGTTCAATGATCACTTTTTCTTCCTTAACATATTCTCTTATGGCTAAATACTTAATGTCGATGTGCTTACTTCGACTGCCACTTCTGGCATTTTTAGCTGTAAAAACCGCAGCTGAATTGTCACAATATATTTTTAATGGCCTAAAAATAGAATCAACAATTCTAAACCTTGAAATGAAACTTTTTAACCATACATCATGCAAGGTAGCCTCAAAATAAGAAACGAACTCAGCCTCTATAGTGGAAGTAGCAATCAAAGTCTGCTTTGCACTTCTCCATGACACGGCTCCGCTAGCTAACAAAAAAAATGTATCCTGATGTTGATTTTAGAGAATCAACGCAACCAGCGTAATCCGTATCCGAATAACTAACTACTTCCAAGTTGTCAGTCCGTCTATACATAAGCATGTAGCCTTTAGTACTTTGAAGGTATTTCATCACTTTCTTTGCAGCTTTCCAGTGGTCTATCCCTGGATTACTCTAATATCTTCCCAACATTTCCACAGCAAAAATGATGTCAGGACGAGTGCAAACCTGAGCATACATCAAGCTTCTGACAGCAGAAGCATATGGGATGTTCTTCATTTGTTCACTTTCCAGATCGTTCTTCGGGCACTGGCTCAAATTGAACCTGTCATCTTTCACAATGGGTGCTATACTTAGTGAACAATCTTTCGTCCGAAATCTTTCCAAGACCTTATTGATATAGATTTCTTGAGATAGTCCTAAAACTCATCGAGTTCTATCTCTATGGATCTTAATGCCAATGACATAAGATGCCTCACTCATATCCTTCATGTCAAAACTCTTAGAGAGGAATTGTTTCACCTCATGCAGCAACCCCTTATCATTGGTTGCAAGTAGAATATTGTCCACATATAGCACAAGAAAACAAATTTTGCTCCTACTGACCTTCTAGTATACGCATTGATCCGTGATATTCTCTACAAAGCCGAATGAAGAGATGACATCATGGAACCTTAAGTACCATTGGCAGGATGCTTGTTTCAAGCCATATATAGATTTCTTAAGCTTGCACACCAAATGCTCACCTTTACTAGAGGAGAATCCTTCAGGTTGTTTCATGTAAACCTCTTTCTCTAGTTCCCTATTAAGGAACACCGTTTTCACTTCCATTTGATGTAATTCCATATCAAAATGGGCAACCAATGCCAAAATAATACAAAGAGAATCTTTCTTAGAAACAGGAGAAAATGTCTCTGTGTAATCAATTACTTCTTTTTAAGTGAATCCTTTGGCAGCAAGTCTAGCTTTATATCTCTCAATGTCGACCAATGAGTCCTTCTCAGTTTTGAAGACCCATTTACAATCAATGACCTTCACACCATTAGACAACTCAATCAAATCCCAAACTTCGTTTGATGCCATAGAACTCATCTCATCCTTCATGGCATTGTACCACAAATTGGATTCATCACTACTCATGGCTTGTGAAAATGTTTCAGGATTATTCTCAGCTCCAATATTATAGTCAGACTCTTGTAGATACACAATATAATAACTAGGAATTACTGATTTCCTCGTTCTAGTAGATCTTCTTAATGTTGTATCAATTGGTTGTTCAACTAGATCTTCTTAACATTCTCTTGAGGAGCTTGTTGTTCAATTGGTTGTTCAACAGTGTAATTGCTGAACAATTGGATCTATCGGATGAATATCAGCAGGTTGTGGAACTTCAATAGTTGGTTGTTCAATAGCCGGCTGAACTGAAGGGGCATTATGAACAACAACCAACCTAATACTTGAAGTGGAATGTTGAGTATCTGAATGATCTTTCTCGGGAACAATGTCCTTCAATCGATCACTCCCACTAATCAAGTCACTTTTAAGAAACTTAGCGTTTCTTGATTCCACGATCCTAGTAGTATGAGATGGATAATAAAACCTGTATCCCTTGGATTTTTTGGCATATCCACTGAAATACCCACTTAAAGTCCTTGGGCCCAACTTCTTTTCCTGTGGATTATAGACCCTTACTTCAGACGGGCATCCCCAAATGCGTACATGTCGCAAACTTGGTTTTCAACCTTTGAATAACTCAAAAGGCATCTTTGAGACAGCCTTGGGTGGAACTTGGTTTAGTATGTACACTGTCGTTCTAAGAGCTTCAGTCCACAAGGACTTAGGAAGTTTGGAGCTACTAAGCATACTCCGTACCATGTCCAATAAAGTTTGGTTTTTTCTTTCTACTACGCCATTTTGGTCCGGAGAACCAGGCATAGTGTATTGGGCAACTATTCCATTCTCTTGAAGAAACTTTGCAAACGAACTAGGTGCTTGTTCATTTTCACTGTATCTACCATAAAATTCTCCACCTTTATCTGATCTCACGATCTTAATTTGCTTACCGCATTGTTTCTCTACTCCCGCCTTAAAAACCTTAAAGGCATCCAACGCTTCATGCTTATACTGAAGCAAGTAGATATACATGTAACGTGAGTAATCATCAATGAAGGAGATGAAGTATTTCTAACCATATGAGTCTATGTCTGGACTATAAATGTCCGTATGTATGATTTCTAATATGTCTATACTCCTCTCGGTACCTTTCTTTGTCTTGTTGGTTTGCTTTCCTTTTATGCAATCCACGCAAGTATCATAATTAGTAAAATCTAAAGTACCGAGTACTCCATCATTTACTAATCGCATAATTCTATCTGTGGAGATATGTCCCAATCTCCGATGCCACAACATAGAGGAATCTTCATTCACAACACATCGTTTTATACTAGCATTATCATGAACATGCATCGCATTATAATAGGCACTGTCTTGTAAATTAATTCGAAAAAGGCCATCAGATAAAGTACCACTTCCAACAATTTTAGATTTAAACAATAAACTGAAGTTTGCATCTAAAAAGTTAAAAGAGTAACTCAAAGATACAAGTCTTGAAACTGAAATTAAGTTTCTAGAGAAACTTGGAACATAAAAGGTCCTTTCCAAATTCAAAACAAAGCCACTATTAAGAACTAATCTACATGTACCAATAGCTCCCACATGCGAACACATCTTGTTTCCCGAATAGATGCTTTGTTCACTTCCCACTGGCTTCCTATGGTTTTGAAAACCCTGCAAGGAATTCGAAATGTGGATTGTAGAACCACAATCAATCCACCAAGTGTTGTGACTCACATTAGCCATATTTGATTCATAACAAGCACAAGAGGTTGGATTACCTTTCTTCTCGAACTAGGCCTTAAATCTGACGAAATCCTTCTTTATATGCCCCTTCTTTCTATAGAAGAAACATTTGGATTCCTTCTTAATTTCAGCTTGGAGAGGTATTTTACCTTTCCCTTTCTGCTTGCCATGACCCTTATTCTTTCCTTGTGTTGCCAAATGAGCACTTTCTCCCAATTCTATAATCAACCTCTCTTCCTCTTGAACACACATGGTCATGAGTTCATTAATTGACCATTTATTCTTATGTGTGTTATAGGAGATCTTGAAAGGTGCATACTATTGTGGGAGAGTGTTCAAAATGTAGTATACAAGAAATGATTCAGATATCTCAACTTCAAGGTTTTTCAGTTGAGCTGCAATATTCCTTATCTTTATGATGTGCTTACGTACACCTTTAACACTTGTGAGCTTTATAGATGAAAACTTCATTATCAGGATCATGGCATGTGCCTTTTTAGAAGTCTCAAACTGCGCATTAATGGCCTCCAATAAAGCCCTAGCATTGTTATGCTGAGCGACCGAACCACGGATACTTGGAGATATTTTAGTCTTTGTGAACATCATACTAAGGCGGTTAAATCGCTCCCACTGTTTATAAAGGGCTATCTCAACTACAGTGCTCGTCTCAGTAGGAGCAGGCAGTTCGTCTTTCCTTATAGCATAATCAATATTCATGCACCCTAATTGAAGAAGAATTGACTCTTTCCAAACTTTATAGTTTTCACCATTCAGTATGGGAACATCACTCTTAAATTCAGAAAAATTCACAGGTTGCACAATTGCATATCAAACAATCATGCTTATGTCACAAAATTTAAGGTAAAATATACATAAATCATGTTTTACCAATGTAAAGCATGTCACAAAATATGAATCACATAGCATAAAAACTGCTTGTGGGCTAAGTTTTTAATTTAAATAGATTCATGAATATTTCATGAAGAAAATATCATATTATATTCCTTTCCTTAATCCCTATGGATAAATTAAGAAAAATAATATGATATTTCAGCCTAATTAACCAAATTAATATAATGAAAATTCCCGTGGTATAAAATTCATCATATTAATAAGATTAATCACAATTAATGTCCATTTCCAAATGTGATTCGGAGGTTATTAATATATAATTTAATTAATTAAAGATGCTGCGGCTATTCTCTAATTAATTAAATATATGGATCACTAGACATTTAATTTCATGCATAAAATATTCACAAATAATGTATGAAGGGCAAAATAGTAATTTAATGCCACCAAGGGCAAAACTGTAAATACTTCAGCCAATGGCAAAACTGTAAATTAAATCAGCCAAATGGGGCAAAATAGTGAATAACGTAAGGGGTAGAAATGTAAAAGGAGGTGTCACCAGTTCACGGGGCGCGTGCCGAGCACGTACCTTCATCACTGCACGAGCATGTGCCAAGCAAGCCCCTGGAGCAGCCATGCGCATGGCCCGCACGCGCTTGGTAGTTGTGCGCGCATGGACCCCATGCGCCAGTAGTTCCCGCACTTGGGGCCACGCACCTTCTTCCTTCGCGTGAGCAGACCATTTTTTTTTAACGTTCTTTGCCATTCCACCGCGCCTTTGACCGAATGGGTCTCCTCTAGAAACCCAACTCAGACCAAAATAATTATTGGGTTTCGAAGAACACACCGGCGCGACCACATGAACCCAAAAATTGGCGAAAACGACCAACAAATAGGCTCGAATCAAGCAAAATTCAGTCAAAACACACAAACCCTAACCCACAACTTTCGCCGCGCAATTAGCCTCTGGTAATCATTAATATGCCAGATTAACTTAGGCCTATTCTTCTCCATGGCGGTGCGACCTTGCTGGTCCGAAGTCGAGCGGTGGGTCGTCGGAATTTTGCCGGAATAAGTGATTTCCCTCTTAGCCCCAAAATGCCCGAATTACTATTCATCTCAAAAGCCCCGAAAAATGCACCCAAAATTCAACAAAAACAAGGCAGAAGCACTAAACATGCTCTGATACCAAATGGAAGGATAAAAACTGAAGGATTCTAATCATGCATTGAAGAACAAAAATTTCTAGCACAATTAGAATCAAATGAGGAAAACAAGATTGAAAATAAACTGATCTCCAGTCATTGTTCAACTTTACGTTCGTTGAAAATCCGTGGTAGTTCAACGTCAATTCGACAGCGATTACGGGCGTGCTCTGCTAACCCAATTCCCTCGCGTACTAATGGTGTATTATTGAATGAGAGGGTTTGCGTTAGACCTTATGTCTACTCTTACGGAATGAACGTTCATCCTTATAAACCTCTTTCCATCAAGGCAGTTATCGGAAAAAGCGGTTGTCACCAAACGGGTACGAAACGTGGAAAAACCGAATGTAGATAACCGTCACTTAAAAAAAATGTGGGTCATAACCCAACGGATAAGTTTTATTTCAAAAACTATATCCTTAAATGTGGGATCACATTATAAATATAACACATTGCCCTTGTTGTCAAGTTGGCGTCTCGACATAGTCATACAGGGGAAACTTCCCCGCGACTTCCTTCTTTTGAAATGATGTGTTACCAGGAGCAAATAGTGTTAGCAGTCAACAACATGGTCGAATCATTTGGGCCAGTTCAAACATATAAGTATGTACTACTTGTGTGTTGTGGCAGTTGACCCTTGATTTATCGTTATCGGGCTATAGAAACGATCGATTAAGGATGCGTGTGGAGAGTGACAAAAAGCGAGTCATACTCGCAATTTGAGAAATTTGAGTCGAGAAATCATAATACATATATACAAAATATATTCATGCGTGTACATGTTATAGTCATTATTTAATTAAGATACGGAAAACAAAGACCCTTTGTGTCGGTACAACATAAGCTCCTAAAGAGTACCGATGAAATCTGTATCTGGCAATAAATTTAATTAATGTATCGAACTAATCACCTGAGGAAAATAGCTGTAGCCGCCAAGCAGGAGGATGATGGCTAGCTTGGAGCTTGGCCTTGCCAAACGCGTCTCGGTAATGGAACATCTGAAAAAATAAAAAATAAAAAAACAGCAGTACAGCTGATAATATCGAAATCTACTTTTATCATATATTCACACACAGCACACCAATCTTCAGGAGTCAACTGCAGTCGCCAACTCGTCTGGCATATTTGTGCTTGAGGGATCATGAACAACACTTATTTGCAGTCATAGGACTTGGGAATCATAATACTACAAGGGTCATAACTTTCGTATGGTGCTCACTTGAGTATCATAATTTTTTTTTTCGATAACTTAAGTGTCATAATTTCTGAAAATCATTTACTTGAGTACCATAACTTTCAATCGATGACTGAAGCGCCAAATTTTTCTAAAAGCGTTCAACCAAATGCCGGAAATCCGACGCAGCATAGCACTTATGGTGAACGTTTTTAAAAAATATATGGTACTCAATTGATTGATTGAAAAATTATCTAGTACTCAAGTGATCGGCAAAAAAGTTATGGCATTCAAGTGAGTGTCGAATGTAAGTTATGACTTTCAAGTAAACACCATACGAATATTACGATACTCGTGGTGGTATTTCCCTTAAATCTTGGAAGCGCTCTTCAAAGGAACTCCTTCGCAGTTTCAGTAGAGCTTGCTCTTTCTTATGGCTCGGATGACCAGCTCCTCTCCATCGGAGATTTCCATTATGGATCACAAGATGCTTGTACTTGTGGCCTCAGTGTTTTGTTCACGATACCCCCTTATTCCATTGCAATCTCACTTGAATTCTTTATAATTTTCTTTTCTTTTCTTTTCTTTACTTCTTCCTTTGTTTTCCCTAGACTTAGGGCCATGCCGCCCTCGACAAATTTGGCCATGCGAGGGCTACGGCGTCCTTACCCAATCTAGGCAAGCGAGGCTGTCGGGCCTCATCCAGACCCAACGAGGGCCGTGACACTCTTTTCAGTGCCGGTGACCATCGCCGGCCCTAAGTCCATGGAAGAAAAGAAAAGGCAAAGAAAAGAAAAGAATAAGCAAAGAAAAAATATTGAAAAATTATTAAAAATTGTCCACTTCGGCGTTGGCCGACATTCACGTTAGCTATTTTTGGCCATATTGGCAGGATGGACTCAATTGATAAAATATGTAAATATTTAGCACTTAATTGACATAATTCAAAGGTTTAGGACTGAATTGGCCCAATTTCAATAGGTTTAAGACTTTTTTGGTAATTTTTCCTTGCGTTCATGATAACTCTCATTCCAATCAAAAAGTAAAGATAAAAAGGAAGAAGATAGAAGACTCATTTGACACTAGAACTTTCAAATGCGTGAAATTGCACTTATTTCCAACATTAATTCTACAATTAAAAAAAAAGTTCAAGTGCATCGATATACCGAGAGGAAAGAAAAGTGGGAAAATAGAAAGAGAAGTGAAGATACCAATGTCAAAAAATAATTACATAGGTACGTCTATTTGATTCTTCTTTTCCAATAAATCTTATATTCACATTTTTAATACATCTAAAATCGGATCACAAGTATTTTACTGAGAAACAAGAAATATATTCTCGTGACTATTAGAAACCCTACATCCTATCCTATCATGTATTCGTATAAATTTATAAAAATAAATGCAGAAAAAGAAGAAGAAATGTTTCAGCGAGTCTTGTAGCATATGAACTAGATACTAAACCGCGGATGGTGGGGGTTGCAAGATGTAATTTGAAAAGACCCTATTGGCAGTTAATTTTGATTTAGACTACACTTCTTAATATACAAACATGGGTTGCACGTACTTTCGAAGCTAACTTGAATATGAATTGGAACCAATGAATAAATAAGTCTAATCGTTTGGCTAAAACCCGAAAGATACGATGAAGAAAAGAGGACGACTTCTAACACAATTTATATAGCAATTGGTCGGTCCAAAAGAAGGCCCCGGTCATTTAAAATAACGAATAGATCATACACATAAAACGGGCATGTTCTATAAAATGCTGGGCGTTCAATGATAGTGGTAGATTATATATCCATTGACAAACCATCGATAGTCTTTTCTCGTGTCTCATTATTGTAGTCGCTTGAACAGTAAAATATGGTGGGATCCACCTTAAAATTACACGATCCGATGACTTGCATGAACCGAACTTACATAAGTCAGGCACTTAATAACTCTTTCCCTCCTTATATTCGAATCAACAAAAAACTTTGATTGCAAAATAACGCAAAAGCCGAGGCAAAAACACACTGCATGAATTAACTAACAAGAATACGATGTTGATCGATTAATCTTTTAATATGCTAATGCGGTGTACCAAGAGAGAAACTCCTAAGTGAGTGCGCATAGAGTTTTCTTTCTCTTGTGTGCATTAAGTTACCTCTTTTTTCTCGACATAAAACTTAGGAAAATTATACAAAAAAAGCCTTAAACCTATTGTATGGATATCAATTTAATTCTAAACTTTTTAATTTGGCCAATTTAGTTCTAAACTTTTTTACGATTTACTAATGTAGTTCTTTCAGTCAATTTTTTTCGGAAATTGTTACATGGCATGGCTAGCGCTAATGTAAACAAATTTTTTCCTTTTTTTAATGATTTTTTTGAATTTTTTCTTTTCTTTTTTTTTTCCTTCTTTCTCCGTCAATCATCAGGCCTCAACAATAGCTAGCGACCAGCCATAGGCGAGGATTGACCTTGCCTAGCCTCTAGCAAGGGTCAACCTTGTTGGAAACGACGAGGTCTAGCCTTACGATCGTTGGATCCAGCAACGGTTGAGCGTCATCAGGGTTGGGTGACCCTCGCGTGAGGCTGGTGTGGTCAATCTTGCCAAAGGTCAGCGAGGTTGACCTTCACCTATGGCTGGTTGCCGGCCATCGCCAAGGCCCAGCAACCAGCCAAGGAAGAAGGAAAAAACAAGAAAAAAGAGAAATGGAAAATAAATAAAAAAAGAGAAAAATTCAAAAAAACTATAACAAAATTAAGGAAAAAAAAGCAAAACAAAAAATTGTTCCGGTCAACACCTGTCATATCACATAGAATAGCCAGAGTCCACGTCAGCGATTTCCTGTCAAAATTAGTCTAAAAGACTATGTGGGCAAATTGTAAAAAAATTTATAACTAAATTGGCCAAATTAAAAGATTTATTACTAGATTGACATCTGCGCAATAGATTTAGGACTATTTTGATAATTATCCCGGTTAAAGTCATTGTCCAAACGTCAACTGCAATCTATTTCTAGAAGAGATGTGTGAAGCCTTTAAAATGCGGGTGAATACTAGGGGAATTCATGCCATGATAATTAATTAATTGAGGATGCAAGTACGTATATGTGCAGCAGGTTTTTGACTGTATCTGCCCAGCCCATTGAAACTTCGAGGTAGGATGGTCAGCAGCTGGGATGAAGCTTCCTTACTTTTTAAGAGAAAAAGTAAGGCAAGCAAGATGCCATGAACTTGATTCAATTCCGGGTTCACCTGCCCTTTTTATATACTGAGCAACAGACTTTTGCAAGATCTTCCTTGTTTCTTCACCACATATCCTCTATCTCTCTAAGTATATGTTCATTCATCCACTGAATTAATACAAAGCTCGTTCCCGACTTAATATTAATACATATACATCATCAACTCGATTGCCGGGATGCTTCCTGGTGTGGAATGTGCCCGGAGGAGAAGGTTCTATCAGAGCCAAGGACAGCCCGGCTTGCCGTTCATCACTACTAGCGCCGCTACAACTGCTACAGCTACAAGACATTCCTCGTTCTGTCTCTACACAACCCACCATGCCACGACCTCCTCTTCTCTAGTATGTAGTTCTGTCCTCTCTCTCTCCCTGTCTGTTGCATGGCATCGTAATTCGAGGGTCACCAGATTTCAGGGAAAAGAGGTTTTAGATGCATATATATGCGAATCTATCGCGTAATGTTTTGTTGAGTCTCCTCTTCAACATGTTGTGTTTCTGATATTCAAAGTCAGGTTATTTTAGGTTTATCAGTTGATCTGATGTATTAATAAGTTTTCTCATTTTCTTCTGTTGTGAAAAATCAGCAAAGTAGGAACATAATCAACCAAGCATATGGAGATGACGAGGAACTGGGAGGAGTGGCAAGGGAAGCCAAGCATAGACTGGATGAGCGGTTGGGAACTCAGAGGAAACCACAAACCATGAGAAGGTCAACGGACGAACTTGCATCATGACAACTTGTTCCTTTTCTTTTCTTTATTTATATTGGATTTAGCTTCAAGGTATGAATTGCAGCAAGAATCTTCAGAATCTATAGTTGTGTGGGATCTGTTAGTTCTCTAAATTTGAATTGGAGCGAAAAACCAAATACTTATTATCGTTGTTCATTCTTTTTAGGCACGGCGATGGAGAGAGCTCGAGAGCAAGGGAAATGCAATTGCAAACAATGGTTCATGGAGAGCAGAGTGTCGGCAGAGGTGGCGGTTCCACCATGTCGAAGAGGTTCGGTTGGGGCAAGATGATGGGGTGGAGAGCCACAGACCAAGACGAATGCGCCATTTGCCTGGAGAGGTTCGAGGTCGGCGACACCCTGGTGCACCTACCCTGTGCACACCGATTCCACTCAGGGTGCTTGGTTCCGTGGCTCGAGGCTCACACTCATTGCCCCTGTTGTCGAATGGGCATCTCGACATAGTCATTCAGGGGAAACTTCCCTGCGACTTCCTTCTTTTGAAATGATGTGTTACCAGGAGAAAATAGTGTTAGCAGGCAACAACATGGTAGAATCATTTCCGCCGGTTTAAACATATATGTATGCGCTACTTGTATGTTGTGGTAATTCACCCTTCATAAATCATTAACGGGCTATAGAAACGATCGATTAAGGGTGCATATGGAGAGTGCTGAAAAGCAAGTCATACTCGTACCTTGAGAAATTTGAGTCGAGAAATCATAATACATATGCACAAATTATATCCATAGGTGTACATGTTATAGTCGTTATTCAATTGAGATATGGAAAACAAAGACCCTTCGTGTGGGTACAATACGAGCTCCTAAAGGGTACCGATGAAATCTGTATCTGGTGATAAATCTAAGCAATGTACCGAACTAATCACCAGAGGAAAAAAGCTATAACTGCCAAGCTGGGGGATGATGGCTAGCTTGGAGCTTGGCCTTACCAAGCACGTCTCAGAAATGGAAACCCTTAGACAAACAGCCGTACAGCCTATAATATCGAAATCTACTTTTATCATATATTCACACACAGCGCACCAATCTTCAGGATTCAACTGCAATCGGCAACTTGTCTGGCATATCTGTGCTTTAGGGATCATGTACAACCCTTATCTGCGATTATAATTCTTGGAAGAGCCTTTCAAAGCAATAGAACTCAACTCCTTTGCAATTTCAGCGAAGCTTGGTCTTTCTGATGGCTCGGATGACCAGCACCTCTCCATCAGCAATTTCCATTCTGGATCACAAGATGCTGGTACTTGCGGCCGTAGTGTATTGTTCACGACACCCCCTGATTTGATTGCAATCTCATTTGTCAGCAGCCAACAATCACTTTATCGAGATAAAAGTATATAACGAAGTAACAGCACCTATCATGTGGTTGTCATCCAAATCTGCATACGGTTTTTCTCCAGTCAACAGCTCCCACATGACGATGCCAAATGAGTACACATCAACCTAAGCAAGTGGTCAAGTTATCATTAACACATTGCGGATGTGAAATTCTGGGCCATGTCACGCTTCGTTCCAGATTTTTCGTTGAACCATGTTGTTGATTAGTGGGTCAGTAAGTCATTGACATCAAAGATATGCAGACTTAACTAGATATATACGTGGGTAATATCCATGTATGCAACCCATCAATTAGAAGATTTGTTGAAGAAAATTCCAACCAGAGATGGGGTCCTAAAAGTACCCTACTGGCAACAGTACACAAACACAAGCACGTAAAGTTGGGCTACATGTAGAGAAGTCGAAATGAAAGGTGAGATCCGAACCTTATCAGACACAGGATTACCACTGTTATTCAATAGTTCTGGTGCCATCCAAGGAATTGTTCCCCGCATACCTCCTGATATTAGAGTCCGCTGTTTTACCTTGGACAGTCCCAGATCACCAATCTGACAGTAAAGTGACACATTTCAGACATCAAATTAAAGGATCTTGCACAAAATCCGAGGACTGACAAAGTCGTCAATTGCTGTAAAGAGGTTCCTGGATGTTGGCAATGAAGCTGGTTTTAAAGTATCATGTACAACTACTTTGAATATGATCTGCTCCCGTATCTTCAGTTTGTAAAAGAGAGAATTATTAGAATAGTGATTGGACTAACAACTTAAGGCGAGAACTTTGCTTTTGATGCTAGCTGAAATCAGCTTGAATTTGGAACACAATTTAACTAGATGAAACATCAAAAGTCAAATTCCTTCAGCACAAGAGCTTCCGACAAAATAACTCCGAACGCAAAAAACAAAATAGAAATTTGATGGTTGCATAAATAGGGTTAATGATCATTGCACCACCTCATGCAAGACAAACACTATCAATGTAGCAACAAACCATGTTGCAGAACTCACTGCATTGACAATTAGAAAAAGTACAGCTGCACGGACAAGCGGAATGACAAGCAATCATTGTGCTTGAGGCTTGAGCAGCGTAGCAGATATCAATGCTGACATGCATGTGTGGCAATTGCGCAGCACAAAATTGCAGTTAAGCTTTGTAAGCATAAATATATGGACAGAGAAAGACATTCAAGCATGCAATAACCTCAATTTGTTCAACCTTCACAATTCTTTAATATCTGTCATTATGTTGAATGGTGTCTCGTTTTCTTTTCTTTTTGTTTGTTGGGCATTTGTGGAAGCTCTTATATTTTGGCAGGTAAAGTACTTCAAAACAATCGATTCAGCATGCAAATCTATTTCGTCTTCCCAGAGAATAACAAGTGTGTGAGCATGCACAACATAACTCATGATCTCTGAAAAAGAGATACATGTAACGGCAATCAACCGCCAGTCCACTGACCTTACAAGTTGGTTGACGGGGATCACCAAGATTGACAAGTAGGTTATCACTTTTCAAATCAAAATGCACTATCTTCTTGTCATGCAAATACTCCATACCAAATGCCACTTCCCTTGCGATCAGCAGACGCTTACGCATGTCAAAGTTCCTGAAAAAGAACTTAGTTAAGTGGTAGAAGGTGTATGTCTGTCTATATATAAATGTACATATATATACATATGTACACACACACACACACACACACACACACACACACATATATAGCGAGAGAGAGAGAGAGAGAGAGTCATACCGTTCACCTTTCTGCAAAGCCTTTCGTAGAGAACCATCAACCATATACTCAGTCACTGTCAAAACAGAATCTCCTGGACCATCAGGCCAATCGTGCACAACGCCATAGAAGGCCACCACATTTGGATGATGCAAATCAGCGAGCAACTTTGCCTCATTCAAGAAATCACGCATCTGCCTCGATACAGCAACAATACCAAGTATTCAAAAATAGTACTATGAAAAATCAGAAACAACAGAAAGCAAGAAGATCCACACCATTCGCTCTTGCTCCGAGGGCTCCCCAAGAAAGCACCTGTTGTTGATCTGTTTAATGGCAACATCTTTACCCCTCCATTTTCCATGATGGACAGTCCCATAGGTGCCAGAACCTAGTTCTTGCTTAATTTCAAGGTCACAACTTTTAATTATCTGCAGGATGAAAATTCAAGCAAATCAATATCCGTAGCAAACACAACCACCTATTTTCAAGTAAAGAAATTTTCTTACTTGCAAGCCACCGATTGCATCTGACACAGGAAAGCGAAAATGCACCCTCCCTGCCAACATAGCACTGACATCCTGTGGGATGAAAAGATGCAATAAGCAATTTTAAAATTCATGGATCTCAAATAAACTAACTGACGGACACTAAAACATGTATGAACACAAAGGATCTTAAGCACCTCAGAGTCAGCTTTGTGGTGCTCGTCTTTCTCCTGGTCAACTTCATAAGCAGGCTTATTTCCTTCATAAACTGTCAAGTCAGGATAAGAAGGCAGAACTGTCTGAAAAGCACAAGCAACTACACCCTCAAGAACATTCTGCAGTTCTTGCTCAATGATATGCGCTGCTGAACCTACAGAAGATCAAACAATAAAAATAAAAACCCCAAACGCACCCAAAATTAGTGCATGGAACATAGAAGTCCTAAAAGAAGCACCCCTGGAGGACGGAAAACAATCTGAAGATTTGCAGTTTGTCAATTTATTAAATGGCTGATGGAGTCCATCCTCCAATTGCATTTTCTTATTTAATTGCCCAACCTTCCTGGATTGGCTAACCAGGAAGAAGACCTTAGTTTCTAAAGGATTCTTTCCTTAGTGCAATTTTGGAAGGTTTTGGAGGAACATGAGCATCACGATTCAAATTATAGAGATTATCAACTTTAGAAATGGCACCGGAAGAGCCAGAGCATTCGTTGGAGAATCATGAATTTTGTACTTGGATATGCGAGCAGGCTTACCTCCGACAGGAGAAGAATCACTAAAAACTAGCTTACTCGCCAAGGCCTCCTGTTTAAGCTGACATTGAGCTGGCATAAAATGCTGCTGGGTGCCGATCTCCAGAAAAGGTTCAGGAACAAGACCCTGCAAAACACCAGATGGGGACTGTCCATTGCCTGCAAAGCCCACCATGTGCTTCATAGAATCAAGATCATTCATTCTTGGAACAGTTTTGATATTGTCTTCAAGAGGTAGACAACGGTGAATTGAGCTTGAAACAGGGAGATGGCTAACAGTAGTGTCTCTCTTGTCCAGTACGACAATATTGGAAAATGCATCAGGCAATGCTTTTTGACAAAAAGCACGTGTCTCAAACCTCTGAATATTTTCAGCCTTGCAACAAAATGCTGATCCATCGCAATAAACTGCTTGTCCTGGTTGAACCTGGGAACCATTAGCACCTCCAACCATTGCAGAAGGTGCTTGGACTTGATATGCATTGTGATGTTTCTCAATAGGAAGTGGAACCAACCTCTTCCCAGATGTGGCCTCTTGCCCCAACTGATTTTGTTGAGGATGAGCAAATGGCAGAACTACAGTAGGCCTTAAACCCGCTTGCGAAGATGCCATATCCGTTGTTCTATCTACAGCAGATATAAGCTGCTGGGAGTTACCACCACCAGCATTCTCGTGAAACTGCTGCTGGGCATAAGCAGGACCAGCAGTTCCCGATGGATGAGGACTTGGACGATCCATCATATGAGGAGGAAGCAGGTGATCTATGTTGACATTCTCCTTGCGAGGATCCACATAACTCCGGATGTAAGGTGAAGCTGATGGAATGCCACCTCCTGCTTGCTGCAGATTGTTAGCCGACGGTCTCTTTGGTGCAGTTCTTTCTTGTTCAATCTCCAGTTGCAAAGATGATGCATCATTAGAAGCAGCTAAATTCCCTCCAGGAGACCATGTGCTGGTGAATGGTGGCCCATCGATATCTGCATGCACAGGAACTGTTCTATCAACAGCTTCATTGCTGCTAATATCAGAATTTTGCGAGGATGTTGTGCTTGCTGTACTCTCTTTCCTTGCAGTACCACCACCCATGCCATCCATTGTACCATTCACTGCTTCGAGATTTCTCTGCCCACTACTGTGCAAGTTGCCAAGCCTAATGGCACTTGACGAATCCAGCTTGGGATCAGGGAAAAGAAAAACTTTTAGCTTAGCTGAACCATCTGACGATCCGCTGTCTAATCTGTCATACTCATTCATCATATGATCGAGATCATCATGACTCGTAACAGAAATCAAAGCATCCAGATCGTGATCAGGGAGCTGGTACTTCACAACAACTTGCTGCCCACAAGTATCCACCATCTTCTGCACAAACTCACTAAAGCTCACATCTCCCCTAATGCGGACTATCTTCGTTTCGCCCCCGGCATATTTCAACACACCACAATCGGGACTACGCAAGAGTTCACCCCCAAACTTACATAAGAGCTTAACTGTCTTTCCCAGTACCAAATCCTCCCCAACTTTATCAATCAGCCGACCGGCCCCACTTCCACTGCCTTGGTCGCTCAAATGGGACTTGTGGCCGACACCTGAATCACTGCTGAACTGCTCTCTGTCATTTCTGCGGTCTATAGTGACAAAATTCTGACCAGAACCATTCCGATTTGCATTTTGACCTCCGGCCTGACTCACTGTATCGCCGACGATCCTATGCCCTACATACGGGCCATAACCAAAGCCAGGTGCCACCTCATTACCACTCTTATCAATACCATTTGCACCAACGTTACTCACTATATGAGGATAACCAACGGCTGCAGATGGATTTGCACGCACATATCCATGGGGTGCTGGCGCACTTGAGCGCCACTCAGCACCACCATGAGCAGCATTGGCATATTCGGTACCTCCTCCGAACCCGGGGTTGGGAACCTGTTGAGGGTTTAAGACCGGTGCCAACTGAGGGTTAACAGCCGTGTGAACAGGGCTCGAGATAAACCCGTCCTGCGTTTGGCCAGTAGCCGAGGCCTGCGTCACGGTAAGAGGTCGTGGATCATTTGAGGCTAAGTTCTGATGAAATGCCATTTCTCCAACGAGTACTAGAACAGCGAAATTCGAACTCGGAGGATGCCAAACAGTGTGAAAAATTCGAGGGTTTTCTTTAACAGATTGCGATCACCTCAGTTCTGCTCCATATGAGCTGATTTAAAGTTCAAGGAGGGATCTCTACACTAGCGCAACAAAAAGGAGGAAAAGGCAAAAGAACTAGTTGACAAATGGATGAGTACCAGAGAACTTGGAGGCGTGGAAGAAGAGGATTTCAAAGAAGACGAAGACTGTGCTCTGTCAGCTCAGCAGACACAAATGAAATTCGCCAATAGGGAGAGAGAGTGAGAGAGAGAAGCAAAGTTTGCAGAGACCAGCCTACCGCCTCTCGCTGGAAATTTCTTATGTAGCCTGACAAACTATAAGTCTTCGTCTTCTTTATTTATTGCTAAAAAACTTCAAACTTTCTTCTTATTATTCTTCTGCTTCTCCTTCTTCCATGACTCAACTTTCCCATGTTCTTATCTGAAAAATTCTATAGCGTTCCAGAATCGCTTGGCGAACACTTTGAGACGGAAACATCATTGGCAAGGTTATTCCACGGGACTTCAACAGTGAAAACGCAGAAAAACAAACATCTATTCTTTCATGGGGATCTGGTAATCTGTCGTCTATTTATGATGGTAGTCAAGAAGGATTCCTGGGAGGTGGCTGATGGATTCGGGTTCTGCAATGTAGGTAGAAGTTTACCAACTACTGCGGTCGAGGTCATCAACCGGTCAATGATCGATTGTCAAAGAAACCCGTTCTGCTACATCGAATTAAATGTCATATGCTCGAAAGGATCTTAGACCCTCGAAGGGAGTACATGCTTCGAGAGCCCGCTTAAAAGCGCGTGTTTCAATGCGTTCTTCTGGACGTGATTAATTCTGCGCATCACGTTAGTTACACCGCGAAGTGATTTCACTGTGTTTCTAGGAACGTGTGTGTTATAACAAGGTGAATTTGAAGCTTTTTGGCCAAGATTGGGTCGCTCCACTTTGCCTTTTTTTGCTTGGAGAGAGGGCTTGAGGGTCAAGCTGTGCTGTTACTGTTGCAGAGTGCGAACCAAAACCCTATAGCCGATAGGTAGGTATATAGGGGAATTTTCCTTTCGTGACTACCTACCTCTCTTTGTATTCTTGTACTGAAAGAAATGTTACGGTCAAGGACATTTCTGGAACCTTTGGACAAAACAGAAGATAAAAAAAGGACACCCAAACGATTATTTTCTAACAAAATTTTCTCTGAACACCTGAGATAGTTAGAATCAGACTCTTCTTGTTGTAAGAAAAAATTTTGGTGCATTGATAGCAAGACTGCACCAAACTCAATGGTTTAGATATATTTAATTACAAGCCTCTAGAACATGTATGTTAATAGTTTTCGTTTTTTTAACATATCTTATGCGTGATGGTTATATTTCGTAACTATAATCACATCACTTCAAAACACTTGCAAATACGTAGACAATCATTTTGATCATAGCCTTCAATTGGTAGGAAAGAACCTAGCTACGATGTGTTTGGTATTAAGACTCGCCATCATGTGCAAAAAGGGTTTTATACCTGATAGTATTATGCACAAAATAAATAACAAAAACCAGTCAAATCACATATAAAGAGGCCGTGGAGATCTGGACTTTTAACTCGCGCTTTTACATGAGAGAGAACGGTTGATCTTATCGAAAGCTAAAATATATCCAGTTACGGGTGGCGGAAAGCATATTTCAAGAGTGCACACGTGAATTTAGTCTCCTATTTCATTTTTTTAGGGTTAATATCACAAAAAATTTCAAACTGATACACTTATAATAAATTTACCTCAAATTAATTTTTTTATCACGAGAAACTACAAACTGGTACACCTATGATAATTTTACCCTGTAATAGTTTCTGTTAAATTTTATCGTCAAATTTCTGAGTTGAATAACACGTGACAGTTGATAGGTATACCAGTTTAGGATTTTACCCTCCGTTTGTCACAAGTATACCATTTTGTGATTTTTCGTGGTAAAAAAATTAATTTAGGGTAAATCTATTACATGCGTATTAGTTTGGAGTTTTTAATGATCAAAAAACTAATTCGGGATAAATTTATCACATGTGTACCAATTTGGGATGTTTCGTGATATCAATCCCTTTTTTTTATACGAGTTATGTTAACAAGCGATCTAAAAATACTGATTAATTAAATAAGAGGGGAAATCGATATTCAAAGCACGTGTCACTACAACGGAAGTTACAATTTGTTTTGTTATTTGATTGTTTGAACAATATGTTGGTAGCTCAATCGTTTGACCTTAACTTTGTGGAAATCTAATCGTTAACGCGCACCGGCTTGTCCGCATTAGACCGGTCGTAGAGTAGCGGCGAGAAATGTACGGCACCGCTGGTCGCTACGCGGCGTCGTTTCGGACATCCGCCCCCGTTCCCCCACCAAAAAAAATTCTCAACGGCTAGTTCCAAGTGACCGTTTCAGAGCGTTCTTGGTTTTCAAATCTGAGGGAAACCGATTTCACGAACACATCCTTAAACATCAGCACAAAACCAAGAAGCGCCTTCCTCTCTCTCATAATCCCCCACAACCCACCACGATCGCAGCTCCGGTTCACTCTCGAACCTCGTCAAAACTCGATCCTGATCCCGGAAAGCTAGCCAAGTTTCGATCTTTCCTTCGGACCCCCCCGGCTTCGAGAACATGCCTCAGTCGTACACCCCCGCGTACTACTCCACGCTCCATGACTCCATCACCTCCCTCTGCAAGACCATACTGCCCTTCTCCTTCAAGAAGCGGCGCCTGCCGTCCGCGGAGCGCAAGCTCCAGCAGATGCAGTCCGATAACCTGAAGTGGCAGCAGGACTCCTTCCACCAGATGCTCAACCTGATGGGCCTCCACAAGGAAGGGATTTTGGGCGAAAGCGAGGTCTCGGCTTTTCGATCGCATTTGCTTGAGACCCTCATCGCCGCGCCGGCGTGTCACGAGCATCCGACCATACTGAGGGATAAATTGCTGTTCTTGCAGGTGGGCACATTTTTCCATTTACTCGCCTTTGAACTGCTTTTTCTTGTGAGAAATTGCTGGTATTGTAATGTTCTGGGGATTGGAGTTATATACGCGTGATATGCCGAATGATCTGGAGTTTTGAACCTGATTGGTGCATTTACGGCTCCACCTCCCGAGTCCTGACCAGGTTTCATGACTATGATAAAACTGAAAAATGGTTAGGAACCATATTGTCTCACAAGTATATTGAAGTACTTAGATGTATAAAAAAATTTATTTTATCCGTTAGGTCAGCGGCACACAGGACAAGTATTTTGAAGCTCAATCTTGGGTATGCTTGATACTCGAGTCTCATGATCACTTGATTCAAGCTCCCACAAGAACTATTTTGATCTTTAGTCTGCTAATTGGTCTTGAAGAGCTTAATCAAGGAGCTTGTGAGCAGTTTAACTTGCTTACATCGCTAGTTAGAACACTAGTAACGATAAACCAACTAGAGGCTTTTAAGAAGTCTATGGTGATATCATATAAGTTTGGCAAAAGCTCATAATTGAGTCTTAATTGGGGTTCTGGTCTACAATGTTGATAGTCCAGTTGGAAGCAATAAAGTTATATACATGTATGTGTGTGTACGTGTGCGGGCGTGTGACTCTAGAAATAGGACATCGAGTGGATATGCAATATTTTGAGTTCGACTTAACTGTTTGTTGGTATTGCAAGTGAGAGAATGGGTGAGGATTATGGAAGGATCATTTACTTGAGATCTCCCATTAGATTGTAGTAGAACTTTTCCCATTTCTCACAATTGCAGTATGTGACATCGAACAAGCCACATAACGTTTATGCGCTTTCCTGTTCTCTCATCAGAGTAAGGACTGTCACCAATTTAAGGGTCGTGTTATATTGTTGAAATGCCTGATTGTTGCTGTCCTTATTAGGAACTCTTGTATGCCAAATGCATCACGGTGGATGAGTACCACTCTTCGAAAAGGCCACTATTGCAGAGACTTGCAGTTCAAGGAGCTGAGATTGATGCCAGAGATGTCATACTTGCTGGGCCAAAAGACACAAAAGAGAATTCCGATGAAGAATGGTCTGTCATTGACTTGAAGGATGAGAATTCCACGCTCAATAAAGAGAACTTGCAGTCAAAGAGCAAACTAAAGCAAAACTCAACGATGAAGCATATTAAAGGAGCAGTTTCCGCTCTTAGTTTCGGATCATCTTACAAACCAAGCAAAAGCAAAGCTGAAATAAGCATATTTGACACATTCTCTCAGAATCTGAGCTCATCAAATTTCGACATGACTTCCTCTAACAATGAAAAGCCATTCTGGGATGGCCGTTTAAAGGAGAAAGAAACCGAAACACAGTCAATACTCATGGCAGAAAGCTTGCCCCAAGAATCTTTGAAGGAAAGCGGTGCGAGTAGCAAACAAAAGAGAAAACCATTTAGGACTATCTTTCAGAAAGAGCAGAGGGAAGGACATGGAGGAGACAATAATAATGGTCCTGAAAGTGAGGAGAGATCGTCGAAATCAGCGAAGAAGCAGTGGGGTTTTGAAGGATTGAAGAAATGGAAGAAACACGATTCAGATGATGAGACTGCTCCGTTGTCACTTAATGAAAGGTCATACAGTGAAGCTTATGCATGCATTGGTGAGGGACCTGATACTAAGCAGATTAAGAGAAAGTTGCTTTCGGATGGTTCCCCATCAGATTTTTTCATTGATAAGGTATGTGAATTTACTTGTTGAACATTGTTCTGAGGACCAAGTGCCTTCATTTGCAACTTTGAGTTAACACCATTAACCAACTCAACAATGCAATTCTTTTGCAGGTTTTGGGTGATAAGATAAAGAAGGAGCTGTCTCGAATTCAAACAGAACTTGGCACCACAAACCCCAAGATGAAATTCTCGTAAGCCTTCTTCTTTAGAGGAATCATAAGTAATGCTGGCGTCCGTTCTCCTCAGCTTGAGTGATTTAAAGTAACGATTTTGTTGCATGTTCTGTTTCATTTCACCAGAGATGAACAGATTGAAGCCATTTCAACTAAGCTTCCTGTGGACAAGGCTGATCTGAAAAAGTTCTTCCCTAGGTAAGAAACCGATTACTCTTTTGCTAGTTCTCTTTTCGTCCACCACAGAGTGATCTTTTGATTCATCTGCTTTTACTCTCAGCTATATTAAATATACGGGAAAACTAAACGAAGTTATAATAAGTTCTTGTGTTCCTTTATGTCATGCTAACAATAAGTTCATCTACTTTTTCCTTTTAAAGATCGTGGTGTGATCAATATGGGGATATGGTGCTCGACGTGGTGAAAAAAGAGTTCAAGGATCACGTCGGGGAGATGGAGAAGTTGAGAAATGCGGCAAGAGAGAGGCACAACCACTCTGCCCGATGGACGACATTTGATGACGATGAGAATTGTCACCCAAATCTTTTTGCTGCAAATAAGGATTACTCGTTGCCTCAGAAGCAACCATTTGATTCTAGCTGCTTTGAAGAAAACCCATTCTTTCAGAATTACGCTGAAGGATATGGACGGAAGTACTAAGCAAAGAAGTGGATTATGGAAAGAATCGACTATGTTTGGAATAGGAGTCATGAAATCTTGGGTTGGAAAAATGCAAGGAGGCCTTGTCTATATTCTTCAACCTATTCTTATGATACATGGGGGAGTTACCATTGCTCCCAGTAGTAGTATGTGTTGTATTAGCTGTAGTAAACTAAGAGAAGAAATCTGCTCTTCAAGAAAATTACATTTCTTATAATTTGAGCCCTCCTCTCTCTCTCTCTCTCTCTCTCTCTCTCTCTCTCTGGTGCTAAACATATTAAACAGAATGTAAAAGCGAGGAACGCAAAATTTCGGGATGTGTCATCGTCAGGTCATCCTGATAGCCTAGATGCAGAATCTAATGTCTCCAGGTGCAGGTGGATCCAATACGATAATTTGTCTTGGGAATTTACATTAAACCAGATCACAATCTTCACCCTATTTGGGTGGTGTTACAACAAGTAGATAAAAGATATGCCTAAACAAGCTTCTGGAGATAAGCACAAAGTAGGAAACTGCTCCAACGCTCAAGGTCATTGAATCGAGATTCTAGACTGCACGGATGAATTCATCTTTGAGTTTGACATACATCTCTTCTTCTAGACAACTCCACGAGATTTTAGGTAGCAAAACTACCAGCATACGCTCTCTGTGACTAGTAGCTGTGTGGATAATCTGGTTTGTAACAATGACATTTGTCAAAACAACACTGGGGAGAACTCTATCCTGTGATCTATATAAAGTTGCGTGACCATACACTTCGCCACATTGCTCAGAAGGAAGCTTGGGGAAGAAGAATGCATAACCCTCCACCACCACCCCACGATCCTCACCACCCCCCACCCCACGAGCCGCCTCCCGGTCCTCCACATCCCGAGCCACCTCCTCCTCATGCCCACCCTCCCCCTCCTGGTCCACACGCACCACCTCCAGGGCCTCCTGAGCCTCCCCCTCCTCATGGCCACCCTCCCCCTCCTGGCCCACACGCACCACCTCCAGGGCCTCCTGAGCCTTCCCCTCCTCATCCTCATCCTCACCCTCACCCTCGCCCTCACCCTCACCCTCACCCATGACCCGATCAACTCAATCACATCCGAAATATGTGTGTTTGCGTACGTTTGTGTTTAAATTTGGATTGTTGTATGTATAGTTTTGTCTACTATGCTTTATAAGTGGCATGCTGTCATTGTGCTGCTTCATCTGACATCATGTCACACAAGATGGCAAGAGTCGTTCCGAATCTCACCTGATGTTCTGGATCTTCGACTGCTCGGCTTTTATCACTTCATATGTACGTATACATGTTGCAGTGCAACTACAATTAAAAAAGTGTTGCCATCGATGCTTCTACCTGTCCCCATTTTGCTATTTTTGGCTATCACAAGAAGGGCTGAAGCATAATGAAGTTCTGGTTCGAAGCAATTGGCAAGCTTTGAACCTTGTTTAATGCAAAAGCAATAAGAAAAGCCGACGACGTTCTAAGTAGCTAACACCACTAATTGAACAAAGAACAAGAGCTATTTAACAAGAGTATATGATCGGCACAAAACCCCCAACCCCTCCCCCCCCTTCTGCCCAGAGTTGCAGAAGAAGCTAGTAGATGAAAGAAACACGGGGAAAACAGAGAAGGAACGTACAGCTTAAGGCCAGTGGAATGACCCACAAATGTGTGGAGGGCAATAATCATGAAAGGGGAAGTCTCAACAAGGAAAGTCGATATGTACAAATTCCAAGCTACATGAACATCTGACAATTGTCTTGATATCATGATCCTTATCATCATCATCCCCTGCTGAAGAATACAACAAAGTTCTTCTCAGGAATCATCTCGAGCTTCTTCCAGTGCCAATGAGAAAGAAAAGTTACGATCTCATGACCGAAAAAATGAAACCTCGCTAACTTCGTGCTTCTCCATCTCAATGCCAAAAGAAAGAAGCAGAAGAGAAAAAAGGGTGAAAAAAAAAAGATGGCTTCTATCGCCGGAATGAACTATGCATACGCAGGGAACTCTCACCAATCAACCATGTAACCTGACTACATTTATTTCCCACTCGTCTAATTTATTTCTCATCTTGAAAACTGCATGACCTTCAGATAATTTGTATAATATCATCCTTCCAAAATGCATTTGAGGTTCTGAAGTCCTTCGGCGGAGATACTTCTCCTTACTCTACCCTTTGGTGCCACCAGCTGTGGAGGCCGCTCCAAGTGAAAACTCACTATCACGACTGTCAAATTATCGGTTGCTCCTCTCTTTATCGCTTCTTCGACTACCTCTTTGCAGCATAATTTCACATCATTGTGCTCTTGGAGCCGCCTCCTGGCAAAATCTATGGCATTCTGGCTAGTAAATAAATCCCACATCCCATCGCTTCCGATTATCAAAAACTCATCTTCTTTATTCAACGTCACCAACTTAAGCTCTGGTTCGGCACTTAATGGCCCGCCAACTCCGCTCATTTCCTTCATACCTTCGAGATGCCAATCTCCCAATGCACGTGTGACACCTAACAGACCGTTCAGATAGCCATCGTCAACAAAACCACCCAAGGACTCAATCCTCAACCTCTCTCTCGTACAGCAGGGCCTGTGGTCTTTAGACATTTCCAAAGCAATTCCTCGTCGTGAGAGTACAGCCCGGCAATCACCAGCGTTTGCCACCAATAAAGACCTGTTGAAAGCATTCCTTAGGAGTTTACAAACACATTTTGACCAATCATAATGAATATGTCAACCACAATAGTACCTGCTATAGTTCTCATGTAAGATTCAAGTTTCACATAAAAGGTGTAAAAAAAGCATGATGCTTCCATCTCTTGATTTCAATTTAAGTCATTTATCCTTTTTCTGTTCCTATCAGCGCATAATCCTAAATTAATTTGATCATTCAACCAGCATGCTTAATCAGCAGACTGAAGAGCACAAGTTACCTGCCAAATATCATCGCAGTAAGTGCAGTCGTCCCAGAGGACAAGGCAGTCTCGAGTGTGCATGACTTTGCAAATGCAGCATCAACCTCTTTGAATGACCTCACGACGACTTTCTCAAGCTCTAGAGGGAAATCAGAATCCTCAACTATAACTCTAGGCAAATGGTCGCGGACATACTGTGCAGCCGCCTTTCCCATATGCCCATCAAATACCTGCCATATGCCAGATTAACCGGTCAGAGCCAGAAGTTGATAGATAATATTAGTATAATTATTTTCAGTATCTAAGTTCATTCTGGCTAAGTAATTGTAATTGATGTATACTCTATTAGTGCACGATCCTACAGACCCTGGTAAAATCAAATAATAGAAGGTCTGAATGCAGCATTTCTATCGGAGGCTTGAATCACATGCAGCTCTAGACAAAATGAGCAGACTGATGATGAGATTCAAAATCTCCTAGAGAGAGGGTTAATGTATCACAGAATTCCAAAAGCTCAAAGGCTGGACAAAGCAGATTCCACTGATTAGGTTCCACCCAGTGCAATTTTATGAGTATCTAATGTTTATATAACGCACCTTACACTTATAGCATCGAATGACCCAAAAAAATCCTAAACATACAGGGCAGAGATGCCTAAAATATTCAACGGCTACTTCTGATATAATTTGAGCATCAATATTTAAGCTCGGTAAAATTTCAAAGCCATGGTGATAAGTGCATTGCCCAGGCATGATGCATTAAGAGGTTGATAATATAGATGATTCACCAACATTTAGACAATCCAAGACTAGAACTAAATCACATGTATATCACTGATTGAGCGCGGTGAAATGATTGAGTATCAGACTGTAGCTAACAAGCAGGTTAAAGGACTTACGCCATAGAGAGAAACAACTTCCTGATTAAGCTTATCATAGCCAAAAGTCTTAGCCAGATTGCCAATGCAAACATGGGTATCCTCCATATGGGGCCGACCACCGATATCAGACCACTCTCCTGACCTAAGCTCGGGTATGAAGTTGCCCAACATGTTCAGTCTTTTCTCTAATGCCACGTTTTCCTCACAAATGCTTTCCAGCTGCAAAAGGAAGAGGAACTATCTGATTAATATGAGAATTCACAGGGGATGACTAAATCGGGAAAAATTCAATAACAATCAGTCTTTCATTGAAAGAAGAAAAAGTAGCAAGTCACTTGGCCACTGGTATAGCAGTCATTTCTTGTTCTTTGGACAGAGATACAATTCGAAACGAACAAAACCTCAATCTAATCACATGAACTGGTTTTCAGCACAAGAAGTTTAAGGATGATGACAATCATTCAATGGGGAGGTCACATTATGAAAAGCAAAAATAAAAGGTTCCCGTCTACCATACGGAGAAAAACAAAACTTATGCCCCTCAGTAACAGAAGCAGCCTCAAAGCAACATCTATGTAACTTGCAAAATCAAGTTAGAAATTAATGCATCCTCCCTGATCTAATATGCAAGGCAATGACCTAACCATGTCTCTAGCGTGGACCCTTTTTTTTTCTAGCTTTTACGGGTAAATCATGTATTAATCAACTTGTCAATGGCTCTCACACTCTTTGGACATAGCCAGGTTTCCTGCATTAAAGCCGGTAACGAATTTCATTTTGAAAAGACTATTTCGATGACATGAAGTACGGCCTACACAGTTCCTGCACATGATATATTCTTCTTCCTTTGTTTTTCCCCTCTCCCGGTGGAAATTTCGAGTGCTCGTGCATTCAGCAAAGACCAAAAGTAGGGAACTTAACATGTGGATATAATTTCGCCCTACATTCAAAGACAGCCTCTTAAATTGAGAAAAGGAAGAGCAGAGACAATAAAAGGTCTTCCAAACAACAAAAAAATCTTTAATTTTCATGAATTAGCGTATGAAACCTAAAAGCAAGTACAAACAACAACCAAGCTAGCAAAATAGTGACCAACAGAAAGAAAGAGAAATTAGTTCACACCAAACCTAGAGAGAACATGACCATCTACTTCAATATCAGAGAAGACAAATATACCAACAAGTTAAGCAAAAAAACAGTCAAAGTCACAACCTCAATACTCATCACCCACGAAGAAAACCACCAAAATACACACTCATCATCCTAAAGAAGTCACAGAAACACATTCAGAGCTCAAAAACTATGAAATGACATCCACAAATCCCAGCTCTCAAATCAAGTTCCAAAATTGAATTAAAAACAGAGAATTCAACCACAAGAAATCAAACAATGACCAGAACAGGGAAACAAGAATTAATAAAAAAATCATCAGAGCGAGCAAATTTTTCTTTTTTAAAGAAAGAAGGCAAATTTTCTTACCGGGAATGAACTGCGAAGGCCAGCCTGGTCGGTGGGGCACACAACAGGAGGCTGCCTGTCGAGATTCTCCATCTGGGTATGCAACATTTCGCAATGCGAGGGCCAGGACTTGCTGTTGCTGGAATCAAGATCCTCCATCTCCTGCTCACCATCCTGAACACACATGGCTGACTTCTCTCCTCCTCGGCTGTTTTAGCCAGCAACTTGGGTTGGTGCTGCTGCTGCTGTTGTTGTTGTTGGATGTGGTGGTGGTGCTGCTCTTGCTGGGGGAGGTATCTGGAGGAACAGAACCGACAATTTAGAAAGGGTGGAAGGAAAATAGTGGGCTTGGAGAGAAGATTCTGAGTTAAAAGTGGAGGCTGCTCTGTTTTTCAGTAGAGAGAGAGAGAGAGATGACGAGGGCCGTTAAATTCCAGATTTTTCTAAGAAAGCGTGGCTGAAAAGATCGGTTGGTTTCGACCGAAAAAAAAAAAAAGATCGGTTGGTTGGCTGGGGTTTTATGCTCTTGTCCATGTTCCTCTGCTCTCTTCTTCTTCTTTTTTGGTTTAGTCAAAGGTTAGGAAAAAAATATTTGTATAATTCTTTTGGTTTTTTGGGTCGAAGATGCTGTATAATCCGAGCAATCGACAAAATCAACCGCAATATCAATTTTGTAAAAGAAATTTATAAATAATATTCTTCAAAAAAATGATGGTAATTCTCACATGTTTTTGGGTACATTTTAATTGTTCGGCACCACAAAAAAAAATCTAAATTACTCTCACTATGCACCTTAGTACCCAAACTTTTTTTTGTGGTGTCACTAAAGATCAAAAACTATTCCTACTATAACATCAATACCCTAATTTTTTTCGTCTTACTAAAATTTTCAAACTTATATCAGTGTGATACTTATACATATTTGGGAATATCGGTGTCATACTGAACAATTTTTATGATTTTCTTGTCATATTAGTATAAGTTTGGGATGTCGGTGACATGAAAAGATTTGGGGTATTGATAGAGTTTTTTTGTGGTGTTTTCTCCAATTTTAATTGGAGCTACTAAAATGGGCATGGACAATATAGAGTCATGGGAGGAAATGTTTAGATGGAAAAGGAAAAATACAATTGGTCAAGAGAAAAGATACAAAGTTATGGTGGGGTCCTGTTGGATTTTGATGGGTTGAGTCGGTCATTGAATGAATGGCATTCGGCCATCGTTTGTCCTGTTTTGTGCAATAGCTGAGGTGGCCCCCCTTCTTTGCCACCTTTTCATCTGTTAGATTTTTCTCTGTTGAGGTTTAGATTTTTTTCCTCTCCCCTCTTCGAAAGATGCTTTTTCCTTCTTTTTTGTAACGTTTTTGGATACTTTTAGGTTTTAACATTAAACTCGTGGAATTTGTTAGAGGATGGATGATTCAGATAAATGGTGGGAATTTAGAGATTTTTCTTTGGAAGTGGGACTAGAATTTAAAGAGATTGCCAAGGCCCCACACATGATAAAAATCCATTTTAGAGATCTCGATGATAATCAATTTACGAGCACATAAATATTTCACGGATCCTAATTTCTTTTTAAATTGAACGTAATATTTATGTGTATAGTTTTTTTTTTGGTTTCACTCGTCTATTCTATAGACAAGTGTGTGTTACTCACAAAATTGAGCTCTGAATCTAGTCTTCTCCGGCTCCACCCTTTCAATTCCTTTACCAATAGTGTTGTATGCTTGTTGGTTGTGCGCAAAAATTAAAACCTATATGATTGTAACAAGAATATATATCTATATATATATTATTTGAGTTATTTTAGGAAATGAACTTAAATGGTAATAGGATGATGAAAACTAACTTGAATACAAAATCCATGAAAAGAGATTCACAGTAAGAAATCACTATTATAATGATCCTTTAACTTGTCATTTTGTTTGTTATTTAGTGTCATATGATATTTATTCACCTCTTAGGCTCCGTTTATTTTGCGGAAAAAATGCTCATTTTCGAGAGCTTAAATTGCTTGGGAAATGAGTCAAAGGAAAATGTTTTCTTACCAAAGTTTAAATTCAAGAAAATGATTTCCTTTTTAAAAAATTGAAAATTATTTTCCAAAATATTATTATGTATTGAAGCTTGGACCAAAAGTTCTGCACTTGGGCATAAGAACCCCAATGTTCGTTCTCAGGCCTTTGACAGTAGGGCCAAGTCCCCAAGGCTCAGGCCCCAGTCCATCGAGGCCAAGCTCAAGACCCCCGCACCCTGTCCCAGGTCCATATAGGTCATGCCTGAGAAGCCGAGCCTATGTCCTCAACGCTTGTGCCCAAGTCCATCAAGGCTAGGCCCCAAACCCCAAGTACCCGAGACCAAGTCCCCAAAACTCGGACCCAGGTCTAATGAGGCTAGGCCATAGACCTTGGTGCCTGCACCAGAGTCTACCGAGGCCAAGCCTTGGACCTCGGTGCTTGCGTTTAGGTCCCTAGTGCCTGGACTCAAGTCCATTCAGGCCATGCTTGGGACCCCGGCGACCTTGCTAGATCTAGGGCGCCGAGGAGCCGGCCATAAACACCGAGTTGTCGTGCTTGGTTCCAGTGGACCCAAGATTAGTGCTCATGCTCAAAAGTCAAGGATCCGAGCTTGAAACTTTGATGCCCGTGCCAGGTTCCTTAGCTATCTATGTGCCAGTCACTAGCGCTTGAATAATATTTATTTATTTAAGAAAATCAAATGAGATTTTTCTTGTCAAATGACAGAAAATATTTTCCAATTCATTTTCCTTAGCCAAAGACCGAAAAATATTGTAATTTTCCTGGAAAATTAGTTCTCCGAAAATATTTTTTGGAAATGTCACATTTTTCACGAAACAAATGTAGCCTTAGTGTATGTATGGACTTTATCGAAATTTTTAGACGAAAAAGTTTGAGGTTGAACGACATTTTGGGTTTATTTACAACAATTTTGGTTACATTATATAAAACACTCTGCTCCTTTAATAATTCACAAAACCGAAAGTAATGACATTCCAGTTTTTGTGTCAACCTAACTCTAAAAAAAATGCACCTGTCTGTCAAAATCGAATTGCCACCACACGTGACCTTGTAGCGGCGATATTGAACGGCAATCTCTTTTGTGTCAATTTTATGAAACCCCTCATATTTTGCGACCGTCACAGTTTTATAGTTTCGAAAAAATAATTTTGCGGGGTGAACTGAGAAGATGCCACAAGATCAATACGTGGCCTTATAGCCTCTCTAGTCAATCATTACTCATAAGATAACGCATGATTGTTAGGTAGTTTTGAAAAATCAAGCCAATTACTTGCATCTATGCTCGAGGGGGGGTTGGTGGTGGTGGGTTGGACACACGTTTGAATTCAACCAGCCACAAAAAAAAAAATACCACATTTTTGTATCATTGTAAATAAAAAAAAATTAGCACCGATAATGTGGTCCTCCTGGAAGTTTAATCCTGTCCTTTAATTGAGAAATTTCAGATTAAAAATTGGTACTCTAAATGGATATGTTATGATTTAAGGACATTTTAATATTTAAGTACGCTTACATCTAATTGGTTAAGTTTTTACAGTAATTAGCACGGATGCTACGAAATTTTATATAAGAGTAGAGTTGGGTCTAGTCCTATCTCATTTTATTTGTGCGGCTTCCCCGTTTGCTAAATTTCACGTATCATTTCTAATCCCACTTGTAAGTGATAGAGAGTGTTAAGAATTCCAGAATTTGAAACTTTTAAGTTTGGATTTCCGAACATAGCCAAAAATAATATGAAATATAGCCCAAAGTCTGTTTATGTTTTTTATATATAATTTACTTTAGAAGATGTACCATATGATTTGCAAGAGGGTTTTGCCAAATCAACGAAAGTGACATTAAAACATAATTTTTGTTATATTTTCCCTTTTCTATTCTTCGCTAGCAGAGGTGGGTGACGATCCTTAAAAAATGAAATAAAAGCTTCTACACAGTTCCTTGTATATTTAAGAAGGCTTCACAAGTCCTCCCCACATGAATCACACGATCATGCATTATTCCTAAAGCTATACGACACTTTTTAAGTGATGACAAGTTCGGATTTCCTTTCTTTTTTTTTTTATGGAAAATAATTCCTTAAAAAAATGATTTGAAAGGGAGATTGTAGGCAATTCATAGGTTGGTGTGAATTGTAAGTTAAGTTCTGATGGGATGATGGTGATGGATTGACATGGACGTTAGATTTCTCCTGTGCTCTCCACGTTACATTGTGTTGCGTTGCCTTTCCCCTTTCCACAGAAAAGGCAAAAATATCACTAATCATTTTCGAATTATGTGTTACATCATTTTCCATTTTTCGCAATATATAATCTCACTGCTTTTATTTTGTTTTTTTTTCTAATGAAAGGAGAACTATGTTAACAACATGTCTTGCCAAATGGGGAAGAAGAGATTACTCCTTTTTTATTGTATTTATTAGAAAGATACGAAGGTTCACCTGATATGTATGAAATTTCTTAAGAGCAAAAATATGACTTTCATCTTACAAGTACAATAAGAAGCCATCTGGAAATTCGCATTTTTTACTTTTATTTACCATCGGATGAAAAATCATAGTCTCAACCATATCAGTTACGAACCCATTTGAACTTTTGAACATTATGTAGAAAATAAAATTGCGGAAAACACACAAAAAATTGAAAAAGAGCAAGGCGAGATTAATTCGTCAAATGAGCTAAAATTTGAATTCCATCAAAGCGTTAATCGTTATCGCCATCATCAACTTTTCTATTTAAAAATCTGCGTCGACTGATTACGATTTCTCAACCAAACTACGGTTGGCTCCCTAGATTTCAAAAAATGTGTTGATGTTGTCTCGGGGCACTTTCCAAAGTCAAAGACTCCTTTTGTTGGCAATTGCAAACGAATCTGTCCTTTCTCAATTGGACACTGACGTGGCCCAATCCTGTCCAAGTCCCTGGTCTTTCGATTTCTCTGCTGGTGCGCTCCTCGCCGATACAATTATTCGCACTGCTTATATCATTACATGGACCGGTCGATGATATTTCCTAAGTGGTCAAAGATTAAAAAAAAAAAAGCATAGCGCAATTTCATGACATTTTTAGTGCATTTCCTCCTTAGGACCAAAAAGTCTGCAGCCCATCTCTTGCCGCATAGCAGAAGCGAAACTTCTGCTAGTGACGCACACCTTAAATTAATGAAATGATTCCTTTGTCTTTTTCTACTGCATCATGCGTTGATGGCCAATCTTTACTCAAGAGGCTGAGCTGGAAATTGCAGAGAGACCTAGAAGTCATCCACGGTACCATCCCTTGGGATTGTAGGTGTCAATATCATGGGAAACTTCTTGGTTATATCCTCATCCAAGTTCCCTTTCTTTATTCCATTATAATTTTCCGGGGATGCATAGATATGGACCCGATTCAAAGAAATGCAACCTAAATCTCATATGAGTTTGGTATTGTTGTTATAATGAACCATATAAAACCTTATCGGATTCAAAGGGAAAGTGTAATGAATCTTCTAACATCTCGACATCTCTGACACGGTAAGGAATTTCACTCATACGTCTAGGACACGCTCTTGAATGTGGTTAAGTGAGAGAAATGTGCCTTCCCCCCACCCCACTTTCTCCTTTTCTTAGTTTAATAGAAAGCTTAAGTTGATGATGTCCTTCAAGAATGCTAAGCATGGTGGTTTCTAGATTATGAAAACTAATGGGCCCAAAAGAATCAGAAAGAAGTAGAAGTGAAAGCCTAACAAGGATGTTTCAAGTAGCCCATTAATGAATATACAAGGGGTCACCTAACCGATTTTGTGAGGAAACATTGGATTTTGAGGCATATATTTGGGCCTTGGACATGACTCTTTAGGCTCGCCAGCTTGACCAGGATCACGAAGTCGATATTTTCATGTGAGCTCACCTGAGCTCCGCTAATTGATCAGGTCTATATGTGAAGGAAGGTATTGATCGATGCTTAGGTTTGGATGTCTTCTTATCAAAAGATTTCTTCCATAACAAGAGGTTGAGAAGATTTCTTCTCTCTATCAAACCTCTTCATCACCCTCGAGTGAAGCAAAATGTCTATTCTTAGAGATTTGCCTAACATCATTTTTAGTTCCTTATGTGATTCATAGCATTGTTTGTATCCTTTTTTTTGGGGGTTACTACAACGAAAAACCCTAAACTGATACACCAATGACAATTTTACCCCGAACTATTTTTTTTAACCACAAAAAGCCCCAAACTGATACACCTGTGACAAATTTACCTCGAACTATTTTTTTAACCACCAAAAATCCTAAATTGGTACACTTGTAACAATTTTACCTCGAACTATTTCTTTGACCACCAAAAACTCCACATTGGTACACCTATGACAATTTTACCTCCGAACTAATTTTTTGACCACTAAAAACCCTAAATTGGTATATTTGTGACAAATTTACTCTCTGTTAGTATCCATTAAATTATATTAATATCACAAGAAATCACAATTTGGTAAACCTGTGACAAACATATGGGTAAAACCCAAAATCGGTACATATGTCAATTACCACGTGTCATTAAACTTAGCAATTTTATAGTAAAATTTAACGAAAACTAACAGAGGGTAAATTTGTCACAGGTGTACCAGTTTGGGGTTTTTGGTGGCCCAAAAATTAGTTCGGGGGTAAAATTATCACAGGTATACTAGTATGGGGTTTTTGATGGTCAAAAAAATAGTTTGGAGTAAAATTATCACGGGTGTACTAATTTATGGTTTTTTGTGGTCAAAAAAATAGTTTGGGATAAATTTGTTACAAGTGTACCAGTTTGGAGTTTTTCGTTGTATTAACCCTTTTTTTTGTTGTGGTATCCTTTTTAGTATATGCACAGATTCGTATTCTTCAGATTTTGTTGTCCATCGAAGATGTTTCCTCATAGCCAATCACATATTTCTTCTTGGCCAAAAAAAATTACAATAATATGTATCACAAGCTTTGTAAATAACTCAGCAGTTCTTTTTTGTTGCCAATTGCATCACTCAAGTTCAAGATCAATTTGAGACAAAAAAAAGTTCAAGATCAGTTTCTCTACTGAGTTTTTGAGAACATATACTTGTCCCTATGGACACCTTGATCATACTTGACCTAGCACTACGCACTAAATAGCAACCTAAAGGCTTTGTAATCTTGACAGATAGACTAAGATAAATTTAATTCAATAAGTTTAGCCAAAACTAGGAATGTTATGGTTCCTTTTCAATGGGTAGGTTTGAAATTGTAATAACTGTGCTTTTGAGGCTCTCTCTCTCTCTCTCTCTCTCTCTCAAATATGACATGTGGGACTCTACGAAGCATTTATTAATTAAGACTTGTTAGACCACTCATGCCTCAATCATTGAACTAACAATAATATATCCAAAAAATTGGTGATGAACAAGATCATCCCAAAGAACCCTGAAAACTTGCATCATTTCTGTAAAATGCTTCCCCTACTTCCATCATTGGTTCTTTTTAAAGATCATCCTAAAGGTCTCCTTTTCGTTTCCTACTTAGTTGTCTCGCTACACTTATTGCTAAACAAGGAGCTTTGGCCCTACTTTTTCCCTACATTAATCAGTTGAGATTTTGGAATGTTTCCCTTTACTTTAGTGAATTAATCCAATGAAGTAATGTGTATTGCATCCGGATATTGCTCTGGAGTTGCCTCCTTGTTCTCAGAAGCAGCCGAGGAATGGGCGGCAAAGTCCTTACGCCCTTCAAGTTGTTCGCTTATTTGGAGTTTGCCCTTCAAACTTCAATTAGCTTTGCCTCTTACAATATTCTTTTTCTCTTCAAGAGTGACAAAGAATCGTATGTAATATATCAATACCTTAATTAATAGTTTCCATATATCTCTACATAGGTTTAGTATGAACAACTCCTTATGTCATTGGAATTCATATCAGAAAAGACGTATCCTTGTACTCTGATTGATTTTGTATATGCTTAACTTATTGAAGTTATTCAAGTTTC
This sequence comes from Syzygium syzygioides, assembly GCA_031216285.1. NCBI lineage: Eukaryota > Viridiplantae > Streptophyta > Magnoliopsida > Myrtales > Myrtaceae > Syzygium > Syzygium syzygioides. The sequence continues at coordinate 3,145,129 of CM062244.1, forward strand.
TTCAACCAACCTTTGCATTGGAAGTTGCAGTTCCCTTATGGATTGTCGAAGAAATAAGATTTTCAATTGCTTTCCTGCACAGGGATGCATTCACGAACTTGAACACGGCTATCGGCAAAAGGTATTAATGCCAGGGATACTAACAATAGCTGCTTAATAAATAGCATGATAATGCATATGACGATATTAACTGTTTGTTAGTGCTCGGGTTATTCAATTCAACAGCAGAAACTTGCAACATTATTTTGTAAGCAAGTTAGGGTAAAATGCATTAGCGCACGTACATGCACATGCAGCATTTTTCTTTGTAAAATTAGGTTGTTGATTTAATAAGTTGTTTCAAAATATACAATTTGTCTAATTCATAAGTATATCTGTTGCTATTTCTCAGTGTGAAACCTTTGGTTCGGATCTCACCATCCCTTCTGTTACTGAAGTCGATTGGATCGACAATAATTTCTCGGTTGACAACAAAATTCAAAAGCACTGAAATTTTCGATATCAGTATCCGTCCATCATCATCTCATGCAATATGAGAAAAAAGGCGAAATATTTCCATTCACAAGCATTTAGCCTTCTCTTGTTGTGCAACAACATAAACTCTCTCAGGAGTTATTCCAGAGCTCCAATTTAATGTGGTCAGAGGTCATTCTAAGAGCAAGAATGCTGTATAGCTACAACAATCTAATGGGTCTCAGTGACTTAAAGTCCCTTCAGTCAGCTCTCTTTAAGAGTCAAGCGAAGATCATCCTTTTCAAAACTATCGGAACAGAAAGGGCCCAAAAAAATGAAAAACAAACAAAAAAGAACCAAGCTGGAAAATTAGTGCTTGTGGTGCCTAGGTTTGTGGTTTCTTGGACCGTAGTAGTCTTCATGTATGCTTGGCAAGAAGCCGTCACTTGATTTCTTGGGTGCTGTTGAAGCTCTCTTCTTCTTGCTTCCAACGCTATCAATCCCAAGTTTTGCTTGAGAAGTGGCCGCAACCTGCAAAATGGTTAAAAAAAAAAAACAAAAGCTTTTCACTATCATGGAACAATTGAAAAACAAAAAAAAATGAAGAAGTGATCCATATCTCTAATTAATCTTGTTGAAATTTACAAAAGATTATGCATGGACTTCAATAATGCTAGTGTGGGTTGCATGAAGGAGCTGAATATATATGATACTCACATGGTCAGGGAGTTTCTGGTGACCCACAAGGGATGCCAAATCTCTGCTCAAGCGAATCCCTTCAAAAACCAAAACAAGAATGTCAAAAAAAATATTTCACGTGCTTAACAAAGAATACTATTTAAACCCAAACTTTCTTGATGGAGAATGCTTAGATGAATACCTTGAGCTTGAAAAAGGAGAAGAGATAGAAGCAGAAGAGGGATTAGCAAACTAGGCTTCATTTGCCCAGGGAAGTGTTGATGGAGGTCTAATTTGACATGAAGTGTCAGAAAGAGCTGGATGATAAAGAGAGAACACAAAGATTTGTTTTGCACTTGAGTTTTCTTGTTTTGGCTTCTCTCCAGCTTTTTCGCTGAAAATTTCCTCGACCCCTCTTATAGCTTGTGAGCTAGGGGCCAATTGAGAGTTGGAAGATGGAATGAGAAGTGAGTTTATTATTGGTTGGATAATTGGCTTGTCAGGGCCCACTTGAATCCTTCAACATGACATCGGTCCATGGCATTTTTGTCTCCCTTTTGCTTCTTTTATTTACTTTCCCTCGACAAGTGAATATTAGGATCTTGAAAAAATGAAGTTTTTCCAAAGTTCCCATTGCCGCCGTATTAGGAAATATAAGTGTAACTAGTTAGAAAAATGATCAAAGAAAGCACGAATATACTCCTCTTGTTTGAGAAAGTATGATCTGCGTCCACAAATGTATTTTACTCTTTATGAAATAGAGTATAATGTAGATCGTATGAATTTATAATCTCTTTTTTTTGGGGGGGCGGTCTTCATGGCCGTATGACGTCAGCATCTTAATGTGCTCAAAATTCAAGCAAGATCAAAATTTACCTTCCCTAATTATGCATCTCAGTATGCACTGCAATGATATAATCTATTAATTCTCTTCTTAAAGTGTGTTGAAAACACTATGCTTTGGCATCATCAAGTACCTCCGCAGAACATTATGCTCACTGTCATTTTCTTTCATGAACTGGGAAAGCATAGGTCAATTTGGACATTTGATTAGACAACCCATTTGGCAATAGCTGTGCCATCTGTATGAAATCTTTTTACATCGCCCATCGTATCGAGTATTGGTGCTGGTATTGAGATGTTTATCTGATTAAATAACATGATGTACTAATTCCATTTAGGATGATTAGTCAACAAAAAGATTACGTGGGTCGTAATGTATCCTATTGCTTGTTTCGTGCAAAAGTCATATCATGCTGAAATGATGGGAAATTGGAAATGGTGGACGAAAATTTTCAAGATTCAAGGGGTTTCTGACCTAAGTTTTGTGAATTTTCCATAGGATGCTTTATCACTGTCTTTTCAAGTTGACCATGCATGGATTTTTACCTACATATCACGTCATTTCACGTCAGGTTAAAAAGATGGAAAAAAGATATCACCCAATTTACAAGCAAAATAACCCCCCTATGTGTCAATCTTGTAATTACGTTCTCTCTTTTTTTGAATTCCAATTGTCTTGTGGCCTATAGAAGGTTCTCGTTATAAATGGATAACCACATTTTTTTAAAAATAATTAGATGTCCCTAGAGCAATCTTAATTATTCACCATTTGCCTTCCCCTTTCAAAAAGAGAAATATTATAATCATAGATGTTTCAAGGGAGACAAGACCCTACTATTTTTGTAATATTTCCTATTTGTACATCCACTCATATTGGAACTTCGGAAGACAACAATTAGTGAGACAATGGAACAGGAGTTGCAAAACTCAACATGATGATGTCACTTTGGGGACATCATTTACCACTAAACTCAAAAAGTTTTCAAGAGGAGAAGCGCTTTCGCTTAGGTTGTTGTGTTATATTAGCTAGCCCGCACACAAGAACGTTCCTATTCTCTATAAAGTCATTATTGAACAAACGAGGTGGAACAATTTTGTTTCCTTTACTGAATAAATAATAAATAATTAAGTGGTGTATATTTATAAGTTAATATATAGTTTGGTTCGATTTGCTACTGAAAGGGACCGACCCATCTAGTTCTTGTTTAGTATGGTTCCACACTGTCTTAGTTTTCCCAAATCAAATTGGTCCAGTTTGGTTTGAAATTTCTAATCTACTCGACTTCCAAATCAATCAAATTGAATTGAATCATATCATGCTTGTTGACACTGAAATTTTGGGCAGTCATTTAGGAATTTATTGCTTGAGAAATTAAGGATTGACCCAACCCCTAGACAAAAATATCATATGCATAGCTCACATTTTATTTAGGACCAATACTTGCCATAGTCACATGCGGCGCACATGCTCCGGTCACATAATAAGGATTAATATGATGTTTTGTGGACTAGGGTTTCAAATTAAGATGAAATCGTCGATGCTGGTGCAATCTTGATTGTCTTGGATTAAAAATTTAAATCCAATTTGAGTCTAAGATTACTCCAAGATAAGTTCGAGGATCAATTCTAATTTGGATATTGGCTCACGACAGTTACCTTTTGAATGCTCGATGATACTATCTCTATTGTGGTATCTCGTCTTCAAAAGGGATTGAATCGTTCGTAATTTTAAACAAAAGAAAATTTGAAGGCCTGAATATGTTCGGAGATATCAATATGGAGGAGTCGTTTAAGGTAGGGATATTCGATGAGGGAATAGTGGATTCTTGAAAGATTGAAGTGAATAACAAAATTTTCACTTCAGTGGATTAGGTCGAGAAAACAGCCAAGAGAAAGAATGGACTAAGAGTCTGATCTATATGAGTGAGAGACTTAAGAAAGAAAAGGACAAACAAACAGAATTGGATTCAAATTCAATCAGCAAGGAAATTTGAAGCAGCCAGAGTGACGGTTTGAAGGAAGGGGGGGCACGTCAATCTCTCGAAGGACATCACATATGCACGATCTCTTCAGTTACAGGGCAATTCTTCATCCCATCGACAAGGACGAGCTCTCTCCCTATAAATAGAGACGCTCGGGAAAGAAGTGAAGGGGGGATGATCATAATTCCAGAATTCAGAGATCACTCAAATAATTCAGAGAGAGGACACACGAGAGAAAAAAGAAAGAGCGAGGAGGAGGACTCGCGGCCGAACCACTTTCGTCCGCATCCTGCTTGAGCACTGACGCAAGCCGCTGCTTCCACCGCCACAGAGCTGCTGCTCTCCAGCCACAATCGATGCCGCTGCTCCCTTGAGCCGATCCTGTGACGACAAACCACCGTGATGTTGCTGCTTGATGAACCGTGAAGTCACTTGGTTGAGCATCACTGAGTCATCGTGGCCTGTTGCTGTGCCACAAACCCCCTGACGTGCTGCTGCCCGAGCTGACGGCGTCCGAGCCCTTGGCCACGCTCCTTCCGAATCATCCCAGTTGAGTCTACCACGAGTGATACTGTCAACCAGCTGTGCACTGAGCTGTCCAGCTGGATTGTCACCGGAGAACACCTCACAGTACGTGGCCGAGAAGTTTCTTTGTCGTCCAGCTTCCAACGGCGTTTGTTCAGCTCCTCGCATCCACCAGTCGTCAAGGCGTGGCTACTCAGTTCAGAGTTGCCCAATTTTCTGGTCTTGGTTGTAGCTGTTCATATTGGCGGAAGCCACATGGTCGTTTGCCCTGCTTTGCAACACGTCCATCCACTTGAAATCTCCCCTGCTACGGTGTGAGGTCCACCAAATTTGCTACTGCCGCCTTTGAGTTGACCCATCATCGTTACTGTTTTGACATTGCCGTGATTAACAGCTTCGGCCAAGCACAACCGCGAAAACTGCTGCCGATACCGCCGATCCTGAGCCGTCCGTTGGGTTCAAATTTGAAAGCCAATCCACAAATTAGGTAGCGATCCTATCCATATTAATTTGAATATTTCATTATCCGAATCAATGGGCATCGTTATCTAATTTGAGTCTTCAAGTTTTATGCATATCTCTAAGACTTTTCAGGTATCCCTAAATTAGGAAGTTTTCCTAATTGACAACGTGCACGTGGTCGACGGTCTGATCTCACTCTCGAGATACGATTCGCGATCGCACGGAAAATCGGACAATTCAATCCCATGCCCGGGATACGATTCGCCGGTTTTATTAGTTATCAAATTTGAATAGATTGTGCCGATTTTCAAATATTTTGATGGGATATGATTGCTATGGATGATGTTTGATGTTGGTTTGATTGCCATGCATGTTTATCTATAGTTATAGATAGTATTAGGATAATATTTTTCCTAAGTTCGAAAATGCCAAAAAGATTTAAAGTGGTTGTTTAGGATAGAGTTAGGTTTTAAATTTTTTTTTTCTGATAAGATAAAGTAGCTCCGGATGGGGTCCTAGTTTAAACTTTCCTAATAGATAGAATAAGATAATTCTAGTTAGAATTTGCATCCTAGGATATTATCCATAGTTAAGATAAGATTTTAATTTAAATTAGGATTAAGATATGTCAACTCCTAGTTTGAATTAAACAATATCTAACTATAGATAATATTTTCCTCATTAATTTTAATTTCGAATTTTTAATTAATAAATGAAAACACCAAAAACACCCCCTTGTATATCATTTAGTTAATTATATATCTTAAGTTAACTTAATTAGATCACATGCCATGTTAGAATAGGTCATGTAGACTATATTTAAGATTAGGTTCGCATATCATGCATTGCATATAGCATAGTTTTAATAAAAAATCAAGAAAACCAAATAAAAGATTTGTTTAGAAACCATGGTTAAGATAGGTTTAGTCTTTATGTCATCAATTTCTACTTGCATGTTTGAATTGTTACTTTGATGCAATTTATTTAAATGCTTTGGTTTATTGAGTGTTTATTTCATGACTGCATAGCCGTATGATCACCTCACATGTTAGTAAATAGGTTTAAAATCAATTCAAGCTGCCTATCAAAATATTTTTGAAAATAAAAGGAAAAAGTACTGAAAGGGTATTAGAGTAATTTAGTATAATAAAGTTCCCGAATCCATAATCTTTGGTTCATAGGAGTAAAGTAGAATTGGGTTTCTAATTGACCCACTAAAAAAATATATTAATGGCGACTCCAAAATGAAAATAATTTCCATATTAAGAATTTTAACCAGCCCGAGCTAGGTTTAGCCATGGTAATCCATTAGTTGAACCCCAGGTGATGCACCCCGAGGGTAGGTCGTGACAATGCTAAATTTAGGAAAAGATTGTTCTATTGACATCTTCTTTGGTTTGATTTGTGCTATCGACATTATTGTCGTAAGAGGGCGAGCATCATTCCAACACCAATGACCAAGCTCTGTGAAGGCTGAGGATTGACAGTAGGATAAAGACTGAGCGATGAGCACTTAGCTACGAGGATAGCTTCTTTTTCTTCGAACTTATTAAAATTGGAATTTGGCTTAGGCTCCGTTTGTTTTACCAAAAACTGCATGATAAAAGAAAATAATTTTCATGAAAATAATATTCAAGAAAAACGGTTAATTTTCATTTGTTTAGTGGTTTAGGGAAAGTTGTCCCGCAATCTAAGCTTGCTGTTTTCAATTTATGGAAAACATTTTTCCGTTAATTGATTAGTTTTTCATTATCCAAACACCGGAAAAACAGAAAAAAACTTTCTCGAAAATAACTTTTCTTTAAACAAACAGACCCTTAAGCTTGTGAGTAGACGTAACTCTCTAAAGCAAGCTGCTTGCTAGTAGCTCGTACTCTGCTTGATAAACATAATTACTTGTGATTAACTTAGCTGCTTTCAAACTGAAGCTTGAGCTCAAGTTACATGAGCATCTGGTCGAGCGAGCTCAAGCTCATACTCTGCTCAACAAAAGCTTGGGAGTCTAACAAGTTTAATTGAGCTTCTATTATTTTTTTCAAAAATATTTAATAGTTTTCAAAATATACATTCAATTTCCCAAAACTAGATACTATCTAGTAGATAGTATTCAAGCTTATTAAACTCGAGCTCAAATTAATTTATTTGTTGGCTATGATTGAGCCGAACTGAATTGAGCTCAAGTATATTTTGATTTTTATGATCAAGCCGAGGTTGAGTAGGTAAATCTATACTTGATCCAACTTGAGTCAAGTTCCGAGTAGCAATGATGTGAGTCAAGCTTGAGCTCGAACTTGATAGTGTATCGGCTGGATTTGGGTTGATCACGCCCCTATATGCGAATCTCTTCCATCCTTAGCCAACAAAAAAAATGTTTAGAATGAATTGTCGTCGTATATCTCTTCATTGTCTAGAGATAAAAAATAAAAATAAAAAAGAAATATGGCAGTTTTATTTTTGTCCGACAGATGAAAAATGTACATATCTTAAATAAATATAGTAAAGAGGAGGTTTAATAATTTTTTATGATGTTATGACAGTTGGAGGTGGCATTAAGAAGCAAGTGTGAAATGAGCGTAATATAAAGAGTGGGCAGATTACTAGGAACACAAAGAAGTAAGTAAAAAGTGGATCTATCTGGTCTCCATATTTATGGAACTCACCTCATTTAGAAAGCTTATCTCTATCTTTCGGCATCTAAACGGGAGGTGGTTTAGAAATGGACTTTCAGATCGGATGGACTGGCCACGTGAGAAAGGCACGTATCATTACAATAAATTTGATCTTATGGCCGCCGAACTTGATTTTGGTGGCTGGAAGTTTGCCAGATCCTGCACTTTTGGCAACCAAACTCTTTTGGTCGCCAGATCTTGCACTTCTGGCGACCAAATTATGAGTCGGTCAGATATGAGTTTAATATTCCTAAATTGAACGATAATTTCACTCTCTCCCTCTCCTTCTCTCTCGCCGTAATCCGACTTGCCCCTTAATCATCGCCATGTGCCCTGGCTAACGCCACCGCCATTCGCCCCTACCCTAGTGAGCCCACTTCTTCCTTCTTTTGAGCTTTCTTGTTCCGGCTGTGTAAGGCCCGATAGGGGTCGTGCACTGACCCCTGTGGCAATTAGAATCAAATGAGTAACTTTGTTTTTTTTTTTGGTAAGGTATCAAATGAGTAACTTTGTTTTTTTTTTGGTAAAGATCAAATGAGTAACTTTGTTTATCTGTTAACTTTTTAACAAAGTGATTAAAACATAGGATTTACATAACCATAACTTGTATTGGAACTACAAAACTCTCTCATATTTGATTAAATTTCAATCACTATCCATCCTTATCATAAAAAGAATAACGATCTTGTACATGTTTTTGAAATAATTATTGTTATTATTGTTGTTGTTATTATTATTATTATCTGTTATGACTTATGCGGAAACAATAATGAAATGAAGCTAAGAAGAATAAAGAACACACAAATTTACGTGGAAAACCGTTGAGGGAAAAACTACGGGGAGAGGAGAAGCAAAATCCACTATAGAATATTGAGAATTACAAAAGGTAGTTCAAAAGCTAAAGACTTTTTTTGTTTTAACTTTTTAACCTAATAACTTAAGAGAAAGCAATATTTATATTGCCCTCAAGTCCTAATGTTGGCCCAAGCCCATAAAGAATTTAAGACATACTCAAGAAATCTCCACCTTGGCTTGAATTCTACTTTAGCAATAACAATCTTCTCATCCCATTAGATTAAAACTCAGTTGCAGCAAACATTACCAAATCCAAGCAATACTTGAATTTAGTAATAGATAGGGGCTTTATCAACATATCAGCTAGATTATTTTCTGTGTCAATCTTCAAGACCTTGATATAGCTATAAGCAAGAATGTTTCGAATAAAGTGATACTACACATCAATGTGCTTTGTCCTCTCATAATACATCTGATCTTTAGTAAGATGTGCAACACTCAGACTATCACAATGGATAACAATCACACCATGATCCACACTGAGCTCTCTAAATAAGCCTTTTAACTATATAGCCTCTTTAACAGCCTTTGTAATTGCCATATACTCTGCCTTCGCAGTAGAAAAAGTAATTGTATACTGTAAAGTAGCTTTCCAAGTGACTGCACAATCTCCAATAGTAAAGATGTATCCGGTGAAAGACCTTCTCTTATCAAGATCACTAGCATAATCAAAATCAATATATCCTGTAAGAGTATTACCAGTTTTCCCAAACTCCAAATCAAAATCAAAAGTACCCTTCAAGTATTTCAAAATGCAATTCACAGCTTGCCAATAAGCTTTTTTTGGGCATGATAAATATCTACTTATCATGCTAACAGCATGTGAAATATCAGGTTGAGTACAAACTATGGCATACATGAGGCTGCCAATTGCGCTAGAGTATGAAACACCTGACATATATTTTAGATCTTTATCTATTTGTAGACATAAACTAGCTGATAATTTAAAATGAGCAATAAGAGGCGTACTTACTGGTTTGGCATCTTTCATACCAAAACGATCCAACACCTTCTCAATGTAACTTTTCTGGGAAAGCTACAATTTTTCCTTTTTCCGATCTCACCGAATTTCCATGCCAAGGATTTTCTTCGCTCCACCTAAATCCTTCATATCAAATTCCACGTTTAACTGTGCTTTCAAATTTTGTATATCAGATTTATCTTTTGCTGCAATTAACATGTCATCAACATATAATAAAAGATAAATAAAAGAACCACTTTGAAGTTTGCACAAATATACACAACTATCAAATTTGCTCCTCAATAGCCAAGTTGCACCATAAACGAATACCATTGTCTAGGTGATTGCTTCAAGTCATAAATAGACTTTTTCAATAAACAAACATGGTCCTCCTTACCCTCAAATTGAAAACCCTCTTGTCGGACCATATAGATTTTCTCTTCAAGTTCACCATGCAAGAAAGCTGCTTTTACATTGAGTTATTCCAACTCTAAATCATGCATAGCAACTAACACAAGAAAAACCCGAATGGAGCTATGCTTAACGACAAGTAAAAACACATCATTAAAATCAACTCCCTCAATCTGACTATAACCTTTAGCAACTAGACGAGCTTTGAATATGATGTCTTCAATTGCAGGAATACCTTCCTTTCTTTTAAAAAACCCACTTGCAACCCACAATTTTCTTTTCTTTTGGTGGCTTGACAAGCTCTCACGTTTGATTCTTTTCAAGAGATTCCATCTCTTCATTCATAACAGCCAATCACTTTGTTGAATCTTTTGAAGATATAGCTTCCTCGTAGGTTTTAGGCTCATTATACTCTACTAAATCTACAACTAAAAGAGCATAAGCAACAAAATTTGAGAGCCCATATTTTTCTAGAGGCTTTGTTATCCTCCTTGGTCTAGCTCTATCAATAGAATATTGTTCTTTCTCAAGTTCTTCAATCTCAATTGTATCAATAGATGACTGAATTGGTTGCGAAGAAATTACTTCAAGCTTTACATTCTCCGCAGCACTTTCTAGATTTTCATTGTAAGGAACATATGACTCCTTGCTAGGATGAAGCATAACAGACCTATAAAAACTAACGTCTTTGCTAATGATAATCTTAGATGAATTAGCACACCAAAATCTATAACCCTTTACACCAGAAGCATAACCAAGAAAGATGCATTTTTTTGCTCTAAGCTCTAGTTTGCCTTCACTACTATGTACATATGTTGGACATCTAGATACTCGAAGTGAAGAATAATCAGCAGATTTGCCTGATCATATTTCCTCATGTGTCTTACACTCAATAGATGTGCAAGGATAATGATTTATCAACCAAGCAGTTGTATTAACTAACTTAGCCCAAAACTCCTTGCCCAAACCAGAGTTAGACAACATGTACCTAGTCCTTTCTAATAAGGTTATGTTCATGCGTTCTGCAATCCCATTCTGTTGTGGTGTATTCACTGTAATATGATGTCTTACAATGCCTTCGTTTTTGTAGAACTCATTAAACTCACCTCCAAAAATTCTAGCCCATTATTTGTTCTTAGTCTCTTGATCTTCTTACCAGTATGTTTCTCAATCAATGTTTTCCATTACTTAAATGTAACAAAAACATCACTCTTTTGCTTTAGAAAATAAACCCAAACTTTCCTTGAAAAATCATCAATAAAAGTAAGTAAATACCTCAAACCAAGGCCTTTCGAAGGAACTTTCAAAGGGCCCCAAAGATCAGAGTGAATATAATCCAAAGTGCCATTTGTTGTGCGAATTTCTATCTTGAAACTGACCCTTTTCTATTTTCCAAAGACACGCTCATAGAAATTCATTTTTCCAAATTTCTGACCACACAAAAGACTTCTCTTACTCAGCTCCTCCATCCCTCTAGTACTCATATGGCCTAGTCTCATATGCCATAATTTAGTGTTATCTCATTTTGACATAAAGGATGAAATTGTAGCTGCACTAGTAATTGCAATACCTTGCAATTGATACAAAGTTTTAATTTTTAGACCTTTCATCAACAGAAGTGAATCTCTGATAATTATCATAACTCCACCTTTAACTGTAAACTTACAACCATTAGCATCGGGTGTATCCAAAGAGATAATGTTCTTCTTCAAATCAGGAACACGTCTGACATTCTCCAAGGTTTTGATCATGCCATCGTGCATCTTAATATTGACAGTCCCAATCCCACCTGCTTTGCATTTGGCATTATTTTCCATTTGAATAACTCCACCATCATATTCCTTGTACGTGGAGAACCGATCACGATTAGGATACATGTGGTACGAACATCATGAATAAAAAATCCAGCTATTACTGAATTTGTCTTTATCATCTGCAACCAATAACCAATCTTTGTTTTCTTCTTCAGCAACACCAGCTTGAGCGGGATTTTTGTTTCTCTGATTCTACATATTTTGGTAGTTCTGATTGTTCTGTCGATTTGCATTCCTTTGATTTTGCTGATTCAGATTATTTTGTCTTTGCTGTTTTGCCTTTAATTTCAGACAATTTATCTTGATATGTCCCTTAGATTTACAGTAGTCGCAAGTCAGATCCCTATGCTTTGATTTTGATCTGCTCCTACCACCATTACTTCTCTCAACAGATCTTCCTCTAGCAACTAAACCAGTCCCCTGATCATTATTGCCTTCAAAAGTCAATTTTGTATCTAGTTTTTGTTTATTTAGAAGACTAGTATTGACATCTTCAAAATCGATAGTTTTTCTATTAACAATCATGGTCTCTCTAAAATTCTTATAAGAGGAGGTAGTGAAACTAGTAGTAAAAGAGCTTGCTCTTTATCTTCAATCTTAACATCAATACTTCTTAATTTAGAGATAATAGCATTGAAATCAGAAATATGAGACTTAAGTGAAGCACCTTATGCCATACAAAGAGTGAAGAGTCGTTGCTTAAGCCTCAACCGATTGGTGAGGGATTTTGTCAAAAAAAATACTCTCTAATTTCGTCCATAAACCTTAAGCTGTTTTTGGATTTAGTACTTCCTATAGAACTTCGTTGGTGAGACACAACTAAATAGCAGATAGAGTTTTTTCATCCAATTCTTCCCAAGTTTCATCCGACGTGCCAATTGATTTCTTTCCTTTCCCAAACAGAGTTTTCTTAAAACTCTGTTTGCGTAAAAACAACCAACCTACAAACCTACCATAGGTTTACTACTCCCATCAAACTTCTCAATATCAAATTTTGTTGTTGAACTTGAAGCGATAACCAGAAGATAAAAAAACCTCAAAGCTCTGATACCAAATTGTTAGGACTGATGTAGAAATTATAACAAAATAAAGCTGAGAAGAATAAAGAGCACACAAATTTACATGGAAAACCTTTGAGGGAAAAATCACAGGGAGAGGAGAAGCAAAATCCACTATAGAATATTGAGGATTACAAAAGGTGGCTCAAAAGCTAAAAACTTTTTCTATCTCAACTTCTTAACCTAATAACTTGAGAAAAAGTAATATTTATATTGCCCCCAAGCCCTAACGTTGGCCTAAGTCCATAAAGAATGTAAGACATACTCAATATTATCATTATTATCTTTTGGCTAATTGTCACAATTCTTTGTTATTACGTCCTTATCAAGCCCGATTTGGTGTGTCCTTATTCAGTTTTTTTATCTTGGTCAAGTTCACAAATTTTTCCTTTATCACACGCATAAATTGTTTGTTGATCTTATGACAACTGCTTCACAGAATGACGTCAAACGAAATATGAATGGTCAAGTTGGCAATTCCTCAAGAGCCCTTATCAGTGACTCAGCATATGGTTGAATGTCCAGAAAATTTGAAATTTTGTCGGGCAATATTGATGTTCTAAAGTTTGAACCGCTAAATAAATGCAAGGTTTAATATATAAATAGTCTTATATTCTCCTTTATTTTGGATATTAACTTAAGACTAAAATGTAGAAATTTGAACTCGAGAGATCATATTTAATAATATGTGAAAGCTTGTCGGATCAAAGTTAAATATAAATGGTCTTATATTCTCCTTTATTCATTTTAGAATTGTAGGCTGCCTCCCACAAATTTCGCAATGAATAAGGAAAAATAAATGTCTAGTTTAGTCAAGAAATTGTTAAACTAGCCCTTCTGTCTATACCAAGACTAGTCCCACTTGTATTAAATAAATTGCTGCCTAGATCTGATGAAGCATAATGTCCAAAGATATACAGTATCTGGTCAAAGATTGCTTTATGGGCAACCGTTTCTTCAACATTCAACTCCATGATCGACCCTGAGTATCTGGTCAAAGACTGCTTTATGGGCAACCGTTTCTTCAACATTCAACTCCATGATCGACCCTGATTGATATGTAAAATACGTTCTCTCTAGCTTGAACAATTACATGTTGAATCCCTCTGGAGTTTGAAAAGAGAAATGGAGAGAAGGGTAGTGATCATAGGAGCAGGAATCAGTGGCCTTCTCGCCTGCAAGTATTTGGTCGAGAAGGGCTTTGACCCGGTGGTGTTCGAGGCCGACGACCGCATTGGGGGACTTTGGAATCGCACCATTCGATCGACCAAGCTCCAGAATGCGAAGGAAACTTACCGGTTCTCAGACTTCGATTGGCCGGCCTCCGTGCAGGACATCTACCCCAGCCACACTATTGTCCTGGACTATGTAGAGTCCTATGCTCAGCACTTCAGTTTATATCCTTACATCAAGTTCCATTCCAGAGTGATTAGTATTGATTATGTCGGGGAGTCACTAGAAGAGATGAAGACGTGGGATTTGTGGGGCGGGACAGGGACGGCCTTCAGCTCGAAAGGGAAGTGGCATATTACTGTCCTGGACACAGAGACTAATGCCACAGAGGTAAATTAGCTATTTCTTGATAGTTCAGCTCAATTCGATCTGGAGATTTGAGAAGCATCAATACGTGATTATTGTCTAGTTTCAGACATTTACGATTGCTTGATGTGATTTTAAGTGAATGGTGCATTTTGGCCAGGTTCACCAAGCTGAATTTGTTATTCTCTGCATCGGACGGTTCAGCGGGCTTCCTAACATTCCAGAGCTCCCACCGAACTATCACTCCGAAGTGTTCGATGGCAAGGTGATGCATTCAATGGAATATTCAGATATGGAGAAATCTGCAGCTGCTGAATTGATCAAAGGAAAGCAAATCACAATCGTCGGTTCGCAGAAATCGGCAGTGGATTTAGCATTTGAATGTGCACAAATAAATGGTAAGAGCAATATCAAGTCGACTTATCTGCTGGTAGACTGTAGTTGTGTGAATTGTTACTGTGAGCTATATAATCAAGTTCTGTCAAAGCTTTGAAATTCGTAATATCCTCTTCAAAGTTCATCTGAAACTTCTGCAATTTCGTCGAACAACATTGAAACCCATTCTATAGAAGAGTAAACTAGCGCATGGAGTGGGGTTCAATCATGCTCTAAGTTTCTGCACATAAATGATTTCGTATCTACAACTCCTGACGCTTCTTATAGGAATTGAATGGTTGTGGTAGCACACCAACAAGGACCATATTCTAATAGAAGACTTCATCGAGAGATGCGCTTTCCATGCTTTAAATGGTCGAGCTTATCCGATATTAGCGTTTCCTTATCGCATCCTCATTTCTTGGTCGGAATCAGGAGTCAAATACCCTTGTGTGATGATCCAGAGGAATCCTCATTGGTTCCCGCCCAGCGAAAGCTTCTTAATGTCTCACCTTGGCTACTTGTACTTCAATCGATTCGCAGAGCTGCTTCTTCATAAGCCGGGACAAAACGTCCTGTACCGGCTTCTTGCCACAGTGCTTTCCCCATTGGTATGCGCATGCTTCCAATTTTTCGGTTTAGTACCACAAAAACTTGCTTGTCTATCGGTCGTAATCGTAAATAGACGACTCTTTTATCTGTCAATTTTTGTTTTTCATAATTCTCTTTGTTATGTGCATCCACTTGTCAATCAAAAAGTTCGTTCACGAGGTAACCTTGAAATTTCTAGAGATGGGGCATCTCGAAACTCTCGGAAATCTATCTCCAGTGGAAACTCCCGTTGAAGAAGTACGGATTAGTACCGAGACAAAGCTTTCTTGAGGACATGTCTTCGTGTCAAATCGGCGTGCTGCCTGACAAGTTCTACGATAAAGTGGAGGAGGGAAGCATCCTAATCAAGAGGTCGGAGAGCTTTCGCTTCTGCAAGGAAGGTCTGATAGTCGGCGGAGAAGACAAACCGATCTCGAGTGATCTCGTGATCCTTGCTACCGGATATAGAGGCGATCAGAAGCTCAAGAACATTTTCAAAACTTCAGTCTTCCAAAAGTACCTCGTCTCTTCACCAACTGCAATCATTCCTCTTTACAGGTACCATTTCATACTCGCAGCTGCAGCACCAGTTAGCATTAGTTTCCACTTAGAAACCTTGAAATCCAAGATGCATCTTAATGTTTAAGTGAGGATTATCTATCAAGGACCAACATTAAGATATTATCTAACTCTGAGACCGCATTGCAGCATCTGGCTAACCTTAAGGTCTATTACGTATTATTACAACAATAAGGTGTGGTACGAATTTGAGGGCACTCAAATCGTAGTTTTTACCCCCATAGGATTTTTTGATAATGTCACGTTTGATTTTAGTCTCATTATAACTGTCTTAAATGCCAACTTCAGGCAGGTGATTCATCCTCGGATTCCTCAGCTCGCGATTATAGGATATGCGGAGGGCTTCGCGAACCTGCCGACCTCGGAGATCAGATGCCAGTGGCTCGGGCACTTCCTTGATGGTAACATCAAGCTGCCGAGCATCGGGGCAATGGAAAAGGACGCAGCTAGTTGGGAAATTCACTTGAAGAGGTACGGTGGGAGGAATTTCTGGAGATCATGCATTGGAACCACCAACATTTGGTACAATGACCAGCTGTGCAAGGACATGAACTGCAATCCCAGAAGAAAGAAAGGGTTTTTGGCCGAGTGGTTCCAACCTTACGGACCAACTGACTATGCAGGCCTAACTGATCAGAAACACTGAAAAACAGACATAAACCTTCCTATGATCAATGATGGATTCGACATGTTGCTTGTGATATATTATATTATAGAATAGGGGATTGTCTCATGTTATGGTCGTATGCTTGGATTTTTAAGCAAAAGTCTACAAGATTCGAGTCATACGAATGCAAAAAATAGAGTGATTTTTTGGCATTTTGAATGTAACTTCTTGAGACAACCCGCCCTTGATACCATGCTCTACGGAATGAGGGTGCTAAAGACATATTTTCATTTGGTGATTTGAGATAAGCGTATTTTCAATGGCTTCCTGTGCTCTCTGACTCTGCCCAATGGTTATAGAGAATCCAAAGAGAAACTGCAGATTGGTACATAGAGGGAGATGCCCACAAGTCATAGAGAAAATATAAATTAATTAAAGATGATTGAGAATTGATCAAATTGCAATGAAAATCAAGGACCAAACCGTAAAAAATTAGTTTAATTTACTCGAGATAAAACCTTCCAGAAGAGGGGGAAAAGACAACTCTTATTTGTCCTCTGTTTTTGTGTTGGGGAAAACAAGAAGCGAAAGACGTGAGTTTTGAGATGTTATCCCAAATTTGTATGGAACCCCCAGGTACTTCGTTTGAGCCAGCATTTCCACATACAAGACAGTCGGGAACAAACATCACCCAACTGCGAAACTACGATAAAGAAGAACTAATGAACGAGAAACCCAGATCACAAAACAGAGACACCACGCTCTGCAACCATCTTGATGACCATGGCTTCCTCTTCGATGCACCAGCTGTCTTTCGCCAAACGCCCCCTTCTTCCTCGTGATTCCCGGCTGCAACCTCGCCCCCAATTCTCGTCCGTACGCTTCCCATAGTTCAGCGTCCGAGCCAGCTCTACTCTTGCTGTTGAGCCGGTACCCATTCCAAATGTTACGCCCGTTTTTTTTTTTCTCTCTTTTTTTTGTTTGCCCCAGTCTATTATGGAGTTCCTGCTATGCAGTGTTTTTTAGGCTGTTGATATACTGTAACTATGTATGCTCTAGTGTTGTCTTATTGTAATTCTCGCGTTCTTATTCCACAAAAAAGAAGTAAACTGTAATAAGAATGACATCAAGAACTGTCAAGAACAACCCCAGAGCCAGACACCTAACAAGTAGAAACTTTCATTGAGCCTTACTTGCTGAATTTTGCAGCATTTTTCTGTTAATGTGTTTCCCGTGGCATGCTCTTCAAGGTAGTCAATCTGACTTTGTGACGTGGTAACTTTCCGATTGTATAAGCCTTATTAGTCCACAGTGAGTGTGACTTCACGATAATACATTGATCCCATCTTGGTTTAACACTTCACCACAATTATGCTACGTAACCGCAAATGTTTGGAATTTAAAAGAGCTGCAACATCAACTTAGAAAGGCAGGATTTTTCACTGCCTCTTGAATTTGTGAGCCAACTAGGAAATCAAATTTATTTATCTGTGTTTTAAGTTTGAGGGTTGAGTGGCGAGTGCAGACATTTCTGTAGTGTAGCAATTTAGTTTATGATGTATATGCAAATGATAACCATAACGGAGCCATCCAAGTTTGACTCTGAAATTTTTTCATTTTAATGAATCTGCTGCAGCTGAACTGTCTTAGTGCTGGATCTCTAGTCTGTTAATGACAGATCTTTTTCCCTTAGTAATGTTCCCAACAAACTGAATTTTTTTGAAATGCCATTTTATGGGATATATGCCAGTGCCGACATCCTTATGCAACATCCTTGTGGCCCAGTTTCTTTCTTTCTTTCTTTCATTAATATGCTTGTGAGTGAATCAGATTTCTCATTTCTCAGGACTTGGGAACTCAGAAAGATCAAACTTTGGAGGCTGAGATATTTTCATGCCCGATATGCTATGAACCATTGATAAGAAGAGGCCCATCTGGTCTAAACTTGTAAGTTCCGGAACTCATTATCTGATTTAGTCAGCTGATTTGCATTAATGCTTTGATGGGATTAGTTCTTACTCATAACTTCAAAATGTTCAGGAAAGCTGTGTATAGGTCTGGTTTTAAGTGTAATAAATGCAATAAGTCATATTCCAGCAAAGACAACTTTCTAGACCTTACTCTTGCCGCTGGTTTAAGGGACTACATTGAAGTGAAGCCAGAGCGGACAGAACTATTCAGGTATTATTAACTGTGGTCTACGACCGGGCTGCTTCAACTTGAATTATGGAATTATCATCATTTAATACCTTTTGCACTATTGGTGTAAAGGTCTTCTTCTTTTTTGACTTTTAACCATTACCTTTTTCGCTCTTTACCTCCACATCTGAAGTTATGTTCAATTGGTTGGGGTGGAAAGCAGGCGAGGGAGAACAAGTCCATACTTCATATGTTGAACTGTGATAATCAAGTCCTCTTTTTTATAGGCAGCAGGTTAAGGTTCCTCTATGGTTTGTGGATGTTCTTATAAGCCGGAATGGAATTTGGAAATTATAAATTCCATAATGCTTTTAGTTGGTTGTGCCATCATTTGAGATGACTTTACACTTTTAACTCCTGAATTAATTGTGTAATGGCAAGGATATTCACATAAGAAATAGGATATTGCCCTTCCCCAAGGATGGATGTGCTAGCTTTCTTGCACCCATTGAGAATAATACTTGGTCTTTTCGCAATTTCCTCATTCTCAGATCATACTTTTCTGCTCAATAAACCCCACCCACCATATTATTTAATTGCAAGGTACATAATGTACATTCTTGCTCAATTTCCGCACTACTTCGTCTTCTCTAGATTTCCTTAAAGATTCACTGATAAATTTCCGTGAGGATTCTGATTCCTCACCTTGCATTCTTGCTTTTTATAGGAGCCCACTTGTTTCATTCTTATACGAAAGAGGCTGGCGTCAAAATTTTAATTGCAGTGGCTTTCCTGGTCGAGATGAAGAAGTACGGTTTCTGGCTGATTTTTTCCATTAATGGATTTAGCTATGAGGATACGTGGAAGATCATTTTGAAACTGCAATAGCTGTAGGAATTTTACCTTGTAAAATGTGCATGCGGTGTTCTTACACGGGCTATAAAAAAATATCAGATTCCTCCACTAAACCTGTTACGCAGGAGCAAGCCAATTCTAATTTTCTAAGCTTATTTTCCTTGCAAGATTTCCATGGTAAGCTGCTAAAGGTGTAATCTATTATCCGAATGCAGTTTAAAATGGCTCAAGAGTACTTCAAACCCGCAGAGGGTGGCCTTCTGGTTGATGTTAGCTGTGGAAGTGATTTATTTTCCAGAAAATTCGCAAAATCCAGGACTTATTCTGGAGTAATTGCTCTTGATTATTCCGAAAATATGCTGCGCCAGTGTTATGATTTCATTAAACAGGACGATGCTGTTTTAAAAGTATAAGTTCTTTCACTCCATATGAACTTGAAATTGTGGAAGCTGTCAAGTAAAATGTTATTCTTGTGTGCCTGTGAAATTAATAACTTATAGAGGAGATGGCTTTCATGATGCCTACTATTCTGTGACATTTGCAGGAATCTAGCTCTTGTTAGAGTTGATGTTTCAAGGCTTCCATTCTCATCTGGTTCGGTTGATGCTATACATGCTGGGGCAGCATTGCACTGCTGGCCTTCCCCTTCCAATGCTGTACGTTTCTATCTCTCATTTAATCTACCTCAGTGTTATTGAACCGTACTGTCTCATAAGTCACATAGGCATCCCGGAAATTGACTAGAAACTGGAGTTATGTTCGGGTGCTTCACAGAATTCAGAATGAGTAAAGTGAATTCCAAATACGAAATGGTGACACATGCCAGCGAATGAATGTTAGGCTTGAAGTTGTATCACAGATGGATGTCATTCCAAGCAGCTTACCTTAGTATTTTTTGTTTCGATCTCCTGAAGATACTTCTGTCTGGGTCACCATTTCCTTCAGTGGGGATTTGTATTAAAACTTGGAAGAGATTATCGATTGCAAAATATAGTTGACAGTTATGCATCCATTATCGCTTTGAAAGTGGCCAAGACATTCTTACTTTGAATATGGCCTATGGGCCATATCAACCTCTTTTCAGTGGTCATACTGGCAAAGTCACTCCGTGGAAGGATGGGTTAGTTATAATCAAGTTAAAATGGAAACTGGCCAGCTGCTGTGGCCCTGGACATCTTTATTGCACTACTCACTTCCAACGAAGATTAGCATTGAGTTGCCAACAATTGCCATTATAACAGGGGAATTACCTACCACAGATATCTAAAAGTCAAAGGATTTATAGGGATTACGTCCAGAGGCAACTTCAGACACTGTGCTATGTCTGCCTCCAGAAGGCAGAAGTACGTCATCAGAAGCATGGAGAGAGAGAGAGAGAGAGAGAGAGAGAGAGAGAGAGAGAGAGAGAGAGAGAGAAGGGGGAGTGGGGGCGGAAGCATGTAGGACCTGATAGCACCTCCCCTTGAGCATGATGGTAACTTCAGATGGAGCTTAAATGAGTAGCTAAACCTGATTATGGAAGAAGGCTGAGAATGGAGACAAAATAATGAAATGCTAGAGCTATGTCTTCTTTTAATATGAGTGATGAAGGGTCAGGCAACAAGAGCCAGTAGTCTCTTCTGTCAAGAAGTCAAGCAACAAGTCTTCCTAAGCAGAGAGGTTATTTTATGTGGTAACGCTACAAGAAATGTAGAGATTGAGACAAATTGAATAGGTTCACAGCACGGCTGGCATGGAAATTAATTAGGAATGGAGCTTGCACAACCAGATTATATGAGGTTCTTAGTACCTTCGTGCAGTGATGCAGTGTGTTACAAGTGTATTGATGAAGCTGGTGGTTTGGGAGTAGTTAGCAGATTGGTCTATGAGAGGTCTCTAGTAAACTCATGGAGTGTTTCACATATATACATGTCCAGGCCATATTGACCAAGGAGGGATACTGCGGTGGAAGAGGGGATGGAAATCTTTGTAGCTTTTGATAGTTACTAGCATACTTTAGAATCTGGTCTTGAGGGTTGTGAATCTGTACTGTTTCAAATAATTTTTTTTTTTTTTGGTAAGGAAACTGTTTCAAATAATTTCTTGCTGGTAATTTTAGAAGTTAGTAATTTCATATCTGCATGGAAAAATAATGATAATTCATGGATCTGGTTTGCATGATTCTGTAACTCCTCCCTAAAGCGCTCAAAGCAAATTTCATCATGGCTTAACGTGGCTGAACTCAATGATAGGTTCAGTTTATCTAATCACAGTACAATGATGCGAAAAAAGATGTGGTAAAGAAATTTTGGTGATTACAGGTCTGACAAGCTTTAGCTGTGGAACAAGTTCCTGATATACACACTATTCTTCGTCTACATCAAATGGCTCATATGAAGTTCTCGACCCCTCTGCCATGTATCGGCAGATTGCAGAAATTACTCGAGTATTGAGAAGCGGTGGAGTTTTTGTGGGAACCACCTTCCTCCGGTACACTCCGTCTACTCCCTGGATAATACGGCCTTTCAGACAGGTACATCGTATGCATACTGCTTGGCACATTAGACCCATTTTTCTTCTTGTAATACGAGTTTTGTACACTGTAACCTGCATACATTGCTACTCCGCTTGGACCATGAGGAGATGAGAATAAGATATACTAATTCACTTACGAATGGATTGTCGTTTCATTAAGGTCTGCGATAGAGGTTTAGATTTTGAACATCCAATGCATGTGTATTAAAAAGTAATCCATCTTGTGGTCTGATGCGAGCCCACTTGCTCCAGCTTTAGTATATCATTTCATCAATGACTACTTGTGTGACTGTTTTCTGTTAGAATTGGGTGTATAAACACAACGAAATAGAGAGTAAATGCGAGAAAGAGAAATTGAGATACAAGATCTATCCTGATTCACCCTTAAACTAGGGCCACATCCAATAAGAGATTCTATTATAATTAGCACCCTGCACCTCTCTGTTACAACTTTCAATAAAAGATAAAGAGATTATATATAGACAGCATAAGAAAACCCTAGGAGCCGAGAAAGTCCTAGGCCATTCAATAACTAGTCACGGGCCTAAGCCCAAACTACCAATAAAATACTAACCGAAATTATAAAAACTCTCCGGTGGGACCATTAGTAAGTAATTCAAATTACTAAAACACCCACATGCAAGATCTATTTCAAATATTCAACACGTATTCCCCGTAGGAGATAATCTATGAGTTGATTAGTCTGGATCTCCTTTTTCGCTCAATGTCTTGGTTAAACCATTCTACCTAGGCTGAATCTAACCCTCTCCTTTTCCGAAGTTGAAATTTCTTGAGCAAATGGTTCTGATCCGTGCACCTACAACTCACTCTGCATAACTCATAGTGCAATTACAATATTTTGTGATGCTAGGACAGCTTCTGATTGCCACATACCATGCACTCTTACAACTTTCTGATGTATGCTGGACGATCTCATCCTTTGTTAAACTCCCTCATAGAGTGTCTTGTGAAGACAAAATGAAATGCTCTCAGACAACAATATGGACCGAAAGGTTTTCTTCCTTCATGGTCTTAGCATCTCTGTCCAGGCGGATTTCCACGAAACTCTCTTTTCATACGGAGTGATTTCCTTAAGGTTGTCTCAAAGACAAGCTGTTATTCTCATAATGCGCGTCAAGCTTGTTTGTGACGATGTTTGGTTGTGTGGCAGAGAACTGCGCAGAGTATCAGCTTTCTGACTGCCGAAGAGATCGAGGATTTGTGCACTTCGTGTGGTCTAACCAATTACGCAAGCAAAATTCAGCAGTCCTTCATCATGTTCTCTGCTCAGAAGCCTTGACAACAAGTAATGCTCAAAATTAAGATATTATTTGCCCCATGATTAGTTTCAGTGTTTCTTCCTTATCAATAAATTAAGTGGGTCACTACATGATTTCTGAGAACATGTGAAATTATAAGCTTGAGTTCTGGGGAGGTTTAAAGTATTGTATTGTTACCAATAAGAAATAAATGCATTTTGGTGTCAAAATGATGATACTTTAGGGCCTTCTTTGAGAGAGGGGCCGGAATGACAGTGCAACGGCCAATGCCAGGGTCGATTTTTTTGTTAATGATGATTTGACTCCAATGTTTGATGGTCCCAGATGGTCAAGTTGATAAAAACATCGTGTTAGTCTGGGCAAACTGATCCAATTTGTTTCTAGTGTTTAGGTGACCAAAACAATTCCCAAGAGTTTTCTCTGTTATTCTTCTCTGAGATAAGACCAAGTTCTTGAAGCTGCACATAAGGTTAACAGGCACACCAAAGAAGTAAGTCGAATTGACTCTTATGATGTACTTCATTAGACAAAAGAGTTTTCTTTTGTTCTTCTTTTATGAGAAAAGACCAAGTTCTTGGAGCTGCACATAAGGTTAACATGTAGACCAAAGAACTAAGCCGAATTGACTCTTATAATACACCTTATTCCAAAGGAAAAGAAGGGATTTAAATAATCACAAGAGAAAGGAATCGGAGAGATTAACTAAAAATGCCTTTTGAATTCTAGCAAGAGAAAGGAGTGAAATGTTACATGTTATGACTGTAACTGTAATGTCTTTTCACGTGATTGTAATAAAAACTACAATAAGGGTAAAACTAGGGAAGAAGAAACTATTATTTGATAAAAGCACAAATGCCCAAATTAACTACTCCTGATCCCGCCTGTATACGTACCTATACGTTTGCAATAAAGAGTCTACTTATGTGTGCAAAATCTTGTGATATTCATGGGATTCTTTGTGAGCTTCAACACATTGGCTCTACACATTTATATGTACTCTAATTGATTATGTTCATAATGTTAACAATTTGTACATGAAAACCACACTAGCATCACTCTTAGATCTTTCTTTTGGAGAAAGGGCTCTACATGGGAGCTAGCTCCTACAATATTAAGTGATATATATGATATATAATTAGTTTTGGGTGTGAATATTGTCACGGCCCAAAACCTACCAAGATGGGGAATAACACGGCCGTCCTTTCGCCAAAGGGACGTTGCCTCAAACCACCCAAGAGTTCCAATGATATCGCTTTCGTTC
This sequence comes from Syzygium syzygioides, assembly GCA_031216285.1. Classification (NCBI taxonomy): domain Eukaryota; kingdom Viridiplantae; phylum Streptophyta; class Magnoliopsida; order Myrtales; family Myrtaceae; genus Syzygium; species Syzygium syzygioides. The sequence goes on from CM062244.1 coordinate 3,169,580, forward strand.
TATTAGCTGCTAAACAAAAAACCTGAAAGGTTGGAAAAAGAGGGGTGTAAGCAACCACAGCTCTGTAAGCAGTGCGTATCTCTTTTAAGCAGATCGAGCAACCACTATGCATGTATACAAAGCAATACCAGAATTTCAGAAGCCAAACCCAAGGTTTAAAATACATATAGAATCACATAAGAGTTATTTCATTTCATCAAAACTTTGTACAAGTCACAAATACACATTTAAATCCACAATCACAATTCGAACTATCAATGGTCAAGTCTATTGATCAATCTCTATAAAAACCATGTCAATGATCCATTCCATTGACTAATCTCAAATTACACATCAATGGTCTATTACATTGATGAATCACATATCATATCAAATGTCGATGGTCAATTCCATCGACCAATCTATTGCTCAATATCTAACTATGGTCATGACACAAAATCTTGTGACAAGGCTATCAAGATTCCTCCCTTGGCAAGGTCTCCACCTACAAAGTCGGTGGCTCGACCCAGAAGGATATCCTAAACCCGGTATGTTATATTTATAATGTGATCCCACATTTAAGTTTGGCCCACGTTTTCTCTTTTAACTGACGGTTATCCACATTCGGTTTTTTCCACGCTTCGTACCCCTTCGGTGATAACCGCCCTCTTCAGTAACCGCCTTGATGGGAAGCGGTTTATAAAAGTGAATGTTCATTCCATAAGGGCTAACACAAGGTCTAACGCAAACCTTCTCATTCGGTAATACACCATCAGTATGCGAGGGGATTGGGTTAGTAGAGTGCGCCCGTAATCGCTTCAAATTAACGTCGAACTACTGTGGATTTTCGACGAACGTAAGGTTGAACAATGGCTGGAGGTCAGTTTATTTTCGATCCTGTTTTCCGCATTTGATTCTAATTGTGCATGAATTTTGTTCTTCAATGCACAAAAGAATCCTTCAGTTTTAGTCTTACATTTGGTATCAAAGCATGTTTAGTGCCTCTGCCTTGTTCTTGTTGAATTTTTGTTGAATTTTGGGTGCAATTTTTGGTAATTTCGGAGATGAACAGTAACTCCGCTTTTGGGGCTAAGAGGAAATCGATGATTCCGGCCAAAATTCAGACAATCCACCGCTCAACTTCGGACCGGCACGGTCGCACCGCCATGGAGAAGAATAGCCCTAAGTTAATCTGGCATTTCGGTGGTCGCCGGAGGCTATTTGAGCGGCGGAAGTTGCGGGTTGGGTTTGTGCATTTAGACAGAATTTTTCTTGATTCACGCCATTTTTCGCTGTTCTTCGCCGTTCCACCGCGCATTCGACCGAATGGGTCTCCTCCGGTAGCCCATATCATACCAAAATAATTAATGGGTTTCGGAGACCACGTCGGCGCGACCACATGGACCCAAAATTCGGCGAAAACAACCAAAAAATTGGCTTAAATCAAGAAATGCTAAGTTTCTTGAAAGTGACTTGATTAGTGGGAGTGATCGATTAAAGGGCATTGTTCCTGAGAAAGATCATTCAGATACTCAACCTTCCACTTTAAGTACTAGGTTGGTTGTTGTTCATAATGCCCCTTCAGTTCAGCCGGCTATTGAACAACCAACAATTGAAGTTCCACAACTTGCTGATAATGATCCGGTAGATCCAGTTGTTCAACAATTACCAAAAGCTGTTGAACAACCAGTTGACCAACACGCTCCTCTAGAGAATGTTGATACAACATTAAGAAGATCTACCAGAATGAGGAAATCAGCAATTCCTAGTGATTATATTGTGTATCTACAAGAGTCTGACTATAATATTGGAGCTGAGAATGATCCTGAAACGTTTTCACAAACCATGAGTAGTGATGAATCCATTTTGTGGTACAATGCCATGAAGGATGAGATGAGTTCTATGGCATCAAATAAAGTCTGGAATTTGGTTGAGTTGCCTAATGGTGTAAAAGTCATTGGCTGTAAACGGGTCTTCAAAACTAAGAAGGACTCGTTGGGCAATATTGAGAGATATAAAGTTAGACTCGTTGCCAAAGGATTCACTCAAAAAGAAAGAATCGATTACACGGAGACCTTTTCTCCTGTATCTAAGAAAGATTCTCTTCGTATTGTTTTGGCCTTGGTTTCCCATTTTGATATGAAATTACATCAAATGGACGTGAAAACGGCGTTCCTCAATAGGGACTTAGAGGAGGAGGTATACATGAAACAACCTGAAGGATTCTCCTCTAGTAAAGGTGAGCAATTGGTGTGCAAGCTTAAGAAATCTATATATGGCCTGAAACAAGCATCCCGTCAATGGTATTTAAGGTTCCATGATGTCATCTCTTCATTCGGTTTTGTAGAGAATATCATGGATCAATGCGTATACCAGAAAGTCAGTGGGAGCAAAATTTGTTTTCTTGTACTATATGTGGATGATATTTTACTTGCAACCAATGATAAGGGGTTGTTGCATGAGGTGAAACAATTCCTCTGTAAGAGTTTTGATATGAAAGATATGGGTGAGGCATCTTATGTCATTAGCATTAAGATCCATAGAGATAGAACTCGAGGAGTTTTAGGACTATCTCAAGAAACCTATATCAATAAGGTCTTGGAGATATTTCGGATGAAAGATTGTTCACCAAGTGTAGCACCCATTGTGAAGGGTGATAGGTTCAATTTGAACCAGTGCCCGAAAAGCGATTTGGAAAGGGAACAAATGAAAAACATCCCATATGCTTCTGCTGTCAGAAGCTTGATGTATGCTCAGGTTTGCACTCGACCTGACATCGCTTTTGCGATGGGAATGTTGGGAAGATATCAGAGTAATCCAGGGATGGACCACTGGAAAGCTGCAAAGAAAGTAATGAGATACCTTCAAGGTACTAAAGGCTACATGCTTATGTATAAACGGACTGACAACTTGGAAGTAGTTGGTTATTCGGATGCGGATTACGCTGGTTGCGTTGATTCTCTAAAATCAACATCAGGATACATTTTTATGTTAGCTGGCGGAGCCGTGTCATGGAGGAGTGCGAAGCAGACTTTAACTGCTACTTCCACTATGGAGGCTGAGTTCGTTTCTTGTTTTGAGGCTACCTCGCATGGTGTATGGTTGAAGAGTTTCATTTCAGGGCTTAGAATTGTTGATTCTATTTCTAGGCCATTAAGAATATATTGTGACAATTCACCTGCAGTTTTTACGGCTAAAAATGCTAGAAGTGGCAGTCGAAGTAAGCACATCAACATTAAGTATTTAGCCATAAAGGAACGTGTTAAGGAGAATAAAGTGATCATTGAACACGTTCGCACTGAATTGATGATAGCTGATCCTTTAACTAAAGGCATGTCGCCTATGAAGTATAAGGATCATGTGACCAGTATGGGAATAGTTCCCATGATGTGATTTATCGTCATATGGACGACTTTTGTTGTTTGAAACTCTTATTCAATTGTAATGTTATTCTCAATTTCTGGTGTACACATTCAGTTGTTTATGAGAATAACAATTATCCTTGGTTCTGGAATAAACATAGGGCTTATTCATTAAGATGTGTTATCACATATTGGCTAACATTAAAGGAATAAGATGTATTGTAATACATGGAAGATATTACTCGCTCTTAGAGGACGTATCGCCATAATTCATGTGTCTTGTTTCTTTTCTTAAGCATATGGTTTTCGTGGATTTTGTTGGGTAATCTTTATGATGAAAATGTTGGGATCAAGTGGGAGAATGTTATATTTATAATGTGATCCCACATTTAAGTTTGACCCACGTTTTCTCTTTTAACTGACGGTTATCCACATTCGGTTTTTTCCACGCTTCGTACCCCTTCGGTGATAACCGCCCTCTTCAGTAACCGCCTTGATGGGAAGCGGTTTATAAAAGTGAACGTTCATTCTATAAGGGCTAACACAAGGTCTAACGCAAACCCTCTCATTCGGTAATACACCATCAGTACGCGAGGGGATTGGGTTAGTAGAGTGCGCCCGTAATCGCTTCAAATTAACGTCGAACTACTGTGGATTTCCGACGAACGTAAGGTTGGCTGGAGGTCAGTTTATTTTCGATCATGTTTTCCGCATTTGATTCTAATTGTGCATGAATTTTGTTCTTCAATGCACAAAAGAATCCTTCAGTTTTAGTCTTACACGGTATGCATACCTAAAACCCCTCAATGGGTTCACAGTCATATTGAACATCAAACAATCATCATCCAATATCAGAAATCCAATTTAGAATACATTTCACAAACCACACAAATAACTTTCTCGCAACACGACTCAACCTCCAAAAATATATTTTGGCATTTCTTGAATCATTTCCGAAGTTATTTCATAAACTAATTCATAACGCGATACACATATGTATCCTTTCACAATACATTTCCAAAAATGATTCTCAAATGATTCTCAAAATTCTTCATAAATCGATATATATAACTTTTAACAAAAGAATTCTTTTCATAAAGAATTTCCTCAATTTATTTCACGATAATCGATATATAAGCCATTTCAAATAATCAACAGAGTAGTAAATGCCCGATCCGAGCTTTTATGCAATAACAATGCTATTTAACTCATAACATATCCGATTCATATCGCTTTCGAATTATGAGTTTACAAACTCAAAGAAGAGATAGCATCACTCACCTGGAATCCCTAAAAATCACACCACGGCTCTCACTCGAACCAAAAATCTCGTAATCCTATTAATTAAACGAGAATCGACGTCAACACCAAGTAAAACACTATGATAATTACGAAATGGCCAAACGATGCTTAAACGTTAACAGGACAACTCAAAAGCTCCAACAAATTGCTCATCCAAAACGATTATGCAAATCATCCGCAATGTGAAACTTGAATGCAAAACTTGATCGCCCCATAACTTCCTCCATCGAGCTTCAATCCTATCAAACTTATAGTCAAAAGAAAGCCCGTTCCGAGTATTACAAAAGCCCCAACTTGGCCATCTCAAAATCGAGCCAAAAATCGAAGAAAATTGGCCTAAGAGCCTATGGTCGCGCATTGTTTACCTCGCGCGACCAACTTCAAAAATTCATATCAGGTAAACCGTAAGTCTAAATTAGGTTCCGTAAAATCCCACCGCTCCATGGCACCCTAAATTGGCAATTTTTTTATATATATGCGCATCTCAATGACTTAAAAATCGGACTTTGCAGCTCTAATTTCCCAAAATATCGAATTTAAACCCTAAATCGGAAAACTTTTCCGATCGGACGAACGAGGGGCGCAAGTACACACTGGGCGTTGCTAATCGAAGTCGAATCGACTTGGCGAGATCCTCGTGACGCAAAACCCCCTTCTCCTCTCTTCTTCTTCTTCTTCCTTCTCTTTTCCTCTCTCTCTCTCTTTCCCTTTTCCTGGTGAAAGCTCTTAGTCTACTCTCTCTTCCTTTTTAAGGAGCAGAACGTGCCCCCGTCTTTTCCCTTTCATTTCTATTCCTTTGACTTTTCAACCTTTTGCTTTTCTTTTTTTTTTTAAATCCAGATATTACTTTCTCCCCTCCTTACAAAAATTTTGTCCTCAAAATTTGCACTTACCTCAATTAACAAACAAATAAGGATATTTGCATGTTTTCTCCTCCTAAAAATTCCCAAGAAGCCCTTTTCGATTTTTGTCATTGGATCTTTATATATATTCTCAATAAACTTCTCTGCTTCTTTAAGCTTACTAGCACATCCCAAAGGTCCACCACGCTTCCACTGTGCCTCTGATCAAAAATCAGTTTTGCTTTCTTTTCTATTTCAGGTTTATTATGCAAGCCTCATGTACACAATTGCAAGCTCAAAAGCCAAGAATTTGTGTCATTCTTGAATTAACTGGCCAATTTACCATTCTCGTAATCCTCCCTGAAGTACTTGTCGACCAAACCATTTTCCATATTTCGCAAGTCCTCATTTTCATGAAACTGGAACCTCTACATGGCTTCAATCCCGTCTTCTCGCTCTACAAGCTTCGGCCCTTCACCATTAGGCATTCCCTTCAAAACCAGCTCTATAAAAAGTCCCACTCTTACCACTTCAATATCAACAGACATTACTAGATTAATAAACCCTAAGAGGCATGCACCACCCACAAGTGAAATTAAGTTTTTCTGAGAGATAGGATCTTGTATCCCTTTTGTTGGGCCAACACAAAGATTTCCCAGGATATATGCCACCTCTTTTCTTACATCAAATGGGGCTGATAAAACGAGGCGTAATGATCATGGCAATGCCTCACTCGAATATATTAACCTTTTGTGTTAACCATTGGCTATATTAGATGACACCTATGCTACTTCCTTCTTCAAGACTTGGTGCTCACTCTTTTCTGCATTGCACCTTTTCCCTGGTATGTAATAGCAGCCTTCAACTCTTTGACAACCGAGGAAGTTTGAGCTTCGAAAAGAGATTACACCTCATTGACCACCATATCATTGCCAGGGGAGACATCACCATCACCATCACCATCACCATCACCATCACCATCACCATTAATACTGCCACTAACCCCAATCCTGTATAACCGCTTCGCACAAATTAATGATTCTCTTCTTTCTTTCCCCACGGCTTTAACTTGTCACCACCTCCTTTGTGCTGCAACATTGCCAACTGAAGACTTGATAGGATCTGTCTAGAGAGGCGAGACGTCAATGGCCATTGTCGAACACCAATGAGAAGCAAGAGAATTTAATCGATCGAGAGAGAGGGAGGTTGAAGAATGGCGCAACATGTGAACCTTTCAATGCCTTGTCGCTGGGTTTAGATCAAGCCTTCAGTAAGACATAAGCACCTCGCTGCCATGTGATTTCAACTATCTACAAGTATAAGCTCAACTTTACCATTTTTATCACCAAAATTCTGAAATTCCTTTTTCCGTCCACTTCTACTAATCATCACCAAATTTCACATTTATTGTTTAGTCTCCCCATTTTGTATTACTATCCTCAAATCAATCCACCGAAAATTATTGCTTGCAATCTGTCATGCCCAAAATATCATACTACCGCAGTATACTAGTATCTAAACTATCTCCAAATTATCAATTACTACATAGTCTCTACTATATCCAAAGTATCATCAATTAACAAAATATTGTTACGACAATTTTCTCTAGTACCATAAAGTTGATAATCATTCGCTAACACTTGAAATATAATCTACAGAATATCTATCAAATCAAAACATAGCACAACCTGAATTTCCACAAGTTGTCTATTCTCCTTTTAACATTCCATTTACTTCAATTACATACATAGTCCAAGAACATCGCATCATCCACTTGAAGATTCGCGCAAATCAACTCTTATTTATTGCACAAAAACTTTCGAATTCTTTTCCTGTCTTTACTAATGCCTCAAGAAGAGATTATTAATAACACTATTTCAAAATTTACCAATCTAATACCATAAGATACTTAACTCTTAACACTCTCGAGACAAGGATCCACTTATTCAAATTTCCAATCTCAATTGTCTCCCCAATTACCCATAAATCTTTTCTAAGAATTTTACCACTTAAGAGATCATCTCTTACGATTGAATGCTTACAACTTCCCAAATCACTAAGATAGGAGCATATCTAGTTTCCATTAAATTCAATGGTCTTAAGTTCTTAACTTAAAGAATTATCACTTAAAATTATCTCTTCTTAATTCAAAAACTGAAGCACTTGCCTCGTGCTACCATTTTACTAAAAACGCAACTGAAATTGACAATCTCCACTAGTCCCACAAAATTTTTTTAGAATAAGATCATAACCTGCTATTCAGAAGTTCACAAGCTAATCACACATATTTACCATAAGTAAATCTCTGTCTCACATGTCAATTCAAGCTTATAACTTCTAAGATCAATTCTTATAATACCAAATATCGCCACATATCAAGACTTCCAATGTAAATTCTCCTTTGCTAACCAAGAAAAATAACCTATCTGAACTAGCAACTTTTGCTCTTCATCCCTATTCTTTGTCAGCGATTTCTTTAATTATCCATACCTCGTCCAAAATATGCTCTAGAGGCAATTTATCAAGTTGGGAAAGTATATGATGTCTTGTGATCTCACCTTCCCGCCCGACTTTCGCATCAATTTGAATGAGCCCTGAATATTTGATAAAATGTTGTCTTCAACCTTCCAATTTCATCTACCAGCATTTCCCTTTTTACCGGCTGCTCAAGATTTTCACTCTCCAGTTCATTAATCAACTTATTAGATAATTTGGAGGCTCTAACATGTTTCTCACATTCTAATTAAAGGGATAAATTCTTTGCTTCCAAATCTCCAACAAAATTTTGCAAAATAAATATTTCAACTTGTGCATTTACATCTTTCTCCACTTCTTCCTCATTTGAATTTCTTCTTGCAAAAAGTGTACATAATTTTCCGAACCCGACAAGCGTGCCCCACTTGATTGTACGTAAGTCACACATTCTTATTTTGTAACTCCTGCACTGTTAATCTGGAACATGTAGGGTCGAGACTTGCCTACTCCACTAGGGAGGAGAACACTCTATAGCACCCATTAAAGCCCTTAATTTCTTCCCACAAAGACTTTACATCTCTCTCCAACTCCCTATTTTTGCCAGTTGACGCATCACGATTGCCTTCAGCTTTCAGATTTTCATCAACGGATCTGCAAATGCCATCTACAAAAACTTCAGAATCCATAACCTCGATTATTATATCATCTCTATTACTAAACACACCCTCATCTACAACAATTTCCACAATAAGAAGTGCACTGGTACCCCAAAAACGTACTGGTGGCGATGGCGGTGGTGGAGGATTCATGGTTCCTGTCGGGGTTCTGAAATTATTTGGTTGAAAACAACCGTGAGATACTTCTCAGTAAGTACACTCCTAAACCCAATATAGGCTATCACGTACTTCCAGACAATTTCGCAAAACACGCAAACATACACACATACCACATAATCACATAGCAAGCAATTTAATACAAATCCAAGTATGCACAATTTCCATGTTATGCACTCTTTCCATTCTCACACTATTCCATCCACATTCATCGCCAGTGACCCGCGTATACGTACACGCCTCGAGTACACTGCGACCTCTTTCCACAACACTTCCGGGCTCGTGTAAACGTACACGCCTCAGGCCATGTTTCTTGCCCACGTAAACGTACACGCCTCAGGCTCAACATCTGCCACCTACTGCGCAATCCGCGTAGAAGTTCACGCCTCAGACTAGTAGTCTTCCGGAAATACCGGGTATCGTCCCGCGTAAACGTACACGCCTCAGGACGGCACACTTTCCACAATCTTTCATACCATGCCACACACTATTCCTTTCTTACTCATGCACACACTCAGCACGCTTTTACCACGATAAATTTGCCCATTACACGCGGCCCGCACACGCGTTATTTAACTCATAATTCATACTCACTAAACATAGGACATGACAATATCAATAATTAATTAAATCTAACTCACGTGTTCACCCAACAAGCATATATAATTACTCAATTCAATCACTAGTATTTATTTATAAATAAATGTGCATCCAACACATAAATTCCCATTTTTCTCCAACTAAAAGGTGTCGGATTAATTCCGATCCTTCACGGAACTTTCTCGCCTTACTTTCTAGGTTCCAAAAATTCAATTTACGTCTCGATCGGACCTTCACAGCTCTGTGAACAGTCATCCACAGCATGTGAACAGTGTTTCGCAGTATATGAACAGTAATTCGCAGCCCTCATTTTTCTGAATTTTCCAATAAAAACTTTCTGGTTTCAAAACTAAGGCCCGCCAACTGATTCCACTTCTAATTCATGCCATTCCGCACCTACCCTATGCCCGGTTTCTCCTAAAATTGTCTGTCGATACTCGAAATCCTAAATTAGGTTTAGGCGCGACTTACCCGCGTTCTAGACTTTCTCGGCTAGAACGAAAAGCGGTGGCACTTAATCGGGGATGACGGCAACAACGTACAACTTCCGGGTGGCGGCGATCGGCTTGGACGGCGATGGCGTGGCTTGTGCGTGGCCGAGGGCCTTACGGCCAAGAGAGAGAGGGAGGGAAACAGAGAGAGAGAGAGAGGGACGGCGGAGGGGGGTGATGGTGGCGTACGGCGGCGTGGACGGTGGCTTGAGTGTGGTCGGGTGTGGTGGCGGCGAGCGGCGGCGCCGGTGGTGGAGAGAATGGCCAAGGAAGAACTCACGATGGAGGAGGGGGAAACTCACGGCCAAAAAAAAAAAAAGAAAAAAGGGGGGGGAAGATTCATGAAGGAGAGGGAGAGAGGGGAGAGAGTCTTATCTAGAAACTTTGACCCAAAAAAATATCTAAAGCAAAAATAACTAAAATGCCCCTTCTTCCATAAGCATGCCCCTTGTTAATCCTTAAGGGCAAAACAGTCAACTTCTTCGTTTCTTATCCAAATTGAATTTTTCCGAAGAATTTGAGCAGACCAAAAATTCACACGTGTCACGTGCAACGTCGTCCTAATGTTCCGGCGTGACTCCCTAATTTTTCGGTGTCCAATTTAGGCAAAATTTCCATAATTAAATTCTATTAAACACTACCCGAACGTTTCTCGAGCTAACGGGCGGCTTGCTTGAGAAATTCGCGAAATCGACTCATGACTGATACTAAATCGAGTCACGTGCAAGTCCATCCGGTGCGTGATAATCTCGATTCTCATTAAAATCGCGAAGATCAATCACTTGATCCGAGGGGTACGATCATTCGGTATAATTTCGGAATCATTCGTTAAGTCGTTTCGTGGTCCAACGGAATCACCCGCGATCTACTACTAGGACAATGACGAACTGACCCCGAACTATCCTTGGATCGGCCACGGTGGCTCAAAATATCACTTACGCGATTTAATGGTCGAAATCCATTCACGATCGAATTTCCTTTAGTTGCGCGAATTTAATTCCCCTATTAGCCTTTCCCTAATGGTTAGCATTCCCAGGAATGATTAGTTCCGGGCGAAAATTTTACTACGAGCACACCTCATATAATTCAATTATTTAATATTTCCAATTAGCGGAAATTTCGGAATGTCACAATCTTCCCCCCTTATGAAATTTCGTCCTCGAAATTTACAGTCTCACTACTACTTAAGATTTACAACCATTATTGCTACTCGAACAACTGGGGATACTGACGTTGCATCATTTCTTTGCTTTTCCAGGTTGCGCCCTCAGTCCCGTGGTGCTCCCAGATAATCTTAACCATCGGGATTGTCTTGTTCCTCAAAACCCGCTCCTTTCGATCTTCAATTCTGACCGGTCTTTCAACATTTGACACTTTGTCATCGATTTCTATTTCTTCAAAATTCAATACGTGCGCAGGGTCCAGTTCGTACTTCCTTGACATTGATATGTGGAACACGTTGTGAATTGCGATAAATTTGGCGGTAACGCAAGGCGATACGCCAAATCTCCAATCCTTCTAACACTTCGAAGGGTCCCACAAACCTCGGACTCAATTTGCCCTTCTTACCAAACCGGGATAATCCTCGCATGAGCGATACCTTTAGAAATACGTGATCCCCTATCTGGAATTCCAGAGGTCTTCGCCTTCTGTCTGCATAATTATTTTGACAGCTCTGCGCTGTCCTCAGCCTTTCACGAATGATCTTAATTGCCTCAATCGACTGTTCCACTAGTTTTGGCCCCATTATAGCTCGTTCTCCCACTTCATCCCAACACACGGGCATTCTACAAGCATGACCATATAACGCTTCAAAGGGCGCCATTCCAATACTTTGCTGGAAACTATTATTATAAGCGAACTCCACTAAGGGCAGTTGCTCTTCCCATTTACCCTAAAAATCCAGCACGTATGCCTTGAGCATATCCTCTAGTGTCTGAATCGTCCTCTCAGATTGGTCATCTGTCTGAGGATGATAAGATGTACTGAACTGCAATTTAGATCCTAACGCTGTCTGCAGACTTTTCCAAAAATTGGCGGTAAATCTAGGATCACGATCCGATGTTATAAACACTGGTACCCCATGCAAACGAACTATCTGCTGTACGTATAATTCTGCATACCGTTCCAATGCGAAATCCTTTCGCACTGCCAGAAAGTGTGCTGACTTAGTTAATCTGTCAACAATCACCCAAATGGTGTCATGACCTCTTTGACTTCTCGGCAATCCCGATATAAAATCCATGGTTATATGCTCCCATTTCCACTCTGGGATTTCCAACGGTCGCAACAATCTTCCAGGTTTGCAATGTTGCGTTTTCACCTGTTGACACGTCAGACATTTAGCTACATGTTTTGCTATATCCGACTTCATACCATTCCACCAATAAAATTGTCTCAAATTCTTGTACATTTTTGTACTGCCTGGGTGTATACTGTACTGACTACGACGCGCTTTATATAAAATTTCTTCCTTAACTCTTGCATCGTCTGGCACACATAACCTTCCACGAAATTTCAATACACCGTCCTCAAATACCTGAAAATCCGGCTTCCTCCTAGCAACGTCCATCCCAATGACCTTCTGTATCTCTGGGTCCGTAGATTGCAAGGTTTTAACTTTAACTTGGATCTCCGGCTCAATCCTTAACGTAGCTAACAGACTCGAGACTTGACTTACTTCAAATTTGAATTCTGAGTCTCGCACATTCTCCAATAGGATCCACTCCTTGACCATTAAATGCGCGATACTTGACTTCCGGCTCAACGCGTCCACTACTTGGTTTGCCTTTCCATGGTGATATAGAATATCACAATCATAATCTTTCAATAATTCCATCCAATGTCGTTGCCTCATATTCAACTCCTTCTGCGAAAATAAATACTTGAGACTCTGATGGTTAGTATAAATTTGGAATCTCTCTCCACATAAATAATGTCGCCAAATCTTCAAGGCGAACACTATTGTGGCTAATTCCAAGTCATGCGTCGGATAATTCAATTCATGTGGCCTCAACTGCCTGGATGCATAGGCTACCACTCGCCCATGTTGCATTAATACACACCCTAACCCTTTCAACGACGCGTCACTGTATATCTCATATCCTCCAGGTCCTGATGGAATCGTCAACACTGGTGCCGTCGTCAACCTCTGTTTCAACTCCTGAAAACTTCTTTCACACTTGTTGGTCCACTCAAACTTCATTTCCTTTTTCAACAATTGTGTCAACGGCATTGCTATTGATGAAAATCCTTCTACGAAACGACGATAATACCCCGCTAAACCTAGAAAACTCCGGATTTCCGTTACCGTCGTTGGTCTAGGCCACTTCATCACAGCTTCAACTTTCGATGGGTCCACAGAAATCACTTCTCCGGAAATCACATGCCCCAGAAACGCTACTCGACTGAGCCAGAATTCACATTTACTAAGCTTAGCATACAACGCGTTCTCCCTTAAAGTCTGCAAAACCTTTCTCAAATAGAATTCATGTTCCTCAGAACTTTTTGAATATACCAATATATCATCAATAAAAACAATCACGAATTGATCTAAGAATTCCTTAAACACCCGGTTCATCAAATCCATAAAGGCAGCAGAGGCGTTCGTTAATCCGAACGGCATTACCATAAATTCATAATGTCCGTATCTCGTTCTAAACGCCGTTTTCGATATATCCTCCTTTCTAATCCTCAACTGGTGATATCCCGTTCTCAAAACAATTTTAGAGAACACCGAAACCCCTTATAATTGATCAAACAAATCATCAATTCTCGGTAAGGAATATTTATTTTTAATCGTCACTTGATTCAGCTGCCTATAATCAATGCACAACCTCAATGATCCATCTTTCTTTCTAACAAATAACACTGGTGCTCCCCACGGAGACGCACTGGGACGAATAAACCCCTTATCTAACAACTCTTGTATCTGCACCTTTAACTCCTTCAATTCCGACAACGAAATCCTATAGGGTGCTTTCGAGATTGGCTCAGTTTCCGGTGCCAACTCGATCACAAATTCTACCTCCCTTTCCAGCGGTAATTCCGGTAATTCTTGAGGAAACACATCGGGATATTCACATACTATCGCTATATTCTCAAGTTTCGACTCTTCAGCCGTCGAATCCACTACTACAGCTAAAAATCCTTGACATCCTTCATTCAACAATTTTGTCATTTCCACCGAGGATATCAACGGAATCGAGGATCCTCCTCGACTTCCCACAAATTTAAATTCCTGATGTCTAACAGGGTTAAATTGGATCACCCTACTATTGCAATCCATAATAGCCCTCTATCTAGACAGCCAGTCCATTCCTACTATCACATCAAAGTCGTACATGTCTAAGACCACTAGATTAATCAGTTCCTCCCTATCTCCAATTACGATCTTACCGTTCGGACAACCCAGCAAAATCAACATCTTATCATTCAAGGGGGTCGTCACACATAGCATAACATCAAGCAATTGCGGTTCTATCCCAACTAACTCAACAAACTATTTCGATATAAAAGAATGCGACGCTCCAGGATCAAATAAAGCATACGCAGCATGGTTGTACAGAGAAATCGTACCTGTAACAACCCCTGGTGCATTCTCAGCCTCTCATCTGGCCATCGCATAAACACGTCCTTGCGCTTGAGGCCTATTCGGGTTCGCCATTTGATTCGTTCTAGTCTGATTCCCATTCCGAGGTGGTGGCAATGCGGGCGGTCTACTCTGCCTGGGACTTGGGCAATTCCTGATGTGATGCCCAAATCCTCCGCATCTAAAACATGCTCTACCTCTGTTTGGACATGGCCCGTTTTCATGACGACCTCCACAAATTCTACACGAACCATTCCCAATCCGGATCGGCTTTCCAATATTCCTTTTTGCTGGTGGAGTGAAACGCCTATTATCCACCATCGGCCTTTTTCCAGGATTACGATTATTCTAATCCGGGACAAATCTCGATCCGGATGTGGCGGCTCTATCCATTTGATCCTACGCAAGAATCTGGGCCCTATCAAATATCTGCTCATACGTTCTCAGATTTACTAGTAACAACTGGCTGCGGATATCAGCCCTCAATCCATCCAGAAATCTTCGCGCCTTATCCTCAGGATGTTCCACCATTCTCGGCGCGAACTTAGATAATCTCGCAAATTCCGCCTCATATTGGTCTACTGTCATCTGGCCCTGGCGGAGTCTCATAAATTCCGTAAGTTTTCTTTCTCTAGCACTAGCTGAAAAGTATTTCTCATAAAATCTCTCAGTAAAAATAACCCAAGTTTTGGCAGTACCTTCAGGAAAATTCTATCCTTGGTGGCTTTCTACCAATCATTCGCATTATCCTGCAGCTGATAGATTGCCAAGGTCACCTTCTCATGATCATTACACTCCAGCACCTCAAAAGCCTTCTCAAGTTCCTCGACCCATCTAGGTGCAGCCTCAGGATCTCCTTTCCTAGAAAACTTAGGGGGTTTCAACTTAATAAACTGCTCTACCAGCTGGTGCATAAGTCTATTAGTAACCACTTACCCCTGACCTTGGTTCTCGTTATTATCAGCAACAGCAACGGGCTCGGCAACTTGAGCAATCCGGGCAGCTCGCTCCTGAGTTTGCCGTTCTAATATATCATCAATCCGCTCTAGGGTTCTCATGGCTGCTTCCATTCTAGGATCCTCAACAGGTCTAACTCCCACTCCAGGGTTCGCTGCTACTCCAGCATATACTCCTAAATTTCCCATTGTTCCAACACCCATTCCAAGATCCTCGACGGCTCTAGCTCGAGCACGTCCTCTACCTCGGGATCCTCTACCAGTGCCCCTTTTTGGGACTCTTCCTAGTCCTCTTCCTTCGCTGCTCATCATCACGATTCTACCGTTCTACTATCTGCTATAATTCCACTCAGGAATTAGCAGTCTAAACCAGCTAGCTCAATCTGATTCTAAGCAGCGAATTAACACAAAAACTCACTCAACAAACAATTTCCCCACTACTAATCACGAAATCACAATCGTAAAAGCCTGAACACTTATCTTAGGTCCAGATGCACCTGCAATTCAATTACCACACAACAATCGATTTACTCAAATAATCACAACAAACAATCTGGAGTACGTGTAGCACTAGATATATCTATGGTTCACTAAAGTCTCCTTAAATTCCTACCCCAAAATCTCTGCTCCTTATCACTCCAATTCGACCAATCTTAGATCGAGCTAACCTTGCTCTGATACCAATTCAAACGTGGATGTCACGTCCCAAACCCCAACGGGCACGCGTCATCCACCTCGGGTCGATTCAAGCGACGTTCCAGGAATGTCGCTGACCTCAAAACGCCATCAGAGATTTACTACCACAGCGGATATCAATAATTAAACCCGGACAATTAAAACTGGGGAGAACAATCAGAGAGAATATGCAACTACTTTCATTCACAACTTATAAAATATTCACAACTTACAACCGCCAGACTTCACCACCACCACGTATACTTGCACTCTGTAATATAAAACATCGATATACCAAAAAGATCGATGACTTGACTTTCTATCCCAAAAATGTTACTTGCCAAAAACCTATTAAGAACCCTTGAACTAACCCTAACGCCCCTTGCTAGGCATTCATTCCGAGTCTGACTCCCCATCTTCTGATTCCGAACTCTCCTGAGCAGATTGCTCCTCTGAGGGCTCTGACTTTGCTTCGATCACAATCGGGTGATTGATGTCACCCGACTCAGCTGGAGCTGCATTCTGATACTCCTCAGCCAAGAAATCGAAGAAATTAAATTCAGGCACGTAATTAGGATCCATGTATTCCGCATACGGTTGTGCATAACCAGCCTCCTCATCGGGCTCCTCGGGATCATCAGGTTCCTCCTCAGGTTTCGCTTCGGGCTCCGTTTCAGGTTCAACCTCGTCCTCTGGTTCCTCCGGTTCCTCTTCCTCTGGTTCCTCCTCGGTATTTGTTCTAAATCTATGTCCATCGGATCATCCTCAGCTTGCAATGCTTCGGGCTCGAGCTCATACTCAGCCTCCGAAGATCCCTGAGCTGCGGCCGCTGAATGCAAGCCCGACTAAACTAAACTAATATCCACACTAGTCAACTCTCCGTCTATCAAGGGTACGGCCATCGGATCCCAATCCCTTACTAGCTCAAAGGGAACGTCAAAGCCCCTAACTGGCTCGAACTCATCCCCATCAGCATCCCGGAAAAACCAAGCAGTATATCGATGCTCCTCGAAAAGCGGTAAGCCTACTTCTACGAACACTGTGGTCGAGTGTCTAATCCAGGTAAAATTATCTGGCATAGGAAATTCTGCCACATCTAATTCGAAGTGCACCGGTACCCCAAAACGTACTGGTGGCATGGCGGTGGCGGAGGATTCATGGTTCATGTCGGGGTTCTGAAATTATTTGGTTGAAAACAACCGTGAGACACTTCTCAGTAAGTACACTCCTAAACCTAACCTAGGCTATCACGTACTTCCAGACAATTTTGTAAAACACACAAACATACACACATGCCACATAATCACATAGCAAGCAATTTAATACAAATCCAAGTATGCACAATTTCCATGTTATGCACTCTTTCCATTTTCACACTATTCCATCCACATTCCTCGCCAGTGACCCGCATACACGTACACACCTCAGGTACACTGCGACCTCTTTCCACAACACTTCCGGGCCCGCGTAAATGTACACGCCTCAGGCCATGTTTCTTGCCTGCGTAAACGTACACGCCTCAGGCTCAACATCTGCCACCCACTGCGCAATCCGCCTAGAAGTTCACGCCTCAGACTAGCAATCTTCCGGAAATACCGGGCATCGTCCTGCGTAAACGTACACGCCTCAGGACGGCACACTTTCCACAATCTTTCATGCCATGCCACACACTATTCCTTTCTTACTCATGCACACACTCAACACGCTTTTACCACGATAAATTTGCCCATTACACGCGGCCCGCACACGCGTTATTTAACTCATAATTCATACTTACTAAACATAGGACATGGCAATATCAATAATTAATTAAATTTAACTCACGTGTACACCCAACAAGCATATATAATTACTCAATTCAATCACTAGTATTTATTTATAAATAAATGTGCATCCAACACATAAATTCCCATTTTTCTCCAACTAAAAGGTGTCGGATTAATTCCGATCCTTCACGGAACTTTCTCGCCTTACTTTCTAGGTTCCAAAAATTCAATTTGCGTCTCGATCGGACCTTCACTGCTCTGTGAACAGTCATCCACAGCATGTGAACAGTGTTTCGCAGTATATGAACAGCAATTTGCAGCCCTCATTTTTCTGAATTTTCCAATAAAAACTTTCTGGTTTCAAAACTAAGGCCCGCCAACTGATTCCACTTCTAATTCATGCCATTCCGCACCTACCCTATGCCCGGTTTCGCCTAAAATCGTCTGTCGATACCCAAAATCCTAAATTAGGTTTAGGCGCAATTTACCCGCGTTCTAGACTTTCTCGGCTAGAACGAAAAGCGGTGGCACTTAATCGGGGACGACGGCAACAACGTACAACTTCCGGGTGGCGGCGATCGGCTTGGACGGCGATGGCGTGGCTTGTGCGTGGCCGAGGGCCTTACGGCCAAGAGAGAGAGGGAGGGAAACAGAGAGAGAGAGAGAGGGACGGCGGGAGGAGTGTGATGGTGGCGTACGGCGGCATGGACGGTGGCTTGAGGGTGGTCCGGTGTGGTGGCGGTGAGCGGTGGCGCCGGCGGTGGAGAGAATGGCCAAGGAAGAACTCACGTTGGAGGAGGGGGAAACTCACGACCAAAAAAAAAAGAAAAAAGGGGGGGGAAGATTCATGAAGGAGAGGGAGAGAGGGGAGAGAGTCTTATCTAGAAACTTTGACCCAAAAAAATATCTAAAGCAAAAATAACTAAAATACCTCTTCTTCCATAATCATGCCCTTTGTTAATCCTTAAGAGCAAAACAGTCAACTTCTTCGTTTCTTATCCAAATTGAATTTTTCCGAAGAATTTGAGCGCACCAAAAATTCACACGTGTCACGTGCAACGTCGTCCTAATGTTCCGGCGTGACTTCCTAATTTTCCGTTGTCCAATTTGGGCAAAATTTCCATAATTAAATTCTATTAAACGCGACCCGAGCGTTTCTCGAGCTAACGGGCGGCTTGTTTGGGAAATTCGCGAAATCGACTCATGACTGATACTAAATCGAGTCACGTGCAAGTCCATTCAGTGCATGATGACCTCGATTGTCATTAAAATCGCGAAGATCAATCACTTAATCCGAGGGGTACGATCATTCGGTATAATTTCGGAATTATTCGTCAAGTCGTTTCGTGGTCCTACGGAATCACCCGCGATCCACTACTAGGACAATGGCGAACTGACCCCGAACTATCCTTAGATCGGCCACAGTGGCTCAAAATATCACTTACGCGATTTAATGGTCGAAATCCATTCACGATCGAATTTCCTTTAGTCGCGCGAATTTAATTTCCCTATTAGCCTTTCCCTAATGGTTAGTATTCTCAGGAATGATCAGTTCCGGGCGAGAATTTTACTACAAGCACATCTCATATAATTCAATTATTTAATATTTCCAATTGGCGGAAATTGCGGAATGTCACACAATTGATCATTCGAGATGAGAAGGAGTAAAGAAGAGATTCCGTACAAAATCGCGAGACAAATCAAGATTGTGATCGAGGTCGTGGCCGAGGTCACTTTCGAGGAAGAGGTCGTGGACGAAGCAGAGGAGATCCTACTCGAAATGATGGAGGATACTAGTACCAAAGAGGTGTTCGTGGAAGAGGAAAGAACTCGACAAGCCAATGGTATGATAAATCTAAAATCCGATGTAATCATTGCAATAAACTTGGCCATTATGCTTCTAACTGCTGGAATAAAGAAAGTAGCAGAGCAGACGAAAAGGTGAACTTGGTAAATAATGCTGATCAAGTTCTCTTATTGGCATTTAAAGAAGATGAAGAAGGTCAAAGCAATACGTGGTATTTGGATACTGGCGCAAGTAATCACATGTGTGGGAGAAAGGAGATGTTTGCCGAGTTAGATGAGATAATTAAAGGGAATGTCTCATTCGGTGATAACTCTAAAATTCTTGTTGAAGGAAAAGGTACAATTTTGATTCGCTTAAAGAATGGTGCACGTCAGTTTATTACTAATGTTTATTATGTTCAAAAAATGTCAAGCAATATCTTGAGCTTGGGACAACTTTTGGAGAAAGGTTATACTGTTCATATGAGAAATCTTAATCTTATGTTGAGAGATCGAAATAATAAACTGATTGCAAATGTGAAGATGTCGAAGAACGGGATGTTTATTCTTAATATAAAGAGTGAGATGTCTCGGTGTCTAAAGGCATGCGTAAATGATCCTTCATGGTTGTGGCATTTGAGGTTCGGCCATCTCAATTTTGACGGACTCAATTTGCTTTCTCGCAAGAAGATGGTTTATGGCTTACCATATATTGATCATCCTGATCAATTATGTGAAGGGTGTGTTATCGGTAAGCATTTCAGAACTAGCTTTTCGAAGGAGGCGACTTATCGAGCGAAGAAGCCGCTTGAGTTGATTCATTCTGATTTGTGTGGCCCGATCAATCCTTACTCATATGGTAATCATCGATATTTTGTTACTTTTATTGATGATTTTACTCAAAAAACTTGGGTGTATTTTTTGAAAGAAAAGACAAAAGCGTTTGATATTTTCAAACAATTCAAGAACCTGGCTAAAAAGGAAAGTGGCTATTTTATCAAGGTTTTGATGACTGGTCGTGGTGGAGAATTCACCTCAGCCATATTCAACAAATTCTGTGAAAATCATGGTATTCGACGTTTCTTGACGGCCTTGTATTCTCCTCAACAAAACGGTGTGGCTGAACGGAAAAATAGAACCATTCTTGATATGGTTTGAAGCATGTTGAAAAGTAAAAACTTGTCCAAGGAACTTTGGGCAGAAGCTGTTTCGTGTGCCATCTATCTTCAAAATAGATGTCCCACATATGGACTTGAAGGCGTAACTCCACAAGAGGCATGGATCGGGAGAACACCAAGTGTTTCGCACTTGAGAATTTTCGAGAGCATTGCCTATGCTCATGTCCCGGATAAAAAACGATCGAAACTTGAAGACAAGAGCAAAAAGCTCATCTTTATCGGGTATGACTCATCATCCAAAGCCTATCGATTATTTGACTCTAACACTTTGAAAGTGTATGTAAGTAGAGATGTTAAGTTCGATGAAGATGGAATGTGAAAAGAAAATCCAAAAGAAGAAGCAAACGTTCATGGTGATTCCAATCAAACGGAGTTGAAAGTTCAACCTTCACCTTCTTCTCCAACATCATATTCAAGTTCATCAACACCATCCTCTTCAAATAGTGTCGATGAACTGCTAGTGCCAAGATCAAGAAGATTGTCTGAAATTTACGAAGCTACCGAAGAGCTTCATCTTATATGTCTTCTTGCAGATTATGAACCACTTGCTTATGATGATGCGGCCAAAGAAGAAAAGTGGAGGAAAGCCATGAACGAAGAAATTGAAGCCATCGAGAAAAATCAAACATGGGAGCTTGCTAATCTTCCAAAGGACAAGAAATCAATTGGTGTTAAATGGGTGTACAAGGCCAAGAAGAATGAGAAAGGTGAAGTGATAAGGTACAAAGCCAGATTAGTCACGAAGGGGTACAAGCAAAAAGCCGGAATCGACTATGCTGAAGTTTTTGCCCCTGTCATCCGCATGGAAATGATTAGATTGATTATTTCCATTGCTGCTCAAAATAATTAGCGGATTTATCAAATGGATGTCAAATTAGCATTCTTAAATGGCATCCTTGAAGAAGAAATTTATGTTGAACAACCGAGGGATTTGTTGTGAAATGTCATGAAGACAAAGTGCTAAGGTTGAAAAAAGCTCTATATGGGCTTAAACAAGCACCGAGAGCATGGAATTCCAGAATTGATGCATATTTCAAAGCGAATGGATTCTCTCAATGTCCATACGAGCATACACTCTATTTGAAGCAAGAAAAAGGTGATATTCTACTCATCTGTTTATATGTTGATGATCTTGTTTTTACAGGAAATAATTCGGCGATGATTGATGCTTTTAAGGTATCGATGGTAAAAGAATTTGAGATGACCGACAATGGTCTCATGAATTTTTCCTTGGCATCGAAGTGAAGCAAAGTGCCGATGGGATTTTTATTTCCCAAAAAGGATATGCAGAAAATATCCTTGAAAAATTCAATATGAAGAACTGTATGCCGGTCAATACACCAATAGAGTGTGGAACCAAGCTTTCGAAGTTTGATGATGGTGCCGATGTTGATTCGACATATTATAGAAGCTTGATTGGAAGTTTGAGATACTTGACATGCACGAGACCAGATATTATGTATAGTGTTGGAATTGTGAGTCGATACATGAAGAAACCGAAATCATCTCATCTTAAAGCTGCAAAGAGAATACTTCGGTATATCAAAGGTACTATTTCTCATGGTTTACACTATTATTGCTCTGAATCTTTCAAATTTAAAGCTTATTCAGATAGTGATTATGGTGGAGATATCGACGATCGAAAAAGCACCACGGGATTTGTATTTTTCTTGTGCGACACTGCTTTCATGTGGCCATCAAAGAAGCAATCAAGTGTTACTTTATCGACATGTGAAGCTGAATATGTAGCTGCATCTTCATCTATTTGTCATGCAATGTGGTTGAGAAGACTATTCAAAGATATTTTTATGGAGCATAAGAAAGCAATGGAGATTTTTGTTGATAATGTTTCTGCTACTGCTTTGGCGAAAAATCCAGTTTTTCGTGAATGGAGTAAACATATCGATATTCGATATCACTTCATCCGAGAACAGGTTAAAGAGAATGAAGTTGAAGTATTGCATGTGAAGACCGGAGATCAAGTAGCAGATATATTTACTAAACCTCTCAAGATCGATGCTTTTCGAAAGTTTAAGAGCCTGCTTGGAATGATCGATGGAAGAGAATTTGGTTTAAGGGGGAGTGTTAGAAATTAAACCAAATTTGTTAATACTTGTTTCCTTTTTGAGTCTGTTCGTATTTCCATATTTTGATTTTTCATATATATGGTGAGATATTAAGAGATAAGATAAGATATTGTGAGATAATGATTCTAGTTATATTTTAGGAAAGTTTCCTAAGTCAAGTAGGTTTCCTAATTAGAATAGGTTTCCTATTTCGAATCAAATTATGGCATATATATAGTCTATTTCTCTTGTAATTGAGACATGCAATAGAAAGGCACGAATTGCGATGGTTTCACTTTCGAAAATTTCTTCCATCAAATCAATATTGTTGCCGCGCCTCTGACGCTCAACATTGGCTAACCTTAAGGTCTCTTGTGTAACAATACAACATTTCGGAGTGGTACTAATTTCAGGGCATCCAAAATGTAGTTGTTTTCCCATAGGATTTTGTAATGATGCTGCGGCCGATCCTGGTTTTGTTGTAACAGTCTTATGTACCGACTTCAGGCAGGTGATTCATCCTCGTATTCCGCAGCTCGCAGTTGTAGGATACGCAGAGGGCCTTGCAAACCTGCCGGCCTTTGAGATCAGATGCCAGTGGCTCGTGCACCTCCTTGACGGGAACATCAAGCTGCTGGGCATCGGGGCAATGGAAAAGGACACAACGAGGTGGGAAATTCACATGAAGCGATAGGGCGGGAGGAACTTTTGGAGGTCATGCATTGGAACCACCAACATTTGGTACAATGACCAGCTGTGCAAGGACATGAACTGCAATCCCAGAAGAAAGAAGGGGTTTTTGGCCGAGTGGTTCCAACCTTATGGACCAACTGATTATGCAAGCCTCACTGATCAGAAACACTGAACACAAGACATAAACCTTCCTATGATCAGTGATGAATTCGACATGTTGCTTGTGATATTTTATGTTACAGAATAGGGAATTGGTTCATGATGTGGTCATATGCTTGGATTGTTCAGCAAAAGTCTACATGATTCAAGTCATATGAAAGCAAAAATAAGCGTGATTTTTTTGGCATTTTGAATGCAATAACTTCTTGAGACGACCCACCCCTCAAACCATGCTTTGCAGAATCAGGGTGATAAAGACGTATTTTCATTTGGTGAATTGAAATGAGCCCATTTTCAATGGCTTCTTGTGCTCTTGCTGGATTCCTTAATTCAATAAGATTCTGAGTCTTACCCCCCCCCCCCAACCATGCTTCTCTATGACTGCCGAATGCTTACAGAGAATCCAAAGAGAGTGTGGATTGTAACATGGAGGTAGATGCCCCACAAGTCATCAAGAAAAAATAAGATTAATTAAGGACGACTCTATTTTCACTTTCGATAGGGATCAAACATACCCTTTATTAACCGAAAAGTCTAAAATGCCCTCAATTAATATTGCGAGTAAGTTGGCCCAAAAAAGGCGAGTAAATTGGGATCTAAACACCATCCTTCTCGAAGCCAAATAAATGAAAAAAATTGGAAAATACACACACAATGCAACTAGAAATCTCATGAAGATAATCTGCAAAACTAGGGAAAAAAAATATAGAAAGCCAATGAATAGATTAGTAAATGATTTGCACTTGAAGTATCGGTGATTTTAGGGTCATGCTATTTTCACCTCTTATATAACTGCATACACAATCAAGATCCACACCCTCAACTTGAAAAAAAAGTGTCAAAAATGTCTTAAACCTTTTACATTTGTGTCGATTTAGTCCTAAATCTTTTGTTTTTGTGCCATTTCAGTCCTTCCAGCCAATTTGGCCGAATTTTGTTGACGTGAACATCGACTAACCACTAGCGCTGACGTGAACAACTTTTAATAATATTTTTTGAATTCTTATTTATTCTTTTCGTTTCTTTTTCTTTTTCTTTTTTTTTCCTCTCCTCCCTCGTTCCTCCAGCCGGTCATCGAATTGACGACCGACTAGAGGCCAGAGGCCGGCAAGGCTCACCCTCGCCAGATGGCCGCGAGGGCAATCTCGCGTTGGGCGAGCGAGGCTCAAGCCTTGTCGGATCTGGCGAGGTCAGGCCTCGCCCAACCTCCAGTGAGGCTTAAGCCCTCACCACAGGCCTTCGACCTCATCGCCTCCCGTGAGGCTGGACCTCGCCGGATCTAGCGAGGTTCAGCCTCGCCCAGCCATGGCGAGGCTCACTCTCGCCGGCCTCTAGCCTTTGGCCGATCGCCAATTTGACAATCAGTTGGAGGAAGGAGGGAGAGGAGGGAAAAAGAAAAGAAAAGAATAAATAAATATTTAAAAAAATGTTAAAATATTATTAAAAGTTGTCCATGTCAGTATTTGTGACCGGCTGCCGGTCGACCGGCATCCACGTCAATAAAATCTGGCCAAAATTAGGCGGAATGACTGAATTGGCATTAATGTAAAAATATTTATAACTGAATTAACACAAATGCTAAAGATTTAAAACTGAATTGACACCCAAAAAAGGCTTATGACTAAATTGGCATCAATGCAAAAGATTTAGGATTGAATTGGTACAAAAAAAGATTTAAGACTAAATTGGCACCAATACCAAAAGGTTTATGACTTTTTTTACACTTTTTCCCCTTCAACTCTCTCTCTCTCTAATTGGGAGCAAAGTCATTTGGTTGGGAAAAAACATAAACTCAAGATAAAATCACCTTTGCCTAAGGTGCGTTTCATTTACAAATCTGTTCGATGATTAATCGTGCACTTAAAGTTTATCAGGAAGATTTTCTTTAGTTAAATAAGCAGTCAAAATACTTTCAATCTGTAAATGATAAAGAAGTCCAATGAAGATATCCTGCAAAACTAAACAAGAAAACATTGAAAGCCAACAAACAGATCCAAAATTCCTTACCAAGAAGATGGAGTAGGGTTGTGTGTTTAGATCCCAATTTTCTTGCCCTTTCGTGGCCAATTTAGCCGACCGTTTCAAATGAGTGCAATTTAGACTTATTTAAATAATAAAGTCGTGTTTTAGCCATATTGAAAGTGAAAATAGAGTTGCCATTTAACTAAAGATGGTTCATTTATCGAGTCGATGAACACAAGAATCGCAGCGGAGAATGATCATTGGTGGAATTGCAAAATCCAAGTACCAAACCACATAAAATTAGCATAATTTGCTCAAGTTAAAAGCTTCTAGAAGAGGCAGTAGAGTGAACTCTTCTTGTCCTTTTTTTCTTTTGTCGGGGAAAACAAGAAGCAAAGATGAGATTTTTTCGATAATATCGCAAAATTTGTAAGGAGCCCAAAGGAACTTCGTTTGAGCCTGCATTTCCACATACCGGACACTCGAGAACAGCCAAACATCACCCAACTGCCGAAGTACGATGAACAAGAACTAAAGAACAAGAAACCTAGATCACAAAACAGGGACGCCACGCTCTGCAACGATCTTGATGACCATGGCTTCCTCTTCGATGCACCACCAGCTGTCTTTCGGCAAACACCCTCCTCTTCCTCGTGATTCCTGTCTGCAGCCCCGTCCCCGATTCCCGTCTGCTCGCTTCCCCTCGTTCAGTGTCCGAGCCAGCTCTGCTCTTGCTGTTGAGCCGGTACACTTTCCAAACGTTACGCCCTTTCTTTTCTTTGTCTCTGTTTTTTATTCCCGGTCTGCTATGGAGTTCAAGCTAAACAGTGTTTTTTGAGGCTGTTGGTAAACTGTAACTATGTGTTCTCTAGTGTGGCCTTATTGCAATTCTCGCGTTCTTGTTCCACGAAAAAGAAGTAAACTGCAATGAGAATGACATAGAAAACTGTCAAGAACAACGTCAGAGCCAGACACCTAACCGGTAAAAACTTTGATTGAGCCCTACTTGCTGAATTTTGCAGATTTTTCTGTTTGTGTATTTCCCGTGGCCTGCTCTTCAAGGTAGTCAATCGGATTTTGTGATGTGGTGGCTTTCTAATTGTATAAGCCTTATTAGTCCACAACAAGTGTGATTTCGCGATGATAGATTGAACCCATCCTGACTTATTACTTCACCGGGATTATACTACCTAACCCCAAATGTTTGGAATTCAATAGAGCTGCAGCATCAACTTAGAAAGGCAAGATTTTGTACCGCCCTTCTGAATTTGTTAGCAAACTAGGAAGTCAAAATTTTATTGTTGTGTTTTGATTTCGAGGTTTGAATGGCGAGTACAGACATTTCTGTAGAGTAGCAATTTAATTTGTGATGCATTTGCGGATGATTTCTGTAATGGAGCTCTAAAAGTTTGACTCTGAAGTATTTTTCAATGAATTTGCTGCAGCTGAAATGTCTTGGTGCTGGATCTTCTAGTCTGTTAATGACAGATCTTTTCCTTTAGTTATGTACCCAACAAACTGAACTTTTTTGAAATGCCATATTTGTTGGGACATATGCCCTCGCTGACATCCTTCTGTGCCAGCTTCTTTCTTTCTTCCATTAGTATGCTTGTTATGAATCAAATTATCATATCTCAGGACGTGGGAACTCAGAAAGATCAAACTTTGGAGGTTGAGATATTGTCTTGCCCAATATGCTATAAACCCTTAGTAAGAAGAGGCCCATCTGGTCTAAACTTGTAAGTTCTGGAACTCATTATCTGGTTTAGACAACTGATTCTGCATAATGCTTTGATGGGATTAGTTCTGACTCATGACATCAAAATTGTTCAGGGAAGCCGTGTATAGGTCTGGTTTTAAGTGTAAAAAATGCAATAAGTCATATTCCAGCAAAAACAACTTTTTAGACCTTACTCTTACTGCTGGTTTGAGGGACTACGTCGAAGTCAAGCCAGCGCGGACAGAACTATTCAGGTATCACTAACTGTGGTCTACGACTAGGCCGTTTCAACTTGAATTATGGATTGTCATTGTTTATTACCTTTTGGACTATTGGTATAAGGGTTATCTTCATCTTTTACCTTTTAATCACTTGGTATAAGGGTTATCTCCATATCTGAAGTTATGTTCAGTTGGTTGGGGTGGAAAACAGGTAAGGGAGAACCAGTCCGCGCATCGTATATCGAACCGTGACAATTGAGTCCTCTCTTTTATAGGCAGTAGGTTTAGATTCCTCCATGGTTTGCGGCAACTTGTCATGCCGCTTCAACTGGAATTATTGGCAAGGACATTTATATTAGAAATAGGAGATTGCCCTTTCCCAAAGGATATGTAGCTTGCTTGCACCCATTGAGAAAAATATTTTGGAATTTCCTCTTTCTCAGATCATAGTTTTCTTCTCCACCATTTTATTTGATTGCAAGGTACATAATGTATGTTCTTGCTTGATTTCTGCACTACTTCATCCTCTCTAGATTGCCTTTAAGATTCACTAATGAATTTTCTGTGAATTATCTGATTCCTTACCTTGTGTTCTTGCTTTTGCTAGGAGTCCCCTTGTTTCATTCTTATACGAGAGAGGCTGGCGTCAAAATTTTAACCGCAGTGGCTTTCCTGGTCAAGATGAAGAAGTACGGTCTCTGGTTAATTTTATCCATTAAAATATAAGCCATGAGGATTTGTGGAAGGTCATTTTGAGACTGCAAGAGCTGTAGAAAATTTTACTCTTTAAAATGTGCATGCGGTGTTCTTTCATGAAAAAAAATCAGATTCCTCCACTAAATGTGTTATGCAGGAGCAAGCCAATTCTAATTTTCTAAGCTTATTGTTCTTGCAAGATTTCTAACCTGTTATGCAGGAACAAGCCAACTCTAGTTGTCTAAGATTATTGTTCTTGCTAGATTTCCATGATAAGCTGTTAATGGCGTAATCTATTATTTCAATGCAGTTTAAAATGGCTCAAGAGTACCTCAAACCTGCAGAGGGTGGCCTTTTAGTAGATGTTAGCTGTGGAAGTGGTTTATTTTCCAGAAAATTCGCGAAATCCAGGACTTATTCTGGAGTAATTGCTCTTGATTATTCCGAAAATATGCTCCGCCAATGCTATGATTTCATTAAACAGGATGATGCTGTTTTAAAAGCGTGAGTTCTTCCATTCGATAGGAACTTGAAAGTATGGAAGCTATCAAGTGAAACGTTATTCTTGTTTGCTTGTGAAATTAATACTAAAGAGGAGATGGCTTGGCATTCTGGGACATTGCAGGAATCTGGCTCTTGTTAGAGCTGATGTTTCAAGGCTTCCATTCTCATCTGGTTCAGTTGACGCTGTACATGCTGGGGCAGCATTGCACTGCTGGCCTTCTCCTTCTAACGCTGTATGTTCCTGTCTCTCATTTAATCTAGATCAGTGTTATTGAGCCCGTCCTGTCTCATAAGTCACATAGGCATCCTGGAAATTGACTAGATACTGGAATTATATTCTGGTGCTTTATAGAATTCAGAAAGAGTAAAGTGAATTTCAAATAAGTAATGAGGACACATGCCATCAAATGAATCATAGGCTTGTAGTTGTATCACGGATAAATGTCATTTCAAGCAGCTTAGGTTAGTATTTTGATTTTGATCTTCTGAAAATGATTCTGCCTGGATAATAGTGGGGATTCTTATCAAAACTTGCAAGAGATTTTACTGATTGCAAAAGATAGTTGACCGTTGCGCAGCCATTATCGATTTGAATATGGCTGAGCCATCCTATTTTTAATGGTTATATTGGCAAAGTCACTTCGTGGAAGGATGGCTTAGCTTATTATCAACATAAAAATTGAAACTGGCCAGCTGCTTCTCATGGCCCTAGACATCTTTATTGAGTTATTCACTTTCAACAGAGATGAGCATTCGATTTGCCAACAATTGCCATTATAAATGTGGGAATTACCTTTCACAGATACCCAAAAGTTGACAGATTTGTAGGGGCCTTATGGCTAGAGGCAATTTCAGACACTGTGCTATGTCTGCCTCCAGAGAGAGAGAGAGAGAGAGGGCTCGAACATGTAGGACTTGAATGCATCTCCCCTTGAATATGATGGTAGCATAACATAGAGCTTGGGTGAGTTTGAAAACCTGCTTATGGAAGAAGGTTGAGAATGCGGACAAATAATGAAATGCTAGTGCTATGTTTTCTTATAATATGAGTGATGAAGGGTCAGGCAACAAGAGCCGGTAGTCTCTGCTGTAAAGAAGTCAAGCAACAATTCCTCCTGAGCAGAGAGGTTATTTTATGTGGTAATGCTAATAGAAGCAGTGGAGATTGGGACAAAGAACAGGTCCACAGCACAGCTATGGCATGGAAATTAATTAGGAATGAAGCTTGTGCAACAAAATTATATGAGGTGCTTAGTACCTTCATGCAGTTATGCAAAGGGTTACAAGTGTATTAGTGAAGCTGATGGTTTGGGAGAAGTTGGCAGATCGAGATATGAGAGGCCTCTAGTAAACTCGTGGAGTATTTCACATACACACCCCTCCAGGCCATATGGACCCAGTATCAGGATACAACGGTGGAAGAGGGGATGGGGTGTGCTTGGGGAGTTCAAAATCTTTATAGTTTACATAATAACTATCATAATTCTAGAAGCTGGGTTGAGGGGTTGTGGAATCTGTACTTGTTTTAAATAACTTCTTGCGGGTAATTTTAGAAGTTAGTCATTTGATATCTGCATGGAAAAATAATAATAATTCATGGATCTGGTTTGCATGGTTCTACAACTCCTAAAAAAGTGCTCAAATCAAATTCATCATGGCCAAATGTCGCTTAACTCAATGATAGATTTCGTTTGTCTAATTACAGTACAATGATGTGAAAAAAGATATGGAAAAGAAATTTTGGGGATTTCAGGTTAAATTTTAACAAGCTTTAGCTATGGAATGAGTTCCTGATATTTAAACAATTTCTTCATCCCCATCAAATGGCTGATATAAAGTTCTTGACCCCTGGCCACGTATCGGCAGATTGCAGAAATTACTCGAGTATTAAGAAGCGGCGGAGTTTTTGTGGGAACCACTTTTCTCCGGTACACTCCGTCCACTCCCTGGATACTGCTGCCTTTCAGACAGGTACATCTACTGGGCACAGTAGACCCATTTTTATTCTTGTAATTAACTTCTAGAACCGTGTGAAATAAGCGAGGGACCACTTTTGCACACTTTAATCTGCACATAATGCTACTCCACTTGGAACATGAAGGGATGATATGAAAAAATAAAAATCACTTACCAGTGGATTGCCGTTTCATTAAGGTCTGTGATAGAGGTTTAGATTCTGATCATCTAATGCATGTGTATTGACAAGTAATCCATCTTGTGGACCGGTGGTGAGCCCAGTTGCTCTGGATGTAGTGTATACATCCAGCAATGATTTCTTGTCTGTTTTCAAGAACCACTTCATATTTGCCTTGGAAAAACATGTCAATTTGAGTAGTAGCAACAAAATTCATGGAGCATGAGTAAGTTATTCCTGTAGTTGATATTCTAATGAGCGGATTAGTCTTGATCTCCTTTTTAGCCCACTATCTTTGTTAAACCATTCTATCTAGGCTGTATCAGACCCTCTCCTTTCCGAAGTTGAAATTTCTTAAGCAAATGGTTCTTCTGATCCATACACATATACCTTAAACTGTATAACTGCATAGTGCAGTTACTATATTTTGTGATACTAGGGCAGCATCTGTTTGCCGCGTACCATGTACTCTTACACTTTCTGATGTATGTTGGACGTTCTCATCCCATGTTAAAATCCGTCGTAGATTATATTGTGAAGACAAAATGAAATACACTCGGACAACACCATAGACCGTAAGGTTTCATCATTCATGGTCTTAGCATCTGTCTAGGTGCATTTCCAACTCTTCTTCTGTACGGAGTGATTTCCCTAAGGCTGTCTAAAAGCCACTATTATTTTCATAATGTGCGCGTCAAGCTTGTTTGTGACAATGTTTGGTTGTGTGCCAGAGAACTGCACAGAATTACAGCTATCTGACTGCCAAAGAGATTGAGGATTTGTGCACATCATGTGGTCTAACCAATTACACAAGTAAAATTCAGCAGTCCTTCATCATGTTCTCTGCTCAGAAACCTTGACACCAAGTAATGCTCAAAATTAAGATATTATTTGCCCCATGATTAGTTTCAGTGTTTCTTCCTTATCAATAAAGTGGGTCACTACACGATTTCTGTGAGCATATGACATTGTGAGCTTGAGTCCTGGGAAGGTGTAAAGTATTGCATTGCTACCAATAAGAAAGAAATGCATTTTGGTGTCAGGATAATAATATTATAGGGCCTTCTTTGAGAGCTTCGAGAGGGACTGAAATGACAGTGCAACGGCCAATGCCACGGTCGATATTTTTTGTTAATGATGGATTGAATCCAATGTTTGATGGTCCCAGATGGTCGAGTTGATAAAAACATTGGGTTAATCTGTGGGCAAACTGATCCAAATTTGTTTCCAGTGTTTAGGTGACCAAAACAATCTACTCCCAAGAGTTTTCTCTGTTATTCTTCTCTGAGAAAAGACCAAGTTCTTGGAGCTGCACGTAAGGTTAACATGTACACCAAAGAAGTAAGTCGAATTGACTCTTATGATGTACCTCATTAGACAAAAGAAGAGAAAGGAAATGAAGAGTAATATACTTATATGATATGACTTTAACTTTACTATCCTTTTACATAATTTTATTATGGGAAAGAAAAACATATTTAATAAAAGCATCAACTCCTCCGAATCGCCTCAAACTCTTCCATATTCAGATGGATTTGTGGGGACTTATAATGCACATCATATTAACTGCTCCCGGTCCCACCTGCATATGGACTGTAGGTAACCAACGACGAGTCTACTTATGTGTACGAAATCTTGTGATATTCATGGGAATCCTTGCGAGCTTCGATACATAGGCTCTATACTTATATACGTACTGTAATCAATTCCGTCCGTCACGCTAATAATCTGTACATAAAAACCGCACTAGCATAGCTTTGGATCTTTCCTTTAGAGAAAGGGCTCTACATGTGAGCCACTT
Organism: Syzygium syzygioides; assembly: GCA_031216285.1. Taxonomy (NCBI): domain Eukaryota; kingdom Viridiplantae; phylum Streptophyta; class Magnoliopsida; order Myrtales; family Myrtaceae; genus Syzygium; species Syzygium syzygioides. Next base: position 3,202,371 of record CM062244.1, read on the forward strand.
CCCATGATGTTGAGTAGTATGTGTTTTGCATAAATTATAAAACTTTGGGTGTGAATATAATAAAGAAGGGTGCATGTGGAGGAGGGTTGGAGTTATAAATAGAAAGGGCATTTGGACGGGGGCCAAGAGATCCCCTCGTGCGGCTCACCCGCTGACCCAAAACTCTTGTTTGTTCTTCTTGCTCCTTCTTCTTTGACCATTGACCACCTCCCAAAAATAAATAGAAAAACTGAAAAAAAGAAAGAAAAAAAACCATAATCACACACTCAAAAAAATTTAGAAAAAGAAATATAGAAAGGAATAATTTTGTTGGTACAAAGCTCCAGGAAAACCTTGCTCTTTAATTGTTTTTATATGGGTCCGCGCAAATAAATTGTCGAAAAGTAATTTGCGTAACGATTACAGTAATAACGTGATCGAGCCAAAAAAAAAAAAAAAGGGTTCGATGAATCGATCTTTTTTTCCCTTTTTGTTGAGTAATTTTTTAGTTATAAAGTACCTCAATTTATATGTATCTTATGCAATAAGAAATGTTTCCTCTTATTAGTGTCGAATTTATCATCGGATCCTTTGCACGTGAGGTACTTCTTTACTACACCACCATGCACCTTTTCATGGCACGTGGGGGTTACCCATTCTTTGAAACTTTTGCTAAATTCTTTTATTTATTTATTTTGGCCCTTTTTTTCCTTTTCTTTTTTCTTCCTTTCTTTTTCTTCCCTTTGTTCGAAGTTTTTGTTTTGAATGTTGTTTTCATAGAAAAAGTTGATTTTATAAATTTAAATAAATGGAGGTTGCACGTGAGTAGTTTCCTAATTCCAATGGTCGGTTCTGATAAATCAAGAGGCGCCCATTAACCGAAAGGCTATTTGTATGTTCGGGACAAAATCATTTCGATGTTGTCCTGAAATGTATGGACAATATTTGCTCTCCTCACTTTTGTCTTATCATTTGGGTAATGAAGCCATTCTACATTCAGAATCTCAGAAATTATAAATGCTTTGGTCATCATAATAACAACATTAGCATAATGTTGCAAAGGCGGTGTTATACTAATGTATGAAAAACGTATTGGTGAATTTAAAAATTAATTTCCTATTTCGAGGAAACAGGTGGATCTCTCCCTTCAACAACATGTAGATGTAAATATTAAATTAGAATAATTTCCCAATAATAGAAAGGTCCAGAGACCTACCAAGGCAGGGGTCAATATGCCTATAAGCCAGCTTCGTCAGGACTTCTAGGCTCAAAAAGGATACGAATTTGCTAGAGAAGATTAAAATAATATCTTATATTATATTAATCCACGATTAGATGGCTTGATATTGCTAATGAATATCATTAGCTAGTGCTCTTATAACCATGGTCATTGCAAATATATGGAGCGGGGTAATAATTTTAGAGAAAATAAATATCACGAGATGCAGTAATTTCACAACACCACAAGATATTAAAAAAAGCAAAGTTTAGATTTTTTAAAAAAAATTTTAAGGTCGCAAGGGAAAGTAACGACATATAGTAGAGAGGTATGCCAATCCAAGCACATCGGACATATCAATGTACATCGAACGTAACTTAACAGATTATCTAAACAAACATTCAATTATTCATATTTTTTCCTATAGTTCTTAAGGTAGAAGAATGGGTAGTTGAGAAATGAGTGAAATTCCTCTCAACTAGGCCAACTCTTGATTTCAATGATTAATCTTTTATAAGTATATTATAGTAGTTTTTGAAGGGTCCATTCAGAGTGATTCTTATTTTTTTAGCTTATTATTACTATTATCATTGGCTTTTTATCACTAGGGAAAGTTATTGTTATAATTATTGGCCATTTACTTACTAGGCGTATTTTAAAACTTATGTAAGGAATGCAATGGAATCCAAAACATTTTGATCATTACAATCAAATCGTGAACCTTTCTTAAAAAGTGCAATCAAGTTTTCTTGGATGAATAGGACCAAAAATCACCTATGCAAGAGCCTTAATACTTCACTTCTCAATATAAATTTAGGACTTAATTTGCTTTTGAGTAAAATTTTTAAGACTTTGTTGCATTAAATTAAAAGGTTATTTGATTACTTTAATTTTAAAGTTTGGGATGAGATTGCATTCGGCATATCAGGCGTTTGCATTGAAAGAGAATTGACAAAATGCATGCTTAACTTTCCAATCGCAAAACCCCAGTTCAAGTAAAGAACCAAAATGTTAGACAAAAGGAAGACTAATTAGGAATTGGTCTCCCAATAAAAGAGTATTTAATACAATACATAGCAAACCCCAAGATTAGCCCTTGGTTGGAGCACAGAGGCGCGACGAACAACGCACCCTCAAAATTAGCAACGGGGAAAATCTTATTAATTAGGGTCATTAATGTTCGCCTTTCTAGTGCTTAGTGAGTTGTGTTCTTTGATTGCATGTTGGCTACAAATCCACACAGACAAACAACAACAACACATAATTATTTGAACTCGCGAGCACAAACAAGATCTCCTCCTCGCTTTTGAGCGAGTGGAGTGGTTGGTCGGTCTAATGTTGCCATGTTTGATTCCCCAAAACCCGGGTGAATTTCCTCGTACATGTCTCTCCTTTTGGCTTTGGCATGTCTTTGATGGCAAACCCACCACCACAATTAGGGCAAAAAGGTAACAGAGAGAGAGAGAGAGACAGATAAAAGAAGAAAACCCATGACCAGGGTTTAGGAAATTGTGTTTTTCACGGCTTAATATCGGTGATTAATGTTCACTAGCTTCCTCTTTTTGGCCCTTGTCTCCTTGTATCCCGTGAAGCAAAGGAAAATCAAAGAGGAGTAGTAGGATCCATATTGAAGAGCCGCTTTTCTTTTCTCGAGATTATTATTGCATCTACCTTATGCTTATGTATCATCTGCATCCTTTTTGGAGGGGTAATAAGAAATTTGTTTGATGATGAAGGTGTGTGTTGAACAAGAGTATCTTGGAGGGTTTTTTGGTCAAGAATATTAAATTTTGGGTCATCGAATGGACTGAACCTACTGTCACATGTGAACACACTAACTAGCGGAGGTGCAAATCGAAAGGGATCTTGAGTGGAGTTTTGAATTCTTGGATCCCTAAAAACATGCAGAGAATCCACTGCTGCTTGAATAGGTTCAATTCACTGGTAGTGAACAGGGAAAGTTGTGGGATGCTGCCTCCTTTGTAATTTATATATATACATGCTTTTACCCTAATCGAGTAAATATTTAATCTTAAAGGGTTTAGTCGGATGGTAAATAATTGCGATTCTGAGCTTCAAGGAGCCCGAGATCTCAAATTTAGTTCTTGCTCAAAAAGCTAATGCACCGAACAAAGAACAGGTGATTAATCGGTCGTGAGGATAGATAGACGCGTGAAAATAACTAATGCTACGCTTATCCGCAACTACTTGCCCCGTAAAAGGGAATCCATAACATCAACACTCAACAAGTTTTGAAGCCATATTATTAGGTAATAACATATTATGGTAAAAAACTATTCTTGGATTGACAATTTTCTATTTTTCAATCGTATAACTTTTAATCTATTAAGTTAATTAACCAAAAATTCTTTTAATAAGATAAATTTTCAGAAATGACAATGATTTCGCAGAATTTTGCACATAGACAATGTCAATTATCAACATGTTACGGTCGACAACTAATTTTTTGGATCAACAAATTTTATATCTTTACTTTATTTGTGCTCTTATTTTTGCCACAAAAGTTCACTTCTTATTATAGACTAATTTACAAGCCCCACTATTTCCAACTGCGCTTTTCCTTTCGACACCATACTTTCCGCGAAAGTGTTCTAACTAATACTCAGAGGCTGGTCTTGCTTTATGCTTGATAATTACTTCATTTTGAAGTAAGGAATGTAGAGTTGACCTTTTACGTAAGCATATGCGCGGAGAAATTCAGAGAAAGTAAATAGCGCAAGTTATGGAACAACAGGAACGAAATGTTTGTCTAAACTAATTTACCCATTTACCCTAGTGAAAAAGATTATCCTTTATGAAGAAGTCAAGCAAAATAATAGGTTTGACAACAAAAGAAGGGTTATATCTTCTTTTTGTGGTCGCTTTTTTTGACTTTCGACATAAATCTTGCAAAATTCCAAACGAAATAGTCATATCATTGACGTGAAAAAAGCGGAGTTAATCAATATAATCATATGACGTATGTATTCATAATTTTTCATGAGATATGATTGGTTGTATCTATTGTGTCGATACAATGGAATCATGAAAACGTATCACAAGAAATCTTGGTGGACCAACTTGGCTTGTTTGTGGCAAGTAAAGTAGTAGCCGAATCCCATTTTCAGCATGAAACACAATTGATCACATCAAATCAAGCTGTCATACATGGAAAAAGAAGAGTTTGTCGATGGCTGATCATTAACATATCAAGAACAATATATCATCAAAAGGGCTGTCCCAAACCAAACTTTACCCTCCAAAAATTATTACATTGCATGTGGACTGGATGGCTTCCACTACACAAATTGCAATTGGAACACACCAAAAGAAAATGAAAATGAATGTGGGTGTCTCCAATTTCAAAGTCCACACGCACCAACATGTTGCTGGGCTAAACCCGAGATCAGAGAATCAAAAAGAAACAAAAGGCAATACATATGAGCTAAGAGGCACCTCCTCCGAGGTAAGTGTAATATTTTCTTATTTTTTGGGTTGGTCAAGTTAGGTTTTTTCTCATTTAATTCTTTATATTTGGCTAGTAAGATAGCTCTCCAGCCAAGGAGATGATAAACATTAATTTATGAGACTTTTGAAGTGAATGGGAGACACGGAAACAGCGCCCACGTTCTGCCTCATATCCTACTCCCTTACTTTAATGCCCTCTCTCTCAAAAAAAAAAAGATAGATAAGTGTTTTTTTTTTCAAGAAAAAATAGAAACCCGCTTCCCAATTGACAAAACTTTGGGTCTCTCAAAACTCAAAGGCACACTAAATATGTACCCTTCCCTCTCTTGTGATTCTCCATAAATACTCTTCTTTCCACATTCCATTCTCTCTCTCTCCCCTTCCCTTCCTTCCCTATCTTTTGATTACTGGTGTCACAATTCCACTTGCTCACATCCTCAACTTTGTGGCTAGTGTGTTGTCTGTGTTGATCACGTATACCATGGTGAGTGAGTCTCTCTCTTTCTCTCTCTCTCTCTCTGCTTTGAGTTTCTTATGATCTGATGAGAATTTTGGGTTCTGGATGGTGCTTTTAGGGTGTTCAAAAGCCTGCATGGTTGGATGCTCTATACACACAGAAATTCTTTGTGGGGTGCTCTTACCATGAGAATGCAAAGAAGAATGAGAAGAACGTGTGCTGCTTGGATTGCTGCGTTAGCATATGCCCTCACTGCATCCCGATCCATCGCTTCCACAGACTTCTCCAAATTCGGCGCTACGTGTACCATGACGTCGTCCGGCTAGAGGATCTCCAGAAGCTCATCGACTGCTCCAACGTCCAAGTAATGATCGATCACCGATAATTATATCGAAAAGAAATAAAGAACTTTCCTAGAACTTTGTTAGCGACATAGTGATATAATCTCTAGCTGATCTTATTAATTCTCTTGATTTCTCGAAAGGCATACACAATTAACAGTGCTAAGGTGGTGTTCATCAAGAAAAGACCACAGAATAGGCAATTCAAAGGGGCCGGGAATTATTGCACTTCCTGTGACAGAAGCCTCCAAGAGCCCTTCATCCATTGCTCCCTAGGTTGCAAGGTAACTTTATTTCTTTATCAAGAATTAATCATGTTGTTTGATTTTCTTTTCATGCATAATCATGAAACGATCAGGAAATGATCATTCAAAGCAACCCCTAAAGAAAAAAAAAAAGGGGCCTAATTACACTTTAAACCCCTCTACTGTAAGAATTCTTGCTCGTTCAATCCCTAAAAACGCGAAAAATGGCTTTTGATTGATGTTATCTTACTGTTAATTTTTGCTCTTAATTACTTGTGGCTAATTTGCTAGAAGATATCATATGGTCTCATCATCTTACTTAAACTGTATACACTCACACGCACATAATTATTTTCAATCTGTAATTTAAGATAACATCACGCACTACTTTTTGCAGATTTTGGAGATAAAAATGTAGGAGTCTATCTATCACCGTAGTTTTTTTTTTTTTTGTGTGTCAAATATCTATCACCGTAGTTGAAAGAGTGAATTCTGAACACCATTTCAAATTATGAGTATCAAACATCAATAAGGGCTTACTAATTCCACGAGAATAATAACCATCATATGATTTATAAAATTGTATGTCCATGTACTTGAAGGTGGATTATTTGCTGAAACACAAGAAGGACCTCACTCCCTACCTAAGGACATGCAAGACCCTGCAACTGAGCCCCGACTTCTTGTTCCCGCAAGACATGACCGATGATGACATGATTACCAACGAGACGCAGCACTCGACCATTGTTGACTGCAGTGACTCGCCGATGAGTGACTCCTCGGGCTCGTCCGGATCAGAGATCAACAACAACATGATGATGATGAGCAATAACATCGCATGCGGCGGAGAGGTTGTGCGCAAGAAGAGATCGAGTGGACACTACAGCGTGTGTGGAAGATCAGCAAGTAAAGTGTCGCAGGAGGACATAATCATGGCCTCCAGCATTAGTAGTACCAGGAGAAAAGGCATCCCACATAGATCTCCTCTATGTTAGAAGAGAGGAAAAAAGAATAATATTAACTTCAAGTCCTTTTTTAACAAATTCTATCAAAAATATGATTTCCTTACTTTTGACTGGCTCTCTCTCTCTCTCTCTCTGCGGGCCTCGTTTGGAGTAAAATAATGGGTTGGTCGGAGAGTTTGTCTTAATGGCATCATGTGATTCCCAGTTCCAAGTTATCAACAGTACAACTTTCTAGGGTTTTACATTGTAATTGCCTAATGTCCTTATTATATATACAAGCCATGAGCTAATTAAGCTCGTTCACTTTGCACCCAAAAAAGTTCCTATTGATGAATGGACCACTCTCAATGATCTTTCCTTATAGATCTCCATGTTACATGTACTAGAGCATTCCATTCCGTGGAGAGAATTTTTAGGAACTACTAATTAAATCGAAGATCGTTGTATATCATAATTCTTCGAACTTATTTTGATCTTACATGACACAAGCCCACACCTATTTCCACGAATTTAATTCAGTGAATTGATAATTTCTTTTTCGATGATTTGAACCTGAAATTAACTTGTCTAACCATGTCACGTTACCGATTGAATTGCTTTAATGGTCCATAAATTTGAGATAGAGAGAGAGAGTAAAAAGTTCTAAATAGGATTTGACCGGTCAAATTCCTCCTCGCATACTCAATAAGAAAAGTGGAGGTACTCTGCCATGAACTCAGAGTTTACACTTATAAAACAGTTGTCGTTTGAAAAGGGGCGTAAAGGCTAATCATAGCATGTTATTTTAGAAGACAAAAAGGTGTGGAATCTAGAACAGTAATGGAAGAAAAATAATGAAAGCGATACGCCGAGATATTTCTGCTAATGAGGTTTACTCGAGACTCAGACGGAGAGCACGTGAAAACAAATCATTGGCTCTTGATTATGGTGTTAGCTATGGAGACGTACGTTACTTTAGGATGCTTTATTTTGCGAAAAATAAATAATTTAAAATATAATTTTTTAAAAAATAATCGCTTACATCGCTTAGAAAAATAAATTAACGAAAAATATTTTTACCATCTACGAAAATATTTAGACATAAATTATTATCGAAAATGAAAACATTTTCCATCAACTAATTATTTCAAGTAATACAAGTGATCATTTTTCGGAAAATATTTTCTAAATCATTTATTTTCGCGAAACAAATAAAGTCTTATAGTCCAGTTCACTTATAGATTTTGAACAATGCTAGAGGCATTATCTTTTCTTCTTTTAAACTTATTTATCCCTGGAAAATAAAGAATAGAGTATAGATACCCTTATGATTGCATTTCAACTATTTCTTTTTCGATTCGAATGGCCATGTTGCAAGGGTAACAGAGGCGTGAGCGGATTTCAACAATCTAATCGAATCTTGACAAATTTCTTTGAATCAAATTTCGGTAAAGGTCTAAATGTAGACCATAGTAAAGCCTATCTTTTAACTGCAAATTTGAGGAAGTCCCACGTTCACTGGTATTATTGCTTTTTTCCTTTTTCATGGTACCAGGAGAATCAACTTTTCCTTGGAATACTTTGATGAATTGATGTTTAATTTATTTTTTGAATGTGCGATAGGAAGAAGATAAAGGAGATAAGAAGTGGAGGACGAGCGCTCGACCTTGCAACGAGATTAATTGTGTATTCGTGCTAAGCTGCGCTCAAACAAGAATGGAGCCAAAAAATTCGAATACTAAGTTCTAAATGTGGAAACTCGCTGAAAATGCAAATGAAAATAAAGAGTTGTTTCGTCGTAGCTGAAAAAATGAATGCAGAGTGTGCCTAGTTTATTATTGCTAGACGATAAAAGAGTGATTTAAGTAAACTATTAGAGAACTCCGCATGGCCAAGTGACGGGATTAACCCGACAAGATCAAGCTGTTGGGAGATCATGCATCCCGACGGTATTGAGATTAAACACCACTTAACCATTATCTAGTCACAACGGTGCCACCACTAACTAAAAAGCCATGCATACATTGATCCTCATATCGATTTGACCACTGTAGATTGCAAGGCCACTGTAGAGCACTGTACATTTTCGGAGTGTCACGTGTCCTTAATGATGAATGTTTGTCCATTCGTATTGCCAATTGTCATCCAAAATCACCGCCCGAGAACCCATTAAGAAAAGAACGTTTATGTAAGATAAATGGCTCGATTAGGTAAAGGATTGGACTTCTTAGAATCCTAATTTGAATTCTTTGTACTCTTTCGATCATTTACTTAAGGATCCAGTTCGTAAATCCGGATTGCCTTAACCCAAATTTTATGTCACATATCAAGTCGCGGAGCTATGCTTTCGTTGGCAAGGTGGTCCCTAAATTTAGCGTTAACAGTGGACATGTGTTGGTGATGTAATTGAGAGGTCTCAACTATAGAATCAGAAACATTTAAGTGGCTTCTAACTCAAATTATTCAGCGCACGTTTTAATCTTTTGATCCGAAACAATAACTATCGCCAATTTTCAATCGTCATTGAATGTCTTAGTTTTCAATACTCAGTGGAGTTTTCAAATATTTCTCCTCTTCGATTTTGATCCATCTACAAGTATATACACTCTTTGAACTTGTGATGAGCTTTATGAAATACCAATATTGTTTAATTATTTGGGGCTTAATTAAACAAGTAAGAATCGATCCATCCGCAAGACAAAAGCAAAGCGTAATAGCCCCGAAGAGCCCAGGTCGCTTTAAAGATGGAGAAACGAGTGAGTGATGTGGATCTTCACAAGTCCAGTATTTCTATGAGAAGTTTTGATGGACACCATAGGCTCAGACCCAGAAACTTAACCAGCCCAGATGAGAATTTCTCGTGCAATGCTTTCTTTTGTGCAACCAACTACCTCAACTTTTCAAATATGAGTCAATGTGAGCTTTCCTCTAAAATCACGAAAAATACCAACTTGGACACCGATGCCATTTAATAACCATCAACCATCCACATTGGTATCCTATGTGGCCTCTCGACATGATGTTACGTCAGCAAAAATTTATTGGACGACTAAAATCATCCAAATCGGGACTCTCTCTCTCTCTTTCTCTCTCTCTCTCTCTCTCTCTCTCTCTCTCTCTCTCTCTCCCTCCCTCCCTCCCTCCCTCCCTCCCTCCCTCCCTCCCTCCCTCTCTCTCTCTCTCTCTCTCCTCATCACTAGTTAACACTTAAATAGAGATGACACGATTTTTGTTAAGTAAACAACTCATGTCACGAATTATGCTTAAATTTTTCCAAGTAAGTGAGTTACGTCACCAAACTCACCTAACATGGTGATTTACTTAACGGAGGCCTCGCAATAAGCTAGAAAAGTTAAGGTACTTGATTGAAAAAACAAAGAAGTTTAAGGCTGTAGTTGTTTCGCAAAAAATGAATGATTTTAAAAACATTTTCCAGAAAAAATATCGTTTGTATCTCTTGAAATTATTAGTCAATGAAAATCTTTACATTATCAGCAACAACTTATAGTTATTGAAATGCTTTGAAGATAATACATACTAGGTCTCGCCCGAGGAAATCACCAGCATCCTATGGTCAATTTGGAGGGCACGGAATGGGTTTGTTTTTTTTTCTCCCGCCAGTCGAACCCGAGCAAAACATTGGAACTTGCAATTACAGAGCAAGCCAATTTTTTGAGATGAATCCAAGGCCGAAAAATGCAATTAAGAAAAGGAAAAATGTACCTTCTTCATGGCAGCCGCCAGAGAGAGGATCTCTGGTATTTAACGTCGATTACTCCAAATCGGAGAACTCACTGGAAGCAGCCGTAGTAGGGGTGATTCGAGATTACAAAGGAGTGTTGGTGGATGGCTTCGCGAGCTCCATCTTGGCTGAATCAACCGAAGCTCTAGCTTTGCTAACTAGTCTATGCTTTGTCGAAGAGAGAAGCAAACGTGAGGAGTTCCGTGCAGTTCAGCTTCAAGTACAATCAGATTGTACTTTGCTGGTTGGCTATGTTGTGGAAGAAGAGCAGAGCCCATGGGCAGTACGGGCCTGGAATAATGAGTGCAAAGCAAAATTGGCCCAACTGAAATTTGTGAACCTAGCCCGATGTTCAAGAGATGCAAATAAGCTCGCAAATTGGGTGGCTAAAGCCTAGCGAAAGGAGGAACTTCCCTCAAACTGGATATCTTATCCTCCGAAACCTTTGTTGGATATATTATCTTGCGATGTGAACGGATTTTCTTTGAGTTGATGAAATTTTTGTTTTTATCGATAAAAAAAAAATAACAACTTCTATCTAATCATTTTTATGAACGATGAAAATATTTTTCGTTCATTCATTTTTATAAGCAAAACAAACGATCATTTTTTAGAAAATATTTTTTAAATCACTCATTTTTTTCGAAACAAGCGCACTCTAGATATATAATTGTCTACCCAAATGGACAGAAGTTCAAAAACTTGTAATGTCATTACCCCTTTTAACTACATCCGACTTAAACCTATTCACCAATAAACATCCTGCTTTTATTTCGACAGGGCTTTCTTTTAATCTCCTAATCAATTATTGCCCGTTCATGTGTCCACAATGTTCCAATATACTCTTAAGGTCCCTTTTCCAAACCTTTTCTCCACTGATTTTAGACATTTAGATAACCCAAAAGTATCTTCAAATAATGTGTTGTTTTTTTAATAAATCCATAATTTTGTCTGCTAAACAACTACCTCCAAAATTGTCGGCTGGAGAATGACGACCTGTCAAATCTTTCTTGTGGCTTTGTATAAATTATCATTCTAACTTGACACTTTATTGACACAATCACTAGCTACTTGTTACTGATTCCTTTCATTGCAGCATTGACAAGTACCATGGAGGGATAGGACAAAGATCATTTGGTCAATCGGATTATAATTTCTTTGAAATTTTGGGAAACCCATTCACTGAATTCATGACTCGGCAAGAAAAAAAGGTGACTAAAGATCTCTAGTCACCTCTATTCGATTCATTATTTGCATGACTTTTTGGTCTGATTGTGATGCCTCCTGCATTATCTCTCGCCACCTTCTTAGATAAACCCTAAAAATGGAGCTCATCATGCCCAGATTAACGACCATGCATAGTTTTGGCTAGTTGGGAGGTGAAAGTGACGGGAAAATTATCAAATCAGTTATAAATCTATTATAATTGTATAAATTTTATTATAAATATTTTGTATTATTGTCAATTTAATTCATTCGATCAATTTTAACCGGCAGGAGCTGACGTGGACGCATGCCGGCGCTGGCCATTTGGCTAACTTTGACGTGGCAATTTTTTAAAATATATATTTTTTATTTTTCTCTATTTTTTCATTAATTTTTTTCTTTGCATTTTTTATTTTTTTTCATCCCTTCGTCTTCAACCTCCAATGACCAGCTAGAGGTGGGGGCCAGCAAGACCAGCCTCACCCGCGCTTGGGTAGGTCAGCCCCACCAACCGCTAGTAAGGCCGACGCCAGTGGCTAGGCAAGGCTCAAACTCGCACATCATTGGCAAGGTTGACCTTGCTAGCCGCTAACGAGGGCGAGTTCAAGCCTCGCTAGGGGGACCTTACTAGCCGCTAACGAGGGCGAGTTCAAGCCTCGCCAAGGGGACCTTACTAGTGGCAGGCGAGGCTTGCCCTTGCTAGCAGCCAACAGGTCCGACCTTGCTAGTAGCCAGGGAGTTCGAGTCTCGCCCAGCGATGGCGAGGTCAAGCCTCACCATGGGCAGGTGAGGCCGACCTCGCCGGCCCCCAAGAGGAAAAAAAAAAGGAAAAGAAAATAAAATAAAAAAGGAATAAAATAAAATAAAAAAATAAAAAAATTGCCACGTCAGCGTTGGTCGGATGACCGACGCTGGCCAACGTCCTCATCAGTGCCAACTAACCATAATTGGCTGGTTGTGCTAAATTGTCACAAATACAAAAAGTTTAAAACTGAATTGGTATAAAAAAAAGGTTTAGAACTGAATTGACGCAATTGCAATAGATTTATGACTGCTTTGGTAATTTTCCCTGAAAGCGACTAAAAGCATACATATCAGATCACATCTAAAACTAGAAAGTGAGTGATTTTAATGGACAATAATACAATAAATAGAGCCAAAAATTGATAATTTAGGGAGTTAATTTCATAGGGCTTTTCCCTTTTCTCATAGTGGCGCAGTCTTTTTCATCCTTTTATAAACTGCACTTAGAATTTATCCTAATTTAATCGAGCTTTATCATAAAGATATACATTATCGACATCTTTCAATCCCACTACCATTCATAAACATAGAATTTTTTTGGTGCTTAGGGTTCTTTCTTTCACGTCTTTTTGCATAGGACAGAAAATTCGAAGCATAAAGTCCGACACTTTCCCAATGATTCGATTCCATCTTGCGTATAAAGTGAAGCTTTGCGAGTTCAAGGGAGTCAAACATGCATGGTATACCGACGTAACATCTTCTCTAACTATTTAACCTTCTTTGTCATGATCAAATTTAGATTCAATTTCTTGTGGCCCGTCTAGGTTGTCTTCCTTTTCTTTCTCTAGGTAAATCAATCCTTGGTGAGTTCATAATAAGAGATGATGCTTCTCGACATTTGAATTTGAGATTTGGAATCCTGATTCACGACGTCTTCTCTAGAGGAAGGGAAACAGGGGAGGTACAAATTTCAGAAAAATTATTTGAATAATCCTAAGCCTATTGTGTGACTGTTAATTCAGTACTAAACTTTTTAATTTAATCGATTTAGTCTCAAATCTTTAGATGATTTTCTAATGTAATCCTTCTGGTGAATCTTGATCGGAAATCGCAGACATGAATGCCAGCCGTCCTATGTGGCATAGCTACACAACCGGCTCTAATGTGGCATCTTCTCTAGAGGAAGGGAAATAGGGGAGCAACAATATTCATGAAAATTGTTCAAATAATCATAAACCTATTATACAATGATTAATTCAATCATAAGTTTTTTGATTTGAACAATTAACCTTTTGATGATTTTTCAAGGTAATCCTTTTGGCGAATTTTGGTCAAAAATCGCAGACGTGGACGCCGACCATCTTGAGTGGCACAGCCGGCGTTAATGTGAATAATTTTTACAATTTTTTTAATTATTTTTTTTTCTTTTATGCCCGGGACCGGTCTCCGCTGTGCTCGCCCATTATATCCTCTCATGGGTGCCCGAAGTCATGAGGTCGCACGGCATCCCAGCGGTAAACTTCTCTGATGTGTCAAGTAGGGATGAACTCATAAATATTCCGCTCCTCAAGAGGCTGGGAGATGAGTATCAAGGCGAACACAGCCTCCTTGGGCGAGGGGGTGGCCAATCGTCGGCCATCGCCAAGACCGGCCGCAAGTGAAAAGAAAAAGGAAAGGAAAAGAAATTCAAAAAAATTGGAAAATAGTCCACAACCTTTAGAAAGCAAGAGACATATATCATTATTTTGAGATACATGGCGCAATCGATTGGGGCTTAGGGTATTTCCAATCCAGAAATTGAAAGTCACCCATTAAAATCTCACCCACTATGTGTACAACACTCAGATTCAAGGTCTCATGTTCGGGGTAAATGCCTCAATTTAACCGGTTATAGCTTGTAGGTTGCTACACGGGCCTCTAAATAGCCAGACCTCTCGTACCCCGCTTGGTCATCAAAAAGTAAAAATAGTAAATTCATATGAAACCACAACCTTCATTAGCTACTAGTTCTATAATTTGAGAAGTGGGTACAAAACCCAAAGCATTTTACACAACCCTTCAAACCTAAAGGCCAAACTACAAATGAACAAAGGCCCTACCATGTAACATACAATAATTGCAAATGTCCCTAAAAGTGATCCCCCGAAATCCAAATCTTAGTCCTCTTTTTCTACCTTGACCCTGCACATGACAAACTGGGACCTAGTTTTATGTCACAAAAGCGTTATTATTGGAAAATGCAATCTAGCCATCAGACAAAGCCAAACCCATCTTGTTTTTGCGCTTTCAGTAGCATCAATTTGCCAAATAAGCTCCTCCGCATGCTTGGGTATCCAAGAACTGTCACTTTCAACTGGAGAACTCAAAGAAGAGAGTGTCTATCGAAAATTATATATCGAGTATGAATCCGTTAAATAAAGATTCAACTCGAATGAAGTGTGCAGAAACTCGAATCTAACCGAAGGACATGGATTGCCTTCATCTATTGTTGAATCATGTGCCGATGAGTCACGGTAACCGAACAAATGTTCGATTTATTTTTTTGTTGTGTTTATTAATATGTTTGATTGCTTTTTATATGTATAATAATATTATTATATAATATTCAGTGTCAATCACCTCCCACAAAATGTTGTGCATTGGCGTTGTGGCAAATGGCACACTCATCTCCATGATTGAGCCCTTACAGCTCACGTCCTCACCCACCCCCATCATATTTTTTAAAGACCCCCTTATGTTGTTTTCTTTATTGCCCCAGTTATTCCTTGGGACCCAAGTTTTTGTTTCTTATTTCTTGGAACGCCTCAACCGGTGGCAAAACTCTTTGAAATCTTTCGACATTGATCCAATCATTTTTCGCAAGCTTAACGCACAATCAGCTCAAGCTAGCTTTACCATTTGAGAATTAGGGTTCATCTCACGGTTTCCGTAACAAGGTTTGCAAGGGTGTAGTCTTTCACCGATTAATTTTGTCCTGCAATGAAAATCCGGAGTCTTAGAGTAAGGGGATGCTAGTATTTCGACGTAAAAAGCGAAAAATGATTTAGGTATTTGAAATGGTTTGGAAATTGTTCAGAGTGTGAACCGTAAGTCTATGAGATTAAAAAAAGGGAATGTCGTGCGTGTCTTCCTCAGAATAGATTTGTCCAAATCCGCATACATATATAGTTTAAGAAACTTGCCTCTGTACTATTCTTGGAATCAGGTGTTTTGCTATGTTAAACAATTACCTAAACCATGTGCAATGTGCCGCGTCTAGGACCTAAACGAAGTTAGGCCAAAGACGGCTTTCAATAATCTGAGCATAAGAAGCTTTGATTCGATGCATCAGCGGTTTTAATATGATTTTGCTTGTGTGAGTTTGAACCTAGATTTGGTTTGGTTCTCGGGGCCAGTGATTCGAAGGGCTCGATGCGCGCATCCATATGGAAGGATGTAAATGGTTTTTTTTTAGCTATGTTGACTCAACTCGCGAAAATGGACTCAAATAAGTGAGAAAGACTCGAGAATTTCGTCTCGTTAAGAATTTGGTCCGGTCCACTTCAATCTGATCCACACGTAAAACCGAGCCCCGCAATTGGTGTACGCACATCAGATGTTGATGTAAAAGCATTGGAACTGGACCGCAAAAAACTTTGAGACTCGGCATCAAATTGAACGGCAAAGGGGGGCAATCGGTACTAGTACTACTTGGGGGCAATGAAAGTGAGCCGGGGACCATACACGGATTGACCTGTGTTCTACAGATATCCAAAAAGAAATTGACATGTTTTAATAGGATGTGTATGGTCAACATAGGAACATAATGCACGACATAGGACCTAATCAATAGTATTTACTTTTTTTTGCCAAGTATATATACTTGGTATTCTACTCCTTACATCGCTGGCATTTTGGCATGTCCTTGGAGCTAAATATGCACAGAAGTACTCTTTGACATTTTTTTACATTTAATATAGAATAATGAAGAGGATACAAGAATGATCGCGAGGCATAGGGATAGATACGGAATATCTGCGAAAGTCTTGCACAATTTCGCTCGATGTGGATTTCAAGTTTTATGTCCAGCAAGAATCAATCAATCCGATCTTTGATCGAGTGTGCGGAAGCTTTAAGCTACTAAAATCAGCATAATATATCTAGTCACTTTTTATCACATTATCACGAAAGCTCAAAACATAAGTTTTAAAATATCTGCTTGTTTAATGGGTTTATGTGGTTTTGGCACGAATTTGTCGTCCTCCCTTTATAAACTTAAGTTTTTCAATTGTACTTTCTGACATGGCAATAGAGTTAGGTTTTGATCCCGTTAATTTTCCATAAACAATCCCTCGTTCGTCAAATTTCACGTAGCATTCCTAAAGGGTTTACATATATACACTCGAATTGAATCAATAGACATAGAAAAACAGCAAACCCTATGCTTAAGCAAGAAGCAACTCTTTTTTGCTAGAAAGCAAGAAGCAACTTGGGTGGGATCAAACATGTTCTTGCTCGCCTTGATGGCATTAAGTATGTAGAGAGAGAGAGAGAGAGAGAGAGAGACTGTGTTACACTTCGAACTTGATGATGAATCAACACGCTTTTAGACCCAACAAACGAGAGAGAGAGAGAAGAGTAAAGATTGCTTTGCACTCAAATAAAAATGCGGTTTTGCAAGACATCCCGCCACGTCTTAGGCTTAGGCATTACTCAACCATTTATATACTTATAAATTTCAAATGCTATCTACACTCGTTGACGAAATAACTTCTGCTGTAGAGATCTTGATAAGAATAAGGGTTAATACCACGAAATACCCTAAACTGATATATTTATGATAAATTTATCCTAACAAAAACCTTAAAATCGGTACACCTGTGACAAATTTACCTCCATTAGTTTCTATTAAATTTCATCGTCTAATTTCTAAATTGGATAACACATAACAATTTACGGGTGAACACTTTGGGGTTTTACTCCTCCGTTTGTCACAGATTTACCAATTTGTGATTTTTCGTGGTATTAATCTAAATTTACGAAAGGTAAATTTGTCACAAGTATACCCGTTTAGGGTTTTCGGTGGTCAAAAAATCAGTTCGGAGTAAATCCGTCATAGGTGTATCAGCTTTGAGTTTTTCATGATATTATCCCTAAGAATAATGCGTGGGAAGAGAAACAAAGTTATAATGTTGATATCCTTGGCCTAGACAAATACATTCAGCTAGCATACACAGTAATGAAGAGATCTAAAGTGGGGGGAGGGGGTCAAACTCCTTGCTAGGGAGAAAAGGACCATCAGCAGGTGACCCACCCACTCGTCTTCCATACGTAAACGATTCTCCTTCACCGGAAAGCAAAGAAAAACAGAGCCCATTCTTCTACCCAAGAAGAGCAAAAACAGAGAGCCCATTTTTAGCCTTCAAAAAGCCTTGGCATTTACCGACACGGAGGCCGTCCATCTCTCTCTCTCTCTCTCTCTCTTTCTCTTTCTCTCGCCCCTCACCGAAACGCAAGAATCGCCTGTAACAGAGATCTCAGCTCTTCACACTCACATCACATTACTCTCTCTCTCTCTCTCTCTCTCTCTCTCTCATCAAGAAACAGGGGCAAACGCGAAAGAAGCCATCAATGTCGCGCCTTGGATCAATCCCACTGCTCTCTCATTGCCTCCTGCTCTCTCTGTTCTGCCTCTTCTTCTCCTCCTCCTCTGTCTCTTCCGACTCCAGCTTTCGCTTTCGCCGTCTCAGTGATTTACGTGTTCCGGGTTTGTTTCTGCTTCTTTGGGTTCCTCTTGATGAAGTTTTTTGGCCTTAAAGGCCGGTTTTTTTTTTTTTTTGCTTTTTGGTGCAATGACATGCGGTTTTTGCCTTTTGGTTTCTGTTTGCTTTTTCAGATGATGGGTATGAGAAAGGGTCTCCTTGGGTGGCTCCGTTGGAGGCAAGGAGGCACCTTGCTGATGAGACGACGGGGAATTCCTCGCTGATATTAGCAGCTCAAAGGACTCGCCGGAGAGACCCCACCAACGATTTCAAACGTTACACTGGTGGATGGAACATTAGCAATCAGCATTACTGGGCCGTGAGTGATTTTTCTTTTGGTTTGTTTTTTTGTCCTTTCCCAAAAGTTCCAGAATTTGCACTTGTTTCGTCAAATTTATTTTGGTGTGGCCGTTTCTTGATATCAGAAGTTTGGGTCAATCGCCTTTTTGTTGGTTTCTCTTGCTTTTGCTGTCCTAGAGATTTTGGTCTCTAACGTGGGTCGTGAAGCTCTCTTGTGTGGGTTCTAAAGGTCCCCAGGTTCTCTAATTAGCCTCCTGGTCATATTATTTTTAAATGGTGAGCTTGTTGTTAATCTCATGACGAAAGTTTTTGGTGTGCTTGTGAAAGCCATCGTTGCCTGATAACCAGTGGCTTCTCAATTGTACAATAAAGAAGGCTATTCTGGAGTGTATTATAATTTTAGCTTAGAGAAGAGTGTTGGACTACTCTTTGCTTAATTGGGGCTGTGCTGGAGTTACTTTGTCGATGTGGATTGGTTGTGTTATCTATGATGTCGATAATATTTTCGGGTATTATCTTTTTGGATTTCTTGTTCTGTACTTTTTGGTTGATCATTTACTCGGGTAGGGACTGATTTCTTGATTTTGTAACGTAATGCAGTCTGTGGGATTCGCCGCCGCTCCATTCTTTGTCATCGCAGCAGCTTGGTTTGTAATCTTCGGGCTGTGCTTGTCTTTCATCTGTCTCTGCTACTGCTGCTGCCGAAGAGAACCTTACGGATACTCCCGGGCTTGTTATGCTTTGTCTCTCATTTTTCTTATGCTCTTCACAATTGCAGCGATGTAATTCCCTGCCTCCTCACATTTAGACAGATGTTTAAACTGTTGGTCGGTCGATTCTAAATTGAGTTTGTCTCTCTTTTATGCGACTGCAGAGTTGGCTGCATCGTTTTGTACACTGGTCAAGGGAAGTTTCATGGCAGTACCTCGGATACTCTTAATTTTGTGGTGTATCAGGCAAACACCACCTCTGAAAACCTCAGGAAAGTGTCAGATTATCTTGCCACGGCAAAGCAGATTGGAGTGGATGACAGATTTCTGAATGCTAGTGTTCAGAACAATATTGACGCTGTGCAAGGGAAGATCAACTCCTCTGCAGCTACTCTTTCTGCCAAAACAACAAAGAATTCCAAAGATATTCAAGATGGCTTGGATAGCATGTAAGCTAAAGGCATATATATATCTTATATTCATGTTTGTAGTTCTTCAGGAGACCTTGATCACCAACTTTTCGCTCTCTATGCCAGGAGGTTGTCTCTTATTGTTCTTGCTGCTGTCATGCTATTCTTGGCATTTCTTGGATTTCGTAAGTTATCTGACTTTCCTTGATCTTTAAGTCAGCAATAAATATGACAATCTGTATTATTCTAATACCATTGATATAAATATTCTTGCAGTGTTCTCTGTTCTTGGATTGCAGTGTCTTGTGTACTTGTAAGTAACATAAGATTTAAGCCTTTCCTAAATTGTGGTTATGCTGATTGAAACTTACTTTATAAACACTTGTAGCCTGGTCATACTGGGATGGATTCTTGTCACCGGCACATTTATCCTGTGTGGCGTGTTTCTGCTCCTCCATAAGTAAGTGATGTAATTTATTTATCTTTCCTTGAGCATTAAGTTTCGTATCCATTGAAAGTAATTTTTTAGGCTACTTGGCAATGCACACTGTCAATTGCTAATCATATGTTTGACCTTTCATACCGCACTGCTTTGCTTTATAATAATTCTTGTGATAGGTTCAAGCTTGGATTTCGATACCCTTTTGTTGGAAGAAGCTGATTTATCTGTATCTAGAACAGAGGATCATGAAGCTTCTATTTTTTAGTTTATCACATATTATTCATGATTATAAAGGAAGAACCATGAAGCTTCTTCTAACAAGTTTGTCATGTTTTGATCAACTTAGTTATATATGGACCTTTTTCTCCGTCAGTTCTCACAACTTCTGCCAGTCACAATTATTTCCAGTCAATCTGTTATCCGACTCATCAGTTGGGCACTTTCTTGTTGATGAACTGTGTGAACCACTTTGAGCATCTCTAGAAAGGGTCTGTGGATATTTTCTTGAAGATATTATAAATCAAGACAAATTATCAAATGCTATCATTCTTGCACTTTTGGCATATTTAGAGCTTTCCCTGGTGAAATTAAAAGAGTTCTACACATGATTGGATTGTCCTAGTACAACTGTTCTTTTGGAGTTATGGTCGCCATATTCATGGTGCTCATTATATCCGGATGGGGATTTTTTTGGTTTAGAGGGAGAGGATGGGCCGTGGAAGGGAAGTGTTTGCAATTTTCTAGCAAGCATACGGATTGTGCTTTTACACCATTAAAACTAGTCTTACGTTAGACATGTGATTTTGTTGCCAAAAGAAATTGGAAGTTCCTGCTCAATTACCTCTTGTTGTTTGCCAGTGTTGTTGCAGATACATGTGTTGCAATGGATGATTGGGTGCAGAACCCCACAGCTCATACAGCTTTAGACAATATTATCCCATGTGTTGACAACGCGACTGCCCAGGAGACATTGTTACGTACCAAAGATGTGACCTACCAGCTTTCTAGAATGGTTAATGTGGTCATTACCAATGTATCAAACGTCAACTACCCACCAGCAGCTGGAACTTTATATATCAACCAGTCTGGACCACTAGTGCCCACCCTTTGCAACCCATACCACGCTGATCTCACCACTCGACAATGTGCTTCTGGCGAAGTCGATTTTACGAATGCCACGCAGGTACAATCGTAGACATCCCCTTGTTAATGAAGATCCACTAGAATGATATAGAACTGAGTCTCGGACTTAGTAGATACTCCATACCTTCTTTCCTTTTTTTCCAAACTGTTTCATGTCTCCAGGGATAGAAAACAATCTGGTCAAAGACCCATTCACGAAATAGCTTTCGAGAGATTTTCTTCAAAATTTTTCTTGAGAATTCTGGAGCACCAAACACGTCTTTTCAATATTTTCCACTTTTGTTTATCTAGTATGTAATGAAACATGCAGAACGTATCTATTCATCCTACTTTAATTCTGAACCGTCTAGCAAGAAAGTTGTTATCGCTCTTCCCATATCTTCTGAAAGTACTCTTATCTGAAAAAAAACTAAATACTCTATTTACATCCTACAACAATTTCTTATTTCCTAAAGAAACTCTAAGAACAACTTTTGAAGAACATTTCTAATAAATCGCTCTCAGTGGCATTTATCTCTTGTTGGGAACAATGTCAGCAAGGAGACTCAAAATAAAGTTCCTTTTCTTGCAGGTGTGGAAGAATTACGCTTGTCAGGTTTCCTCATCAGGCATCTGTACTACACCGGGACGGTTGACACCGTCGTTTTACAATCAGATGGTTAGCGCCGTTAATGTGAGCTACGGCTTATACCACGATGGTCCGTTCCTTGTTGGCCTTCAGGATTGCTCTTTTGTTCGCCAAACCTTCACGTCTATAAGTGGCAACCACTGTCCTGGCCTCCGTCAATACAGTCAATGGATCTATATCGGCCTGGTGTTGGTCTCTGCAGCTGTAATGCTGTCTTTGATCTTCTGGGTGATATATGCAAGAGAACGACGCCATCGTGTATATACTAAGCAGTTCTTGGCCAGATCTCAAGAAGGCCAAGACAAGGCGCCATAGGTTTTTTCAAATATGTAGAGATGTTAGTTTCCTTCATGTACATTTCTGTGTCCAACGTATCTTTCCTCTGTTTTGGAAATTATACTTAGGCGGCGTTAGAACTCCTCTAGTATGATGACGACGCTTTTAGTATGTTGACTTGTTGCTGATGTTTGAGAACCCAAATGAAGGAACGAGTTCCTTGGCCTATGTTTTCTTCTTGTCAATGACGTTGTTCCCTCTTCATTCATTTTAGTGGTATCGGGCAAACCCGCAACCGCGTAGATTCAGGGGCTGGTGACCGCATGAGGCACACTAGTCGTCCGGTCCTTGCTTGCTTTCCAAGATCCGAGCAGGTCTTGGAACGGAGGACGGACGAAGGACCGATGTGCAACCACCGGGCCACGGTCCATGGGACAAGAAAATGGAGGAAGCTAGACCTGGTTTCCCTCAGACTGTTTTAGCCTCTCTGGGGTTGTCTCTCTCTCTCTCTCTCTCTCTCTCTGATCTTAGCCCCACCAAAAAACATATGTTTAAAGCTTAATATATGGCCTAAACCAATGTTAGAGACACAAAAGTCCAAGCTACGGCACACTAATCCTTTGACTGGCAGATGAAATGTCTTGCCATCAATCAACATCAGATTGGTCCAGCTCCCAGAGGCACTATCTATCTCCGGCTTTGCGCACACTTGGATCTCTTTCACTGAAAGATCAAAAGTAGATCAACTAAAGTAAAAATCATCAACATCGTGGCGGAACAGAGATGTGGTGACTGGGATAATGTTTGTTAGGTGCCCTTCTCTGAGAGTTCTTTGTCGCCTTCTGAGATAATGCTTCTGCGATTTCCTTTCTAAAAGAAAGAATTACCTAGTGAAATGGTTGGACGTCTCCATCATTTTGATCCGAAAATTTGTCCTCATTTCTTGCCGACTTGATCATCCTCATCTTGTGCGTGGAAGCAAAAACAAAAGTTTCTTCCAAACTTGTTCCTCGTTGCCGCGTCTATCGTCTCTCATGGGTACCGTGCCTCCAAAGATTTTCATCGCTGGATTAAAAAGCAAAAGTTCACGACGGTCCGATTGGATTAGGTTGAACGATTGAGATCTAATGCATTTCACTCCGTAAATGAATGATTGTGAAGGCACCATAACGGTTCAAGATTATAAATGGACCTTACTCTTCATATATGGGATAAGAAACTAAAAAGAAACAATGACTTAATTTGAAACTTAAAAAAATTAAAAACCAAAAATTAAAAACCTGCTTGATGCTATGACAAAATGAATGGAAGAATCGCTACGATCACCTTAATCACAAGCCAATCAATCTGTTGTCAAAATATGATAAGAAATAAAAATGAAATTTAGAGGCCACCCTCGTAATGCGTATCCGACAGAGAGCTATACTTCACGGGCTATCTTGTGACTTTTAAGACTATATTTAGGGGTTAGCATTAGGGGTGCACAAAAGAACTGAAAATCGCCCGAACCGTCCGGAATCGGACTTGACCAACCGAAAACCGGCAGTTCCAACGGGAATCGATCCAGTTCATAGTTCTAATTTACAGGAACAGGTGAGTACCGGTTCGGGTCTTGGTTCCAAGTGTGGAACCGACCATCAGGACCGGTATATATATCCCCACCCCCCGTTTTTTTTTTACTTTCCAGAGTATCAAATGTCCGGCGCATGGGGTTTCTTCTTGGTAAGTGTTGTCTGAGTATGATGGTTTCATGGCCTAAAACCTAACCTGAAGCTTTGAGTGTTACAAGAAGCTAGCAGTATGATTTTTTAACTTCATTTGCTCCACAAATCTGGAGTATATGATAACGCAGCAAGCACTTGCAGCTCCATGGCAATGAAACTTTGAAACTTGCAAACCATTTCCTTCATTTTGTCCCCTAAGAGCAAGTGACTGCAGTCAATTTCCTTTTGGACATGTCTTATTGTGCTTAAATTAACTTGTGGGAGCAGTTCCATAGACCCACTCGAGGAACATGACTAGATCGGCGGTTCGGCCAATTCGATCCGCAAGTGGATAAATGGATTCAACGGGCAGTTCCTAGTTTCAATTTTTCATAACCGGTCATTAGTGGACGGTTTCCGGTTCTAGGGTGGAAACCGCCCACTCAGACCATGCTCACCACTAGTCAGCATCGATTGAAGATAAACCTGAAACCTAACCAGACAAACTCTACCCAACCAGCTCTAGTCTAGTTTTCGGTTACAAACAAGTTTCTGAACTGGCTATTACTAGTCTAGTTCTTTGTTTTGGGTGTAGAATCAAATTGAACCAAGGAAACGAACCCTAAGACTAAACCAAGAAACCGTAATTCTCTCTTCTCAATTTTATCTTGCATCTTGTATTCTTGTTATTGCCGTTTCTACCGTTTGTAATTAAGGGGATTTATAAATAAAATTTGTCCTTTCTCAAGGGACAAAAAAAAATTAAATGAACCACATCCTCTTCCGTAGTAAATCTCTCTTTGTGCCAACACTAATCAAGCACCTCATGAAGGTTGTCAAAGCTAAGGGCCTCACTTTCCACCGTGTCAAAGATCATCCCCGCAATAGAAGAATGCAAATAGCATGGGACATCTCCCCCTCTATTTTTTAGGACACTTCTAGGTTTGCCTAGCGCCGTCCCCCCCCCCATCTCCCGTTTTTTCTTGTTTCATCCCTCTTTGGTTGATGTATAGCCGGTTTGCCCTTGTCTCCGATTGGAGGTCCCTTTCTTTGCTTGGTTGTTACACCTTTGTACCCCTTGGATACTCTTAGGTATCTCACTGGGTACGAGGTTTTTGTGTATGACTCTTGTATGTGTCCTCCTTTGTGAAAAGTCAATATACTTCTTATTTTACCCACAAAAAATGAAATGAAAAAAAAGAATTGGTTGTTTCTTAGGTAAACCTTGGAATTATTGGACTGCACCGGACTAACATGTCGATTCCAAGGTCTATAGGATAGATGCTAGGTTTTAAAAATCGGGAACTAATCTCAACCGGATAGGTTCCAAGTCTGAAAACTCACCTTGGAATCACCCCTAACTACGTTGGCTTATATGGTAAGGAAGTTTGCTCCTTTACTTATGGGGGATAAGAATAGTAGGAGTGTCATGATTTTCGTACTTTTTTTTTGTGCCGGCGACCCTTGCTAGCTGCAAAGCCTTGCCCTTGGCCGGTGGGTCCATAAAGGCCATTGTTGAAGGCCTTGCCCGCAGCCAATGAGGCCGCAGAGGCCTTGGCCAGCAACTAATTGGGTCGCAAAGGCCTCACCCAAGGCCATGACGATCTCGCCGGCTATGGGTGAGGGCGCGAAGGCCCTTGCTAGATTTGGGCAAGGTCGCTGCCCGCAATCGATGAACATTGTCAGTGATCCTCACGAACACAGAAAAAAAAAGCGAAGGAAAAAAGAAAATTCAAAAAATTCAAAAAAATTATCAAAAATAATAATAAAAAAATTTAAAAAATTATCCACGTTAGCGCCAGCAATGTTGCATAGGATAAATGGCATCCATGTCGGATTTTTCAATGAGGCAAATTGCCGATGGCACTTAAGTGATAGATTTTTTTAATTTGTGACACTTAAGTGAGAAAAAAAATTATGATTTTCAAAGAGTGTCATACGAAAGGTACAACACTCTTATTGTTCTTATCCCCTACTTGTGGTATTGGTTCAAGCCTTATCGAAAGCACTTTAAGACTAAAATCTTGAATGCACCAGGCCTTTGCAGAAGAGTGCAAATGGATGTGGTACAATGCGTCCTCGAGATCGCAAAACAAGGTGGACTAGTAGAGGTTCACGAAAGCTGGTTCGGACCACTACCTAACCCGCTAATATATTTATAAAAAAAATTAACGTGACCCGTGATTAAAACTCATACGCACGTATAAGTTGCTATCCAAATTGGAAATCGACTCAGAATCACAAAATTTCAATGGTAGGATTTGCCAACTATTCAGCAATTATGCACGTAGCGGGAAGAATTGTAGTACCCGCGTCGTTCTCGCCAATGTAGAAAGGTCAATATAAAGGGGGATTCCAATAAATCAGGGGAAAGAAGGAGCCCACAAGTTTCGCACGAACTTGGAGCTCCCTCTAAGCTTGCCATACAAACGAGGAGGATCACCCATTAATCGTTTGTTGGCTCCTTGGAGCAAAATCTTGCATGCACCTCCATTTCCATGGCATCAAGAACTGAAGCATCATCATCAAGAACGTGCCTATGCTCGCCCACAAATCACCCGGGCTCTTTCCGATGCAACCTCCACAAGAACCACGCGAGGGCCACGGACCGGAGGGCAGCCCACCATGCACCCCCACCAGGGCACCGGGGACTGGGGATGATGACCAGAGATGAGGGGATCAAGGCATTGCTGCTGCAGATCATCAATCCATCGAGGCACGACCTCAAAAGGAAGAGGAGCTTCGAGCCCAAGCCGAGCAGGTTTTGCTTGATGAATGGGGTTGCAGTTTCTTGATCATTTCATTTTATAGTTAGGAAAATGTGCATGTACATTTGGTACATGTCTACAGATTTTTACAATAGAATTAGTCTGGATTTTAATTGACCTATGATTAGAATTTGAATCTTTATGAGATGCACACATTTACGTAATCTGTCTTGACCTTTGTTAGGTCACCAGTGAAAGAGACAGAAATAGAAATTTCTACATCAAATATATTTTATGAGAAAACTAGTATATTTTTTCGATGCTTCCCATGAGTTTTCAACATATTTGTTTTTCTGGAAAATTTTATGTTCATAAATTCTCTAGTCATGCAATGTTCAATTGATATGAGAATAGTATTTTTTTTTTTTTAGAGCTATGGTAATGACAATAATCGTAAAAGAGATATCAGCTTAAAAATTATAAATACCATTTGCTAGATAAGTGAATATCATCGGTTCATTCGTCTTATATATAAATTTATTCTACATTTACCAAACATCTCCTACGTGGATTTACCAAGAACTAATTGAATTAAACTCAGTCATTTGGTCATTTCTTTTTAAGTAATTAATTTCTTTCAAGTAACATTAACTCTAATATCGAATTTCTCTACACGTGACATTGGATGGAATCGAACTAGTTTTACTTTCTATGGCATATCATATTGCAACCGATAAAGTCGATTTTTCTCTTCATATTGTTCTATAGGTAAATGAATGGATTTTTTCTGTAAATATATAAACATCACATACATGCATAATAAAGTCATTTTTACGTGAAATTATAGATGTAGGTAATTTCTCATTCTTGTAGAGTTAAATTCCACTTTCTTATTGCTTTAGCCATTACTAAATAAATGTAATATCGCTATGTTGATTATTCGGAAAATTTCTCTCATTTTCATGCTCAACCTAACTACTAATAGTAAGATATTCTCTAAACTTTCACTTTCTCTTGAAGAAACGGCAATGAACTGCTATGCTAGTTCCCCTTTAAATAACCCGCTAATCAGAGTCTTGCCCCTAGTTATCAGGACAAATATTTCAAAAGTCTACCCATGTCGAAAAACAAAAACAAGTTTGTTTTTAACCTATCCAGAAAAGATTTGCTTTCATATAATTAAAACTACACTTGATAGGCATGTTTGGGCCGTTTCTTGACCATTTAAAATTAAGGACATGTTCATTTCGAGAAAAACTTTAAGATAGAAAAAATACTTTTCGGGAAATCATTTTTTAGGAAAAAATTTTCTCATGTTAGGGAATTCATTTTCCTAACATTAAACGTGCATAGTTTATTTGACCGTAAATGGCTGTCAGTTGACTAATCCTTTTTAGTAAATCAAATACGTAAAAGTCTAGAAAACTAATTCGTGAAAAATTCTTTCATTCAAGCAAATACGCCATAAATGAACATCTAGCAAATCCAAACATGAACTGATTATTGCCATGAAATAGAAGAATATTGCTTGCAATAAAAAAAAAAAGATTGCTGGTTTTGAATTGATTATTTCAAGTGGGAACAAGAATGAGCAAAGCAGGCCCGACTTTGACCTGTGACATCGATGAAGACTTGAAAGTTCAGCATCAACCCAGGTTTCATATGTGGACTGGACTTGTGGAAGTCAATCGCGTTAGTTGACCAGGATTCATGCATACCGACTACAACTGATTTCTTGACCCATGAAAGCTTACTATTATGATAATAATAATAAAATTATTTCTTTACTCCGATCTTTTTTTTTCTTTGGGTCAAAACGGGAAAATACCACTAAAAACTCTAACTCGTACCGACCGTAACACCACTACTCCAAAACTATTTTGTCGCCAAAACCACCAAACTCGTATTGATGTGATAAAAATACTCTTTGTCCACCGCAAATAATCCTCAACTTTTCCCACTGGAAACCCATATCCCCAAACTTGTACTGGTGCGAAATTTTTTTTCTAGTCACGCCGGTACAAGTCCGGTGTATCATGTCATAGTTTAGGATTTTTAGTGATATTAACCAAGGTGGAGAATAAATCCTCTACCTTTATGTTCCCACACTTCAATATACATATATATTCTGGTTGATGAAATGCTTAAAATATCTATAAGAACTCATCTAACTTCGAGTTGTCAATTATCGACCATCCTTAGTACCACATCATAGCGGACCCAAATAGTTGTGCCGACCATTGATTGGAATGTGTCCTAGTTGTTCCAATCTAAGTCAACGTTTTGTGGTGATGGTGCATTTGCACTTTAAGCCTTGAAATACATAAATGATGATTTAAATATTTAGAATCATGTTTTTTTCAATGGAGAAATCGAATCTTGTCCACTGAGTAATGTTCTAAAAACGCGTTTGGCTTTCCTGGAAATGAGGAAGATTTTTGGTGTCCCTTAGTTTTGGGCCACTTATGTTCTGGTCTCAATTCAACTTTGGCAGACAAGTTTGTCTTGAATAAATCGGAGCCTATAAACAACTCTCTTTTTTTTAAGGAAAATTGTTTCCCAAAATTTGTTTTCTAATATTCCCGTATTTGAATGTTCAAAAACTAATCAATTTACAAAAACGTTTTTCATGAATTGAACACAACAAACATATATTTGGGGAAAATAACTTCCTCTTCTAGTAACCTAAACACAAAATAAATAAAAACTAATCATTTTCCTTAAAATGATGACTTTCATAAAAAAAAATATTTTCATTATCATGAAATCCTCGGTTATGGTGTTTTTGTTTCACGGAAAACTCAAGATTCAAAAAACATTTTTCAAAAAACGATTAATTATAATATTTTCCTTTACATGAAATTCTCAATTAGTTCTCTCAAGATATCCATGGAGTAAATTAAATCGTTTGGGCAAAAATGTTGCGCCGTCTCTCTAAATAATTTGAGAGAAGAGGAAATGCCTGATGTGGGTGGCTTCTGGCCCATTTGCAACCATATGGGCTGTCACAGGCACATCCCCAACACCCTTTGCAACATTTCTGGATCGCCCTTTGTCATAAACATTAGATAACTCCTCTTCTTTTCTTTCTTTTGTTCGCTTTTTCGCCTTAAAAATTACTGTCAATTAATGAAAAATTAGAGCACACATCGCCGTAAAAAAAATCTTTACACGAGAGATCTTATTTACCATTGATTTTAGGACATTAATTACCAAATCTCTCGCTAATAACCATCAAAGAAATGGTGAATAAAGCCATTTGTAGAATACTATTTTTGCAGTGACGATATATGCTAGAATTACTCTTTATTAAAACGCTATTAGCATCCTATCCCATCCTATGATCTTGAAAAAACTTTCGGTCTTTCTTTTTGTGCTTATTAAGTTTGGTATTCGATCAAATATTCATGTTAATCTTTTGGCTTGTGCTTTGAACCTCGCGCAAGATATATACATAACAAGAAGAATTTTCCTCGTCTAATTTATATGTGGGCCTTCAAAGTATTGCCGAACTGATAATTAAAAATCCAGTTTTTCTTCGAACAAGTTTCTTTCTCTCCCTGCTTCTTTACATCGAGCTCTTTTCGCATGTGCAATTTTTTAACTAAGGCTCAATTTTTTTTTGAACAAATTAAGGCTCAAATTTGGTCGGTGGAAGTGTGACATAAAATATGGTGCGTCTTCTAACTTCAAAAATCATACGCCCGATGACATCAATTGCACATCTTGGTGGCATTAAAGAAGTACCATTAAAAACATTAGAATAGACCATAGATGATCTTGCATTTTCAGGTATTATCTTCTCTGTTTTTTTAAAATATTTGCAAATATTCAGAATGTTTTTTTTATTTAACTGAACAGAGAATATAGTGGGTATGTGACATGGATGTAACTAGGATTTGTACTCAATCTTGTCCTTTTTCTCTCTAAAAGAATTCTCTAATTATGTGGCAACACCTCACCCCATTGTCCATTAAAAAACACTGCAGATGTCTTTTATATATTTTTTGGGAAAAAACCACCAAAAATCCCAAATTTTGCCACCTGTGACACATTTGTCATTTACCCCGAACTTTTTTTTATGACACAAAAAATCTCAAACTTTGCTATTTGTGACACATTTACCCCAATGTATTTAGTCCATGGACATTTTTCGTCTTTTTTGCTTTTTCTTTTTTTTCTTTTTTTTTCCTTTCCGACTAGGGAGGCCCTCGCCGGCATCGGGCAAGGGCGACCGTCGCCAGATCCGGCGAAGGTGGCCCTCGCCGGCGTTGGCGCGAGGGCGGCCCTTGCCAGCGTTGGGCAAGGGTCGC
Organism: Syzygium syzygioides; assembly: GCA_031216285.1. Taxonomy (NCBI): domain Eukaryota; kingdom Viridiplantae; phylum Streptophyta; class Magnoliopsida; order Myrtales; family Myrtaceae; genus Syzygium; species Syzygium syzygioides. The sequence continues at coordinate 3,233,090 of CM062244.1, forward strand.
CCTCGCCAGCGACGGGCAAGGGTCGCCCTCGCCAGCGACCTCGCCTAGGCGAGCGAGGGCGGCCCTCACCTGGGCAAGCGAGGGCTGCCCTCACCCGGCATCGGCGAGGGCCGCCCTCGCCCGATCTAGCGCGGGCGACCCTCGCCGGAAATGAAAAAAAAGGAAAAAAAAAAAGAAAAAGCAAAAAAGACGAAAATGCCCATGAACTAAATACACTAAGGTAAATGTGTCACAAATAGTAAAGTTTGGGGCTTTTGATGTCACAAAAAAAAGTTCAGGGTAAATATGTCACAGGTGGTAAAGTTTAGAGTTTTTGGTCGTTTTTTCCCTTTTTTTTTTTTACATCCATGTTCTTTTTCCCTTTAGGATCCCACATTTTCACTTTTTATGAGCAGGAATCACATGTGAAGAACTCCCTTCAAGATTTGCTTTTACGAACACCCTCTTTCTTTTGACCAGATTGTGAAATTACTTCAAGATCAAAGATTCAGACTTTATACCACAGATGAAGAAGTTCAAATTTTATACTGTAGATGAAGAGGTTCAGACTTTATAATGTAGATGAAATGTTCAGACTTTGTACTAAAAAGGGTGCAAACTTTACACCAGAGATGATGAACTTCGAATATAAGTCCAGAATGTGACACGTATTCAAAACGTACATAACGGTTAGTAATTTGACTTGTATTTCACACTTAAAATAAATTGATTGACTCAATTTTGAAGATTGTTTTGCAACGGTTTAATATGCAAAACATATTGATTGATTGGCAATTAATCTCGAGACAAGCTATTTCCTAAATGGAGAAGCTCTACTTATGAAAATCAAGACTTTGATTGTATGGGCGATCAGATTCAGCGGAGATTCAAATTTTGTCCCTCAACGGCTAAGTAATCTTCTTGATACAATTCTGTCCAATGGATAAATTGGAAGACAATCCTCTGAAGACTGTCCAACGGTTAAATTGGAAGTGAAGGAGTATAAAAGGAGACTAACGTGCTAAGGAGTAGAAGTAAGAGACGAAATCCATAATCTAGAATTCCAAAAACTGAGCAATCTTCAATTTATATACTTGTCTTTTGTGAGCTTTAAAGTGTAATCTTTGAGAGAGACTGAAAAGAATGATTGAGAAATAGTGAGACTTATCATACACTGAGGATTATCACTCACAATTGTAATCTCTTAATCGATCATCTAGTAGAATCCAGCCAGTATGCTGTTAGCATGGGAGAGTGGACATAGGCTTAATCTAAGCCGAACCGCTATACATCTGTGTGCAAATTTTCTCTTCCCTAAAACTCCTTTTATTTATTTAATTGCACATTTACCTGTTTGCCATTCAAAGATTGATAAAAATCTGAACATTGTTCAAACATTACTTATGATTAATTACTTCCGCGTTAAAAATGATCAAATGGCATTCAAATTACCTATTCACCCCCCTCTAAGTAATATTTGTTAGTCTCATCAATTGGCATCAGAGCAAGGTTGCTGGTTTATTGACGTGTTTTATTTATGAGCTAACGATCTTTATGGCTAGCATGAGTGCTCCAGGTCTTGTGGAAGGACAAAGCAACACCAGACCTCCATACTTTCATGGCAATGAATACAGTGTCTAGAAAAACAAAATAGAGGCATTCATAAGATCCATTGATCCTTTGCAATGGGACATCGTTCTCAAGGGAATCAAACCACCTCCTCCTACAACTGCCTAAAGTGAACAACAAGATGGCAAAATTCCAGCTGCTGCTTCATTATCTCAGTCTGAGATAACCAAAAGAGAAGCTTTAGATTCAAAAGCAATTTATTCATTTTATTGTGCTTTAGCACCTATTGAATATAAAAAAAAATTGCTTCTTGTGAAACAGCTAAGGAAATTTGGGATAGGTTTTATATTATCTATGAAGGAACAGATCAAGTCACGGAGACTCAAGTAAACATATTGCATGGATAATATGAATCCTTCAAAATGAAACCAGAAGAATCTATTACTGAAATGTATAACAGATTCATAGAAATTGTGAATGGTCTTGCATATCAAGGAAATCCAGTTTCAGAACCAATGAAAGTGAAGAAACTGCTAAGAGGACGCTCGAAGGAATGAAACAACATCAAAACCTCACTTCGAGAAACTCAAAGAATAATGCCACTATCTGTCGATGACCTCATTAGGACTCTTCAATCATATGAAGTAGAATGTATACATGAAGAAGGTCCTGAAGGTAAGAAGTTAATTGCCTTAAAATCTAACATTGATTCTGATGAGACAAATTCTAAAAGAGATGAAGAAGATGACGATGAGGAGATGAAGTTGCTTATCAATTGATTTCAACACCGTGTGAGAAAGAGAAGAAACTCCAAAGAGAAGAAGTCAACAAAGAAATCCGAAGAAAGAAAATATTTTAAGAAGAAAGACGGCAATGAAGGTAAAGCTATAATAAGTTTTGAGTGCAAGAAAATGGGTCACATAAAACCCAATTGTCCTTTATTCAAGAAAAGGATAGGGAAATTCGAAAAGAAGGTGAAAGCTCTAAAGGCCGAAACGTGGAGCGACACATAGTCTAAATCCAGGGATGATGAAATTAAAGAGCAAGGAAATCTATGCTTAATGGCGGACATTGAATATGAAGAAGATGAGGTGATTTGTTCAGATCTTATTCTCAATGATGATGATCTTTTTGAAGAGTTATGCGCAGAACATGAGAATGCGTTGAAGAAGATCTCTGAGTTGAAAATGGAAGTCTCTAAATTGATACAGTAAAAAATTACAAATGAGAAAAAGATCATTGAGCTTGAAAAGGAGAATTCCTCTATCAAGGAAGAGAAGAATAATTTGCAAAGAGAAGTTGATTCCTATAAGGAAGAAATTTCGAAGATTTGATAAAAAAATTTCTCTCGGCTCGAAGACATTAGAGCATGTTCTATCCATACAAGTCCCCTATTACAACAAATATGGCCTCGGTTTCGAAAATGCAAGTGAGATCAATAATGACTTTCCGAAGGTCAAGGAGAGATTAAAGCGCAGGTCTTCAATCCAACATTATAAAAATTATTTTTGTAAGCAATTTGTCAAACCTATTGGATTTCAATATTATAATTGCTCGAGCTCGGGTGATCCTAATCACTATAAGCAACAATGTCCAACTGATTGGAAAAAATCCAAGACAATCAATTGGAGATTTGATGCTTCCTCTAACCAAAAAGGACCCAAACAAATTTGTGTACCAAAGAAAAGATGAGATTACTTTTCTTGCAGGGAATAAAGGAAAGAGAATTTGGTAAGTAAAGGTATATTTTTTCAAATTCTAAATTTGCTTTGGATACATGCTCTAAATATCTATGAATTCTCTTTGGACTTAACGGTTTATATGTTCAAGTTATGCTTTGCTTGATTAAAGACTTGATATGACATGTTCTATAATTACGTTAAAAATGTCTTTTTTGGAAATAAAAGTCAAATTCATTTTGGTGGATCTTGAGATGAATTTTTATTAAAAAAAAATTGATTGATATCTTATTTCATTTTGGGAAAGAACTAATTCAAATTTGTTGACTCGTTATGTGCTCTTTGATCTTGTCATGTCTTACAAAGAAATAATTTTTTTTACAAGATATTGTTTTATTATGCATGATATATTTCCCTTAAATACTCTACCGAGATAACGTGGGAAAGTATCATTGGACTTCTATGAAAGTTTCCTTTTTTTTGTGCCTAACAAAACGATAGGATCCAAATATATGGATACCAAAAAGGAAATGAGTTTATTGCAGGCAATTATACAAAGGAAGTGCAATTAAAGAAGGATCTCAAGTGATGAATTCTTTCTAAAGAGGAAAGGTATATTCTGAACATGCATGTTGGGATACAAATTGGTAATATTTATTGCCATGTGTGTAAGATATTGCATAGATTTAATGCTTGACATATTTACATTCCTTTAGCGAAATTTATTAATGTTATATTATCTTCATGCATCCGAGATTCATGCTTAAGGAAAATTCCTACAATCTTGAAAGATATTATTGCATATTTTGGATACACTTGCTATATTCTTGGAAGTACTATTGTAATTGATAAGTTTGATCCGCAAATCGGAGGAAGATATGTACGTGATATTCTATATATTTTGCAAAGGTTATTATCTCTCTTTCAAGTATTTGCAGGCAATAAAAGAATATTTCCATATGAAGTTTGAAAAGCTTGATATCAAAATTATGGAGTTTTTGCAACATTTTCAATGTGCAAAATTCTCATAAATTATTAGAGGCATATCAAAATATTCTGAGCAAACACTTAATGCGTCATATGAAAGGATAAGTAACTTTGGGTTGAAATATTTGAAAGAAAGGGCATAATATATTACGTGAGATATTATATCTTTAACAGCAAATTTGTGCAAACAATTTCTTGAGTTTATGCAGATTAAATTCAAGACAAGTTTGAATGAAGAAAACAAATTTCTTTCTCGAATTTATTGCAAACGAATGTGGCAAATGTTGCTGCTTCAAAGAAAATAGAGGAACAACATTCTGTTCACCATGCACAAGCCGCAATAAAAGCTACTCACAAAAGCTATCTCGACGACAGGAGGAGAAAAACAAAAAGGTATGAAGAGCAGTGGAAAAATGCAAAAGAAAGGGGGGGAACCATCTCAAAATGGCATCAAATTAAGGGGGAGCATATATCGAGTATGAGAAAACCCTGATAAAGTTGATTTAATTTCTACCCACCCTTGATTACTATGGAAGAAAAGGTAATGTATGTTAGAACTTGCTAAGTTCTACATAATCCGGGTTAGTATTTCTTATATTTCCCTTACCTTTTGTCATTAACAAATCTAGTATTTATATTATCGTTTTATTATGACAAAAAGGTGGTGAAATTTTTATTCTACATCCGTGTTACTTGATATATATTTACCGATGTATTTGATGTTTAATATTTGAAACATGAGCTATATTGAATATATGTTATGAAAGATGATGTTTCTTAAAATTTTCATGCTAAATATATTTTGAAGATAGTATGTGAAGATGAGCTAATTGTATATTCTCTACATGATACCCTTTTTATTATTATTGCTTTTTGATTATGACAATAAGGGTGAGAGATTGTAAATATCCACACATGCTTACTAGTCAATTATATTTACTTGATGCATAATATTGAGCTATGATTATACTTCCATATATTGGTATGATCATTATGGAATCTATGGACTTTTATGCATACATATTTTTGTGATGCTGAGAAAAAAGGGGAGAAATATGCAGATATGATATGCTCAAATATGCAGATATGATATGTTTTGATATGCAAGTTTTTTAATAGAGGTCATTGAACATAAATGTTCAGATTTTGCACTCATACAATACGATGCAAATCATATTTTGTGCCTTATCTTATTCAAAACGTATAAAAGTCTCATATCAAATTACTCTGATCATATATGATATCTTGAATATTTGCTTAAATATATGTTTGATCTTTTCACTCAAAATACTTTCAAAATCTATTAATCTGCGTGGAAAGTTTTTTCACCATAAAAAAGGGAGAGATTGTTGGAAAACCTCCTAATAAATTTTGAAATTGACAAAATTATCAATGCATGTCTTGTAAGTCTAATAAATACCTTAAAATATTTTGATTCAGGAAGTCATTCTGGGAAGAAAAGCATGTGGCAATCTTGTTCAGATTGTGAAATTACTTCAAGATAAAAAAAAAATCTAGACTTTATACCGCAAATGAAGAAGTTCATATTTTATATTGCATATGAAGAGATTCAAACTTTATACTACATATGAAGATGTTCAGAATTTATACTCAAAGAAGTTCAGACTTTATACCAAAGATGATGAACTTCAAACACAAGTTCAGAATGTAAGTCCAGAACATGACACGTATTCATAACGCATATAACGGTTAGTAATCTGGTTTGGATTTCACACTTAAAGTAAATTGATTGACTCAATCTTGAAAATTGTTTTGTAACGGTTTAATATGCAAAACATCTTGATTGATTGACAATTAATCTCGAGACAAGCTATTTTCTAAACACAGAAACTCTACTTATGAAAACCAAGACTTCGATTGTATGGGTGATCAGATTCAGCGAAGATTTAAATTTTGTCCCTCAACGGCTACACAATCTTCTTGATACAATTCTATCCAACGGGTGCATTGGAAAACGATCCTCTAGAGACTCTCTAACGGTTAGATTGGAAGTGGAGGAGTATAAAAGGAGACCAAGGTGCCGAAGAGCAGAAGTAAAAGACGAGATCTAGAATCTAGTATTCCAAAGTCTAAGCGATTTTCAATCTATATACTTGTCTTTCGTAAGCTTTAAAGTGTAATCTTAGAGAAAGACTGAAAAGAGTGATTAAGTGAGATGGTAAGACCTATCATACATTGAGGATTATCACTCACAGTTGTAATCACTTGATTGATCATCTAGTAGAATCCAACCAGTAGACTGTTAGCGTGGGAAATTGGATGTAGGCTTGATCTAAATCGAACCACTATATATCTGCATGCAGACTTTCTTTTCCCTAAAGCTCTTTTTATTTATTTAAGGGAAAATACCACAAAAAATCCCAAACTATGCCACTAGTGATAAATTTACCTTAAATTTTTTTTTGCGACATGAAAAACCCCAAATTATACTACTTGTGACAAATTTACCCTTAACTTTTTTTTGTGACACGAAAAACCTCAAACTATGCCACTTGTGACACATTTACCCCATAATATTTTGGCCAATGGGCATTTTCGTCTCTTTCCTTTTTCTATTTTTTTTCCTATTTTTTTCTTTTCTTCTCTCTTCCCTCCGTCGGACATGGTGGAGGGAAGCCGACATCGGGCGATGGCGATCCTCGCTGGCGTCGAGCAAGAGTTGCCCTCGCTTGAGCAGGCAAGAGTCGCCCTCGCCAAATCTAGCAAGGGCAGCCCTCACTCAACGCCGATGCCGGCAAGGGCCGCCCTCGCCGGCTTCCCTCTGCCATGATTAGCGGAGGGAAGAGAGAAGAAAAGAAAAAAAATGAAAAAAAATAGAAAAAGGAAAGAGACGAAAATGCCCATGGGTCAAAATATTGTAGGGTAAATGTGTTACAAGTCACATAATTTGAGGTTTTTCATATCACAAAATAAAAGTTCGGGGTAAATTTGTCACAAGTGGTATAATTTGAGGTTTTTTGTGTCACAAAAAAAATTAAAGGTAGATTTATCACAAGTGACATAGTTTGAGGTTTTTTGTGGTATTTTTCATTTATTTAATTGCACATTTACTTGTTTTCCATTCAAAGATTGATCAAAATCTGAACATTGTTCAGATTTTACCTATGATCAATTACTTCTGCATTAAAATTGATCAAATAGCATTCAAATCAACTATTCATCTCCCTCTATGTGATATTTGCTAGTCTCATCAATTAGCACTGACTAGACCTCCATATCAGAGATTTCTAATCAAAATTAGTCGGAAGAGCTGCATTGATAATTTGTTAAAAAATTTAGGACTAATTAGTAAATTGTCAAAATGTTTAGAACTAAATTAGTACTGTTAACAGATTTAAGACTAAATCGACCATCAAATAATAGATTTAGGATTTTTTGAATAATTTTTCCATGATGACTCAATTGATGCTTTTGTGTTTGTTACGAAGAAGCCGTCCATGGTCAACTTGGGGACTCATTTCCCGATGGTAATGGTTGTGACACCGTGCACTTTATCATAATTTTTATGTAAAGTGTCGTGGTGCGATATGTGAAAACTTTAAAATTCATAATCAATCATGGAATTTATCACCCTCGCAATTCATACAACGTCCATCATCTTCCTCAGGATTAGACTTGGGAAATCATAGAAATCCCTAAAAAGAGATTTGGTAGTTACATCACACAGTTTGATGGATTTTGGTGTGTACTTATTATGGGCTCTCCAAAGTTAGAGATTTAAAATGATTCATATATTTCGATGGGCTGAATCTTCCCTGACAAGCAAAATGATAGTTGTACTAACCATCAAATTGTCATTTAAAATACATAATGAGTTGTACCAAGCTCAAGACACACTAGGCAAGATAGTTTTACCGAGGCATCATGCATTTTAATGCTCAAGATGGCTTGGGAAGTAAGATAAATTGGTACGGACCAATATTTTTATTTCTTAAGATGACCAATAGTCAAATCAAACTTTGAAGGAGAAAATAAAAAATTAATAAATCTAGAAGACCTTTCAGATGAGTTGCGAGTGGACCAATCTTTCCGTTTCACCATGCACTAAATTAAAGTTCCTTTCATGTTCACAAAGCAAAGTGAGTAGTCTTTTGGACCATCAAAAACTGGGTCTCTTCACATGAGTACATAAAATGTCTTGGACCCAATGATAATGATTGATATAATTGAATATACTCTTGTTAACGAGGCTTACGCGTTCTTGTAAGCTCGGAAGTTCGTTGGTAGGGCTTCTAGAAGAATCATTTTATGTTCTTCGAAGTACTATTGCCAATTGATCATCACATGTGCAGTATCGTACACTTTCATATTTTCTTTTTAAGTTGGTAAAACTCGACTATATAGATAGTCGATTTGGGTGAATGGGAATGCACACTTAGAACTCTTTTGACTCTCACGAGTTGTACTTTTTAGGAGTTTCTTTGAAGATTTCATGAATTAAGAGGAAATTCAAGATAGCTTGCATTATTGCTCCACTTGGCAACATTCTCTATAGTGGAAATTCTCTAGTCATGGTGCACAATCTCGGTCAACAAAACAATCGAGGTGCACAATGAAAATACAAAAGTAGGAATTTAAATTAACGGTTGTGATAAATGTGGTGCACATCAAAACCTTCTCCCACAAGAATCTTCATTAAAAAGACAAAGAGAAGATCTTCAAAGGGCAATTGAGATCTTGCCACCATTTCCAAATCTCATGTAGTACCAAAAACATCAAGAAAGATAACATAAAGAAAAACACCCAAAAAAGAAAAAGAAAGATAAAGCTTTATACAAATGGGCACTCTTTTGTACAAATCAAAAGGGAAATTTGCTAAAATAAACACCTAAATATGTCGCATTTATACCAATTCAATCATAAACCTTTCAATTAGGCCAATTTAATCATAAAATTATTACATACCAATTTACTCATCAACTTTCGATTGTGTTAATTTAGTCTTAAAATTTTTGACGATTTACCAACTTAGTCCTGAGCATTTTGGTGATTTGTTAATTTTTTGATTGAAAATCGCTAAAGTGATGGTCTAGCTAGTGCCGATCGTCCTATGTATGATCATTAAAATGTTTAGCATTAAATTGTCAAAAGTTTTAGAACTAAATTGGCACAATCGAAAGGTTAATGACTGAATTGGCACAAATATAATAGGTTAATGACTTTTTCAATAAATCGAGGGGTGACAAAGATACATGCATACGTGTTCAAGGGTCGATTCAAATCTTGATTTTTCTCTTCCTATTAAATTGAGGAGGGGTCCAATTCCATCGCGGCTGGGAAAGCCACCACCCTATTGAATTGGTGGGCTATGTCTCAATTTTGACCATTTGACCATGCAAGAACTTTGGACTTGTCATTACTTTCTTCTTCTTTTTTTGTGTTTTTTTTGTGGATGGTTAGGAGGAAAAGAGGAGAATCTTCCCCTAAACTCGTACAATCCGACTGCTTTCTGACGAAGCATCGCTCGACTTCTTCTATTCAACCCTATCTAGAAGAACATCCATGTTTCCACCTCTCCCTCTTCCATAATTTGCCCGTCATAGACACGTCGGATGTGTCCTCTTGTGTAGGCTCATATAAAGTTGCGATGGACTTTGTTTGATAGTGACTAGGTTTAAAACTTAGGTAAAGTAGTGGACAAGATTACCAATTTAGGAATATAATCTTGGAATTTGCACCCTCGGCTAGATTCTCGAGTTTAGTAAAAGAAATTGGTCGGGTTATATGTTTGTTTAACTTTTCACGTCGAGTGATGGAGAAGGGGGAACTTCTCGTGTGATTAAGAGCGAGATTTGCGAATCGAATTTTATACGGTCGTATCATCGACCATCGACGAGAGAGGGATTCTGAATAAGGATATCTGCCTAAGTTGGGTATATGAATCGGAATTTAGGTATTTTACGTATATTTAATATGTAGCTGGTATTCGTAGAAAGCGCTACTTCCAACATGGATGGTCTAGATGCTAAGAATGTCATAGGGTGGAGCTACGGCGGCCCTACGGCGGCTTTACACGAGACGAACTCCTTCTCCGCGAGCAAAGTTAAAATTCATTTTCTACATGATTCTTTCGCAAAGACAAAAGGCACGTTATCTTATTAATATCTCAATCTCGACACCGGATGTCCTCAGCACTTATATTATTCGTGCATAACAATATCTAAGGTCATTGAATGACGAGATGGCCTCACGACGTATCTTTCCAATCAAGCACAGGGCTTGATCAAATCCGAAGAATTCAGATAGATCGGGAAACACGGGAAGCGCGATCGATCGATGGGACTTATACGGAACGACCCCGTTGCCATCTCTCGCGACGCTTGCGCTCGGAGAAAGGAGAAATGCCCGCGCACGGCACGAGTCCCGCCGCGCGACCCCGGTCCACAGAGGACCCGGGAAAGCCAGGGACCCATTCGAGTACCGCGACGCACAACCGGTGCAACGACTCATAAGAACGGATCAAAACCGAGCCAGAGCACGTAAAATCGGTTCTTGCTAGGAGGGCAGGAAGAGGAGGAGGAAGGGGGGGAGCCCCAAAAGAGAGCAAATCGTAAAGCGTTAACCATTACAAGCGAAGCCGTCGGCCGTTACGCATCGAGCGTGTCGTGAAGCTGGGACACGCGCGGAGGAGGAGGAGGAGGGGAGCGAGATTTCGGAATCAACCGCGACGGCTAGAGAAGGAACGGGCCCCCCGCCGTGTGAAGGGAGCGTGGGCTTCGGGTGGGAAGGCAGCGTGCGTGGCGGGGTCACCTCCCCCCCGGTTTTTTTATTTTTTTTGGCCTCCTCCTTTTCATTTAGTTGGTTGTTTTCAAAAAAAAAAAAGGTAAATAAATTTTAAACCGGGGGGGTTGGGTTCCTTTTGAACAGGGGGGGACGCGGCCCCTGGATTTTCGCAATCCGTGGGGCTTGGATCGGATCTCTCTCTCTCTTCTCTCTCTCTCTCTAACCCCACACCACTCCACACCCCACCACGCCAGTTTTGCGTCTTTCAAAGCTGCTGCTAACCCTCTCCTCTTCTCTCCTACATTCTCAACCACCCCCTCTATCTCTCTCTCTCTCTCTGTTTTGCGGACATGCCCCTCCACTTTGCCCGTCTTTCCAATTTCGCCCCCTTCTCTTTGCATTTCGAATTTACTCTCTCTCTCTCTCTCTCTTAATGCGATTTAGAGATTCCTTATGCGTGGCCCCTAAGGGCATGGAGAGATGCGGCTGATTTGGACAAGTTTATCGATGTTTCACCACGGATCGGTGGGGTTCCCCCCCCCCCCTCCACACTACCACTACTACAGTACTACTAATCGTGACTGGACCCAACCTTATTCGGTCCATTAATTAGTGCCTTTAGGAAACCAACGGCAATTTAAGAGAGCGTGGCTTTCCCGGCGGATCGCCCCCTTCTTCTTTCGTATGTGGTCAAACAAGGTTCAATGTATGTTCACTAGGAGATTCCTAACGTTAAAATACCCCCCCAAAGAAAGGAACAAAGACAAAGACAAAACAAATGATTGCCTGCTTGATATGTTAGTTTTTTTTTTTTGGGTACCGGAAGCTGTTGATTTGTTTTCCTTCCCCGATACGTGTCCATAGGACAACAACTATATCGAGTCAGGGAGAGAGGTCGGGTTAACAATTAAAGTTGGCTCTCGTCAAATTTCAAAGAGTTTTCTGCACCGAACAACAGATTAAAGCGCCCAATTATCGACTTCGGTTCCCCGTGGCGAGATTTTCCGCGAGGAAACTGCATGCGTCTTTCCCTAATAATTGTCCGATTTAGATGGGATCGAAAGATCGTTTTGGATCCGACGAGATTGGTCCAACACCACCGAAAGAAACAGCACCCAATTCCAACCCCAATATAGAAAAAGCAAATTCATGCCGAAATCACAATTAATTCAACTTCAATGATTTATATTAATCACCAACCAACTAGATATTTAAAAGCCCCGGCGTCAATTCAGGAGAAAAATCAACCGGAAAAAGAAAACTCAGAAATAAATGCTCGTATAACGGGAGGACCCCGGGCAGGGAATACCCTCGCAACGACAGGCCCCGCAAATACACGAAATCCCAGGGGCCTCCGCTGCAAAACAAAAAAAAAAGAAAAAAAAAAGAGAGAAAACCGCCCCTCGACAGCAGCGTCAAAATATCGCGATATAATCGGCGCATCTTCTCGCGCGTCGCGTCCTGATGCCCCCCGCCCCCCCTATAAATACATAGCTCGAGTGAAGCCAGGTTTGCCAAACTCACTCCCCAAACCCCCCCTCTTTTGAAAAAAAAAAAAGAAAAGATTCCGTTCTCTCTTTCTCTCTCTTCCGAAAAAAAAAAAAACGGAAATCAGAGCCTCCACTTTCTCTCTCTACTGCAGCAACGGAAGAATGGCGGCGACCACCAGGAGACGCCCCCTCCCCGGGCCGAGCGGGCCGGTGCTCCGCCCCCTCTACCCCTCCGGCCGCTTCCACCACGCGCCGCCGCCGCCGCCCCCCACCTCCGCCTCCTCCTTCGCCTCCTCCTCCTCCTCCACCTTCGCCTCCCGCGCCTCCGCCGCCGCCTCAGCCACCTCCTTCTTCCGCCGATCCGCCTCCCCGACGCGCGTCAACCTCCACTCCCCCGCTTCGCCCTCCCCTTCCATCCGCTTCGCCCTCGACCGCCCCACCTCCCCCGGCCGGTCGATCTCCGTCTCGCAGCAGCGCGGCGGCGGTGTCGTCGGCGGCGGCGGCGGAGGGCAGTTCGTCCGGTCGAGCGGCCAGAAGCCGGCGCCGCGGCGGACCTGCATGTGCTCGCCGACGACGCATCCCGGCTCGTTCCGCTGCAGCCTGCACAAGGGCTGCGGGCCCCCGAGCGCGGGCGCCGGCTACGCGCCGAACCGGCTGAACGCGAGGCGGTCCGCGATGACGAACTCGCTGGTGAGGATCGGGGGCGTCGAGGGCGACCTGGTGAGGAGAGCGCTGGCCGCTCTGATCAGGCCGTCGTCGCACCAGCAGAGGCGGAGGTCCGCGTTCCAGCCGCGCCCGAGCCGGCTCTCGGTCATGTCCCAGGCGGCGGAGGAGGAGCACTCGTGAAGGGAAGCCGCGGTGACGGTTTCCGAGCCTGGTTTTGTCCGATCCGACTCCGGATCCACACGCGCGCAACCTCCGTAAGAGCTCGCGCCGCAGCGCCACCAGAGGGAAGGGGAGGTTCGAACGACGGCGGCGGCGGCGAGGATCTGAGCTGCTGCGGCGGACGGAGGTTTTTGTGTACTCCGGCGACCGCAACCGCCGCCGAGGAAGATCCGATCCGATCCGATGCAGGAGATCTTCAAAAACTGAATATACGATTGTGTAAATAAAGGCAACTATATCATCGATACTTCTCTCGACTGAATTCAATCAGATTTTGGATCATCGAATCTCTGATTAATCAATCAATCGGGACCTAAGAACGCGAGACCTTAAGAACCGATCAGTCCCATTCCCTCCGTCCGTCCTCTGCATCTTTTCGATTCGTCGAAGTCCCCCCCCCCCCCCCCCAAAACCCTCCGGATCCGCCGTCGTCGCCGTCGCCGGCGGCGGCGACTACCCCACGGATTTCACTTCCCGCCGCGTCTTGGTGCGGTGCGGGCGTTCTCCATCCACCGTGCCATCGTTCGACGTCCTTTCTCCCCTTTTTTCCGGCTTTCCTCCGTTCCACCGCGTGTGGATTTTCCTCTTTTTTTTACCGTTTCAGTTTCCTGTTATCTGTTTGATTTTTTTTCTTTCCCTTTTTTTGCCTTTTTCCGCTTTCCTTCCTTTCTTGGCCCCTTGTTTCATCGCCTGTTTTTGTTCTTTTTTATTCGTGTGTTATTTTTTTATCTGACTCGTTTATCTATGTTTTTTTTTCATACATATGTATTTTGCAGGTACCGATACGACTCTGCAAGGATCGTGACTTGGGGACCCATAGATTCATGGAGTAAGGACCGCCGCCCCCCGGAACGGCGAATTCGAACAAGAGAGATTATATTAAATGAGATGGACCTTGCTCCAAGTTGGCCACCCAACAATGACGTAAATGACTATATATATATACATATATCTTAAGTAAAATTTAAAAAACTTCTCGGGTTGGGTTTCGAATTTAGGGCACTGATTTTATCTAATTGGATTTGCTGGCGAAAGTGCCCACTTGCGGAGCTACGACAAAGGGGGCGAAAAATTGCACTTGAAAATGAGTGATTGGGATTGAGATGGAGATGGACCGGCACACATTGGTGTACGAGCTTCTTTCTAAAATTCCAGATGTTAAAAAAAATAGATAAATTATACGAAATTGTTCCATGGAAAGAGAGATTTGGAAGTATGGGGAGGATTTTGGGAGGTGTTCAATTCCATTGGTGTCGAATCAACAAAGTGAAAGGAGGGGGGAGGCGATAATGATCGATTGTTGTATCACAGAAAGTCAAAGATGGGGGAAAAAAGAGAGAAGGTTCTCCTACTGAGCTCCCCAGCTGGAAAGATGTCCTTTCGAAGTTGAGAATTTTGAAGAGAGAGAGGTGGTGGTGGTGGCGGTGGCGGCAACTTGCAAGTGAAGGATGAAGAAGAAGATTGCTGCTGTATTTGTGTAGAATTATGGGGCGCCCCTACAAGGAGCTGTTGTGTGACCCTTTGGGAGTTCTTGCGGGGGGCGATGGAGTGATATTGGAGAGGAGAAGACGAGGCAAGCAAAGGCTGTAAAAAGCTATAAAGGCTTTCTTTTAGGGTTTGCTTCCCCCAGCATTCACGAAGCCGAAGATGGTGACACCTCCTTCCTTCCGCCCGAAAATTCTTCCCAAACGCCAATTAACACGAAGTACGTACAGAAGAAAATTCCACCGAGCCCTCCCACCTTCTAGGAGAAGCCGTTCTCCCATTCCTAGGGGAAGAGAATTCGGCGCACATGCCTTCGATTTTTCGCCGTGTTATTTTTCAGAACTCTAGAGATCGAGAGTTGACTGAGCGAGCGAGCAGAGACATGACACCTGCAGCCTGCCCCATTGATTAAAAGCGCGACTGTCGCGGAGGATACTTGTCAAATTGGTAGGCGCAACGCGCAAGCAAGCGACGGTGGAAACTTAAAACCTATTGTATTGTTGTATTATTCAAGCTTCCTGATCCGAACCATCACCTCCTCCGCTTCCTCTTCCTCTCCTTGTCATGGAGAGGGTCTAGAAACGTACAGTTTAGTGATTACCTTTGTTCAAGAAGAATTCAAGGTGCGTCACATTATTCATCGGTCAGGGAAATAGTGATGCGTAGGTAGTGCCAATTTAATGGTCTCTCCCTCTCTCCCTCTCTCTCTCTCTCTCTCTCTACCTTATCTTGCACCATCAGAGTGGCCCCACAAGCTTGGTTGCCCCAAAAAAGAAAGAAAAAAGAACAGAAAACTGGACAATAGCGAAGCTGAGACAGGAGCATCGGGACAAGGACAACGACCTCGGCCAAAGATAAGGTTACCGAAAGTAAGACTTGAGGTGGTGGTGGTGGGGTTGGAGAGTTGGACCGGGAAACGTTACGAAAACAACACAAAAGACAGCCTTTGCTCGGTCCCGGCGCGTCGACGTCCCCGCCACAGTCACGGTTCAAGGACCGCAAAGGATCTTGAACTGCTAAGGATCGGGTACGCCCAGTGCTCGCCATCGGTGCAACCTCACGACTCTCTCCAACTTTTCGTTCGGAGAGCCGATTTCAGCGTTGCAAAGTTTTGAGATGAAACAAGTTGGAGATGACTAGACCATGCAGTTCTCTTCTATGAAAGATCATAGTTGGCGGCTTCTTTTAGGTTTGATAGAGTTTTCAGAGGATAGAGTCGGGCAAGATTATCACTAGTCAAGGGTGAGATGATTTTGATGGGCAATAAAGAAAAGTGACAAAAACTCCACATTCTATGATGCTTTCTTTTCTCTGTCACCCAAGCTAGTTGGGGGGGACTGCCGTGCGTGTGGCGCCCACAAGAACCACTGCTTTTTCTCCCGAAAGAAAGTGTCGAGTGCGCAAGCGTTGTTTAGCGGTGTAGAGTTGGTCCACTCCCACTTGACAGAGGGTGAGTTATGGCGTTCGATCGGGCGAACAGCTAAATCTTATCTCCACTTTTGCCTTTTTGGCCATTCTCCGAAACCTTTGCCCATCTTTATCTAATAAAAGCAACCTTCCTCTCTTTTTTCGAATTTCTCTGTCTATTCATACCTCGGTCGGTTGGATGTCCATAGCGCTGTTCAGTGGTGTAACCATCTGATCCGCTTTCGAAAATACTACTTTGAGTGACTACATAATGTGATCATCTTATGGACGTGAGTGTTCATCATCGAATCGCTCTCTTCCATCCAACGTCTCGCTTTGAGATATCATGTGCTCCCTGCACGTTTTCTCATCGGTACTGCCTGTGTGGTCCAGCAATACCCTCTCGAACTCAACATGATTTGATAGATGCCAACTTGAGTTTGGAGAATAAATCTATAAAATGCCCTGGTACGTGGATGTGTCTTGGTGAAGATACTTGTAGTCTAATCAGGGGATGAAGTAGAGATACGTTGAATGGTACCACGAAGAGCATAATATCAGATGAAATGACATTTTATTTCAATGTATTTGATGTGTTCATGGAAAATATCATTATGTGCAATTTAGATAGCACTTTGATTGTCGCAATGAATGACTATTTTGCTATGATAACGCACTCTCATGTCTTCTAGTAGCCATTACAACCATAATAACTCTGATGTCGTATCAGCAAGAGCTCGATATTCTGCTTCTACACAAGAACGAGTGACAGTGGTTTGTTTCTTGCCACGCCATGAGATAAGTGAGTTGACAAAAAAAAAAACAGTAGCTTATAGTGGAGCGACGATCTTGGAGGTCACCAGCCCAGTTAGCATTAGAATAAGTTGTTAGCTCTATGGTAGAATGAGTAGAAAAGTGAAGGCCATGAAATAACGTACCCTTGACGTAGCGAAAAATTCGAAGGACTGCAGTAAAATGAGTCATATGAGGTGCAGTCATGTACTAATTAACACCGTGAATAGCGTTAGGACAAGTAACAATGATATATATAAGACTGCCAACCAACTACCAATAAAGTGTATCATTCGGCAGAAGAAGAGTTCCATCCTTGTCAGTGAATTTGGCATTCGACTTTATGAGAGTGAAAGGAATCTTGTTGTTAGTAAGGCTAGCTCGAGAGGTAAGATCAATGGCATATTTTGCTTCGGAAAGATAAAAACAAAAGGATTAGACACAATTTCCAAGCTTGGAAAATAGCTGAGTCGCTCGAGATATTTCATTTCAAACTATTGATTGAAATACTACTAGAGTTTTGTAATGCCAATCTAATTATTGGCGGTAATAATCATATCATCCACATATAAAAGTAGCATAATGTATCCACGATGCGTGCGCTTTCCAAAGAGACTGTGGTCATATGGACTGAATTTAAAACCGAAAGATTCCATGGTTGAGCTAAATTTGGAATACCAAGCACGAGGAGCTTGCTTCAACCCATACAATGCCTAGCGTAGTCAACACACTTTGTTAGATGAATTGGTGTATCCAGAAGAAGGTACCATATAAACTCTCTCTAAAATCACCATTGAGAAATGTATTGGTAACATCCATTTTAAACAAAGGCCAACGCTTACTAGCAGCAACATCAAGAAGATTGTGAACATAAGTAAGAAGCAATGGGGGAAAAGGTCTCATCATAATCAATGTCGTACTCCTAAATAAAGCCTTTTGCTATTAGGCGAGCTTTATAGCCATCCACAGTACAATCTACCCTGGTTTTAATCTTCTATACCCATTTACAACTAATAGTAGACTAACTAGGAGGCAAATCAACCGAATCCCATGTATGAGAATTTTCCAAGGTCTGCAACTCGTCTGCCATAACTTGCTGCCAAAGAGGATTAGCACTAGCTTCTTTATATATGCATGGTTTGTGAGAGAAGCAATGATAGAGTAACAATGATAATCACGAAGACGAGATAGAGGTTGACTTACTCTAGTGGAACGATAGGCAAAAGTAGATGGAATGTCAGAAGATGTAAAATCCTCGGTTGAGGCACACATGTCAGAAGTTACCGAGGTGGGATGTGCATGTGGCACATGTGACAGTGTTCAATCTTCATTCCTAATGGGATTTTCCAAGTCTGACTCGCCAGAATGGCGAGGGTGGTGGTGGTGTTTATTTTGTGCAACAAGTAGCGGAAAGTGTCGGAATAGCACTCACCAACAACGAGCTCAATGGATCCGAGGTTGGCAGAGAGCCGACGCGACTGGTGCAATTGGCATCACCTCGACCACCATGAAGGAACACGGCCGATACAGGTGGCATTACTAAATAGTCTCTATGGACGCTTTTTCATAAAACAATGGCTTTGATATCGGGTTTAGAGTGAAACGGAAAAGAAAATTTGGAATTTGAGTAAGTTTGTTCATTTATCAAGTGAAGAGTACATGAGAATGACTTACATGACGACTATATAAAGTAACAAAATATTAAGTACATGATATATTCGATCAAAAAAAAAAAAAAGTACATGATATACAGAATTACGGAATATCGTAAATATATCTCTAACGCTCCCAAACCACATCACGGGGTAAACAGACCCAACACTTTGTCTATATATATATAAGGAGAGAACATGTGAGATGAAAACAAAGTAGTACCAAAGAAGGGGTGGACAGATATAGAAAATGAGGAAAACTGGGGTTGTTTGGTTGTGGATCAGGTGGCTCCAATGGTTTCATAATACCTTTGAGAGAGAGAGAGAGAGAGCCATGTGCATGCACCAGCCACGAGGCATGTTGGGTCGAGAAAGACTATGATGCTGATCAAATGGACAATTCACATCCCATTCAAAATTAAATTTCTCTGCTTTTGTTCTCTTTCCAAGCGGATAAGGATCAACCGTTTTTTTTTTTTGGGGGGGGGGGGGGACATTTCCAATTTTCATTGAGTTGGCAAACGAAAGGCAGTGAAGTTGACGTCTCTCTCTATCTCTCTCTCTCTCTCTCTCTTGTTGTTTTGCTAGCATATAGTGTCAGCACTGAGTTACTGTTCACAAAGCATTTAAATAAGCAAGTGTTCGTATAGCTTACTGGTAGGTTTGTGATTTGAATACTTCGCATCGTTCCTGTATCAAAGCAAAAAAAAGTTAAGAATCTGATCCCAAGTTGATCAAGACTTCCATGTATCTTGCATCCTTGTCTAGGCTTATTCTATATTCAAGTGGAGCGGAGATGACGCTTTACTGGAGATGACCGTGCCTTCTCTTTTTGATTGTCCTCTTTTTTTAAAACCCTAATGATGCCATATTTAGATCGTATCTGCCTTTTGTAAATTGATCGAGATGTCCAGTTACTAAAGGCCTTTTGGAGTGTTTAAAAAGAAGAATTTAGAAAGGTTGAATATAAAACGAGGGTTCACATGGCATTGCAGTAAAAGGATGCATATCTATATTAACGGGACGAGCCCGTCAACATAATCCAAAAAAATATCTATTCATTGCTCCGCACCCATATGAGGAAATGCTTAAGGTCATTGAGCTCATGTTTCGACCTAAAAAATCCAGCTTTTAAGCTAGTTTTGGGGGCTGTTTTTCATTGCGGCACACTAACATGCTATATCTCCAGCTAATTTTCAATGTTGTTGTTTTCACTATTATTTCTATCTCTTGTTAATAGCATAGTTGTTAGGTTTTGTTAGAGTGTGTTCTATATACGTGTGTCAAAAGACAATCATAACAGCGAAGAATCAAAAGAACAATAATGTCGATCGTGAATCAATATATATATATATATGTGTGTGTATAGTTAAATACTTGCGCAATTAATAGAAGTTGAGAGTTTACTTTTTCATTTATGGCGTTTTTAAGAATATTGAGATTTTGATTCTTCCTCGTCTTCAAGATTGTTGATTGCTGTACACCCCCCTTGTCCACTATAGGATTTTGTGTTTGGCTCACTTGCTGTATATGCGCGTTGGAAAGTTTTATACTACTTATTTTACCAAAAAAAAAAAACCTTTTCTAAACATGGGTCTGATTCTGTTAATGGAGTTGACAATTCTTCTTTCAATTTTTCCGTTTTGAGTGTGTTTCTTTTGCCCCTCAAAAGGGTTTGAACGGAGTTGGGACATACCTTGAAATGTTTGGTTTAAGATGTCAACGAAATATCGTCTATTGGGTGAGCGAATCACCTTAACCCCATCAAGCACGAGTAGGGAAGTTAAAGGCCGGCGATAGACTAATCATGGTTTGGCGAGACCAAGGATGGTAGACTGGGGAATCGAACTGGTACTCTTTGACTTGCAAAGCGAATTATGGACCACTCAACCATCCCACTCGGTTGGTCCGCTTTGAGCATGTTTAGAGGTGGATAATCTAGCAACAAACATAGACGAGACAATCTCCATGAATTGTGATTGATCATATCTATTATATTTGCGTGTTTTTTTTAGGCCGGGTTGAATTAATCTATCTTCATATGATTTTTTTTATTAGTTCACCTTGGTTCTTTCGGAATTTTAGTCGACCTTCTTCCTTGACTTTCATGGAAAAATTCCTGATTGCATTGGAGTAGGTATCCAGCTGACGATGGCAAATTTCTCTATGAGATCTTATGACTTAGTCCAATTTGTCACGACTCATGACAAGTGCATACGTATCCTTATGCCGAAGCAGCTCGCTTGAGGAATTTATCGTTTTGAGCTCACGAGATATCGAACTAATCTTATGAATCGAAGTAACACGCAATTCATAACTCAAATATTGGACATCTTTAATCTTACATAACTATAGATGATTGTAAGTATTAATGTTTATATAAATCTCTCTCGATAAGATTTGAAAAACATTTCGTAATTGAAATCTTTTTGTATGGTTTTTCAAACCCAAACCGAGAGTCAAAACTCAGGATAATGTTCCTTATTCACTAGAGAAGCAAAATAATCAAATATCATTTGGGATAATACGGCATCATTATCCTAACAAATCGACTTCCGGTCCAAATTTGGTGCACAATAATTTAAATCCCACCTCGTGTCAGCTCGTCCAAAGCACTTAGTATATATACTTGCAATCATTACGATGCATTGAACATGAGCAACCATTGATCTTAGAATACAAATATTAAATCAGGAGTTTAATTGTGCTGTTTATTTGCTGATTCCAAAGCTTCCTTCTTTATCAAAAACAAGAAAAAGCTCGACCCGAAATGATCCCCAGCACTACAGTTTTTAAGAGTTACAATGAATGTCTAAAGTAGAGGTGGCCACGGGCCGGTTTTGGCCCGGAACCGGCCCGGTCAAACCCGGGACCGGCCCGTTGACCAGGGCCGCGGTTCCGAACCGGAACCGGCCCGTGGCCTACGGGCCCGGTTCCGGTTCCAGAAAATTTGGAACCGGCTCGGAACCGCCGGTTCCGGGCCCGGTTCCACAAAAAAAAAAAAAAGAAGAAAGCAGCAGCAGGCGGCCAGCAACCTCAACCTCGCCAGTTGCAGGCGAGGTCGGCCTCACCCAACGCCGGCGAGGTCGAGCCCTCGCCCGATCTGGCGAGGCCGGCCTCGCCCAGCCCAGGCGAGGGTAGCCCTCGCCTGGCGCCGACAGAGGCCGGCCTCGCTCCGACGAAGGCCGGCCTCGCTTGAGGCCGACGACCTCCGCCGGCCCCTGGCGATGGCCGGCCTCGCCTGACGTCGGCGAGGCTCGACCTCGCCTGCAACTGGCGAGGCCGGCCTCGCCCGACGCCGGCGAGGTCGAACCCTCGCCAGATCTGGCGAGGCTCGACCTCGCCGGCGTCGAGCGAGGCCGGCCTCGCCAGTTGCAGGCGAGGTCGGCCTCGCCCGACGCCGGCGAGGTCAAGCCCTCGCCCGACGCCGGCGAGGCCGGCCTCGCCCAGCCCAGGCGAGGGCGGCCCTCGCCCGACGCCGGCGAGGCCGCCCTCGCCTTAGGCCGGCGACCTCCGCCGGCCCCTGCTATGGCCGGCGGAGGAAGGAAAAAAAAAAATCTGAACCGGCCGGTTCCGGTTCGGAACCGGAACCGGCCGGTTCCGAACCGGAACCGGAACCGTCAGGGGCAGTTCCGGTTCCGGTTCATGCTTGGCCACGAACCGGAACCGGCGGTTCCGAACCGGAACCGGCCGGTTCTGAACCGTGGCCATGTCTAGTCTAAAGAGTGGAATATTCGACTAGGTTCGGAAGCTGGTCAAATCAAATAATTCGAGCTCAAGCTTGATTTCATCGGGGCACTCGAGCTACCTGAATTCGAATCAAACCGAACAAAAGATCGAGCCAATCTTCAGGTGATCAATATGAAGTGAGCTCAAACGGGTAGGTGAAGAGTAACTTGACTCATATCTAATCCCTCCACTAACCTCAAAACTGGTTTGGATCCAAGAGTGATTATCTAGATTTGACATAGTCCAGCAAAGATGAGGCACTCAATAATCTTCCATCCCCATCGACCACATGTATTCCAACTGAGAAATGATTACATAGCGCCACCGTCCTCTTGAAAAAGAGATGTTGCCTTCTCCGCCTTTGATTAAATGTGAATATAATAAAAACAAAATAAGAGAGAGGATAAATATGAAGAAAAACCCACAACACTACAAAAATTATGAATCATAGCCGCTCGCAACCAACAAGTGAGCGGCCATGACCGTGAGATCAAATCAAGCAGCCATGGACTTGATCTTTGTGACTCAAAACTCAAGCGGCCATGGCTACCGTAAGCTCAAAGCTTAAGTGGCTATGGCAACCTTGAGCTATGCAGCTCGAAAATATCTAGTGGACATGACCACTGCGAACTTCGCGATTCAAAAAGATCTCTTAGCCATTGTTGGCGCGAGCTCAAGTGGCCATGGTTGCCATGAGCTCAAGTGGTTATGGCATCCACGAGCTTGAGTTTGAACAATTTATGGCTGCTGCAAGGTTAGAACTTGAGCTCACGGCTATGGCGACCGCTGTGGCGATCTCTATGGACTCTCTCTCTCTCTCTCACACGCGCAATTTTGTTTTCATTATATTGTCTGATGTGGAGCCTATTTCGAGTCACATGATATTGTTAAGAGACTAAGCATAATCAGGCATCCGTGTCAGCCAATCTTGCCGGCCTCCCACAAATCGAAACTCGTGGTCGACATAGCACCGTTAGAAATTCCAGCAGAACGGGGCCATCGTCAGGCCGGCGGGACTCATTTCCATCTTTTTAGAAAGAAAATTTAGAGGTGGGATCAAGAAGAGTTGATCTTCTTTGATGGGCTTGAAGATGGGCCCATTCTCTTAAGCAATATGCCACATCCATTACCCACCATCGTAGGACTAAAAAGAACGATGTGGGCTTACCAAGTTTCTCTTGATTGAATTACTCAGATGGTGTGGGGCAAAGTTTCGTTTAGGCACTGCTTGCTGAGCACAGATTGTGTGTTTGTTTTCGTTGTTGTGCATAACACTTTGACAAGCGCCACCACCACCTTCGAGTCATTATAAAAGGAATCGAGTCGGTCGGGTCGTGTTATCGTAGTGTTTGACCCGACACGTTCTCCATCCGTGGCATGTATACCCACATAGGGAAAAAGGAAGGACCGAAACGGATCAAATGAATGTGTCCTCAAGAACTTGTGAAATAGACCAACCACCTAAACTGAAGAAGGTGGCAATCAAATGCATCGCCTTAGCGTTATCTGGGGACTACCTCTCAAGACGTTGCACCCTTTTTTAAGAAGAAGATTTTACCAAAGAAAATGAAGAAAGTTCAGTGAAGTCTTCTAATAGAAAAGAAATGCGTATGACAAGTTACGAATTGAAGAGCATCCATAAACGACAATGGTTAAGAATTCTTTTTTCATTCCATAAACATCGTGAGGCCAATCCTTGCCGGCCATTGCCTATGGCCGGTGGCCGGCGACTGGCCACTGGCGAAAATAAAAGGGATAAAAAAGGAATAGAAAAATTCTGAATTTTTTTAATAAAATTCCAAAAATCATACACATCAGCATCTGTCATGCCATATAAGCCAGTCGGCATCCACACTAGTGATTTTCAATCAAAATTGTTCGGGAGGACTAAATCAGCAAATTGTTAAAAAGTTTAGAGCTAAATTGGCACAATTGAAAAGTTTAAGACCGAATTGCCATCATATAATAAGTTTATGACTTTGCATACAATTTCACTAATTTCTTGTCATTTTGACTTGTAATGATACCGAACACAAATATTTTCTATGCCAAAGAAGCTCGCTTTAGGAACTTTATTGTTCCCAGCTCACAAGATACCGTAATTATCTTACGAACTAAGTAAACTTCAAATCAAAATCGAAATAGACAGTTCAAACTAATTTTATTCTGGTTGGTAGTCTAAGGAAATCACTTGTAACTTTTAAAAAGCTACGCCGACATTTCAATTTGACATAACTATAAATGATTGTAAGTATTAATGTTCATATAAATCTCTCCTGATGAGAACTGAAAATGTCTGGCGTAATTGAAATCTATTTGCATGGTTTTTCAAACCCAAACCAAGAGTAAAAACTCAGCAAAATGTTCATCATTCACTAGAGAAGCATTTAATCAATATTTATCGCGATAATACGGCATTATTATCCTAACAAATCGACTTTCGATCCAAGTTTGGTGCACAATAATTTAAATCCCACCTTGTGTCAGCTCGTCCAAAGCACTTAGTATTTACGTGTAATAATTACGATACTTTGAACTTGTGCAATAATTATTTCTTGACAAATTAGATGTTGAATTGTGCCGTTTATTTTCTTTTCTTTTTTTTATGAAAAATAAGAAAAAAGCTCATCCTCAACTAATCCTCAATTCCAAAGTTTAAAAGTACGATGAATGTCTATAGAATTAATTACTCAACTAGATTGGAGAGCTGCTCGAATCAAATAATTCAAGCTCAAGCCCGATCTCGTCAGGTACTCGAGCTACTTGAATTCAAATCGAATTGGATAAAAGATCAAGCCAATCCTCGAGTGATCTATACGAAGTCAAGCTCAAATAGCTTAGGGTGAAGAGTAACTTTACTCATATCTAATCCCTACACTTAGCCTCAAAGCTGTTGGGATTAAAGAAATTCAACTTCTTAAAAGAGATTCGGAAGTGGGATTAAAGAGTAATCTTCTTTGGTGGGCTTGAAAATGGGCCATTCTCAGGCAAATGTTCCATCCCTTACCCACCATCGTATGACCAAGAACTATGATGGGCTTACCTAAGTTTCCCTTTATGTGGATGATCTCGATGCATGACTAAAATTTGTTGCGCTGCAAGTTTTGTTTTTGTCACTGGTACTGAAAACAGATTGTCATTCTATGGTTGTCCATAAAAAATTTTATGACAACTACCACCTTCGACAAATTACAAATGAAATCGAGTCGGCCGGGTCGTATCATCGGAGTGCTTAATCCGACCCAATCTCTGTCCAATGGATGTGTCCTCAAGAACTTGTGAAATAGACCAACCTCCTATACCCAAAAGAGGTTGCAATCAAATGCATCTGCGTAGCGTTATTTGGAGGGTTACCCATCCAGCAGCTTCGCATCTTTTAGAAGATTTCATCAAAAAAATAAAAATGGGAAAGTTCAATGAAGCCTTCCTAATGGAAACGACAAACACATTAGAACCTATTAATCGAAAAACATCCATAAACGACAATTGCTAAGAATTCTTCTTTCATCACATGTTTTTTCCACAGAAAAACAAAAATCATCATTTTCGGTACCGATGTCTTGTCATTTTGACCTGTATTTCTGGGCCTCATAGAGGTCAAAGGTTTGACCAATGATGGAGTGAATCTTGGAGGTGGGCTCTCTTTGTTGGGCTTTGTGTCGTTTTCACCAGGCCCAGCACCACGATTCCTATTTTCAATCGAAAAGGTGGGGCATGCCCACATGGTTGGTTTACAGCAATTGAGTCGTTCTCTGCAGTGTTTCAGCTGCTTTTCTGGGGCAAGGGAAGAAAAACTTTTCCCCAACTTGGGACAGGGCGTGTGAACACCAGTATATTAAAATAAGGAACGCATCCGTGGAGTCCATCATCACTGTAATGTAAACAGACAGGTCGTGGAGGCCCCTGTCAGAGACTTCGGTTTCCCTTACTTTGATAAGGTACCCTGGTAGTCACCAATTAGGATCTAAGGCAGGCTCCTTGAGAATTATGTTTTGAAGCGGTGGAAGTTTTTAAGGGTTCGAAGGTTTTGTAATTTTTCCCCTTTTCAATTGACACTTCCACACAAGAAATCGTCCTCACTTTTAAAAACCTTCAATTCGCATCTCCTCCAAACTGAGAGAACACATTGACCCTCGGACCCTATGGCGGTGGCCATAGGAGACTCAGCCCCAATCTGGACCGGCAATGGTCAGGGACGGCGGCGGGCTGGGGCGGGGAGGCGGCGCTTAGTTGGTGACGGGTATAGGAGAGAGATAGTGGAGGAGAGAAATGTGTTTTAGGGGATTCTGTTTGGGTAGGGTAGTTTGGAAAGGAAAATGAAAATTTTTGCAAATAAGTAGGATTGTGACGATGGAGATGTTATACAAAGTGGAAAATTCAGGATCTAAATTATAGAATTTAAAAGTGAGGAAGGCATTTGACGTGCGAGTGCAAACCTCGAGACATTTCGCAGCTATTCCGTTGGAATATATATCTACACTCACACATTCCCCTTAAACCCGACAACCTTGAGATGTACTCTACCAAATGTTATACTCGCAAAATGTCTTGCCTGACAATTTCTTTCTTATTTAAGTGCGACGTTGCTAGTACACCGCCTCACGTTCAAAATATAACGGGAGCAACAATGTTTGAAGCGTATATCACAAGGAAAACACATCGGTAAATCGAACATCCTACTTTATCTTTTCAATATTTTTTTTTTTGGTAAAGGTTATCTTTTCAACATTTGATATCTAAACAAATCCGTAAATCCAGTGTCCTATACATCGATGAATAAAAGAAACTCCCCTCAACTAAGTTTGCCTATTCTTTCCCTTCCACAATCCAACGGTGTTTTGAAGATCAAGACTAATCGACAAACACAAGAAAACGGGCTCACATGCACTCTAGCGTCTAGGGTTCACGTGAGGTTAGGGATCGGTCCAAATCCCCACCTAAAACGACGAAATCACGTCCGGGCTGGTCGGCGGTCGTTGTTCTATCCACGTAGAGATAGAGCCAAAAACGAGCGTTAACATCCTTTCGATACGAGCCAAAACCTGCAAATCCGCATGATTAGAAAAGCTTGGCTTGATTACTGCCCCAACAAAAGCATTCATTAGCAAAAAAACCCTAGCTTAATTAAACTTACCCGCTCCCACATGGGATCATCCCTTTCGGTACCTGCAAGATGCCTTGTGCCTTTTGAATTGTTTAGTCAATACTTATATTGAAAGTTTTTGAGAGTAGAAGGGGGAAAGGCGGGACTCGACAATCGATCTGTCCGCCACCACCGCGGCAACCCAGCAACAATGGCCGGACCGATTCTTCCCGGGACGGACGGACGGCAAGCGATGCTCCGGAGTGGGACCCGACCCGGGTTTTGGCGCGTTCTTTGTTCGGGCCGGACGGACGAGCACAAATGCTCGAGTTACAAACAAAAGAGACGTGCTAGAGAGGCCAAAGATGGAGTGGACGCTACTCCAAGACATGGGGTGGAGTCACATGAAATGAAACCATGTGCCGCCCATCACCAACATCCCACCATTTTGGACAAAAGCATGGCACTTTCCTTCGCATTGAACTTCGATTCTTTTGTCCCTTCAAGATTTAGGGTTGTTTATGGGCTTCCCATCCTGTGAAAAAATCAAGTGAATATACCCTTATTTTTTTTTTATTTATTACAATCCCATACGTTGATCAAAGATGTGAATTGGGAACTCAAAACTAGCTTTTCTATATTGGTAAACGAGAGCTACACTTATAAGATGGAAAGTTTAGTATCAATGGGGGCATGAGAGGCTCAAGCTTTTGCGAGCATATAAGCACTTGCATCTCTCAATGGAGTTGCATAGGGCATCATCATATGGTTCCCTAGATGAAGTTTTGGAGGTCGTTTTTTTTACAAGGGGGCGAAAATTTTTGGTAAGTTAAATTAAGATCATGAAAAACACAACCAGTAATAAAATTATATATGAAAATCCTATTTTTCTGATCGGAAGGTAATATCGAAACTTTTTATGTCATTTCGAGTTTCATCCTCTTGATGACGACCCAAAATAATGAGAGACCTTTAATAAATTTATGTATATGTATATATATAATTTGGCTATCAACAAATAGGACGTGGAAGCAATATAACCGTCCCTAGTTCTCCTCGACGAGGAAGAGAGAGAGAGAGAGAGAGAGAGAGATGGTCTGTACAAACGCCAAAACATCTTCTGCACATCTCTCCATCCATCCATCAACACGACCCCACACACACCCACACACACTCTGTCTGTCTGTCTGTGCGTGTCTCTAATTATGCACTGAAAATCTTTCTTCACCCCGTCCTCTAGCTTTACAAGAAGAAGAAGAACGGTCGCGACCCACCAGGTGAAAAAGAAAGCATTGTTTGTCCCTTCCATGGCGAATCTGAAGGGAGGGACGAGGCCGCCGTGGGTGGGCCTTGGTGCCGCCGTGTGGCTCCAGATAGGCTCCGGCAACGGCTTCAACTTCCCCCTCTACTCCCACTCCCTCAAGTCGGTCCTCGGGTTCAGCCAGCACCAGCTCACCATGCTCGGCGTCGCCAACGACATTGGCGAGAACGTCGGCCTCCTCCCCGGCTACTTCTGCAACAAGTTCCCCCCTTGGGCAGTCCTCTTGATCGGCGCGCTCGCCTGCTTCTCTGGGTACGGCGTGCTTTATCTCGCCGTGAGCCGGACCGTCGAGTCTCTCCCTTATTGGTTGGTGAGTTCGCAAGTTTCTTGCTCTCTGTTCTTGTTCGAGCTACCTACTTGAGCTGTTTACTTTTGTTCAATCAGTATGTGTTAAGTGTTTTCCTTCCTTAGATGGGTCTGTTTTTTTTTTTAAGTATCTGACTTTGGGGTTTCTTTAGATCGTGTTCTCATGATGTTTCTTGATCGAGATGCTTATAGCGAAATTAGAAAGAAAAGTAGAGAGAAAAGGAAGTTGCAGATACTTATGGAATTAATCTACTTTAGCTGTTACTGTTGTCGTTAATGTAGATACACATACTCTCGAAGTCACAAGTATGCATCTGTGACTAAGTTGAATGTGGCCTAGGCGAGGAATTTGCAGTTTAGAGAAGAGCGTATGTGTAGTCGATTTGTTTTGTTGAAATGGTGAGTACCCGAGTTAGTGGGTTGAGTATTTGATTGGCTGAGTTGATGGCTGGAGTAGATCACGGGTTATCTTATTTCCGTGAGCTAGAATTAAGGATGAAAAAGGGGACAGGTTTTGACTGCTATTAACATGTAGTATTAGCAATGGGATTGGTTTTGGATTTTTCCTATCTGAGATGGTCGGATGCTGAGCGCCGGTTAACTTAAAATAGGAGTCATTCTTCAATGGTAATATTTCCATCGAGCCATTAACTGTTAACTATTGTCTTTCTCGAGCTAAGAAACTCAAGTGAGTGGCATACTCAAAATTAAACTTCCAAGCGCAACAAGGTCGTGCCGTTATTTGCTTCTTCAGAAGTTACTTATCTCACTTACTAAGGTATGGATACTTAACAAGTTTGTATCTATTTGTCAATGTGCATTTTTCGGCGGTGCAGTTGTGGCTTGCCCTCTGTATTGCCACCAATAGCAGTGCCTGGCTCAGCACAGCCATTCTGGTAACAAACATGAGAAACTTCCCTCTAAGCCGAGGCACGGTCGCAGGGATCCTCAAAGGCTATGCAGGCCTAAGCGCTGCTGTATTTACTGAAATCTACAGTGTCTTGCTTCGGCATTCCTCTTCCAAGTTACTGGCATTCCTCTCTATTGGAATCCCTCTCCTCTGTATTACCTTGATGTACTTTGTTAGGGCTTGTACTCCTGCTTTGGGTGAAGATGCTTCGGAACATGGCCATTTTCTTTTCATACAAGCTGCAAGCATTGTGCTTGGCTTATATCTCCTAACGACGACGATATTAGATGATGTGCTTTCTTTGACGCCTCCCATATCCTTTAGTTTCATTGTCATTATGATTCTCCTTCTCATGGCTCCTCTGGCGATACCTGTCAAGATGACATTGTTCCGCAGCAGGACAAATAAATCGGAGACTTCTAACCAATCAGCTACATCTTCCGGTTGTTCAATAAATGAGAACGTCGATGAGAAAACTGAGCCACTTTTGACACGTATATCATCTGCTACACATGTAGCAAGTTTCTGTGAGAGTGATGGGCCATCAGAGATTGACTTGCTTTTGGCAGAAGGTGAGGGAGCAGTGAAGAAGAAGAGGAGGCCCAAGAGAGGGGAGGATTTCAAGTTCTTTGAAGCTCTTGTTAAGGCAGATTTCTGGCTTCTGTTCTTGGTGTATTTTGTCGGAGTTGGTACTGGCGTGACCGTGCTTAACAATCTGGCCGAAATAGGGATTGCTCAAGGTGTCCATGACACAACCATCTTGTTGTCTCTCTTCAGTTTCGGCAACTTTGCGGGCCGTCTTGGCGGGGGTGTCGTTTCTGAACATTTTGTCAGGTCAGTATACTACAGGATATTGTTCTTTGCTTTCCATTTTAACAAGTCTGGCGTTGTTCTTTAATTAGTGAATGCATCTGGTCAAGGTATCAACACAAAAAGACCATACTTGGCAAAAGAAAATCTTAAGTGTATAGTGAATATCATGCAGGTCGGTTCTCCTAGTTTCCAGTAAAAGATGTAGAGCATCTCTTATATGAATTGTCTTGGCCGGATTTTGCCTGAAACTAGATTTTCCGTCGTTTTCTTTCCAAATCGTTCATTCAACCAAAATTTTCTTTCTTATTTATGACTGGTTAATATCTGGGAAGACTTCTTTTCTCTTCTTCTACTGCATGTTGTTGATGATGCTTGTATAACTCTCTTCGATAGGCGACTGAAATGTTTGTGGGCCATCTTATAATTTTTTCACAAAATAACACAGAAATATACCCCGCGTTCAGACCTTACATTTTGAATATGCGCTGCTTGTGCAGGTCAAAAACTATGCCTCGAACAGTTTGGATGACATGGACTCAAGTTGCTATGATTGCCATATACCTTCTGTTTGCTTCTGCTTTTGATGGTACACTCTTTGTGGCGACTGCATTACTTGGTATCTGCTACGGTGTCCAACTCTCTATAATGGTCCCGACAGTCTCCGAACTTTTCGGGCTGAAGCATTTTGGAATATTTTACAATTTCATGTCGCTGGGGAACCCAATTGGTGCATTCCTCCTCTCCGGCCTCCTAGCCGGGTATGTTTATGACAACGAGGCAGCCAAACAGCGTGGACTCTCTCTCCAAGGATTCATGCTTCTAAATTCGAGCGTGTCCTGCCTTGGTCCGAACTGCTTTAGGCTCACTTTCCTTGTTCTTGCTGGTGTCTGCGGTTTTGGAGTGATATTGAGCATAATTCTGACTATCAGAATAAAGCCCGTTTACCAGATGCTTTATTCTGGGGGTTCATTTAGGTTGCCAAACAGTTCTAGTCACTGATAGATTCAAAGGAACAGAGCATAGGCACGAACGTTTAACTCATGGGACAGCATGTGGTTACCTATATCTCACACGGTAGCGGCATGACTCAGAGCACGTCTTAGTGCCACCCAGAAAAGCAAACCACCACTTATAAGATTGGTCATGTTATGGAAAGTATCCTACGCATTGAAGCAAAGATCTGCATTTTTGCTGTTACAGAGATGACTACTTTGATGTGATTTTTGGTCATTGAAGAGTACTGCGCGTGGATGTGGATGTATGAACTTATATTGTGTGGGCTTAAATGTGGTGTTTGGAAAATTAAAGCTAAGAGTTATTGTAGCTGCTCAACAAAGGAAGGGTGTGCATAATTTATTATGATATTAAGAGTTAGAGCTACTCAAGACTTGAATTTTCTAACTCAAATGCGCGAATACCTTCTTTTGAGAAAATATTTTTGGTGCAGAAAGTTTCAAATTCAGGATCAACGGATCTTCCTACTCTTTCATTAGCCTTCAATGCTGATAATTCTGGACTATAGTCGCTTCTGATTAATCTCTTCAGCCGACACAGCAGTTAGAACCGACTGTTTCAGCACATTTCAGCATTTCTTTTTGATGTTGTTGCCCGAAAAAGCTGAATACAACAAACCACTTAGAATCTTGCACCGCATGGAAGTGGCCCAGTGATGCCCCAAGTTTATGTATTAACACAAGCGTAATGCTTATGCTATGATAACAGAAATGAGGAAACCAAACCACCCTATCAACACATGTTACCTCTCAAATTCATAACAAGAAGAATGGAACAGACACACATGGCTCCTCCTTCTGAAGAAAGAACTTCTCCATAGAAATTCTACCCCTCATCATCCCCTTGCTAAGCAAAAAACCCAACATAAATACCTCAAAAACACTTTCACAACTCTCTCAAGTAGGTTTCATGTCATCGAACAGCTTCGCCCACAGGGATTGCTCATCATACTCATATGCATCCATCTTCACCTTGTTGATATCACTCGACAACAGCTTCGGGCTTTGAGCTGTCCTCTCGAGAGGTCCGGACAGTTTCGGGCTCCTAGGGACCATGAACCTATCTTGAACCCTGCCGTCAAGAGGCCCGGACAACTTCGGGCTCCTTGACGGGTGCAGCACCTTCTCATGGACCCTTCCATCACGAGGTCCAGACAAGAACTTCGGGCTCGGGCACCTCGGCAGCGCAAACACCGGCTTCTGGTGGGCCCTGGTGCCCAAGGGGCCAGAAAACTTCTGGCTCTTATGGGCCAGCAAATACTTGTCCAGCATTCTTCCATCCAAAGGCCCTGACAGTGTCATGTTCCTCCTGTCTTGGTACTCAACTGTCTTTTCCTTCACCTCCTTCTCACTCTTGTGCTTCCTTGACAACAATGCACCTCTCCAGTGCTCTTTGTACCTGTTGGGCTGTGGTGAGGCCTTCACATCCCTCTCTTGATCATGGAAAACAAGCTTGCCAATGTACTTACCCACAGACCTCTTGGTCCTGCTAAATGCCATGACGAGGCCAGAGATTGGCCTGAGCCCTCCATGCTCCTTCTTGGCAAGCTTGAGGATCTCCAGCCTGTGCTTGGCCACAGATATGCCCATGCTCTGGAGGAACTCATGGTCGAAGTAGCTGATATCCTCCTCCTGGAGCTCGTTGAGCACGAACACACGACCGTACTCGTAGATGAGGGTTGGGTCAAGGCTGCTCTTGGATAGCCAGGAGAACCAGTCCATATTTTGATGGGGGCTTGGCTTGTGCTTCTTGGGTTCTTGAATGTGCTTATGTGATGTTCATGGGTGTGAGAGGTTGGTGTTTTGGATGTGTGACAGAAGGAAGAGAGGTGAGAGTGGGAGAGATAAGAGGAAGGGGCAAAGGAAATTCTGGTTTTCGGTCTGCAATTTGGAGGATTGTGGGTGTATATCTTTCATGTGAGTTTGGAAGGTAGTTGAGGGATTGACAGTGACAAAAGCAATGAGGTGTGCCAAATTAAACCAGGAATTTGCTGCTGTTTATGGGTGTCATGGTCATGAATGCATCTTCTTCTTTAAGCCCATGTGGGAGTTAGAGAGAGAGAAAGAGGAATGTGGGGTAAGAATAGTTCATGGACAAGTGACTCTTAGCACTTTGCCGAAACCAAAAAAGAACAACTTGAAGCATCAATTGGGACCATGAATTCGTTGAAGGGACCGACAGGTGAATGATTAGTCTCCAAGTCACGGATGGATGAACATTACCATTTTCCCCATGGCTTTAAGTTAATCTTTGGGTGATTCATTAAGTACCGATTAATGTTCGAACGTCACTTGCTTTTCTCC
The DNA here is from genome assembly GCA_031216285.1 of Syzygium syzygioides. NCBI lineage: Eukaryota > Viridiplantae > Streptophyta > Magnoliopsida > Myrtales > Myrtaceae > Syzygium > Syzygium syzygioides. The sequence goes on from CM062244.1 coordinate 3,267,238, forward strand.
TTTTGAATCTCACTCATGTCGATTTTAACCTTTTGTCGATTCAGCTACATGTTCATGATAGATTCGAGTTGTGGTCATATGATGTGGCTAGGGGAGCATCTCAGTTTGTCATCAATCAAAGGCGTGTTGGAATATCACCTTCCTATCAATTTATCGCTAAACTAGATGGACTAAGTAGGCTAATCGATGTGACAATGTAGCCACCCCTTCTTTCCAAAAACATCTAGATGTTGAAATTTTCGTTCAACCTTCTTTCTCTGCATGGTTAGCTCTCTATCCTTGGACAAATACTTGATAGCAATCCATCCCCCCATCGACTATTGATGGCAAATTTAATAGTGGCACTCAAGAAGCCAAACTGAGTAAATAGTGAGAGTCACGTTAGGCCAACCATCATATGGAAAATTTTTACATGTTGGGAGAGAGGTATGCTTTTTCTTCAATTGGGTTATTAATAATTGTTAGGGGGCAGGTGAACTCTAATTAAAAGCAGGCTGAAAAAGTCATTGAGGCCCAAAGAAGGGGGAGATATGGCCATTTGAAAGATATTAAATCATATAAACCTAACACCATAACATGCAATGACCGAATTAAATACTATTCTTTTTCTCTATAGGGCATTGACTTAGTCACTTTTTGTCATCTTGAGTTGAGATTATTATAAAGGTCAGGTGGTGGATGAGATGGGTTCACGAGCCACTAAGGAGTACCTAGGGAAATGAGATGGAAAAGATTTGGCTGTGATTGTTCTTGTAGTGTTCTTCAGATTTACATTCTTTGAAAAAATTGTTTCCAAGAGCCAAAAAGAGAGTAATTAACGCGTGTTTTTCAAGGCCAGAATATCTTTTGGGGATTTGAACTTGGTAAACAGTTTAACTTAGTGAAAGCAATGCATACAAATGTAATCTTATGGTTACCAATTTTTGTAAACATGGCGATATCATGCATCGACTTCTGTTATATTAAATGGACTCTCCGAAAGATTATTGAAGAATTGAAGTGAATAAGTTATGTTAAAGGGATTGATAGCACTTTAAATAACAAAAAATTCTTACCTCGATGCAGTCCATCATGCACTAAACAAGCCGATGGCATCGGCTTATGTCACTGGATCATTAAGATTTGTTTAGTTTCTTCTTACGTTTTTGCATGTATAAATTCCTTTTAATTCCTGATTTTTAGTTATTTTGTTTTTTTTTCTGTTTATGCTTATTCCGGTTTGAGCCCATGATGTGGGACTGAAAATATCGCAGGGATCAAGCATCTCCTCTCCAAATTTAATGTAGAAGTGGGCAAAGCTGATCATAAACCCCACAACTAAGGAAGTTGCAAGGTATGGCCCTTAGCTCTTCTTGAAAACCACATTGCCACTATTCATCAATTTATGACCTCCATGACTCATGATTTTTTTCCTTTAGTGCAAGAAATTGGCGTTGAAAGAAACCTGCACACAGTGATTCGTTGTGTGAGTCAAAAATTTCGGTGAAACTTAAATAATAGCTAGACAGGATTGTCGCCACGAGGTTGCGACCAGCTCTACCTTGACAAGAACAGTATCTTTTCAACAAGAAAATCTCCGTCCTTGGATCATCTTTCCTCTTAGTGTTGGTTGCCGATTCATTGTTGTCGTCTTGTGATACAGAGAAACGTACAGCATTTTTTACATCACTAGTTTTAGTAGTTTCTGCATTGCCAGTTACCGGTGCAGTTGCTCTTAAGAGTGAGTTTCGCCATTTCTGACTGTAGTCATAGTAATGTGCCTTTGCATACAGGAGTTTTTGGAGACCCGGCTGCGCCGTCTTCTTCTCGAGCTCGGTTGAAACACGTTGGAAGGCATCATGCCGGTGCTATGAATTTTCATTTGGCAGGTGTGGTTGTCTTCTACAAGCTTGGATTGCTTAGACTTACCAAGCGGTGCTGGTAATGTCATTGCTTCACATTGCAGATCCTTAGTTGCCATTGAAGAGTAGTGATACCTTAGGTTCTTCTTTAATTGCTGCTGATTTCTTGTAATGTTGCCACGAAGGAGCACATGAATTCGTAAGGCTCTAGTTATAGCTACCTCAAGGACCAAAGCGGCAAATTCAGAAACCCTACGATCATGGTTTTGTGAAGAATCGGTCATATGTTCTAACTGACGACCATGAGGATGACTTGGATTTCCGACGTGATCATGGTTCCGGGAGAAATCAATCCGATCTTTGATCCAAAGATGCGAAACAGAGCAAGGGCTCCTTTCGTGATCGATATATCATTTGGCAAGCTTCCAAAATAGTCTTTAGGAAAAAGAAGTGAGGAGAGTTTAATACCGAGAGGAAGCACTCTTCATGTCATGTAAACTTGTAAACTAGACAGAACTTTTATTTGTGAATTCAAAGATTGTTGAAAGAAAAAATTTTGTTGGTTTTATGACATTTACTTATGTATAGGTGCAATTAGAGAGATAAATGTGGGGTGCAACATTCATAACTTTCATTAGGGTAAATTAAAAGTGGACTTAGAAAATTAATGCACACGGACACTATAAGGTTGAGAAAAGGATTTCTCTTTTTTTGTATGAAAGTAGATCGATACGCAATATAACCTGAAACAGTTCAAAAATGCATATATTTTGATAGACATAATAATACGTTTGACTTAAAAAGTCTGATGTTAATCCAAGGACGAGAGTCTTAGGCACAAAAATCTTAGCTAAATGTTATAATACATGTAAATTATAATAAAATAAAAATTTCAAGTCTTGTGCATTGAACGGGCCGGCCTTTTGCAAGTACCTAGGAAAGGACATCATCTGGGGGCGATGGTTATTAGTAGAATAACGTTACCAACTGATGAGACTAAAACTATCTAGGAATCAGGACATTGAGATTGGTGATTGAAGCTGGAGATATTTGCGCTTGAAGTACTAAAAAGTAGGATCTCGTAAACAATTGAACTGCTCACCACAATAACAGTCACAAACCACCCTCTTTTTGCTCGGTCAAAAGCAATACCATGAAAGTCTTGCTAGGAATCCATTATACTTCTGGTTTTTTCAGTGTGATGCATATGCTGTTGAGTTCTTGCTAGTGAGGATCTTGTCGCTATACCATGTTTTCTCGGGAATCATTGCAGTTCATTCGTCAAGTCCTAGAAAATCAACGGCTGAGGAGTTGTTCTTCCTTCAGGAAATGGCAATCTGGTGATACAAGAAATGGAGAGACATTGCTGGGTAGTTGTGCAGGGTCATTAGTTTCTTCAGGAGTTTTGATTGCTGGGTCATGCTTTGGAGTTTGCTGTTGGGTTTCAAGTTCCTCAGGGAGTAGCCCATTTTTGTCTTTCGCGGATTATCCTAAAGAGACATGGCGTTCTAGTGACGATCTCCAGGCTTCAACAAGCGGAAAGAAATGCAACTTCCTCGTCGGAGGTAAGCATACATATATTTATCAAAGAATTGTCACACACCGTATCATTAGCTGACGTGGTATGCCAAATCTGGTAGAAACCACTGTGTCGTCAAATTTCCACTATTTCTATGCTAATTAGTTTGATAATCACTTTCAGATGCATACAGAAGACGAATCTTCTTTAATTATGAGAAGCGGATCCGGATGCAGAGTCCCCCTGAAAAGGTACACCTCTGCTCATCTCGGTCATCGAGCTAAAAATCACCTGGAGGAGTTCGATAAGTCACCTAAATTTACCTTCGAAAATGATTTCTTGCTTCAGCCTAAATCGCAGCATTCTTTTCAACCAAATGTAATCTATGAGAGCTCACCTGTCTTTTTTAATTTTTGATGATATTCAAGGTTTTCGATTACTTTGCATCAGTCCGGATGCCTTCAGGAGAGGTTCTCATGACGCCGGCGGACTTGATGCGAGCAGTTGTACCGGTGTTTCCCCCGTCCGAATCGGATCGTGTTAGAGAGGGATATTTGAGAGGAGAGAGGATACCTGGAGACTTATATTGTCCTCCTTCGAAATTTTTTATGCTCTTCGACACGAACAATGATGGACTTATTTCATTTCCAGAGTAAGAAGAATGTCGTTAGCACTCTTCTGGATTGGCCATGAAAACTCTTCATAATTTCCACCTATTAGAATTGAAATCGACCTGCATCACTAAGGTGGCTTTCATTCGTTTTTAACAGGTACATCTTTTTCGTCACGCTGCTCAGTATCCCCGAGTCAAGTTTTGAGGTGGCATTTAAAATGTTTGATCTGGACAATAATGGGTAATTATGGTTCATCCAAAAGTTCTCAATAGCTTTGTAGATTCTCATATTACTCTCCCAACATCCATAATGGAAGATACATTTCTTTGCAGTGTTCAGTATGCTCCCCTCTTCATCCGATGCATATTGTGCTCTAGATACAGAAAAGATTATGAGAAGTGCTACTTTATATTGAGAAAAAGGATATTTTATATCCATAGGAGATAAATTATCGACGGTCTGATAATCCTTTATGTACCCTCTAATCAATTCTGTGCTGAAACAAGTATGCATTCGTCAACAGCGAAATAGACCAGGAAGAATTCAGGAAGGTGATGGCTCTGATGCGATCCCAAAACAGACAAGGGGCTCGGCACAGGGACGGCAAGAGAGTCGGGCTAAAAGTCAAAGATCCAGTGGAGGAAGGCGGTCTGGTGGAGTACTTCTTTGGCAAGGATGGCCAGGAAAAGCTAAAACATGGACGATTTGTCCAATTTCTGAAAGATTTGCATGATGAAGTACGTGCTTTCCCCAAATTCTTTTAATTCACCATCTGTGTTTGTAGCTATCTAATATGACTAGATTGCTCATTCAGATACCTTACAGACCAAGTTCTCCCCTAACAAATTCAAGGACTCTGTATTTTTTTTTTTGTCTAATCAGATCCTGCGTTTAGAGTTTTCGCATTACGACACTAGATCAGTAGGGACAATATCAGCGAAAGATTTTGCCTTGTCCTTGGTTGCATCTGCTGACATGAGCCACATAAACAAGTTGCTTGACCGGGTTGACGAAATAGATGGGGAACCATTACTCAGAGACCTGAGGATCTCCTTCCAGGAATTCAAGGATTTCGCAGAGCTACGTAAGGTGTTGCAGTCATTTTCGCTTGCCATTTTCAGCTATGGGAAAGTGAATGGACTGCTCACGAAAAGGGATTTCCAGAGGGCCGCTTCCCAGGTACTTGCGTTTGTCCTTATGAAAAATTTTCATTTCCGAGCTATGCATTCTCTGTAGAAACTTACGGTTAATTGTTCCTTGGTCGTCACAAGGTGTGTGGCATTTCCATTGCAAACAATGTGGTGGACATAATATTCCACTTGTTCGATGCAAACCGCGATGGAAATTTAAGCTCGAAGGAGTTTGTTCAAGTAGTACAAAGACGCGAAAGCAATGAAGCACGGCCTAGAGAGGCCGGTGTCAAGGGTCTGTTTTCTTGCTGGAGCAATTGTGCAGCTGGTTGTATTTCCTCAAAGCTTCTTTTGTAACCAACACTGATCGCTACTCTAAGTTTACAAAGCTATCGCAAATAGGTTTACTACAGTATGAGCCGGACAGTCTTTGCTCTCTTTCGCCATCACTCGCAGTTCAAAGATGTGATCATCAGCTTTGCTGAAAGCCTAGGTTCCTAAAACCAGAAAATTCTTCGTCCTGTTCCAGTCATCACGCATAGATTTGAAGTGATCTTTCCACTTCACGTATGAGATTGTTTTCACTCCACTAAACTGGTGTGGTTTTAAAATTAAATAATACACTGGGTTAAAGCGTCTCCCAGTTAATTCTTCTGACTCCTAGATGTGCTGAAAAGTTTATCATGGACATCCTCCATTGTGTTTAGATCGCAAGGGGAAAATAAAACATCACGCATAGCCGAGAACATGATGGCAAAGAATCTGATGTAAAAAGATGGAGAAATCCTTACGAAGAAACATTTATACTTTAGACAGGATTAGCATAAGACACCAAGAAATCAAGATCAGAGAAGTAAACAAACTTCCAGGCAAGAAAGGCCCAACTATGTCTCATTAGGACTAGTACTAGTGGTAGTACATTTACTTTGGCATGCTTTGGTTAAACTGAAATTTGCTCGAGGAACACTTCAAGCTAGGGATCAGTTCCGCAAACGCAACTCCAACATGTTAAACCTGGAGCTTCCCGTATTCCTACTCCTACTGTTCTTTAAAAGGAGCTGAGCATCTCGAATGCTGGTATTAAAAAAAAAATCCATCTGTATGAAGAAGCTTTCTACAAGCACGAACGCTGGTTACAAGGTGACAGAATATTGGAAGCACTACCAGGAAAAGCCTTACAACAGCGGCAAACCAGAAAAGCTCCTTCCCAAAATATTTACTTTGTGTGTGGATATTTTGTTGCTTATCCTTTTGTATCATCAGCTACTGAACCTTTGTCCCCCGTAACCATGATAATCTGTTCATCTTCAACCTTTTCCTTTTCTGGTCTCTTTTCCTTCTGATCTTTATGAATCACATTACAATTGATGGTGTGCCATACAGGTCTCTCTTCTTGGAACAATCTGAAAGGTTTAAGGCAAACATTCAAATAGAAGAAACCAGCACATGCTTTGAATTGAGAATTGGTGGGTTAGTCACAGCCAGGATGGCAGTACATTAGTGATCAGTGACGAGAAAAGGAACAAACCACATACGGATGCTTGCAGAGCATAGGACTTTGAATTGTGAGAGCGTATTTGCACGTGGACAACTCTGTGATGGAAGTAATCATAGCTCTAGGCTCTGAGCATACAAATCTCACCTACACTTGCACAAAAAACTTGGATATGAAATAAATAAATAAATAAACAAAGGGGATCCTTTACTGATATATTAACAATAGAAGTCATTCTACCTCAGTCTCACGAGGCTGATTTGTAAGATCACATGTAGTCCCATTAGTGTACTGATGAGCATGATACCTATGTAAACCAAATATATATGTATCAAATTGTGCTCTATCTCTGGCTCCAACAAGAAAGTCTCTTCCAGACAGTCCTCTATATTCACGAATAGTGAAAACAAGGACATTGGACAAACCTTTGAGAAGCATCTTTTGATCGGGGATCCTTCAATGTCGAGACATCAGAGAGATTCTGGTTGAAAGCAGATGTGGCCTCTGAATCATATATACCTAAGATAAATTCCTGGACCACCTGTAACAAGCAAATAATGGCTTGGATTAGCATGGAGCATGAGGTATGACCAAAAAACAAGTAATGACAAAATTAAAATTTCTTTTTGGCCAAACTGCGACATAGATGTATACGTGAAAGAAGGACAAGTATTACATGCAAGTTCTTTTCAAAATTGCCAAATCTGTCAGAAGCCATGCAAAACCACAAGCACTGCACATGCAACCATAATTACCTTTTCATCCTCCATGTGAAATTGCCGTATCTTCCCGTGATAACAGAACTCATATGACCACCAACCTTCTTGCTGCATTTAAATTAGAGATGGTAATAAGCGAAGTAAGTTAAAATAAATACCATATGTCCTGGCAACCTAAACATCTACCAGAAAACCTAGATGTAACAAATCCTTAATGGTTCTATCAACTAGAAATCAGCTTTCTACTTTTTTCCCCTCTCTACGATAAGAAGGAACACCAATTAGAGGTGGGGCAATAGGTACTAACTCGTACGAGACAGCTGTCCTTCAGTACTTCAAGCAGCTCATCAGGTGTCTTCAATTTGATGCGTTTCTCCGTTTCCACGATCATATTGGTCACATTCTGCTGAATAATTGGTTTTTCACTCTTGGCTTTCTCAACCTTGGGTAAGAAACATAAGTACTTCTGTCCATCTTTACCGGGCATAATTACTGATTCCTGATCATCATCCTGAAAAATTACAGCTAAAATATTAAGTTCAACTTAATTTTCCAACAACGAAAATAAAAAAAACCACGCAAAAGGTCATAATACAGAGACATCAAACTAACCCTAAAATTAGAAAAAAATCACAAATACAACAAATGCTAATGACCCAACAGGCAAAAGCAGAAGAGCCTTCAAAACATGCACACACCAATAAATAACAATTGTGTAAATTTCTTAGCAACTGATCCATCCAAACTATAATAATTCCAGTGAATAATAGACTGAGTAAGCAGAGAATAAACTTGAAAAGTGTCATTACTTCCCCAGATCATGCAACGTAATGCAGCATCTCCAATTTATTCATATTAGCCAATTAAAACACCATGCAAGTCCCAAGTAAAGGCAGGAAAAACCTAATCTCGCACTTACCGGATGAAAGGGAGAGTCTTCTGCATGGAACTCGATATTATACTTTGGTTCGCGAGAACTACGTCCAAAAGTACCACCTGTCAAGACAGTGTCATGAGAATAAGGAACTACTGGAGCCTATACTCGTGTAGTTTCAAGTCTTCTGCGGTTTCTACAGTATGGTTAACTTAGTTCTACATTAATCAGAAATGAAGATCTGCACAGAGCACATAAACAATCTTGAAATAAACTGCACAAGAAAGTCAAGCCAGATTATCAGCATCACAACAAGGAAGTTTGCTCAGACAGGTCAATCATAGATTTCCTGCGCTCATAGATTGTTGCTGTATCCTTACCAAAGAGATGCGACCAAGTGTTCAGATTTCTATATATCACTGGATCATTCAGTTCTAAATGAATCTCTCCTGCTTCCAAATCACAAGTGCATGTTTATGTAATTTGATAGAAGAAGCCGTCATCTCACAATTTGGAAAATGTCAGCTTGACCAGTGGAAAGCAACATGTCGGCTAGAAATCAAACTATTAGGAGCAAACTCACAAGCCTGCCAAATGTTTGGCAAAAAGAAGACTTCCGCAAGGTCCATTTTTCTAAGCAAATTAAAATCAGAACCAGAAATTGAACAATCTCCTTCTTGATACACATACGATACCTATTACCTCGATCAGTAATCTCAAAGAAAGAGTGCTTGCAATTGCTGAAACGTATCTGCAAGTCAGCGAAATTGCTGAATGTATCTAGATGTAAAGAGAAGAAAGATAGACTTCTTCCTTGTACCATCAAGAGAGTAATCAATTAATGGCTTCTCATAGGCAGCTGAAAAATCAATCACACGCCCCTTCCATCTGGGAAGTGAAAACTCTGACAGCATGACAAAACTACCAAAAGACTGATGCTTCTTTCCATGGCTCACTCCTGATCGCATTTCCTGCATCCCCTCATCATTAACTCGCTAGGGGGAAAATAATTCAGTAGGAGCTCGACCCGAATTAAAAGAAGGATTCAAAAATCATACTTAAGCACCAGAACACTAAAGCAAGCCCGTGCTTATCAATTTGCATCGCATTACTCGCAAATAGATGCATTATGCTTTGGTAAGCAAAGCTCGTGTGATACGATAGGGGTTACATAACCACTCTCAAACTAAATGGAGACCCGAGTCCAATTGCGAGAACACACACACGCATCGAGGTCGATCGAATCACGTCATCTGCGCATGTTGTTTATAGCATCTAAATCAAGAGTAAGAATATCTGGAATAAATGTCAAGAAGTACTGATGGCGCAGGCTGTAGTGAAGCACAGAAACAACTATCTTCGATTTCTAATCGAAATGGTCCAGAAAAGACCTGAAGCAAAATTCTATCCAAGCATTCCAGACATTACCTCACGCTAACAAAGAAACCCAGAAAGAGAAAAACACAAAGAACCGAATTTGAAGGAGATACGATCCATGAAGGAGAACAGAAATCAAGGAATCGTGCGATTTGCTGATTTCAAGAATACGTCCCGGCGAGGCAACTGAAGATGATGAGAGTGGGATCAATTACCAACGTGAGCCGTCAAGATCTTGTCGGCGAGCACCTGAGCGCAGAGGACGCATTGGAGAAGGATCGACGACGACGACAACAACAGCAGCAGCAGCAGCCTCATCTCTCTCTCTCTCTCGATAGATCGAACTTTGCGAAGACCCAGATGGGGATTAGGAGCTCTTTCCAGCAAAACCCAGAATCTCCAGCTGAATGCGAAATCTGCTCTCTCTCTCTATCGATGGAAGACGAAGAAGGAGCTCTCTGCAAGCGCGGTGTCCGCGACGACGCCGACGACTACAGTGGTGGTGGTGGCGGTGGCGATGGCGGTCGTGTGGTGGCGTGGAACGAAAGACGTAGCGCGACGTGGCCGGCCCAATCGCCTGCCGCCACGTCATTCGGCCGCTCGCCCCGGCGGTCGCGTGACTGGTCACGTGCTTCCGTTGGTAACGCTAATTTACGAACTCCAAAAGCATAATCAAATCTACCACGACTTGTGACTAATTAGTAATTACTAGTATCAATCGAAAAGCTACTGCTAACCTAACCACGAAGATTTCAAAGATTACCCATTAATTGATCAAATTATTAAGCTTCCAAAGAAGTTACTAATCTTATTTTTGAAATATTTACTAATGTTTCAGAGACAATTACTATCGAATCGATTATTTGTGTGGATCTCGACTGGTTTTTTTTTTTTTGGTCAGGGATCTCGGCTGGTTAAAAAAGTGTAGATCGAGAGCTCACTATCCATAATATATAGGAACCTAAAGTTTGCTAACTAGAGTTAATTTCCCAATCTCACTTTGAATAACATCTCTGGCATTTTAATAATGGATAAGTGTATTGAAAATCCTTAAACTTGTCAAAAAATTTTAATTGGATCATAAAATTTACAGAAAGTGCAATCAAGTCAAAAAATTTGTCAAATTAGTGCAATTGAGCCACTTCGTTAACTCCACCCCCATGGACTTATAAAAGATGATGACATGGTTTTTTTAATTTATTTTTTCTCTCTTTTATGTGACATTGGTTTTACTAAAACATAAAATCTTAAGACTAAAACGACGTTGTTTTGGCCTAAATCCTAATTTTTTAAACCAAAGTCTTAATTAAATTAGATTAAAGATTTTTAAAAAAGGAACACGAAAAAGAAAACAAAATGCAAGGGCGGTGGACCCACACCGCCACCACCTCACCGTCATCGGAAAGGTCGAGCTCGGCTCCTTATTTTAAAAAATAAACTTTTTAATTAAGATTTTGTTTAAAAATTAGGATTTAAACCAAAACAATGTTGCTTTGATCTTGTATTTTATATTTTAGTAAGGTCAATGCCATGCAAAAGAGGGAAAATAATTTTTAAAAAAGCCATATATGGGAGAGAAAATAATTAAAAAAAATCACTTTACCATTTTCCGTTAGTCTAATTGCATGGAGTTGAAAAAATGATTTGATTATACCAATTTAATAAGTTTTAGAACTATCAATCAAAAAAATATAAGTTTTAAGACTTGACTGTATTTTGGTAAATTTTAAGACTCAACTGTACTTTCGTAATAAGTTTTAGGACTTCCGATGCACTTATCCATTTTAATAATTATACATCTTTCGGCTCCTCGTGGATAACTTTTCGTGCGGGTTAGTATGATAAAGATTTCATTGCTTATGGCAAATTATGCAATCGACTTAAAGAAGCACATGATGGTAAATATCTCACATGCTTAGCAAAATATCATATGATTATTAATTCTGACACCACTACAAGTCGGTGAGCTTTCATATGGTTAGCAATTTTCTTCATGAATTGATGTATTAACTTATATTGATAGACGGTCCCGTCATGAACTTTCAATCATTCACTTTTAGTAATTCTCAATATAGATTAGACGTCATGGTTGGCTCTCTTTGAGGGCCAAGGCTAGGCCGGCCGACTTTACTTAAATTGGTTTAGATCTATCCTGCTAATTGTTTCCTATACAATTACTTAACTAATCGGAAAGGTTTTCACTAATTCCCCAAATTTGGACCACATGCTTAACCAAAGAACTTCATGAGTGCAAATCTAGGGCCATTTTTAAACTCCGGTTAGCCTTACCGCTGACCTATTGGCTAACTAAACGAAGTTTATAGCCATCGAACGGACTAAAAAGTAAGGGTGATTGATTCCCAAGCAATTTCGTTCCCACTCAGGGATTGAGAATTGAGTCAGAGAGACTGTTACTGGTTTCTGGAACTGTGAACTGGATTGGTGCCTCATGGAACCGGAACGACCGGTGCCCCCTAGAATCGAATTGGACCGGTCCCGATCCAGTTCTTGGGTGGCCTAATGGAACTAGTGGCATATTCGGTTTTTTTTATTTGTCATTAATATCCAAGATGAAATTGAAGATGCTCTCGACAATCAACATATTTTTACAATCAATGGATTATGTGTAACATTGTAGGTTTCATAGAAAATTTTCCAATTATGGCAAAATTTGGTTGAAACGAGCAACTACTGTTGTGTTTTGATTTGTTATTGTTGTTTTACTCGTGTGCATAAGTAAACATAGTTGCTCCAGCCTTGAAAGGTATTCCTTTGCGAAATGGGAGATAAATTAAGGTTTTTTTTAATATTTTAAAAAAATCGATTCAATTTGGATGGTTCAGGAGAGCGGTTCCACATCTGGAACTGGGAACTTGATCGAAATTCACCGATTCTGATTTTATGGAATCGAGAATCGGGTCGGTGCCCTCGAGAACCACCCCGAACTAGCCTAACTGGTTTGGTCCGGGCAACTCCTTTTGCTCGTCCTTACTAAAAAATGTATGAATTTCACTTGTTTCTTGAAATGGGCTTTCCCTTTTCCAAGACCATCCATTTCCTTATCGCGAGATCAATGTGTCCGCGCTTCTCTATCCATATTGCAATGATCCCCGGTTAAAGGTTCACCATAACCACGAAAACTTTGCCTCATAAAACCATCACGTGGGATCTCCATCAGCAGCACATCACTACCATCATTTCAGAACACCAAAGTCAAACCCAAATTTCCCACTTACAAGGAGCAATCAGAACCGCCAACACATTCTCGTCACTGTCTTTGGAGTTACTCCGAAGGTGGTCGTTGTTGTCCATTCCGTCCAAGCCAAGAAGAATCTCCTACACGAAATCACAGCAGCACGAGGAGTTGTCCTTTCCGAGTTTCCAAAGTCAATCTCAACACTATCACTTTCCCAAAGCCTTCCCCCTTTCTGCTGTTCTCGTTGGGGTTTGCTTTGGGTTCTGCAGATTCGCATGGTTTTCCGCAGAAAGGATAATGGGGAGTGCGGTCGAGTGGCGGACAGATGAAAAGGTCCCACCCTTTTAAGGCTGTCTGTGACTTGTGATGGTGATCATCTGTGGCCACACCAAGAACTGCACACCGGCCATATTAGCTTCATCATCATCATCATCCCATCATCCTCTCTCTCTCTCTCTCTCTAGACAAGGCCTATGATTAAATTAATTGATCCCATGATTTGATTGGAATCTTTCACACCCTGTGTGTTTTTCACGATGTCAGGAAGAGCAATGCCCGCCATCTGCTATTTTTTTTTTTCACTTTCTTTCTTTCTCCGTCGTGCAGAGCGTGGAGATGTGTTGACACTTCCATCTCGAAATTATCATCGAATTGATTAAGTTTTATCGTGGGATCTGGAAAGGCGGCCACAATGTTGAATGAATACTTCATTCGACTTTTTCGGACGGGACTTCCAGGGATTTAACGGGGGTTGTCGTGTTAGGGGCTTACTAAGACACTAAAATTAAACGAAGAGTATCGAGAAAATTATAATATGAAATATTATATTATGAACGAGCACTTTATTCGATTTAAATTTCCTTGATCACGATACATCATGGCAATTTCTTTTGTATTTTTTCCCGAACGTAATATTTACCTTAATAGTTTTTTTGCACTTCACCAAAAAAAAAAGGAAAGAAAAGGAGAAGCCAGGGTCCCCAAGGAGCTTGGAATTCACGAAATGCCGGCCCCCTCTGCATTATTCTCCATTCTTGTCCAAAGCCCAGATTTTATTAAATTAATCAAAATAAAAATATTTAAAATAAAAGAAATCAAAACAACAGAACAATTTTCAGACAGAACAACAGTAAATAAAGTTTCGACCAAAAAAAAAAAACAGTAAATAAAGCGGAATTTTTTTTTTTTTGTGGCGCTTACGTTAAGCGGTGAAAATCTTCAACGTCACGAAAGGAGGAACAGCCCAACCCCCGCATCGCTGCGTTTCTTTCCCCCTCCCTTCCCCGTTCGTTCTCTCTCCCTCTTTGAAAGTTCAACACGTTTTTTTCCTCTCACGAATCTCGCAGTTTCTCCATCATCTTCCTGGGCTTTCCCGAGAAAGTTGGCAGCTTTCTCGGCAGACCCGCTTCCCAGACAAGCGCCGCCGGATTGAAATTCGAGGGAATTCTCCGGGCTGCGGGTTCCCGTCTTTCTGTCCCTCGGCTGCGTAAAGGTGACCCCTTTTCCTGTTTTCTTGGCGTCTCTCTGAATTGGGTCTGATCTTGTAGGGCTCATGTGCCCGAGTCCCGTTCGGAGAGACCGGAATTCGCGCTTTGGATTCGTGTTTCGATCTGGGTCTTGAGCTTTGTTGGAGAAAGCTGCGAACTTTGAGCCTTGTCTGGGAGGATACCTGGCGTGTCGAAGCTGTTTAGGAATATTCGAGGGTGAATTTCTGGGGGTTTAGTGGCGTGCTTGTTTTGGTGGTTCCTGTTCTATCGAGTGCTTGAGGAGGGCGGGCAGAATACTGTTGCATTCGGTGGCGCGTGTGTTGGTGCCGATTGGGTCGGATTTTGCGTAGGTCGTTTCGTCGTGTATGGTTTGATTCAACTGGTAGTGTTCAGGTCGATTCGTATGTGTTTACCGGATTTGGTTGTGGTTGTCTGAATCGGGCAGTGACAAGGTGCGGTGTTGTGTATAGCTAAAAGTATATCTTCTTTCACTTTCTTGATTGGAGTGCTTCAACTCCAAGAATCGTTTTTATGATGGGGAAGCAGAGTGGGAGGAAGAAGGGACTGGTGGGAGGAAAATCTGGTGATACCATTGCAAAGCAACACAAAGCTGGAGAGAATGGTCCAAAAGCATATGATAAGGACACGGCGGTCTTCATTGCGATGTCCCAGGAACTGAAGGATGAAGGGAATAGGTTGTTTCAGAAGAGAGATTATGAAGGGGCTATGCTGAAATATGAAAAAGCCCTCAAATTGCTCCCTAGGGTTCACATAGATGTGTCGCATCTGCGCAGCAATATGGCTGCGTGCTATATGCAAATTGGTCTCAGTGAGTACCCGCGGGCGATCAATGAGTGCAACTTGGCCCTAGAAGTCACGCCCAAGTATTCTAAAGCACTGTTGAAGAGGGCGAGATGTTATGAGGCATTGAATCGGTTGGATTTAGCATTGAGGGACACTTCAACAGTTCTGAACATGGAGCCAAATAATGTAATGGCATTGGAGATAGCAGATAGGGTGAAAGCTACAATTGCAGAGAAAGGATTGACTGTGAACATTGAATCGATTGAGTTGCCGCCTGACTATGTTGAACCTCCTAGCTCTTCATCATTGGCAAAACGAGTGAAAGAGAAAGCTCGGAAAAAGAAAAGTAGCCGAATTGAGGGGAAGAAACCTCTCGAAAAACCTAAGGAGATTGAGAATGTTGATAAAGTTGAGGAAAATAAGGCCGAGCAGATATTTGAGAGTGGTAAGGATGAGGAAGGAGCTGAAGAGAAGAAGCCAGAGGATAAGGCAGTAGTGGAGGAGAAAATCGTGAGCATAAAGGACGAAGAGCCTAAGAAGACTGTAAAGTTGGTTTATGGAGAGGACATAAGATGGGCTCAGTTGCCACTTAATTGTAGTCTCTTGCAGGTGCGGGAAGTGATACGTGATCGCTTCCCGAGCTCCAGAGCTGTTCTTGTAAAGTACAGAGACCAAGAAGGTGACTTGGTCACAATTACCACAGACGAAGAACTAAGGTGGGCTGAGGCATCCACGGAGCCACGGGGTTCTATCAGATTGTACATTGTCCCAGTGAATCCTGACCAGGATCCATTTCACGGGAGACTTTCAGACAAGGAGGACATTCATGACATTACCATCAAGAACAATGGACTTCAGGAGAATGGGCACGTGGTCAAAGCCGATGAAGCAGGAAAGAAGCCGACTTGCATTGATGACTGGATAATTAATTTTGCTCAACTTTTCAAGAATTATGTTGGCTTAGATTCTGATGAATACTTGGATCTTCACGAACTTGGTATGAAGCTTTATTCTGAAGCAATGGAGGAAACTATCACTAGTGATGAGGCTCAAGGCATTTTCACAGTAGCTGCTGAGAAGTTTCAAGAGATGGCAGCTCTAGCTTTGTTCAACTGGGGTAATGTCCACATGTCAAGGGCAAGAAAAGGTGTGCGCTTACCAGAGGATGCTCCAGAGGATTCCTTACTCGAGCAGATAAAAATTGCATATGACCGGGCATTAAAAGAGCATATAAGTGCAGGGAAGAGATTTGAAGAAGCATTGAAGATTAAACCAGATTTTTATGAAGGATATCTAGCCCTAGGGCAGCAACAATTTGAGCAGGCTAAACTTTCTTGGTATTATGCACTAGGCAGCAAAGCTGACTTGGAAACATGGCCTTCTTCTGAGATTCTCCAACTGTATAACTACGCTGAGGACAACATGGAAAAAGGCATGCAGATGTGGGAAGAATGGGAAGAGCAACGCCTGAAGGATCTCTCAAATCCAAATACCAGTAAAGTTCAGTTGCAACAATTAGGGTTGGATGGATCGTTCAATGAAATGACGGCAAATGAAGCTGCTGATCAGGCTGCAAACATGAGATCTCAGATAAATCTTTTATGGGGTAGCATGCTGTATGAGCGTTCCATTGTGGAATTCAAATTAGGATTACCTGTCTGGCATGAATGTTTGGAAGTTGCAGTTGAGAAGTTTGAACTTGCTGGAGCTTCTCCAACGGATATAGCGGTTATGGTGAAGAACCATAGTTCAAATCATGGTGCAATTGAAGGTAACATTTATGTACTCATTGTTGTGTTGTGTTTGGTGAACTTTTTAATCTCGAGAAGAAGCTGATCCTCTCTCCTGTGTGACAGGTTTAGGATTTAAAATTGATGAGATAGTACAAGCATGGAATGAGATGTATGAAGCTAAAAAGTGGCAGAGTGCTGTTCCATCATTCCGGTTGGAGCCATTGTTCCGGAGGCGAACATCCAGGCTTCATGATGCTCTTGAACAACATTAAGTAACATATCCTTGTACAGGCTTTCGAAGACAGACATCACTCTTATTTTTCTCCACTTTTTGGGTACACGATGCTGTGTGTTCAGGTATGTGGTGATGTCTTTTTATGACAAAAAAGTGCCGGTTCCTATTGCAGTGCTCGCCAAAATAAACAATTGTTGCCTAGACTCTAGAGTTTTTGACTAGTTATTAATTTTCCCCTGTATTGCTTTATCTCCAAGTCTCTAGTACTATTATATCATTAAAAAATTTAGGAAAAGCCAGTTCTAGGCGTGGTCTATTTTGATTTGCTGTTGGAGTCTTCTTGATTGCCCTTTCATGTGTTTCCTTCACTGGATGATTTCTTAAAGTAAGGGAGAAACTGAAACCTTTGTGCTTTTCGATGGGAAGTTAACAATGTTAGTTCTCGTGAACTTGTGAGATAAACATCTGCGAAGAAGAACCTTTACCAAAAAAAAAAAAACATCTACGAAGAAGAAGGAGAAATTACTTACCAAAAAAAAAAAAACATCTGCGAAGAAACCTTTATTAAGAGCTTGTTGGGGATCTTTAGCTAGTAGGACATGGTCTTAGTTGCACCTTCACTGTCAATAATGATATCCTTATCAATGGCCTTGTATTCTTGCTGCTGTATGACTGCCTAGTGACTACTGAAGAATTATCTAGATAATATGTGGTCACGCTTCTTGCAATAAATAAGGGGGCTTGGATAGCATTGTTGTACCTGGAATTAGGAACCTGCAAAAGTCATCATTTGAGGATTTTGATGATGGATGGGATTGGCTATAGTATTTGAGTACATTGCAATGACCTGTAGAGCAATAGCTCATTCTGTTTGATGCAAATATTGGAATTTTCAATGACTTAAAATAGCTTTCTTGAAAAGGAGTAAGTGTCTGAAGATTTTGCTTCTGCTGAGAGTTGTTAAAGCGATGCAAATATCGCGGAAAAGAATTGTATTTCATGGTACTGTAACTGTGTCATGTACATGTTCAACATCCTCTTTGTTGAGTCCCTTGATGGAAGTTGTCTTTTGATGATGTTTGTTTCCTTTTCAATCAGTTTTGGGACAGATTAGCTCCATTGAGCTTTGTATATTACGTATGTGAATATTATTTTACTGGCGATTAATCAACAAGGTTAATGGTGATAAATTATTAGCTAATGGTTTGTGTTGTATATTCAAAAGTGACTCCTTAGCCGCTGGTACTTAACCTCTTAGCTGCTTATTTCCCTCGGAATATCTTTTCTATCTTTTGACTTTGGAGTTCTGGTCTGCAGGATATTTTTGCTTGTGGTCCATTCATGGCCTTTCGTCCATAGAAGTATTGTTATATTGGTTGGGCCGGAGTTGGAGTTCGGGTTTTCAACCATCAACGCAATGACTTCCCACACATTTATTGGAGAAAAGAAGCAGGGATCTCCATTTAGGATGCCGGCTTCGTCACCATCATTGCCTCGTATTTTTCCTCCTTAGGATAGAGTATGTACACTGGTTTAAAAGAAAAAAATATAGTATTGTGTTCAATTTTCTAGTACTGTAATATGATTTAATTGTAGTCTATCTCGGAGAGGTTCAATTGTGGGTATTGTTTGAATTGGAAGTGGTTCTTCGGTTCATTCATGTACCTTGTCAGTCAGAGTCGGTCATCTTGGCTTGTATTTCTAATTTAGTGTCAACTTCATCCTTTGTTCAACTTGTTGGAGTTACATGAGTTCTAGTTAATGTGAAGTTTCTATCTTTGTGCCGGACGAATGTTGTTTTCGAGAGCAAGATTCTCTGCTACAGCAAATTTGCCAGGATCATGGACATAATCGTGTGTGCGATTTCTTGTGTGGTCTTATTTCGTCATGACCACATATTTTATATGATCTTGTGAATATCAGTCTGCTCGTTTCCACAGAAATTTGTTATGCTCATAATTTCAGCACCGGTAGGCTCTCTTCACACGAACAGATATTTGCAAAATCGGTTCTCAGATTAATTTGAAGGAGAATGACTTGAGATATGAAAGAGAATGCCCAGAAAAGTTCATCATGTTCCTATCAATTGTGCGGAATGAATTCATGACCCATGTGTGAAACAAGAAGACTATTTTTCTTAAGCAAGCATGTACATGTCACATTGTCGACACCTAAATTTTCACTCAGCAACCTCTGGGCCTTCACCTTGTGAGGTTTGCGACACACATCAGTTTCATCTGCTCACACAGAAAGTTTCATGAACAATATAACCACCTTAAACCTCAGAACAAAACTTCATACGGGGACAGACTGTATGCGCAACCCACAACTTTGATACTCGATCATTCTATGAACTTATCAGACGTATTTACAACACAGCCATGACGCAACTTCAGCTTCTTCCAGCTTTGAATTCAATGCCCTGATGCTTTCAATACAGCAGACCAGTCTGTCGAAACTGAGATGTCACCAGTGCAGCTGCCATCAGAAGTCTCGCAGTGACCATTGTTTTTCTTTTTTCTGTTTTTTTTCAGATTCACATCTACTCATCGTATTCTTGATCTGATCTCCTCGCCATAACCTTCATGCCAATGCCCTCAGAATCAGCCCAGTCTCCAATATATTCCACATCTTCATTGTATCCGTTGATGAAAAAATCTACACAATTCTTCCTAAAACCACGGTCATACGGGTTCCAGAATCTGCCACCCAGGTCCTTGAGGTAGCTATAGCGCATAGAGTTCTCCCTCTCGTTCGTGGTAATATTACGAGAAATCTGCCGCAAGGAATTTTGCCACTTTCAGAAAGGTCATTAGAAAAAAAAGTGCAAGGAGTCCAACTAGACAAGTAACAGGCGTGTCACTACAATAAACAACAAGAAAAAAAGTGTTGCCGTTTTTCATTGCGACATAAAGATGTGCAATAGAGAACGATGGATGTTACCTGATATGCTTGCAAAGCCGTCAATGCTACAACACCTGAAAAGAGGAAAAACTCGGCAATGAGAAATGACATAGCACCAGTGTGATGGATACAAGCATGTTTCAACCAAGCACCAAGAGAAGATGGTGCAGCTGGATCACCCAGAACTCCTGTATGCAAAGATTCTATTGTTATGAGGGGAAAAAATGCCACAAGCAGAACTTAATGACTTACACTGAAAACTGATAAAACCTACTTGTAAGAGCAACTGTGCCGGTAATTGACATAGCCAAAACTTCTAAAACTAGGAATACAAAGAAATCCCACCTGTTCTTCTGCATCACAATTGAAAAACTGTGAATTAAAATATATGAACAAGAAGGGAGATAAAAGGAAAAGTACTTTTTTAAAGTTGAGCTAATCTGAACTTCATGATAGTGTTGAACTCAAAAATCGATTGTCAATCACATTTTGGAAACAATTAAGACTGATGGTCATGTGACATGAGAAACTATGATAACACCATGAGCTAATGAAATTTCTTTTTGAAAACGTATTCAATCTCGCAAAATTCCATGGAGAAAACTAATATAATTTGAGAAAAAAGCTAGGTCGCGTATTGGCTTTTAGCATCATGTAAGAGCACCTTGCCAATGCAGTTGGATACCAAAGGGCAATGATGGTCAAATTGTTCAACACAGCGGTCACAAATGGAGCAATGTTTTGCACGGAGAGGCCTCACAATCTAACACTATAAAAGAAAGATCAGGAAAAAGATAAAAAAGGAATGAGGTATATGTTAAATATAAAGGTTAACCGATGCCACCTTGCATGTTGTGCAGAGCTGAGACCAGTTGCCGGCAAGCAAAGCGGGATTATTTATCTCAATCTTCAACAGTGGTTCCTAATGATCCCATATAACCAAAAATAAAAAGAATAAAAAAAATTACCAAACTGCTTAGAGCTTAAATATCAAACCAAACCTTCACTTAAGCATTTTAGAGTATGTTAATGTTAATAAAAGAGTAAATTCCACTGGGCTAGAAATTTGATTGACTGTTGAGATACAGAGTACAATACAAAAGATTACAAGGGAAATAGCAATCTGGGTCAAAGCGCACATTGTCTGTCATAATCTCATGATCATGCAAGCTCACTCTGATGTATCCTGGATCCTTGCTGCAATCGAAGAAAAGGCACAAATTAAATAGGTGAAATAACTGCGAATTTGGCACCTGATAAGAACAAAAAATACTCACAGAAAGTGCCACGCATTCTTATATAATCTTATATGCGAATGTAGCATCTGTAACTGTGAGCAAAACAACAACTTTGCTTCCAGCACAGTAACTAAATCATTGGGAATTGTCCGACACATGATTCAAAATGTTCTCGACCCCCTAGTCAATAAACCAGTCCTTATATATTCTAGCAAGTAAAGAAGGAAAACAAACAAAAACTGTCAAGGACAAAGTTAAGGAGAAACAATAACAGGATAATTAAATAATCATGCATAGATAAAGTCAAATATCATGATCACTACTACACATGCAAAACCTTCAGGACAGTATAAAGTAAAATAACAGGACATAATACAATGAGGTGTAGAAACAACAAAATATTCTGCTTTTCTTCTTGAGGGGTTGGTGCCATGTCAAAGTCTTTACACCTCACAATTGTTTACCTGCTGCACCTGTAAAGCATGACAAGTCCAGCACTTGCTAGGAGAGCCCCCAGCCATGCAAGAAAGCCAACACCAGATCTTAACTTTGGTAGATCTGATCCTGCACCACGAATATAATTTTAAGTCCTGTAAAGGTTGTTGGATTGAACCATCAATCCAAAGAAAATTAATGATGCGCGCACATATATGTGAGATAGAGAGGGAGAGAAGTGGAGGAGGGGGTGCACTGAAGATACCCATTATAATGGATTTCGTGTAGGTCACCAGTAGCAAAAGAATTATGCCCCACAGAATGGGTGCAAACCCGAGATTGAAAAACTTCCCAAAGCCACTATTCCAATAAAACTTCTGATCAAGCTGCTTTCGGGCATTTTCCTGCAGAACAGATTTCTCAGTATTTGAAGATTATGATGTTGGGAAACTAAGCAGTAGATTAGTCAAGTGCCTTTGACAGAGATTGACAATGGACACATGGCCCGATTTTTAAGGTCAGAGTAGTACATCACAGAAATTACAGTACGCCACCAGGTGAAGATAGCCATATCATATAAAAAGGAAACATGTTCCCAAACCAGCCTCCAAAAGATCAATCACATTAAAAATTGCATGTTTGTGGTAGTGAAATAGTCATATCATGATAGAAGGAAAGCTCGTGGGTTTGACTATCTTTTTTGGTGCTAATCACAGCTTTAGAATTTTTTTTAAGGTAAATATAGCTTTAGACTAGGCATACTTCATCTCTTATGCATAAGATGTAACCAGAATAAGGGTAACGTACCAAAAATAACTCTAACACAAGGTTGCTTCTATATCTTATATCTACAAAGTTTCCTATCGTATCACGGAAAGATGTTACAGGCAGCTTCACTTTCACAGGAAGCCAGGACCAGGAATGCAATGAGTATGTCATCACAGGCACGGTACAACAGGAGAATGTGTAGCGATAACATCTGAAATGCAAAAATTCATCATCATGACATATTAGAATGACATGTCAGCGAAGCACCTACAAGGAAATACACAACTTGTTGGTAATTCCTATCAGATGCAAGCTGAACTGGTGTAAGGCCAGTATTATCAGTCACCATCAATTCCTCCTTGCCAACCCTTACTAATTCCTCACATGCCTCCAAGTTCCCCTGAATAGCGGCCCAATGCAAAGGAGTGCACCCTAAACCAACAGAATTAATATGTGATCAGCTAGAGGCAACTATGATTTTCTTATCATCACATTCATCGGGCCAGCTCTGCAAGAATGGAGCATGTAAACTCACCCTCTTTGTCCTTGCGTCCAACATGAGCATCTAGAAATAAGAGAAGACGTATACAATTGGAAAAACCTTTATAAGCAGCCCTGGAATTCAATGACAAATAATAAAGTCCCATCAGGTGTTTACAGTAGAAGGAAGCCTTTTGAAAGCATCAATTCACATAAATGCAGAAGGCAAATAGAATGATGCAAATATGCGTGTTCAAAAGAAAATACTTGGAGAGGAGCAACCCTCAGATTTCTATAAGAATCTGGCTATTGAAGTTCATGCCTTTAACAATCTCAAAAGAATGAATGATAAAAATCAACTTGATCAACTTTTGGTCTCTACACATTTGTTATCTTTTTCAAATGTCTCTGAACTTACAATTACAAATTTCAATCTATCATTTTCATGAAAATGAGCCCATGCCCCTCTTCCAAACCATTAGAGCATCAAATTGAGCACATTAACAGTGTCACATGGAAACAGAGCATGCAAGCCAAGTAACACGACTAAAAAGCTCTCCTAGGGGATACATCTTAACAATGACTCCTTAACACTAGGTGGGCGGCACATTTGCATCCTGAAGACAATCATGCGAATGTGATTTCTAAATGATAACATCCTCAAGAATGCAAAATTATGCAGCTTGACCACAAGCTAACTATAGGTAAGTGTATGAGTAGAAATATATACGATATCGTAAAGGCATTAGACTGCAGGTTCTCAGGTACCAGTGCAAAGGGCTTCTTCCATCGTTATCAGGAACATCAGCGTCCGCATTCCATTTTGAGATCATACAATGAAGGAAAGCAGTATGACCATGCTGAGCTGCAACATGTGTTGTCTGCGATCATGTCCACGTGAACGTTCAGCAGTAAGTACAAAGCTGTTTCTGAATTACTACGACGAATGAAATCTCTAGCTACCAGCTTTCTATGATGTTTCTATTCACAGTAAATAAATCACTTCTTCTTTCAGTACGGTTTCTTGAACAGATGTATAGTTATATGGACCAAGAGTTATTATGGCTCTCAGATCCAGAAGCCAACAACTAAAAGGCCATGTGCCACGATAGATAAAGAAAATATTATATCAAACGTACACAGACATGAACAAACCTGATACCCGCACTTGTCAGCAGTATTAATCCGAGCACCCTCTCGAAGTAAAAGATCTGCTACCTTGATAGCACCTCGTGCCGCACTCCAGTGCAATGCTGTCTGCCCAGTGTGATCGACTGCATTTACATCTCCACCATGCTGGAAAAGAACAGGGAAGAATTAGACACCACTTATCCTTGGTACACAATCAAATTCTACTCAATCACTCTCCTGCAAAAACTTCTGAGCTTAACATGGTTCACATCCACGGAACAATATCTTGCAAGTTAATTTTTCAAACTCATAAAAACTAAATGTTGAGGTCTATGAGTGACGTTCTGCTCCCAATGATTCGACCAATATTCTTATCACCAAAAAAGAAAAACCCAGATTTCCATTTTCACATATATTCTCAGAATCGAGGAGAGTGATTGGAGAATCCTAAATTCACTGATGAAAAAAACCCCCCTCACTCTAAACAGTATTCACCCGCATAAAACACACATAAAGGCACGAACTTCAGAGAAGCCAAGCACGACAAAGCCAACTCGTAGCCGCCGGAATAAGAATGAACTTGGGAAACATACAAGAAAAAGTGCTCAAAACCCAGAAAACAGAGGAACCCAATTCAAATCTGGACACAGTAAAAACCATCTAGACGACCCCATCAAAAAAGCGCAATCCTTTTCGTTCCTCGCTAAAGGGAAACACTAAAAGAAAGGGAGAGAAGAACCTGGATGATGTACTGGGCAGCAACACATCTGTTGTTCAGAGCAGCCCATTGCAGGGCATGATAACCAAGCCCATCTGGCTCGCGCACTGAACACCCCTCCACCTCCACCAGCCTCCTGAGCTTCTCCACGTCGCCGTACGCGGCCGCGGCATACACATCGTTCCTCAACCTCTCCTTGCCAGCCCAGCCTCCGCCGCCGCCGCAGGGCTCGACGGCGGCGGCTGGCCGGGCCTCCTCGACGGCCTCGATCTCCGTCGACATCGTGATTTCCCCGGAGGAGGTCTTTGGGAATATCTTGCTCGGGGAAGGCGAGACGAGAGGGCAGTTTTTCGTTCAGGTACGGCAGGAAGGAATCAGACAAAAAGGCGGTTTCTTGCTCGTTTCATATTTGGAAGGTTCGTGGTGAAAGCCTGACTTTTTGGCTGACTCAACACAACTCTAAGGAGATTCGCATGTACATTGGCCCACGTTTGCCTCAGAATATGTCCAAAAACACTGGCTGATCATGAGCTGCAAACTGCGGACCTCGTTAAATCTGTGAACTACGTTTCATATCTCGTGGTTTTGAGTTCTTTGGAGCTCCAGAACTCGAAAGGGTCATTGCGGATCTATATATTTTAGTGATATCATTGTATATGAACAGAACTTCCGCAATCCTGAATTTTGGTTATCATATGGGGAGAAAGGAAAGCATGTATCGATTTATCACGATACTCGATAGCCCGACGATAAGAACCGACCAAATGAGGACACCAGTGGTAGTGCTGCTAGCTAATCTTACTTAACTATGATTGGTATTCATGAATTTGCTCGCTACCTTTATGAGTCAAGGATGTTTGGCGTTTTAAGTTCCTCTTTCTTGTAAAGAAGTTAGAGTTAAGTTAACAAAAAGATTACTGCAAAGAAAGTCATCTCTTCAACCCGTATCCGCATGGAGTATGGCATGGAATACTTCAACCCGTATCTGCACTGAGTATAGAATGGAATACCAAACAGAAACGAGTAAATTCATTGGACGTACGAGGCTGTTTGAGCACAATTTGGGGAAAACCAAAGCCCAAAATGAGCAAATTACCAGAGTTCCCGGATCACTCTTGGATGAGCTAGACAAACACAATCAGACCATCCATTATGGTTCTTGCAGATAGTTGACATCCTCAATATGTATTGTCGGAGTTCATACGTTTCAACAACTACTCGGTCCAGGGGAAAACATACTAATGAGATACAATGCTCCACTTATTGAATGCGAATAATTAGAGTAGCATGCGACCTCATCCAACTGCGAGTTCACAACATTATTGGAACTTCCGACTTTTTTACTCATTAATATGGATACTTGAGCCGATGGCCACGAAAAAAAGGAATATTTGTGGTGATAAAGGTCGTCCGCTGCCTGTCCACAACGACTACCTGCAAAAGCAGAGGATTCTTGCTGTGAGATACATGAATCCTGTCGCTTCAAGTAACCAAATTGAACGTAATGATTAAACATTCTTGGATCAATGTTTTCCTCACATAGCACACAGCACACTCAGCAGACAATAAAGTGAACCAAAATACTAGCAATCCAACCATCGAAGAAGCATATCTAATCAAGCAAAATAAGATACTGAATCTACTGCCCTGGCGATCCCACGCAATCTGAACTGTCTTTCCAGATGCGGCAGATATGGCATACTTGACAAATGGAACGAGATGCAAATCCAAAGGAATGACAAGGAAAGAACATTGGCGAGCAATCCAGCTAAAAGACACTTTGACCTCTACTACTGTCATTTGCCATTCCAAAGATATGAAAATGAATCAAGACTGGCATTATATATTCAAGAAAACTCGGACAACTAAATGAAGCCTATTCCACCGCCCCTTGCTTGAACCACAGAAAAAAGAGAGAAAATCGGCAGCAGATGGCTATCTAGATAAATATCAAATAACACAGCAGACAAAGGGAAAGGGAACTTGGAAATGTAAATGTGACTCTCGTTTCGTTCAATTGATGATAAAAACTTGATACGAAAACAAAACTAATGGCTTCAATTCCCCATGACAAACTATCGGTCGAGGTCCCTGTTTAGCTATCTGGGAAATGAAGAAATCCAATGATTTACTTCACAATTTCATCAATGCAATGGTTTTACTTCCTTTCACTCAAATCACACACAATTCATAGCTTCAGCATGATCTACAATTCCTTAGGCAATCCAAACAAGAATGTAAACTTGGACGCTAATAAAAGGAAAGCTAAAACGCTCTTAGCAGCTATAAGTGACAACTGAAAATCGAATGCTGAGACTCGAAAACTCACTCCGGCAACTTCCCGGACCGAAAAGTCGCAAACTTGGACGCCTCCGAATACTTATACTCAATCCCATTGTCCTTCAGGAACTCCTCGATCACCTTCTTCACGGCCTCGGGATCACTACTCTCGCACTCGATCTCATAACACGTCCCGAACTCGTACTTCGTCTCGTCGACCTCCAACGTCAGCCCTTTCCACTCATACACATCCCTCACATTCCCAAACCCACCCAGCCCCACAAACTCCCCCACCCCGAACTCCTCCCTGCACCTCCGCAAAACCCTAGAGCCCACCGACCCCATCCTCCCCGGATCGGCCACGCACTCCCGACCTTCCGCCGGGTCCAGCTCCTCCTCGTCCTCCTCGACGCGGCTGACGCCGTCGACCAGGACGGCCCTCGCCTTGAGCGAGGCGACGCAGCGGGCGTCGCCGTTGTAGAACCGGAGGCGGAGGACGGCGCGCCGCGAGGAGAGCTCGCCGCCGGCGCCGTCGAAGAAGAGGTTCTCCTGGCGGTCGGTGCGGAGCAGGTGGGGGGAGAGGAGGGCGGCGACGCGGCGGCGGGCGCCGGCGTCGGGGAGGCGGAGCTTCACCTCGACTTCCATCGCCTAAGGGATTCAAGAGGAGGGGGAGAGGCCGATGCGGTGGGACTTGGAGGGGAGGTTGGAGGGGCGGTCGAGGTGTTGGAGGATGGAGGAGGTTCCGGCGGCGGCGGCGGCGGCGGCGGATGAGGCGGGAGGGCCGGCGGCGGCGGCGGAGCGTTTCCGGGCGTCTTCGAGCTCGTCCTTGTCTTCGATCTTGACTTCGATCTTGCTAGGTTTCCTTCTCAGCATTTTGCGTTGCGTCCACGCTCTCCCTCCTCGCTCTGCGTTCAGGATTAAGAGGGAGTTTTCTAATTTTAGACTTCATTTTATTCCCAAAATATTTTTTCAATTTAATTTTTTAAATTCAATAAGCTCCCCGAACTTAATCATTTCAACCTAACAATCTCCCGGGCTCACTCTATAGTCCCTGAAATTTGGCTCAATGCGTAATGTGATCCCCGAACTTTTGATTTGCTTAGTGTAGTCCGTAAACTTTAACTAAATGTGTAACGAGATGTTGAATTTTTAATTGGTATAATGTGCTCCATGATCTTTTGGTATATGTTCAAACTAGTCCCTAGATTATACGATAATGTTCAATATTGTCTCTGAACTTAAATTAATGAAATGACAATATTGAACATTTTTATGTATTAAAATTTCATGGACCATATTGAACTAATTGAAAATTCATGGATCACATTGAATATTTTCATATAGTTTAGGGTCTAGTTTGAATGTGCAAAAAAAGTTTATAGGTCATTTTGAATAAATTAAAAATTTAGGGACCACGTGTAAAAGTTAATGGACCATTTATGTTATTTTTCCTTATAAAAATATTGGCCGGAAGAAAATGCATAGTCGGGTTTGCTTCAATCCACGACGTGGTGTTCTCATTGCAGCTTTCTTCTTGCATCTACGGTGATCCTCGGTCGCCAATTTTCCGATATGCATGCTCGAGAGACCTTAGCCCTTTCTTTTTTGAAGGGAACAAAGTTAAGTTTGGGGGAGCTTTGAGAAACGGGCGCTATTTCGAGAATTATCGGATCAAAATGATCAAGTTCATGAGTAATTTGAAGCAAAGCTAAATTTGAAGGGAACTTTGGGACAAGAGCAACGTTCCAACGGGTGTTTTGGAACTTTCCCTAAAAGCATTTAATCCCATTCCAGGTAACTTCATTTTTATCTTAATTCAAAATCATTATTTTTTTTTTGGTAATCCAGGGAACCCCGCACAATCGACAGCCGGGAAGTAAACCCTGAAGGCGACACGTGCTAACCACCATACATGTGCCACCGGTTAAGTCACCCTGTGGCGCCCAGGATTCGAACATTCAACCTTTTGCGAGAGGAAGAGTGCGCGCTCTAGCAGCGCCACCCAAGCGAGTGGTTAAAAATCATTATTTTTTATTTCGATAGAAATTTAAAATGAATCTTTTGATAGAACAAATCGAAATAATTAGCATGTTCTCGATTTCCTTGGTTTCCTTGGTTATGCTCTGATCATGATTTCACTCTGAACTTGTAAATGTGAGGTAACATGTTATCTTTCTGGTCTGAAGCATAATCTGTTTTATTTTTCTCACTCCTCTTTACTATATACATGTGTGTGCAATGTGTGCACGAGAATCGAATCCTAAATCCGGCCTCACCTCTCAATCCATTTACTAGTAGAGCCGTATGCCTGTTGGCCGTCGGAAGCATATTCAACAGCATTTAATTAGCAGCTAAGCTCCTCATTTATCTATTAAACTGTTCATCCAACCGAAGATAGGATTTAAGAGCCAAGAAGCGTTTCAAAAGGATTGATTGATTACTACAGCTGCCTAGACCTTGCCTTCAATATGGACCAGCATAAAAATCCCACCATATCTGCAAGAGTCCCTCTGTCCACCTTTCTCTCTGGTTTAGTCTTTAAGCCATGGCGGCAACAACATCAAGATGGACATTTGTGCACACACTCTCCATCGGCTTGTGCGTGGCCTTGTTGGTCCGGATGGGGCTCGGCCACGGGCTGGACTTCCTGGCACCGAGCGCCCTGGAAAACCGGAAGATATTGGGCTTCGAAGATTGCTTCGGCATGATAAATAACTTGAAGAATTGCGGTGCCGCGCTCTCTCACACCCTCTTGGGCAAGCATCCCCTGTCCAAGGCGTATCTCCATGGGGGCGTGCTCGAACCCGAGGAGCTGCTCTTGGGCCGCGCGGTAGACACGGATGCGGTCCTTGGAGAAGTCTTGGGTTTCCTTTGGAAGACTAAGTCGGTCTCGGCCGCTTGCTGCCACTCCCTGAACGAAATCAGCGACAAATGTTGGGCGTTGGGGCTGGTTTTGAAGAACCGGCTGACGTTCCAGTTGGTCAGCACTTTCTGTAAAGCCTGCGACAATTGATCCATTTCATGTTGTTTCCGCGAAAACTAATGGGAGATTGTTCGTGTGGCCTGGAATTAAATCAAGGTTCCATTCCTTACTGTGATCATTTTGCAGATGTTATAGTTCGATATGCCTAAGCAAGTCATTCAGCTATTCTCCTCCTTTCCTGAATGTTCCGTTGACCTCTCCTTTCAAATTCGTGGCTGCGGCGAGTAAAGAGGTGGACTGCCAAGTGACACGAAGGTGAACTTCGACATTTTAAAATATAATTCAGTACTCATTCTTGCCGTCGAAGTGTGCAAGTCTTGCAATTTCACACTCTGAATCAAGTTGGTTTGTTGCGATGTAACGGGAATCCAAAGGAAGCCCAAATTCTACGTTCTCTTTCTAAGCTGAGACCACAAATCGTTTAGGCCTTTGACAGTGCAAACACGAGAGGAACTTTAACTGTCAACAGGCTCACTTAAGTTGAGGCCAGACGAGTAGCCGCGTCTATATACCAGATGAAGCAAGTTGATTCATACTGACTTGTTCTGGCCAGGACCTAGTGCCTTGTGCTGCTTGCCTCAAGCTCTCATTCGGACTATGTCCAGAAAAGCTCGAAACGAGAACATTTACTGATCTCCCTGCATCTGCTCATTTCGCCAGGTTTAACATTCTAGCCATCGAAGTCTCAGATCCCTAAGGCTGCATATTCACGTGCAATGCCAGAACCACAACTTTGGCAGGCAGAAGCAGGAGCCAGGAAGTATTTCAAAATTCCTGAATGACACTGTTACGTGCAGTATAGGTAACCATCCTTGTCTGGACAGACTTCACAATTATTACAGAATTGGGACTCAAAATGGGATGCAGCCATTAAGGCATCAAGTGAACGGGTACAATCCCTAAAATTGCGCCATCAAAATGCTTTGCCGCCCGTTACAAGTCGATGTGGGTTGTATCAGTTAAAAATGATGCCGTTTGTACAGAGACTATTTGCACATAATATGATCCTGGTAGGCATTTGAAAATTTTCAGGCACTAGGCCAGAAACTTTTGTAACTGGAGAGCCTATGCCTGGACTCCGTGTATGGTTCTGCTTACAGACGGCTCTTTAAGCATTTGGCCAAAACAAGAAGTCTCTGTAGCAAATTTTTCCTGGGATGATACTGCTAAATGAATCAACGAATGGAATTACATCTAGCTTTAGTTTGCAAGCAAAATCACGCAAATGCACAGATGTCGACAATATTAACCATATAATTAAGCGGGACTGTGTTAGCAAACCTATCTTTCTGATATGTCTCTGCATACACAGCAAAGATGAAGCTAAACACACTCGAGGTCAAGGCCCTCGACATACTCCCATCTATCGTGACCACAGCTTCATTTTCTGCAGCCGAATTGGCACCGACCTGAGCAATGCTATTCGCCACTCACGAAAGTAAAGGGCTGCTGCTCTGAGATCAACAACACTATCTATCCCCAGCAATCAGGCCGACAACCTCGGGCAGGCTTGCCGTGCAGGCAGTGGTCAATGTGATTCCGGATCTCTGCTGGGTCCTGGTCGTGCCGCCTTTTGCCCCGGCTCCGAATATTCAGTTTCTTCTCAAGGGAATCTACTCGATAGTTGGACGACCTGTCACCGGTCTTCAATATGCAATATTACTTTCTTCCGTACATTTTTACCTATCGCCGGTGTTCTTCTTCTTTTACCGATGACTTTTTATCTATCTTTAAAAAGTAAAAGATTAAAGTCAATGAAATGCTCAATGCGCTTCCGCATTTAATTTCATGAGTTGACCCAATCATAAGCTCCATCGTGCGATATAGTGAATTAAATGGTACACACCATCATAAATGAAAAAGCTTCAGCAACTGTTCAAAGAACAACCTTCGCCTCCATGAAACCTCGAATTGCACCAAAGCATTGCGAGTATTTGGCTCCTGAGAATGGCAATGCAAGGATCCATAACGCTTCTTCTTTTTGCCTTGACTTTGATGACCATCTCGGTCGAGCCAGGAGCGGCCCGGTGCTCCCGCCACCTTTCGGCGGGCAGCCACCCCAACCACCGCCCCCTGGGGCCAACCCCGACGGCAACAGAGCGATGCAAGTCAGCTCAGAGGTTCGCCAAAGAATGCGGTGGACCAATATCTGCCGCTTTCTATATGCAAGATTTTGGTGTTGATGATAGGTTTATTAGTTGTTGTCAGGCCATTGGATCAATTAAAGAAGATTGCATGACTAGTTACCTCAATGGGCTTACGTACAGATGTTCTCACGTTATTTATAGACGATAGGTCTTGTACTTGGGTTATGCAATGTTGGTAAAGAAATAAACGTACTTGAAATTCCTGGCAATTCGTTCACTACTGAGTTTGGGAATCTCTGGACTTGCTAGAGCCCTGTGGGATAATTCTTGCTAGGCAAAAGGACACTATAAGTGTCATAAGTTGTGTACGGAGGTTACTTTGGTGCCATAATTTTTTTTTTGATTATTTTGATACCAAGTCGGAGGAAAAGAGATCACTTAAATGTCAATTCCGATAAATTTGGCTGGAAATCCGACGTGGCATTTTTTTTTTATTAATTTCTAATGCCGACATGGCTCGTCGGAGGATGAGTCAGCATATATAGTCAGCATTTTTTATTTTAAATAATTTTTTCCCTTTTTTTCTTTTTTTTTTCGTCTTCTTTCCCTTTTCCTTTCTTTTCTTCTTTTTTTTTTCTCCCCTCATCGGCCGGTTGCCGGTGGCCGGCCCGGCCACCGACGAAGCTCGGGAAGGGCTGGGCGAGGGGCGGCCTTGCCCATGGCCGGCGAGGGGCGGCCTTGCCCATGGCCGACGAGGGGCAGCCTCACTAGATTTGGGCGAGGTGACCCTCGCTATGGAAAGGCGAGGCGACCCTCGTCGGCGACAGGCAAAGTTGCCCCTCGCCGCCCATGGGCGAGGGGCGGCCTCGTCAGATCTGGGCGAGGCGACCCTTGCTGGCCATGGGTGAGGCCGCCCCTCGCCGACTATGGGCAAGGGGCGGCCTCGCCTGTCGCTGGCAAGGGTCGCTTCGCCCATGGCCAGCGAGGGGCGGCTTTGCCTGTCGCCAGCAAGGGTCGCCTCACCCAGATCTGGTGAGGCCGCCCCTCGCTGGCCATGGGCAAGGCCGCCCTTGTTGGCCATGGGCAAGGCCGCCCTTGCCCAGCCCTTCTCGGGCTTCGCTGGTAACCGGCTTGGCCATCGACAACCGGCCGCGAAGGGAGAAAAAGAAAAAAAAAGAAAAGAAGAGGAAAAAAAGGGAAAAAAATTATGTTAAAATAAAAAATGCTAATTGTACACGTTGACTCATTCTCCAGCGAGTCACGTCGGCGTTAGAAATTAATAAAAAATACCACATCGGATTTTCGGCTAAACTTACCGGAGTTGGCACTTAAATGATCTCTTTTTCTCCGACTTGACATCAAAATGATTTAAAAAAAAGTTATGACATTAAAGTGACCTCTGTATACAATTTATGGCACTTGTAGTAACCTTTTGCCATTCTTGCTACATCGGGAATCAGCCGAAATTAGCAAAGTTAGACAAATCTGTAGGTGGGTGCATCAGACAACTTAAGCAAAACTATATCAAAAGTTTTTTTTTTGGTACAGAAAACTATATCAAAAATTCTGAACAATAAAGTGCAATGAAGTCTTAAAACATTTTGAATCTTGTACAATCGAGTCTTAAACTCACCAAAGATGACGATAAGTTTGGACCTTTCTCTGCATTTGAACATGGTTCAACCATATCCCTAGAAAGACAAGTAGTGCTTTTATTGCCATCGATGATACTTGAGGTGAGGCACACGCTACGAGCGCGCTCGAATCGAGGTTATTATGATTGAGAAACGTTGGCCGGTTACTACATGGAATGGATGCGTGAGCCGTTACTCATTCCGTAGTGGCCTTTTGATCAATGAAGATATGTAGTGAATAGAGCCAGTAAGTTCATTAAAATGTACAGTTCTTCCATTTTCATAGTGTCTAGGATAGTGTTGTTTCCATTTTTAGTTAACTCAGCTAGTGCCCAAGGGGCGCTTGTTGACAAGATCCGAAACCAAACACCAGAAAAAATAGAGGGCCTAAACTAGTGGCTAAAAATAAAATGAGATTGGTTAGGGATATGTCAACTGAAGGAAAGTGATTGAAGACATCCACGGCTCACTAAATGAAAAACATATGAAATATTTGAAAGTAACGGTTTTGATAGAAGTTATGACAGCCAAGCTAACAGTTTTGTAACATTTTTATGACGGTTTGGTAAAGGTCTTGACCGTAGTCAATTTGTAATGGATTTGCAATAGTTTTTAACTTAATGAAAGAATTGATGATGGAAAATGGCTCTCTCTTTCTCTTTTATTACAAATTGTTATTCCAAACATAATATTGGGCGAAGGCCTTAATGGCCACACCAGCCAAGGGTGAGGTGGCCCTTGCCCAGTTTGGGCAAGGCCTTTGTAGCCGATGACCCTCGCCGGCCCTACAAAAAAAATTAAAAAGATAAAGAAAAAGAAAGATAACTTATCTTACCAAAAAAAAAAATTCAAATAAATTTTTACCAAAAAAAATTCAAATAAATAATTAATTAAAAAAATTCACATCGGATGGAAAATTAATTAAAAAATCCACGTAGAATGATTTGCCAGAATGTCACTTCAAAGATCAATTTTACTCCGATGTGGCACTTAAGTGAGCCGAAAAAAAAATTGTGGTACTCAAGTGAGTTCCGTATAAAAGTTATGGTATTCCTATTTTACTTGTCCTCTTTTAATTCGTCCAATTTAGTCCTGAACCTTTTGATGATTTTTCAATATAGTTCATCTGGCCAATTTTAGTCAGAAATCGCTGACATGGACTCCGGCCATCTTACATAATACTATCTAGGATGGGCGGTGCTAACGTGGATATTTTTTTTTTATAATTTTTAAAATTATTTGTCTAAATATTTTAGCTTTTCTTTTCTTCTTTTCTTTTTCATTCTTTCTTCACCGGTCAACGGGTCTCAATAATGTTCAGCGACTGGCTAAAGGTGATGACTGGCGAGGGTTGCCCTCGCTAGCTTCGGGTGAGGTCGAGCCTCGCCCAAAAGCTTGGGAGGCCTGACCCTCGCTAGATCTCAAGGAGGGTGATCCTCGCCAATTGTTACCTAGTCATTGGCTATCGCCGAGGCCCGGTGACTATTGGAGGAAGAAGGAAAAAAAAGAAAATATAGAATATAAAAATAATAAAAAATTTGTAAATATTGTTTAAGTTAGCACCGGTCATGCCGCGTAGGATGACCGTCGTCCATGTTGACACATAAATTTTCGCTTCTCATCTACTAATTCATTGCATAGAAAATTAGGGATCGATCTCAACCCCTAAACAAAAATAATTAAAATTGCATATAGATTTTAGGAACATTTTACACTAGTAGATAAGCTCATTAATTGCATTTATATTAGACCGGTGGTGGAAGGACTTAAAGTTAAATTCTGAACTTAATTAAATCATTTGGACTGAGCCTATGAAAGAAGTACAATTCGGCCAAGCCCATGGGTCTTAGCCACGGAGACCCATAATAGCCGAAACTTATGCAAAGGGAAGGGGGATTGCGAACTTTAATCTAGTTGGGTTAAGACAAAGTAAAAGGTTTTGAGTTTGGATTAATATTACGAAAAACTCTAAACTGGTACACTTGTGACACATTTACTTCAAATTATTTTTTTGACCATAAAAAACCCCGAATTGGTACACCTGTGACAATTTTACCCCAAACATACCACAAAAAACCTCAAACTGGTACACATGTGACAATTTTTACCCGAACTAATTTTTAATATTATTTTTTTATTTTTTTATTTTTTTTTGAATTGTTTCTTTTTTCTTTTCTTTTTTTTTCTTCACCTTCAATCTTTGGCCGGTTGCCGGTCCAGCCATCGGCCAAAGGCGAAAGCTGGCATGGGCCGCCCTCGCCCGACGCAGGTGAGGCTCACCCTCGCCAGATCTAGGGAGGGCGACCCTCGCCTGCATCAGGCGAGGCTCGCCCTCGCTTGACGCAGGCGAGGCTCGCCCAACGTAGGTGAGGGCGGCCCTCGCCGAATCGGGCGAGGGCAGCCCTTGCCTGCTTCTGCCTTTGGCCGGTTGCCGAACTGGCGACCGGCTAGAGGTTGAAGATGAAAAATAAATAAAACATAATAAAAAAATTAGAAAAAATTAGAAAAAAATATATATTATTAAAATTTTAATTCAGGGTAAAATTATCACATATGTACCAGTTTGGGGTTTTTTGTGATAAGTTCAGGGTAAAATTATCACAGCTATATCAGTTTGAGATTTTTGGTGATAAAAAAATAGTTCAGGATAAAATTATCACAGGTGTACCAGTTTGGGGTTTTTTATGGTAAAAAAAATAGTTTGGGGTAAATGTGTCACAAGTGTACCAGTTTAGGATTTTTCGTGGTATTAACCCTTTGAGTTTAATGTTAATAGAGCATATTATTCTTTAAGGGTTAATATCATGAAGAACCCTAAATTGATGCACCTGTGACAATTTTATCCCAAACTAATTTTTTCACCATAAAAAATCTCAAACCGGTACACTTGTAACAAATTTACCCTCAATTTTTTCCCGTTAAATTTTATTGTCAAATTGATTTGTTAAATGACACGCAATGGTTAACTGATGTACCAGTTTTATGTTTTACCCTTTATTTGTCACAAGTATACCGGTTTATGAGTTTTTGTAATATTAATTCAATTTAACGGAAACAAATGAATGGCAAATTTGTTACAAATGTACCAGTTTGGGATTTTTAGTGGTTACTATATTAATTTGGGGTAAATTTATCATAGGTGTACCAGTTTAGGGTTTTTCGTGGTTAAAATAATAGTTTAACATAAAATTGTCATAAGTATACCAATTTGAGGTTTTTCGTGATATTAGACCCATTCTTTAATATGGCTGAAATTAAGCTTAGATAATATAATTAATAATTAGGTTTTCACTGTAAATACATGAGGCCACCAACAATTAGAGAGGTGGGCAGCAGTAGCGAGACATTAGGTCATTTATAGAAAAACACATGAGAGAGAGATCACGGTTGTGACCCCTTTGGCTTCGCTAGCCGTTGTTGCCTTGCTTGTTAGACTAGCACAGTTGCGACTCCTCACCGACGAAGCAATTGCCGAGAAGTTGTCCCCGATCAAGAACTCCAACACAATCGCAACACCCTCCAACCCGACGATGCTGTTGATATGATCTTTCAGCTCCTCGACGACGAGCCACTACATTGCACCAATCAAGAGTGTCACGCCCTGTTCCCTCGAGAACGCTAACATCCTTTCATGGTCGTTAAGTTGCAACGTTCTAGAATGCATCGCCAACCCATTCTATTATATTTTATTAGACACAAGCAAAAACGTACAAACTCCTAGTCACATAACAATCAGGGAAATAGCTAGGTAAACTCGTTAACATAAAAGAACCAGCGAGCCATTTTATAAACATTAGTTAACCTTAAGAAGCTACTCTTTACAAGCCCATCTAGGGCGGCTTTATCCACGACCGGTCAAACAAAAAGGGGTAATCGGTCAGGTCGACCTAGGCTTCTCTATCCAAAAAGGGATAGTAAAAAAGATAAGGCATACTAAGCCCATCACCAAAGCTCGTGATACTCAGGAGGACACTCCGGATCGAACTCCTCGGCATTCGGATCAGTCTTGTCTCCGAATCAAAGATAGCTCCATTAGGAGGGTCGAGGTCCATCGGGTCCTAGACCTCCTCGCCAGTACCACCACCAGGGAGCCCATCGAATCCCCTAATAGGACCAAAGAGCTCATCTCCCTTCTTTATAAACCAGGCTAGGAACTCATGCGGTACCCACAAAGCCAACCCCTCGTCAACCCAGACGGTCGTCAAATGCCTCTAAAAGGCTCTAGCTGGTCCGACCGGATGTTCAGTCACTACCATGCCCATATTAATGGGCATCCCGAACCGCATAGGATGTTGATTCATAACTGAGGGTCTGAAAACAGTTAAATAAATAACAATGAGATAAATTCAGCAAGTAAGCTCTCTAAACCTCGTTTAGGAGAGTACGTTGCTTCTGAATTGCCCTAAATGTGTAAGTTACTATCAATGGCAGATCAATAGCAAAGCCTTTGCTTTGTCTTAACTATTCACATGAGGCAATTCACTCATCCTTTTCTAACCATCATAACATGGCAATGGCTCCAATGAGCACATAACAGGGTCACAATAACATGAATATTCAAGTATATTTCATTGCATAACTATGCACAACGATAATTCAATAATCCAAACATAATCAATTATCATTCTCAGGCACGTTGCATTCATCGATGCATGTTGCATTCATCGATGCACTTCGCACTCATGATAGTCCAGATTATTAAACGACCCCTTTGGCCACAGCACATCCCACAGGAAGGCGGTCTTCCGGCATGATCGGGCATCATCTCACTTCGTCGGGCATGGCATCATCTCACTAACTTCAATGACGGCATCCCATAAATGGGTTCTCGAATTCAATTCATGAACGATTTCGTCTTGAATTCCATTCGTGAGCTATTTCATCTCACCTTGCCCTCGCGACGGCATCCAATTACCAAATTGGGCACAACCTCTCACGGCCATGGCTAAACCCTAGATTGGTGGTCTTCTGGTATAACCGAGCACAAATGGAACCTTTAGGTGATCACGCACACATAATAATCACTCAAGTTCTAATTCTTATCTTTGGAATTTAGCCAATGTCAAGTGTTTATGACGTACAATTCTTTACGCATAAAGCTACCATGAAAACGCACTCATATAACAAAGCCAATAACATTGTCTATTCAATTACCAATCAAACTTATATAAGTCCAATTTTGTCATTTAATCAAATGACTTGTACTAAGATAAGCCTTCCCTTTATACAAAACAAATTAAACCATTACATGACAATTGGTTATCTACTAAGATAATTATCCTATAATTCAGGATAAGCTATCACTCAATTCATGATAAGCTATTGACCAAATCATGATAGCTATCGACCAAATCATGATAAGCTATCGACCAAATCATGATAAGCTATCGATTAATTCATGATAAGCTATCGACCAAATCATGATAAGCTATTGATCACACTAGATAGGTTATCACATAATAATCAAGATAGGCTATCATTAACTAGATAACTTGTCCTCTAAACCACCTAATTAACTGTAAACCTAAATCATTTTCAACCTAATGCCCTAATGAAGGTTTAGAGAGTAAACTTACTCTTAAACCATAGGGAAACAAGGGAAGGGTGGCTCGGCTTGGGCGGATGCATGGCTCACAGTGGCGTAAGAGGGCGGCGAACGGACAGCGATGGTGGTGGTGGCTCGGCTCATGGCTATGGACGGCGGCAACAAAGGTAGCTTGAGGGCGGTGGTGGCATCGGTGGTGGTGGTCGGTGGTGAGGTGGGTGACCAAAACAAGGAGAGTGAGAGAGGGAGAGAGATAAGAGCAAAGTGAGATCAAAAGAGAGAAATGAGGAGGAGAAAGAAAGTGTCTTGCTTGACACTAAAAGATGGATGGCCAAGATCATCTCTTGCTCAACAAGTTTGAATGGATGGCTAGGATTCACTCTTGCAAATCAAGTTTTACAAATATCCAAGGGCAAGAATGGAATAAAGACAAGATGAGAGGGGTATTTTGGTAATTTTACCCTCCCGTGTGGCCAGCCTACTATTAAGGGGTAGAAAGACCATTTTTCCCTTCAGCAAACTAAAGGAATCCAAAAAGGCTTAGGGGTAAAAAGGTCTTTTCGCTCAAAGACACTATTCATGTCCTAAAAGTCAATTTTTTCTATAAGGCTTAAATGGGCTCACAAATGGGCCAAGCCCATTTTTTCTCTCCTTATAGCCGAATTCCTTTTGGGCCTTGTCATTGGGCTTAATTCTTTGTGGGCTTCTCACCTTGGCCTCTTCTTGCACAATTTTTCCCAAAACTATTCAAATTGGGCCTAAAAGGGCAAAACCGTAATTTGCATCCATTGTTCCCTTGTGGCCAAAATTTCTATCCATGAAGCCCATTGGGCCTTTAAAAATTTGTGGGTCCCCTTGTGGCTTTCAATTTTCGGATCGAATTTCACTTTTCCAATGTTTTGCGGTTTACCAATTAATAGGTGATCCCCTGAGATTATTCAATAGTCATCTCTTAATCCTCTAGAATCTGATACTCTCAACTGGATTAGAATTCGTGGTTAAAATCTCTCAAATGCGTCTTTCGCATAATTAGAACAATGGGCGGCTTTTAGAGATTTCGTGCGTTTAATCCGTAGTTGATTTCAAATTAATCCACGTTTAAATCTTCTCAACTCATGGATGACCTTTGGTTGTTATGTAATCGTGAGGCGTATATTCTCCGTTTCGAAGTATACAATCATTAGGAATTGATTTAAGGTCATTCGAAATCATTACAGTAATAGGGCGGAATCATCCATAATCCGATTTTATACTATTGTCGAATCGATCTATAATCAAACCTAGATCGGCTTGAAATGGCTTATAATTGTCCCTTAACGATCCTTATGGTCGAATTGTCAATCCATGATTGAGTTCTTTGGTCGCACACATCAAAGTCCTAAATTGCCTTTCCCAAATATTGGAATACTCTTGAATGATTCTGGAATCAATTCAGAGCCTAAATCTACTTATTGCGCATTAACGAAATAACTATTCATTACATCTTGAATAGGATTGAAATTTGAGGAGGTCACACATAGCCACCAAACAACTTGAGCAACCGCTATGGTCCTGCTATTCTGCGATTCCTCACCAACGAAGCAGCGTATGCGTAGCCATGCCGACAACCTACTACCCACCTGCATCACCAAGCTGCTGCTGATCTGTGATTCACCATCTCTGAGGCTGCTATTCCCCTTAGCCCGCTGTAGTTGTTTATGTTTTTGCAGGTTTGATGAACTCCTCAATGAAGATCGGTCAAGTTTTTGGCCTTTCCTTGACCTCACTTTCAACTGAGAGTCCTCGCTAGGCTCCCTTGCCGTGAACTAAGACATCACTAAGCATCTCACCGTCAGTAGCCGAGAGTCGGTCCTCACTGTGAGTCCTTAGCCATCAGTCCTTGATTTGGAAAACAAATATTCAAAGTAGGTAATTATCCGATTCAAATCTAAATTATATATTTTATTGCCTAATTTGATGATATTGTGATCTAACATGATTATCTTGAGATTTTAGGTATATTCAAATTAGGAAAATTTCATAATTCTAAACGTGCGCAAAATTGGTCATTCAGTCTCTACGCACATTCCTACCCAAAAAAAAAAAATCTCCAGGCATTAATGTAAGGTTATGGATTGCACGGAAAGCTGGTAAGTTGAACTTTAGGTATTAAGATCGGGGTGTTGGATTATTTGCTTCCAAGTTCGAATTGAATAGACATCTTTGGTGATCTTGAGCTTATCTTTTGCAATTTTGAGCTTGTTTGATTAATTTCCTTATTTGAAAAATACAAAAGAATTGCATCTCTTGATTTATTAGGATAGGTTTTTTAGATAAGATTACATGTTAGATAATATCTAATAGTTTAATATGAGATTCCAATCAAAATAGGATTTAATCTAATTTACAAATCCATTAATCTCTATTTTGTATAAGTAAAGTATACTCACTCCCATACTTTACTTGAACTTCTAATTGATCCACCAATAATTGATCATTGGCTACTCTTGAATAGATTAAATTACACGTTGAAATTAAAATCCAAGAGAGCCCGAACTAAGTGTAAACTCAGTAATTCGTTAGCCATTTTCCAAAGGGAAGGTCGCAACAATCCGCATTAGTGATTTCCAGCAAAATTGGCCAAATGGACCATATTGATGAATTATCAAAAGGTTTATGACTCAATTGGCAAAATTAAAAGATTTAGTACGGAATTGGTACAAGTACAATATGTTTAGGTTTTTTTGGTAACTTTCCCATTATTTGCTTGAGTTCTTTATCCTTCATTGTTAGAGAGGAAGTAGTGAAAAACTGAAGAAGGTATAGAGAAATTGTGGAGAAAATTACTCAATTAGTCCTAAACCTATCGCACGGATGTCAATTTAGTCCTAAACTTTTCAATTTTTCCAATTAGTCCGAACATTTATGCGAAATTCCAATATTGTTGTGCCATGTAGGACCGATATCGATAACAGAACCACTATATCAGCGATTTCCAGTAAAAAGTAACCTAAATGACTACATTAAAATTTTACACAAAGATTTAGGACAAAACAAGCAAAGTTGACTAGTTTATGATTAGATTAGCATATCTACAATAAATTTAGGATCAATCGGATAATTTTCCAAAAATTGTTCGCTCGTTTCCCACTCTTTATTTTGCTGTGGATGCAGAGAACATTATAGTACATAGGTCAAAATGTGTTTTCTGATTAACTTTGATATTCTTAGCAGTAAGTTTCTGAAAATTTACTACAGCTTCAATGACATCTTTAAATTTCACATTTAGCTCAATAAAGAAAACTCCTTTTTCTCATCTAATGAATGCACTTCAGTTACACTTTATTATGAGTGAAAGCCCAGCAAGAGTTCAAAGAGCAACCTTCACCAGGATAAGACTCATGACTCCCTTGTATATATCATCTCTCTACCTGGACACTTAAGCCTATCATCCCGTTGTACCACTAACATTGGCTAACTTAGCATGTCAATGAACGCTCAAGCTATGTCAACTCTTCTTCTCTTTCAGTTGACATGGGTATTCCAAGATTGGTCCCACCAGTGCCTCCAAGTCTGGGGCTAATCCCGGTGCCGCCACCAAGACTGGGGGTTAACACCTCTTGCATAACAAACCCGAGGATTGAACCCACTCTAGTAGGGGTGAGCATTAGGTCCGATTCCGTTGTATATTTCCGTAAGTTTTGACACATTGAAAGCTATTATTTCTATAATGATTTTTTACCTTCATCAATTTGTAACGGTCTTTATCTACTATTAATCTATAACGTCTTTGTAACATTTTATAATGGTTTCGTAACAATCTTGACTGCTTTAATTTGCAACGGATTTACAACGTTTTTCAATTAAATGCAAGAATTGATTATGGAAAACGATTCTCTTTTTTCTTTTACCTATAAATTGTTTTTTTTTGGTAGGACTCTCCCACGCTGACAACCTACTTTTTGGCGGTTGCAGTTCGAAGAAGAAGGTGCCGCAGCTGAGGCGCTCAGATCGGAGGAAACCCTCTCCTTCCGCAGAGCTAGAAATATTAAACAAGAAATATTATTTTTTTATCTTTTTATATATCTTTCTTTTCTTTGTTGGATTATACATATAACATTGTTCCTATTTCTTCTATTATTCCGCCTATCGGAGTACGAAACTCGGTGTGATATTGGCTTTAGTGACTATCCTTCCAAGATACAACAAACTTTCTTTTTTATTTCATGCGGAATAATAGAAGGAATAGGAACAACATTATGTTTATAATTAGACAAAGAAAGGAAAGATACATAAAGAAAAAAAATATTCTTGTTTTGAGAATATCACTTTTCAATTATGTTTGGAGTTAGAATTTACAGGTAAACAAAAGAGCGAGCCATTTTCCATCATTAATTCTTGCATTTAATTGAAAAATGTTGCAAACACTACAAAAAAAATCAATTTTTTCCGACAAAATTTCCAACGAAAAATTCTGGAAAATTCGTTGGAAAGGGAATTTCCAACAAATTTTCTAACGAAAAAAAATTCGTTGGTAATAGGTCGTTGGAAATTTTTCCAACGAAAAATTTAAATTTTTGTTGGAAATTTGCGACGAATTTTTTTTCGTTGGAAAATTCGCTGGAAAAATCGTTGCTAAATTTGTTGGAAACGAATTTTTTTTCCGACGAATATTTTTTCGTTGGAAACTATAATTTTTTTTCGTCAAAAAATTGTGTAAATTTTTTTTCCATAAAAAAATTTTTTTTGGTCGATTTTTTTTGTCGAAATTTTTTTTTTGGTCGACAATTTTTTTTTGTCAAAAATTGCCCTCGCCGGCAACGAGGCTGGCCCTCGGGGGTGGCCCATGGTGGCCTTGGGGGCTTCGGAGGGCGTCGAGGGCATCGGAGGGCGTCGGGGGGCGTCGGGGCTGGCGAGCTCGGCCCTCGCCATGGCTGGCGAGGGCAGTCTCGTCGCCGGCGAGGGGCGAGCTTGCCCCACGCTGGCAACGAGGCTGGCCCTCGGGGGCGGCTCATGGTGGCCTTGGGGGCGTCGGGGTCGTCGGGGGCGCCTTTGGGGAGGGAGCCGACGTCAGCGCATGGCGATCTTGCTGTCCATGGCGCCGAAGCCGAAGCCACAGCCGGAGGAGGAGGGGGGGCAGCGAGGGAGGAGGCGGGGCAGCGAGGAAGAAGGTGAAGGGGGAGACGGAGAGAGCGAGGGAGAAGGCGCAGGACAAAGTAGAGGGAGAGAGAGAGAGAGAGAGAGAGAGAAATGTGGAAATTGAAAGTGGGAATAATGAGCGCGAAAATTTAAAGTAGGCAGAAGTTAGGTTTTCGTTGCAAAATTCGTGGGAAATTTCCCACAAATTTTGCAACGAAAATTGTACATACTAAAATAATTGTCCGGAAAATTAAAT
The DNA here is from genome assembly GCA_031216285.1 of Syzygium syzygioides. Taxonomy (NCBI): domain Eukaryota; kingdom Viridiplantae; phylum Streptophyta; class Magnoliopsida; order Myrtales; family Myrtaceae; genus Syzygium; species Syzygium syzygioides. The sequence continues at coordinate 3,311,839 of CM062244.1, forward strand.
TTGTTGGAAATTTCGTTGGAAATTTCCAACGAATTTTCGAACGAAAATTGTACACAATAAAATAATTAGCCGAAAAATCGAAATTCGTTGGAAATTTCGTTGGAAATTTCCAATAAATTTTCCCACGAATAAAAAAAATGTTGAATAATACCAGGTTTTTTTTAATTTGTTGGAAATTTCCAACGAAAATTGTACACAATAAAATAATTAGCCGAAAAATTGAAATTCGTTGGAAATTTCGTTGGAAATTTCTAATAAATTTTTCCACGAATAAAAAAAATGTTGAATAATACCAGGTTTTTTTTAATTCGTTGGAAATTTCCAACGAATTTTCCAACGAAAATTGTACACAATAAAATAATTAGCCGAAAAATTGAAATTCGTTGGAAATTTCGTTGGAAATTTCCAACGAATTTTCCCACGAATATAAAAAATGCCGAACAATACCGGGTTTTTTTTAATTCGTCGCAAAATTCGTTGGAAATTTCCAACGAATTTTGCGACGAATTTTTTTCGTTGGAAATTTCCAACGAATTTTATTTTTTGTTGGAAAATTTGTCGCAAATTTGCGACGAAAATTTTTCGTTGGAAAATTTTCGTGACAAAAATGCGTTTTTTTTGTAGTGAAATTTGTTGCAAACTAATAGCAGTCAAGACCGTCACAATATCGTTATAAAATGTTACAAATATGTTATAGATCAATGGCGGACATAACCGATACAAATTGATGATGGGAAAAAATTGTTACAAAACCAATAGCTTTCAATTTTTCAAAAATTATTGAAATTTATAACAATCCCCCACATATTTGAGTGCCCCAAATCTTACGGATAATTGCCTCATGGATTCCCAATTTGGAACTTCTGCTACTACCACCGATGTTGGAATTGAACGAGGACTCGAATATGGTGAAGGACAAGTATCACATATTCGTGGGCGACTTGTCGTGGGACATTACCAGGCGTCAGAACAAAAAGCTTTTGGTCATTTCGGTAAGGTTATTGAGCGCTAGGTAAAATTGTTTTTTGGAACTTCGATACCTATGTTTTTCTGAGAGGAAGTTGGACGTTTGTGGGTGTTTTCTCTCAAGTTTCTTGGAAGCATGCATCTAGGACTGTAAATTGGAGCACTTGATGACTTTGTATATTTTATTGATGAATTCATTGGTCTGTGTTTGATTGTCAGCGGAGATAGAAAATCATGATCAGTTAATGATATATCGAGGTATAGGCTGATGTTGTAGTGGGTTTGAATGGCTTTTAATACCTTAGTTTAGTTTGATTTTGGAGATAATTTTCCCTATGTAATAGGAAAAAGGGTTGCCAGTGAAGAGGTTTTCTCTAGAACCAACTTCAAGAATATTAGTGTCAAATGTTCGATTACTTGAGCTAAAGTGATGATACTTGTTGACTGGCAATGTGTCAAGTGATTTCTGGAAATGAACAATGCCCTATTAATTTAGTTATCTTTCTACTATCAAAACATTGTTTCTTGTACCAATTTTCTTGGATTACTTTTCCACGGTATAAGTTGAACTTTTGGGGTGTTGTTTTTCATGTCAGGTAATCCTCTTCATTGAGAATCTGATAGCATAATGTTCATATGGATAACGGTGTTGATATAATCTGATGATGTACGGGAAAACACTAAATCTCGTTTTCAAGAAGATAAATCCTAAGCTTACGTTAGGATGTATAATGTTCTTTCCCTGAATCTTCTTTGTGTTGGGGTTGTTATATGATTTATTCTTATTTTTACTTCTAGCTCATATCAACAATTATAATGTGCCACTTTACCAAAAAAAAAAACAATTATAATGTGCCCAATTGCTTGGTAACTACCAAGTGTGGCAAAAATAAAGATATGGAGTTCAAATATGGACTTCAAGGTTGTAATTTTGCAGCCACGTGAATATAAAACTATGACATTTCACATAGTGGATTTCCCTCTATATTAGAAGGATACAATAATGTTAATTGGATCTCGGATTAAGATGAGACAAAATCCACTATAGGATATGTGTTCACCTATGGTGCAAATATTGTAACTTGGAAATCAGCAAAACAAAAATTGTGCGGGAAATGACAATCCTGCTAAATCAAAAGTTGATTTGGTTGAAGTAGATAATCTAATGACATAATTGCTGCGGTCATTTTTCAAGCCAATATTTTGTCCAATGTGAAAGAATGTGTGGTAAACTCAGATCTAGCAATAAGACCGAGTAGTTAATAAACCTTTTTATCAAATATTCCTTTGTGAATGAAACCAACACATTTGGTGTCTGTGCATTGTGATTTTCAAGTGGCAATAGTGATTTCCAAGTGGCGATAACCATTGCAATGAAAACTTTCGATATGTCCATCGATTGTTGATTTTAGTCGATCCTCGGACTATACATCAAGGAAAATGAGACTTAAGTCAGCTAACGAGAATCAACAGTGACGGTAATCCAACCTATGTGATTGGCGATCACATGAATTAAGTTTATATGGGTAATAACAAGTCACTTATTGATCTAGTGATGCACTTTAAAAATTTTAGTCCGTCCTAAAGTGATAATAGTGCAAGACTGTAATGAAATAGAGGCTGAGCTAAGCTCTTAATGAATTCCATAGCCATTATTGGTGGTGTATTAAACTGCATAATACACTTAATGAAATCACCTATATAAATGTGGAGTATGGCCGCTCCTATGAGAATTATTGGCAATAATCTCTAAAGCACTTATGAATAAACCAAGCATGTGCATGACCTATTAGCGTAAATCCACATTGAACAACAAAACTTGTGGGAGTGTAACATGATTGATGAAAATTATAATTCATAAAATGAAATTCTTGTTCCATAGAAGTTTCAAACTTCACCAATTATTTTGCAAATTATATTTCACTTTTTCTAGGTCTGGTTCATAACTTGACAAACATTAGTTCCGATGCATTACTCTCCAATAACCCGTCATTACTCTTTCATTTCTTCTCAAAACCTTTTGAAATATGTGGAGGATTGTTGAATATTTGAATGAGTTTTGAAATATTGAAAACTATTGTTTTGTAACCATTTTTTTACTGTCATTAAGTTATAACGATTTTTGTCCGTCATTAAGCATAACGATTTTGTAACATTTTATAAAGGTTTCTTGTAAAGTGTTGACTGCTATCAATTTGCATTGGATTTGTAATGTTTTTCAATTAAATGCAAGAATTAATGATGGAAAACAGCCTTGGAAAATGGTTTTCTCTTTCTTCTACCTATAAATTGTTACTCCGAACATAATTGAAAAGTGATATATATATATAATTGTATCTTGGGAGGATAATTGTTAGAATTTAGCACACCGAGTTTCATAATCCAAAGGGCGGAATTATTCTTAAGGTCATTGCCTCCATCTCTAAGATATTTTGATCTTATTTTTCGACAGCTGTCCAAAAATTCTTATTTTTCATATTATCTAATATTTTTACAACAGGTCAGGACCAACTCATTTCCCAATTCTGAAACCTGAAGCACCAGCTTTGGTTTGGTTCCAAGTTTCGCAAACCTAGAACCGGCTTCGGACCAGCTCATTTCCCGATTCCGAGGCTTAAACCGGGATTAAAGCCTCTTTTTTGGAATTTTTTTGCACCCACTGAGAATTGAGCCATGTCTTCAATAAGAACTAACAACGTAACCACTGACCAACAAATTATTTTATAGTGAAATGGACCAGTCACAGGCCAGAAAAGAATTTTGCATCAGAAACACAGGCCTCGTATCATGTTACGGAACAAAAATTGATGTTACCCAGAAATTGACACACGAAGAATTCAAGTATATACAAATGGTAAACTCCTGTCTCGCGAATGTTCGCAACTTTCCCGAGATATTGATGTGAAGGAGACGCTTTAATTTTCACTAGCATTCTCCTAACATATACAGGCCACATTATTTTGAATATACACAAGGTCTAACATTGAAATACGTAGCACCGCTACGTATGCTGACACTCCCATTGAAGGGTCGCACGGCTGGAATTAACTTCGTCAGGACGCTGTCGAGGAAGGCAATGCTGTATCATGTATTGCTAGACTAATTTCATATTTTTCACTCATCTCCGACAACAAAATGAATGGGGGAGAGGAAAACTGTGATCTTGCTCATTATCTTGTTAACCAACCGAGGCTAATCGCAATGAAGTAATGAACACCCTTTCTCTGTAGGAAAACACAATGCACAAGTCATGGATGATTCTCGAGAAGAGAAAAACTGACAGACAGGTCTCCTTTCAATCTAGAAGCATCGGCAGGATAACTTACTGAATCCAATGTAAATCTCTCTAGGAAAAGTTCTGCGGCTTACTGCTTGCGAAAGCCAACCAGACAACAGTGCCGGTCAAGTAAAAGAAGATTGATGGAGCAAATAATGACATCTGCGTAATGCAATCCCCAATTAAAAAGGATACACTAAGAAAAAAGAGAAGATGTTGAATTGTGATATTTGTGGTGAATGACAGTGAACTTACGCTCCACGAGTGAGTTAAATCAAGGAGGTAACCAGTGAGGGCAACCCCTACGATGCCCGGTATGGCCCCAATAGTATTTGTTATACCCTGAAAAAAGTTTGCAGACCATTCGTCAGACAACACAGTACAGTATAGGTTGACCTTTTCAAACCCATTTCGATATTGTAGGAGTATATCTGTCAAATACTGAGTCATTTGATTTAAAGGCAACAAATTTAAATAAGATAGCAGGTTCAGGCGCTTAGAAGCAGAACAAGAAATGATATGGCCTCCAATAAGTAGACTGAGTTTTGTAAGCTCCCAAAATGAATTTCACATAGAACCTGCACTAAACGAAATGCAGCTTGCTCTGCAGCATCATTTGATGCCCACGCTTAATAGGAGCTTTGTACTCAAAGTTCATACGAAAAGCATTCTTTAGGAGCTTACCAAGAGTATACTTGCGTATTCCGGCGACATATCTTGATGTGTACAATAAAGACCTGACAAACAATCAACTTATCATAATTCGGAAAACAACAGAGAGAATGAAATAATGATTCTCTTTCATATTGATGGCAAATAATGATTCACTATAACCGAAGTACTGTGCAGAATTTGGTACCTGACAAGGCAAAGCTTGTGAGTGCTAATCCTCCGGTGAGAATTCCTACAACTTCCCAAGGTGCCAATCCTAGATCTATTGATGAAAGGGTCATACAAACTGCTGGAGATACAAAGGCAATTGTTTGGCAAATCTTTCGCACCTGAACACCCAAAGCGATCAACATCAAAGATTATATCTGTAGCATGTCCGTCCAAGAAAACCGGTTTGCATTTTGTTTTTTTTTTTTTTTTTGGTAAAGACCGGTTTGCATTTTGTTAAGTTCTACCATTTTCCATTATTTCATCTCATGAAAACATGATATAAGGATCGGCACAGTAGAACAACAAACACCTTGGTTGTTTCCACTCCATTGGCAATTAAATTGTCTGCAAATTGTGATGCAACGCCAGTCACGAAAATGGAAGCCAGTGGAGGAAGAATTGAGACCTAAATTAGATTGTGCAGTCTATATGAGTGGGTGATAATCCAATTTTCACAATCAGAAGCAACATCAACTGAAGAAAAATTGTTGAAGACGTATACGAAAGCATCAAAACGAAATGGTCAGGGCAGTCGATAATTTCCCCTGAGACTTAGTCAATGGTATTGAGACATGATATTCTGACTTACCCATGCAGCTTCTGTCAAATTTAGGTTCAGCTCCTCACTGCAAAGTAAATGTACATTTAGCTTGACCAGTGTAGCTAGAATACAATGTAGTAAGAATGCATATACTCATCATCTTGGAGGTGATCAACCAATAATAAAACTCAATGCAAGAGCTGGAACCCCTACTTTATTGAGAGTCTACATGGATGTTTTTCTCAGACCCTGAGAAATTTTCAGGAATCAACTAAATTTATTCCAAGTTAGATCACGTTAACCTTGAAGTTTCACAATTGGAAAGGCAATCTTGCCTTTTGATTTGCCTCCAACAATTTTGACTTCTAAGGCTAATCCCTAAGTTACATGGCTGCTATTAAGAAGAAAGTCTCCAATTCTACATCATAATACCCAGTAAACACATTGCATATTTCTACAGACTCTTCAAATCGTTGGCTAGTCATTCGCACATTCAGGCTGAGATGAGTAATGTGGGTACATGCTACCCTAACTTGAAGCCTGCATAAAAGTCAGTAACACAAGATTGACAATGCTATACCTAAAATATGTCGGAAGCCAAGAGAGGCAGGTATAGTGTCCCCAACTTCCACAAAAATGAACATATATCATTGCCCGAACTGCGTGGTTCTCAAAAAATGCCTTCCAGGGCACATCCTATTAAAAGACCAATTGTAAGTAGCGAGTTCTGTCAGATAAAAAGATAGAAAAGATGATAGAGTCGATCATTAGATAATGACAGAGGTATGACATGAAAGAGTAAAAAAGACTTTGGTGCTTACTATTAGAAGATTGAAATAAAAATGAGGATATTGTTCACATTATCAATGTTATCGTAAGAAGATGATGCTAGGTATATGCATGTAGGATGGTTTTATAGGTATGGTTTGATTTTCCTGTGCATTTGCTACATGCAACTTTTCTATTTGATGTGGCCTTTAGAGCGGCTCTTCAAGTTGCTCATCTGTTTAATATCTATAGACCACATAAAAGCAAATGGATCTTCGAAAGTAAAGTGATATGAGTGTCATGCAACTGATTTTCTAAAAAAGATTACCTTCAAAGTCCTGGCCAAATCACTTAGAGAAGTTGTCATTGAATTATTTGTAGAGATATCCTCTGACCCTGTCAAATAGAAGAAACATGCTCACATGTTAAATCAGATATAAAGCTCCAAATTCAGCAGCTGATATACTGAGTTAAAACTACGAATCATCTAATTGTAATGCTCAAACACGACAAATGGGATTTGTATTCCCAGTTCTTTAAACATAATTGGAGAATGAAAGATTCTCTGAGCAAGACTGTCCAAAAAATGACGAATCCTTAACTCATCACCCTTGACGAGCTAATAATAGCAAAATATTCATAACTGTGAAGTCAAGCAAAATGAGGAAATTCTTTGAAAAGTTTATGACTAACAAAAATCTATCGTTTCACTAGGAAGAAGAACAGGGTGTATCATAAGGTGTGTATGAGATTATGGCATTGTAAATCCATCTGCTGGATGAAGGATAGGTTAAAAGCATAAGGTCTTGGAAAGTGCCTCGCTCAATTCGCCCAAGTGAAGAGGCATTGCAAATCACATTGATGTGACTCGGGATTCATCTTACACAATCTGCAGTCTTGCTTTGTCAGCTGCTATCTAAATAATTTTCGAGTTGCTGATCGTTTATCAACAGAAGAAAGAAAAAGAATAAGAATAGGCAAGGTGTGATCATAAGATAAAGGGGAGGGAAGAGGTGAAGCAAAGGTATTGGAATATATCGTGCCTAGCCTTTCATTCCATCATTGTGTATTTAGATGAGCAGACAAATTAAGGTGGTTACCAACAATGCATAAAGCATATTCCAACCTTTCTGGTACTTATAGAACCTTCAAAAAATTTACTCTCATATAGTAGTCAAGCAACATGAAAACAAACTGAACTCACGTGATACTGATCTGGAAGCAGTTGAACCTTCTCTCTCTTCTTTAATTAGTTGAAAACCTGTAAACCTTCAAAATCCATATAACCAAAAGTAAAAAGGCACAACTCCGTCAGATCTTTAAGAAGAAAAGACATAACATAAAAATACTTCTAGACTAGCATACGACATACTAATTAGCATGAATAAGGAGACCAATCAAAACTACTAAAATGATCTTTCAGAATTCGAACCTGCTAATATTGGGGAAGAAAGGGCAAAGAAAATTTCTCAAAGTAGAAAGCGGAAGAGTTCGAGTAAGATTCAAGAGTTACTTACCAACCTATCCCCAAAAGACCAAAAATGTAGAAAATGGATTCCCAACCAAAGTTTTGGATCAGGGGAGGAGCCAAAAGAAGCCTGCAAAATTGTTCTAGTGTAAGTTTCAATTATCAAAGTTTCTCATATAACATAGACAAAACTCACCACAATGATCAGTTTCTCATAATCCATGCGAAGTGATATAACCTAGACTGCTTATCACACTTACATGCAGACTGAAACATTGATCTTGAACATCAATATGGCATGAATATGAGTTGGCAGCTTTAGTTCAGAACTACATTTACGACTCAATTTATTGTACTACTTGAAGATATATGTGCTATTGACAGACTTTAGCTCCACAAACGACAATTTATTGGTTGCAAGTGATGCTATTGCTCAAAGTGGTAATCTACATGAACAACAAAAATTATTAAATATAACTTAAGACTGTAAACAAACCTACTTGAAATAATTGAAGAAAAAAATATAATAGGATGCCAAGGCCCTAATCTTTCAGTAAATTAGGGCTTCCAGGTCTAGTCATCTGTAAGCATTGTGAGATTGTCTCTCGCTTTTCTTCATCTCTTTGGTCCAAGAGATGATTAGACAGCCATAGATATATCAAGGTAAAAAAATTTGGGTGTTGACAGAAGTCAAAGCAAATTAGAGAAATCAATGACAGGCTGCCATGAGGTTACAGTGATTAGTTACTAGGATCAGCGCTTCCTTCAGTTTGGTGGATAATGAAACACCACCATGACTTTGCATCATCTGATGAAAAATTAATCCTTAATCTTAATGACTAAAAAGGGCTGGAAAAAACCTATTTTGGCTTCAAGGTTATGAGTCCGATGTAGGAACTGAGTTAGCTTAGCAATCACGTCATTACAAAGAAAAGAAACTCAGCCAAGCATCATCCTCCGATCACATACCCTGTAACACTGCCAACACTTAGACCACCAAAAACAAATGCTACTGCTCGAGAGCGTTCTTCCAATGGTATTGTCCTGCACAGTTAGGAAATATAGACGTTAAAGAATAAGAAGAGGATTCATTAAGAGAAAAGCACCTCGCTTATCAAATCATATTTTAACTAGATCAAAATATGAGAACACTCATCAACCACTGCATCAAAACACCAAATCAGCAAACCCTGCATTCTACCCGATGAATATATTTGGATCACTCAAAGAGAGACTGGACATACAGCCACTATTTTTTTTTCGCCACGTATGATTAAGAAATGTGAATCAATTCTTAGAAACAGAGCAATAAAACTGAGCAGATCAGCCAGCCGGAAAAGCTTCAGTAAAAAGATCTGAAATGCAAAAAATGTATGATCACTTCCCACTAAGTAAATTTGTGAATATTTCTGGATACATCTGACTGAATAAGGTCCATGGATCTAATCTCTTAAAAGCGCGACTCTTCAATTATAGTCTCTTTTTTCTTTTCACTAAAATCCCATCAAATTATTTGTTCCATCGAATTAAGAGACAAGTAGGTCCTGGTTTACATGCAGGTGTCTCTATCAAGCAGTGTTGGATGAGAGGTGAGAAGATATTTATTTTCCCACATTTTCTGTCCGTTTTCACATTTCAAGGATCAATGGACTTCACTAACTAAAAAAACAGGGTAATACATGCCTGGCAATAAGATCAGTTGCCGCAGATGGGGAAACACCTTCACCAATTCCAACCTACAGATTAAAAGTGGAAGATGGTCATCATTGAAACTGAAAACACAACTATCAACAAAAAATGAAGATGCCACCTATGAGAGCAGAACTAGTTTTCCAAGAATCATACTAAGCACAACAATTAACATGCAAGTTGTCTTATAATAACTAAACTTGCTAAAGCCATACCCCAGAAGCAAAAACGGAAAGTAAGATCATTATGACTTACATACCAAAATTCTAGATAAGACTAATCCAGGCATGAATCCTGCAAAGACAGGAACAAGTGCTGTTGACAATGACCAAGCCAATACCCCAATCTCAAGAACTTTACTGCACAATTAAAGAAGAAGTTAAACACTATTAACAGGTAAGGATGGTGCATTATTGCATAAGTTGAGACCGATAATAATAGAATTCCCCTGCCCAACTCATTGTGGATCTACAAAATAGCTTCTATCATAGCTTCACTGTCATTTGTATAGAAAAATCAATGAAGTTAATTATCATTGCTGATAGGGTTTGAAGAAACATGTTTCAAAAATATGAGAACAAAGTTGAAACCTGTAAGCAAGTCAGCTGAAGAGAGCCTCACAAACAAAAGGTGGGAAGGCAGCAGTTATGAGGAAAAGAAGTCGAAAATTTGTCTCAGTTAGACATGAGCTCGGGTCTGCACTTAGTTTCATTAGTTTTCAATCTATCGGTAAAGCTAGTAAGATAAAAATTGAACAGTTGTCCACTCAAGATGCACTAGTTAGAAGGTAAAGTTGATCTAGGTCTTAGCATGCAGAGATAGCAGAACAAACTTTAGTTTACAAGTATGGCACCATTGCAATCCATCCTTCTCCTCCAAAAGGAGATTTAGTCAGTTCTATTTCTTGATGGGAGCAGGGAAGGCCCAATCAAGTGCCTCAGCCAACTTTAATGACAATTGAATTGCAATACTTCCCCCAGACAGGATGAATTTTAAGATACCACAAGTCTTTAGGGAGTTAGCATTCATTTGCAAGTTATCTGTTCTTTTTCTCTGTTTCCTGGATGAAAACATGCCCAATAATTCGCCAATGAAATAACATGACTTGATAAAAAAAATAATGCGATTCAAGCAAGGGATCAAGAACTAACCGCCCACCAAATATCTTCGCAAGCCAACCTCCAGGCAACTGGCTCAATGCGTACCCCCAAAAGAATGATGACTGCACCAACCCAGCCATTGAAGAATTCCACCCGAACTGGTGAGACATCGGAATTATAGCAATACTCAAGTTCACCTGCCACAGCATTCAACCAACAAGAGGGAATTTTTTAAAGAAAAGAAACTTCAACATCAAATCCAATGACCCTATGCGATGCTCATCCGAATAACATTTGGAAGCTCACACTTGCAATATAAAATTAAGGCACAAAAGATGCACAACCGCCTCAAACACTCAACACATTACCCTGATTCATGACCAAGTAGGAGCTGATGATCGAACACTGACCTTATCCATGTTACAAATGACGAAAGCGAGAGAAGTAGTGCCAATGAGCGTATATCTCTGCGGCAAATTCTTCCACGGAGGCCATCTCCAATCAAAACCCACTTCTCCTTCCTCCCTTTCATCTCCCAACGTGCCACTAAAACCAGAAACGAGCTTAGTCTTGTCTAATTCATCGACCCGGACGACCCCACTGGACCTCTCGCTCTCTTTCACGTCCTGTATCTCCTTGATGCTGGAAAAGACTCTAACCCTGGCATAGTTCTTCGACGCGAAGCGACTCAGCCGCCGGGCCTTGAACGAACCGGGCAAGATGGAGCTTCGGGTGCTCGGGCAGCGAGGGCCGAAGCAGAGGTTATCGGCTCCGAGCGAACATCTTGCCATGGATGCTCTGCTTTACTTCACTTCAAGAACAGGCACGAGCAATGGCGGGTCCGAACTGAACTCCCAAAAGAGGAAACAAGAACGGGAAAGAATCGGGCTTTTGCTTCTTTGGTTTACGTCTGTGCTTGGAATTGGTCAGGGAAGGTGGAGGAGGAGCGACGAGCAGAGGGCGTGGCATCTTTGCCTGGGACTTTGCGAGGAGTTTGAGGTGGCCACGGAAGATCAAGATTGTGGCTCCTGTTAACTTGGATGCTTCAGAATATTCCATTATTTCTTTTTTCTTTCTAAATCTTCTTATATATATGTTTACAGCACTTGTGCAATAATTTTGTGATTAGCTCCAAAATAATCCATAAATTATTTCTTTGCATGAAAACTTACTAATAAAATGGATAAGCTGCTAATCATGCGTACATTCTCGTTTTTTATATTGAAATTGACTGATTAGATGAACTATAATGAAGTGAAAAATTGACATGCTGATTCGTTCGTTCTCGCTTTTTCTATATTGAAGAATAATTATCAACATGTGAAAGCAAAAAGGACACAGTCTCAAACCACCCAAAAGTCCCCACAATATCACTCTCGCTCTATTGGCTACTAACAAAAGGACCTAAAAAAATTGAGGAAAGAGAGGGGTGAGCAACCATAACTCAGTAAATAATGCGTATCTCTTCTAAGCAGATCGGGCAACCAGTATGTATGTATACATAAAGCCATACCAGAATTCCAGAAGTCAAACTTAAGATATAAAATACATATCGAGTCACATAAGAGTTATTTCATTTCAACAAGTTTTATACAATTCAGAAATACTCATTTAAATCATCATAAGCATCAATGGTCAAGTTCATTGATCAATCTTTGTTAAAAATCACGTCAATGGTCCATTTCATTGACTAATCTCAAATCACACATTAATGGTTTATTCCATTGATGAATCTCATATCACATCACACATCAACGGTTCATTCCATTGATGAACCTACTACTTAATATCAAACTATGGTCATGACACAAAACCTTGTGACAAAAATATCAAGATTCCCTTCTTGGCAAGGTTTCCACTTACAAAATCGATGGCTCGGCCTAAAAGGATATCCTAAATCGGTATGCATACCTTGAAACCCTTACCCGGGTTCACAGTCATATTAAGCATCAAACAATCATCATCCAATATCAAAAATCCAATCCATAATACATTTCACAAATCAAACAATTAACTTTCTCACAACACGACTTGTCCACCATAAATACATTTTGTAGAGCATTTTTTGAATCATTTTCAAACTAAACTAGTTCGTAACGCGATACACATATATATCCTTTCACAATTCATTTCCAAAAACAATTCCCAAATCATTCTCAAATACTAAAAAGTAGTAAATGCTTGATCCCTATTTATGCAACAAAATACTCTTTTAAGTTTGATATATATATATCGAATCATAATCTCTTTGAGACGTGGGTTTTACAAAATCAAAAAAGAGATAATACCACTCACCTGAAATCTCCAAAAATCAAACAAGCCAAAACCAAGTAAAATACTACGATAACTACAAAATGGCTAATTGATGCTTAAACGCTAACAAGCCAACTCAAAGGCTCCCACAAATTGCTCATCCAAAGCGATTATCCAAACCGTCCGCAATGCAGAACTTGAGCGTGAAATTTAATCGCATAAAAACTCTTTCCATCGAACTCCGATCCTAGCAAACTTATAGTGAAAAAAAGAAAGCTCGTTCAAAGTGTTACATAAGCCCCAGCTTAACCACTCCAAAATCGAGCCGAAAACCGACGAAATATGGTTTGAACGTTGTTGGACATGTACTGTTCACCTCTTGCAGAAAACTTCAAAAATTCATTTCGTACAAACGATAAGTCCAAATTGAGATCAGTAAAATCCTACGGCTCCATGATATCTTAAACTACCAAATATATACGCAACTCAACAACTCAAAAATCGGACTTTGCGGCTTAAATTTCCCAAAATTCCGAATTTAAACCCTAAATCTGAAAATTTCTCCGATCGGATGAACGAGGGGCGCGAATACTTACGGGGCATTAAAATACGAAATTGATCCGAGTTGGCAAGGTTCCGGTGACGTGAGCCTTTCCTCTTTCTTTTTGTTCCTTTTCTTTCCCTTTCTCTCTTTTTTTTTCTTCTCTTCTCTCCCCTGCTCTGCGCAAGCTCTCGATTAAAAAAGAAGAGCCGAGCGTCCACTGTAGCTACTTTTTGACTTTTTTTAAAAACCCAAATATTACAAGTACATACTCCATATACAACATATTACAGGAGGAGGCGTCGGGACAAGTGCTGAACTACAGCTCAATAGAATGTAAACCAAAGCTGTTTTGTGTCGTGGCTTCTTGAATGCATCGTAAGGGGCCTCGTATGCTACTGCACTCTCTATCCTTATCAAGGCCATTCCTGTCGTAAGTTAGAAGGCTTTCTGCAAGCTCGAAATTTCAGGTTGCCTATAGTATGTAGTCTGTCAATTGGTTAGTATGTCAAAAATTGCAATATACTCAGAGAAGCTAGTAATGTACTATTTCTTTTGGAAATTGGTGTTTCTAGTAGTGTTGGTAATTTATTAACTTGTTATCTGACATACGTGTTATTGGCCATACTTTTTAACAAACTGTATTAGAAATTCATCGACGAAATCATAAATTTGCCGACTAATTTTTGTCCAACTTTTTTTATGATTGGAGCGCAAAACTATCAAAATTCGATTGCTATCTCAGTGCTGAGACCCAAACCAGTGCTTGGTGCTAAGGCTAGGGGTGAGCACTGGTTCAAGGTAGACCCTAGAACCAAGCTGGACTAACCCTACCTAGCCAGTTTTGGTCCAATTCCTAGTTCCAAATTTTTGGATCCAGTTATTACCGGTCTGGTTTTGGATGCAAAATTGGATTGGAGAATCATACAAGGAAACTCTAATTCTCTCCTTTTAGTTTTACTTGCGTACTGTATTCTTCTAGTTGTCTGTCTTTGCCTTTGATTTCTCTCTCTCAGTCTCTACTATTTTGCTTTAACTGCTATTTGTCTCAGTTGTAAATAAGGGGATGTTTTACTAAAGTTTGTCTTTTCAATGAATAAAATAAACAAAAAAAAAAAGCATTTGGCTGGTTCCCAGTAGACCTTGGAACTGGTTTATAGATAGATTTCAGGTTCCAAAAATTGAGAACCGATCTCAATAGAATAGGTATTGTTCTAGGTCTGAGACCAACCCATTCTAGAACTGCTCACCGGCAGCTAAGTCACCTCGGGAAGCATCGGGAACTTGGATTTTGCAGGACAAGTGGAAAACCCGGAATGGTTTGCTCGAAGAGCAACAGGACAGATATTCTTTGGTTTTGCAGAAAATACATCTTTGTCGCAAATTAGAGTTTACCTGCAAAATTTTAGAGGACATCGTCGTGTATTTGACATTAGATTCCAGAAGCACCTCTTTCTTTACGTATAACTAGTGGAAATCAATCTCTCCGCTTGGCTGGCTAAGTAATTGTTAATTAGGCATTCAGTAGTAACATTGACAGATATCTGGTCTCCCAGGCAAGTTGGAAAATTATGCTTGAAGAAATTTTGTTTTTTAAAGAAAGCTAACCCATGTTATTATTTTTTTATGAGAACCCTATTCCTAATGAGATTAATAATTGGATGAGAGAGGACTAAAAATCATAATTTTGCATGTACCCATTCCCATTTTGGGCAGAATGTACATATAAGTGGGTAAAGCTCGCATGAGATTGAGTAATCTGGCATCTTCACGTGCAAGATTTACTCGGGGATTTGCTTCTCATGGTCAGTTTAGAATATCTCTAACCCTAGCAAATCTCTAGTTATATACGCAGCAAATTCTCTTGATGATTGACTTTCAAATTTGAAATCTGAATTTATTAAGATAAATTTGATGATGCATTGTTAGTAAAAAGTTTTCAGACTTAATGTTGGAAACAAATGGTTGTAAATTCATAGGATCAATGTAACTCCACCTTCAGTATAAAAAGATAGTCACCCATCCAACATTGGATAAGTGAGATGTGTGTTTAGAGTTTTGTAACAAACTTATTCAACACATGGATCATCCAATGGTGAATTTGTACATGTATTTAAATCAGCGGAAAATCTAATAAAAGTCCAAATTTATATCGGTACTCCGTGAGGGTATAGCTGTGAATTCATAAGGAAATGTTATCACATTTATGGAATCAATAATGCAGTATAGATACTAAAAAAGTACCCTACAAAAGATGTTCATAGGTTTAATATACAAAACACATATACATAATGAAAGGTAAGTATAACTAAATGCTAACCGGAGATAAGTCACATCAGTTTGCCATTCATGAGAGCAATTATATTTAGAATGAAGTATAATATTCTAAGATCTTGAACTTTGTACGGATTAACTAATATTTTTGGTCGATAAATATTTCAATTGATTACTCTTAGACCCATGCAGCGCACTGACATCTTGCTATTTATATGTAAAAACCATTTCCGGATTTTTTAGACAGGAAGGGTCTTAGTGAAACTCCTTTATCTGTCTCATCTCCTTGTTATGCCTAAACTGTTATTTTTCTGCCGCCACAATTAACTTCTCTCTTAATGTGGTTCTAGCTCCCACATGCATTGTATCCAGTCTATGCTTCTGGGCAGACTATTTCAAGCCCTCTGCGTAGTCCCGTTCTAAGTGTGACAGGGATTGATCTCTCTGCCATGGTATCATTGTTAAGTAAGCATATTGTGGCAGTGCGGACATTGATGCGTTACAGCATTCCCAACCAATAAAGTGACCTCATTTCGATCTCGTGATGTATCCTGTATCATGGAATGTACAAAAGTTTCTGGAATCAATTATAGCGCCTGATGGTTGACGGCATCTCGCTAGCATACCGCACATTTTGTAAATGGGATACTCTCTTTTGATTGACATGTTGGGACTAATTTCATGAGCTCTAGATTTTAAATATAATCAAGGAGAAGCGAAGGCAAAATTGCAAAAACCCTCTAAAAAGGGTGTCAACACAGTAAACTAGCTCTGCTCTTATTGGTAGATGTAGGCTTTTATCGTCATGTACTTGGACGAGAGTGAACATTGCTGAATGGTGAAACTGGACGAGAGAAAAATAAGTTGTCTAGCCAGGCTTGCCAGCTAATGTGACATGACCCATAGATCGGAACTGATAAATTTATTCATTTACTCATAAAATTCAAAACTGAAGGAAGAAATTCAAACGTGTTCGGTGAATATATACAAACAACAAGAAGCGCAGAGAGAGAGAGAGAGAGAGAGAGAGAGAGAGAGAGAGAGAGAGAGAGAGAGAGAGAGAGTATATAACAATGCTTTGGCATCATACATTGATTTACATATTTGTCGAAAATAAAGCAAGATAATCAGAAGTGTCCAAATTACTCTCTTAGCTCTCTTTTATTTATTCCTCCAAAGGCTTAGCCAGGTCTTGAAGAGAATCAAACCATCTTGAGTCCATTTCCCTATTATAAATACCAACCAAGTGTTCTGTATCGCCGCACTCCTAAGCTGCATATTCATTCCATTTGTACCGTGGTTAGAGTCAAAGAACCCTCAAGTTTATCATCCTTGTCCCAAAATGTTCAAAAGTTGTCCATTGATGCCAAGGAACCACCTCCTAGATATTTCGTCAAAGGAGGCAGTGTTGGTCTGGTCGAATCTTTTCCGATAGCTCGAATACCAGTCATTGATCTGAGTCTACTGCGCTCAGTGTCCTCGACATGTTCTGGGAAAGAACAAGAGGACGAACAAGAAAAACTAAAGTCTTCTCTTAGTGAATGGGGTTGCTTCCAGCTATGAGGCCTTTCACCACCTTAAAACAAGAAGAAAAAGAGTGTCATGACCACAATATTTTTATTGTTATTGTAGTGATGCAATATTCTTGTTTCTCAAAGAAGGTAAGAATATTAAAAAGTCGAAATTCCGTTCCCTTAGGCGATAGGACACCGCATACCAATCTCATACTTAGAAAAGGTCTGCCTGATCACGAAGGAGTTCTTTGCACTTCCAGTGGAAGAGAAGCAAAAGTATGCTCGAGATCCCGCTGATCTTGAAGGATATGGGACCGACCCTATACTTTCCCATGAGCAAGTTATTGACTGGTCTAAACGATTATTCCTCAACCTACTTCCACTAGATTCGAGGAAGCTCAAACTTTGGCCTGAAACTCCCAGAAGAATTCAGGTGCTATCCTCGGTCTGCCGTTATATCTTATCTTCTATTTTGATTTCTCGTCTCATGCCAATACATGTACCTGTGTGGACAGGAGCGAAACTATTTGTTAGAAAGTACAGGAGATTGAAGTTTAAAATATTATTTGCAGCAAACTATGGACTTCTTGATCCATAGTTTGATTGGCTTGCCTTTTTTATCTTGCAGAGAAGTTCTTGCCATATATTTCTGTTGGGTTTATTACTTTAGAGTATTAGCAAGTTGGGGATATTTGTGTAAATGTATTAGGCTTAATCCTAAGCCTATAAATACTCTTTGTTATCTCTGGAATAAACTGAGTTACTCTTTTATCATTAACATGGTATCGGAGCCTAAATTAGAAACCTAAACCCTAAAATTAACACCTCTCACAGTAAACCCTAGCCACTACCACTGTAGATCTCGCCGGCGCCACTATAGATACCTCTGGCAACCTCCGTCCGGCGTCGCCCAAGGCCGGCGACCCTCCATCCGGCGTCGCCCAGGGCCGGTGACCTCACATTCGACGAGATCTGAGTCCGGCGACCCCAGTCCGGCGTCGACTAGGGCCCGCGACCCTCCGTTCGGCGTTGCCAGGCCCCGGCGACCCTAGTCCGGCATTGCCCAGGCCCCGGCGACCTCCATCCAAGGTCGCCTAGCTCCGGCGCACCTCCGGCGACCTCCATCCAGGGTCGCCCAGCTCTGGTGAATCCAAGAATAACACACGTGGAACTCATCTAGGGGAGTTTCCGAGGCCGAGGGTTATGTGGAAGTGATTTGTGGAGTTAAATTTGTTGTTTTTCATTGTGGTTTGTGAAGATGGAGCATTGAATTTGGTGGTGATGGTTTATTTTTTGGCTGAATGTGATGCTTTGAAGTGTCAGTTCTCTGAATTTTGTGTTCTATAGTTGGAGTGACATGTGGGGTTACTGAGATTTACGGATACTTGCAGAAGTTTCATAATAAGTTGGGTGTGTTATTTATTACATACGCAGGTCAAGTTTCCAGTGATTAGTGGTTTGTGAGGATGTCTACAGGTTCATCTAATTCACCGTCTATCACTTCGGAGTTGGGCTCCTCTAGTGCTTCTTTGAGTTCAGTATCTTTTGGTTCGTATTATAGTATGACTAATCTGCACAATACCTTGGTCAAGTTGGACGGTATCAATTACCCTTCTTGGTCTATGGCTCTTTCGACTTTTATTTATTCTAATCGCCAGTCTAGATGGCTTGAAGAAGAACCACCTGCAGATTCAACTAGTCTAGATGAATGGAAGTACGTATATGCTACTTTGCATACTCTTTTATGGGGAAGTATGGCTGAATCTATTCGTCATCTTTTCATGGATTGCACTACAGCTCGTGAGGTATGGACAAAGTGTACTTTATTGTATTCTGGATAGAATAACATGAGTCGAGTTTGTGATATGTGGGAGGCTTTATTTGAAGCCAAAATTGGTGATGCTAGTTTGGCAGAACATTATGCTCGTTTTGCATCTTTGTATCAGCGCCTCAAGTCTTATTTTCCACCTGCTACCACTATTACTTAGATGCAGCAACGAGAAGCAAACATGATAACTGTACTCTTTCTTCGTAGCCTTGGTCTAGATCATAGTGCTCTTCGTCAACAGATTACCTCTCAGAGCACTCTTCCTTCCATTGAAGAAGTGTATTCTTGAGCTGCTCGTTATACTTCCAATCCCAAGACTTCAGTAATTTCATATAGTAGTGCTATGGTGGCTCGTGGAGGTCAAGGGACTCATGGTCATATTAATGGTCGTGGACAATGGAATTCTAATAGTTCTTACCGTGGTCGTGGTCGTGGTTTTCAAGGCCGAGGTGCTGTTCGTGGTGGTGGTAGTAATACTTCTAGAGGAGCACGTGGTGGTGGTCGAGCGAACCGTTTTTGTACTCATTGCCAGCTTTCTGGGCACACTGTTGATTATTGTTATGACCTTCATCCTGAACTGCAGGGTTTACATGCTTCTATTGATACTGAACCTTGGGCTCCTTCCCCTGGATCTTCTTCTGGACAGGGTACAGCACAGTTAACTCGTGCAGAATATGATGAGTTGGTCAGAGCACGATAGAGTGAGAGTGGTGCTATCTCTGGTCCTACTGCTACTTTAGCACAGCGTAATGATTCTACATGTCTATTGTCCAGTACAACTCCTCCTCATTCTTGGGTTATTGATTCGGGTGCCACTCATCATATGACTGGTGATCCTCGTCTTCTCACATCCACCTCATCTGTTCCTTCTATGTCAGTCACCTTAGCAGATGGTTCTCAATCCAAAGTTACTAGTACATGTTGTGTATCATTGAGTTCCTCGGTCTCCTTACCTTTTGTTTACCATATTCTACACTTTCCTTACAATCTATTATCGGTCAGTTCTATTACTCGTGATCTTGATTGCGATATTATCTTTTCTTCGTCTTCGTGTGTTCTTCAGGATCGGAAGACTGGACGCCGAATAGGTGGTGGGCGTGAAACTGGTGGATTATACATCCTGGAACCTGAGATTATTGCTGCTGCTACAACAGTTCAGAATATAGCTGTGGATGATCCTTATCGATTACATTGTCATCTTGGTCATCCATCAACAGACGTACTCTGACGGTTTCCTTTTGTGTCTAGTTCAGGTCTTCAGTTTAATTGTGAAACATGTCAGTTAGGTAAACACCATCGTGAGTCTTTCTCTCCTCGTGTTTTGAGTCGTGCGTCACATCCATTCGAGTTAATTCACTCCGATGTGTGGGGTTCTAGTCGAGAGTCTTCATTTGGTTTTCAGTATTTTGTCACTTTCATTGATGATTGTACTCGTACAACTTGGTTATATTTAATAAAAGATCGTACTGAAGTTTTTCATTCTTTCTACCAGTTTTATCATGAAGTACGTACGCAGTATGATTGTTCTATTAAATGTTTGCGTACTGACAATACTCGTGAGTACTTTTCTTCATCTACCTTTATTCCGTTTCTCAAATCTCATGGTATTTTACATCAGAGTTCTTGCGCTCACACTTCACAACAAAATGGAATTGCTGAACGTAAGAACCGTCATTTGTTAGATGTTACTCGTTGTCTTCTTCGTCACACTCATATACCTAAATCATTCTGAAGCTATGCTCTACTTACAGCGTGTCATCTTATTAATCGTCTTCTGTCCTCTGTGCTGAAAGGAGCTATTCCTTATGCTCTTCTTGATCCTGATCGTCCTTTATGGTTTGTTCGTCCTCGTATCTTTGGATGTGTCTGTTTTGTTCATTCTTTGTCTCCCGGATTAGACAAATTATCACCTCGTGCTGAAAAATGTGTATTCGTTGGTTACTCCCGTACTCAAAAGAGATATGTATGTTATAATCCTACTCGTCGTCGGGAGTATGTTTTTGCTGATGTGACTTTCTTTGAGGATAAAGCATTCTTTGGCGATGATCGTCCTCAAGCACCATTAACCCTAGACCTTCTGCCACCCTCTGCACCTACATCTCAGCCGGAGCCACCGTTTGTTACTTCTGATGCTGCTCCACCAGATCCAGGCTCACCAACACCAACCCCTCTTCAGGTCTATACACGTGGTCCTCGTCCTATTTGGGATAATACATCTTCACTAGCAAGTATTCCACCACCACCACCAACTTCGGTCCAGGCTTCCGATCCTCTTCTACCGTCTCCTGACAATTCTCCTATTGCTCACCGTACTTGATCTCGGTATCCTCTTTCTAATTTTGTGTCTTATCATAACTTAAGCCCTCATATGTCTGCCTTTGTGTCATCTCTTGCTTCTGTGTTTGTGCCTAGTAGTGTCCAGGAGGCTTTGGCCCATCCAAGGTGGGCTCGCGCTATGGAGGAGGAGATGGCTGCTTTACATCATAATAAGACTTGGGAGCTCGTTCCCTTGCCGGCTCATAAACAATTGGTAGGTTGTCGCTGGGTGTTTGTTATCAAACACCATCCAGATGGTTCAGTTGAGCGCTTAAAGGCGCGTCTTGTGGCCAAGGGCTATACTCAAACTTATGGTATTGACTATGATGAAACTTTTTCTCCGGTAGCCAAAATTCCTTCTGTTCGTATCATTATTTCCTTGGCTGCTCGATCTCAGTGGACTCTTCATCAGCTTGATGTAAAAAATGCCTTCCTTCATGGTGATCTTCACGAGGAAGTATATATGGAGCAACCACCTAGGTTTGTTGCTCAGGGGGAGAAGGTGTGCCGATTGCGAAAAGCTCTTTATGGACTTAAGCAATCTCCTCATGCTTGGTTTGGCCGATTCAGTGATGCGGTTATTACTTTTGGCATGCATCGGTGTAGTGTGGATCACTCAGTATTCAGTATGTCATCTTCAAAAGGATGTGTTATTCTTGTTGTTTATGTTGATGATATCATTGTCACAGACAGCGATGTTGAAGGTATACGACGACTCAAGCAGTTTCTTCAAAAGGAGTTTAACACTAAAGACCTATGTCGTCTGCGATATTTTCTTGGCATTGAAGTTGCCTATGCCAATGGTGGCATTGCTCTCTCCCAGTGAAAGCATGCTCTTGACATTCTTAAGGAGGTTGGCTTATATGATTCTAAACCTGGTGACACACCTATGGATCCTGGAGTGAGGCTTGACAATGAACAGGGAGAACTTCTTCATGATTCAGAGAAGTATCGTCGGTTAGTAGGCAAGTTAAATTATCTTACCATTACCCGTCCGGATATTTCATTTGCTGTTAGTGTGGTGAGTCAGTTTATGAGCTCTCCTCGTACTAATCATCGGCAAGCTACTCTACAAATTGTTCGATATTTGAAGAGAGCTCCAAGTCAAGGACTTGTGTTCCATAATCAAGGTCATATTCGTATAGCTGGTTATTCCAACCCTGAATCTTTGGAGGTGATAGGATATTCTGATGCAGATCGGGCTGGTTGCCCTATGGATCGACGGTCTACTTCAGGATACTGTGTATTTCTTGGTGGTAATCCTGTGTTGTGGAAAAGTAAGAAACAGTCTGTTATTTCCCGATCTAGTGCAGAGGCCGAGTATCGTGCTATGACTAATGTTACCAGTGAACTTCAATGGGTTCGTATGTTGTTAACTGAGATTGGACTACCTATGACCGGATCATCTATTCTGTGCTGTGATAATCAATCTGCTATTCATATTACTAGCAATCCAGTGTTTCATGAGCGAACGAAGCATATAGAGGTGGATTGTCATTTTGTTCGAGAAAAGGTGAACTGTGAAGACATACAGTTGGTACACACATGTTCTGAAGAGCAACTAGCAGACATTTTCACAATGCCTCTTCGACGTGGACGAGTTTCATATATTTGTCATAAGTTAGGACTTTTTGATATGTACGCTCCAACTTGAGGGGGAGTGTTGGGTTTATTACTTTAGAGTATTAGCAAGTTGGGGATATTTGTGTAAATGTATTAGGCTTAATCCTAAGCCTATAAATACTCTTTGTTATCTCTGGAATAAACTGAGTTACTCTTTTATCATTAACAATTTCAAAGAAGTGAAATCAGTAATAGATCTGCTTCAGAAGGCCATGGCCAGGTCCTTAGATTTGGAAGAGAATTGCTTCTCGAAAAAGTATGGAGACCGAGCATTCATGGTGGTGAGATTTAACCATTAGCCTCCATGCTCGAGATCTGATTTCGTACTTGGTGCAAAGGCTCACTCAGATGGTTAAGGAATCACAGTTCTTTTGCACGACAAAGAAGTGGAAGGCCATCAAATTTTCTAAGACGATCAATGGTTCAGAGTTCCGACAGTTCCTGATGCATTTGTTGTCAATGTAGGCGATCAGATGCAGTTAACCTATAAAAGATAGAATCTGAACGGATATAGATCTGAAAGCACAGATAGGAGGTAATCCAAGAAGGCAACAACTTGTCATTCTTGTGATCAACTTGACCAATTAGCAACAATTGTTAGGATAAGGTGTTTTGATTGAAAAAGTTGATTCTTTGCTACAATTAGCATCGCCAGTGAAGCTGAAATGGGCAAATCAGTGAATTGCAGTCACGAGAATAAAGAATGTCGACCTCGCTAATTATATACTGATAGGCAGCCCTGCGCACTTATTTAAAGTTTTATAATTGATGATATCAAAGAGCAAGAGGACAATTGGTAAGCCTATTTGTCTCTTTAATGTTGGAAGACCACTCTGTCATTAGATTTAAGTCCTTAACTCTGCCATTAGCGAAATCACCATTCACATTGGAGTAGACTTTGAGCCATCCATCATGTTAGGATTAGGCGTACAACACAATGAATAGAGAGTAAAGGCGAGAGAGAGAAATCGAAACACAAGATTTATCCTGGTCCACCTTTAAACTAGGCCTACATCGAATGGGACACCCTTGCCTTTCTGCCGATAAGGAGTATGAACCACACCCCAACACATCAATAATCAGTACAATCTTTACAATAATCTAAAGATAAGAATTTATTCATTGCTAATGGAAAATTCTTCTTTCGAAAGCAAAGCTAGTACACTTTACGTGTTTGCATCTGTTGTCTGGAACTTGTGTAGGGAAATGGTGAGTGGACTATAATCTTCGCTTAATGATGCATCTCAGATAATGAGTAATGGGATCTTCAAGAGTCCATTGCATAGGGTAACTGCTAATGCACGGAATGAAAGGACATCAGTAGCAGTGTTTTATTTGCCGGATACCACAACTGAGATCGAGCCAGATGAAGGGTTGATAACTGAAGAAAGGCCTCATATGTACAGGAAGCTCAAGAATTATGCAGCCATCAACTTTGAGTGCTTCCAGAGTGGGAAAATAGCACTTGACACAGTCAGACTATGATGCCCAGTCATTTTCTTTGTCTTGTCCGTCAAAGGATAAACTGTCTTCTATACCTGAAAGAACTCATTATACGTGTTTCCAATCTCTCTCTCTCTCTCTCTTTCTCACACACACATTGGACATTGTGCCACTTGTAAATTTCCATTTTACGTATGTAATCAGATTTTGATTTTCTATTATATTGCCAGGAAAATATTATTATCTTCCCTCAGCATGTCGATCTGTTTCTTTTCTCTGTAGTAGAAACCCTTTTCTTATGCACACCAATGCAGGATACTTGTAGTATCATACTAACATGATTCTCTCAAGAGCTTCCATAACTATGATCGTTTACAGTATGTTTATTTGAGTGAAGGAATTTTTGGCTAATTAATTTTCTAGACTTTCACCCATTTGGTTTACTAAAAATAATCAGTGAAAGGAAAAACATTTACAGTCAAAAAAATATGCATACTTAAAGTTAGGAAAATGAATTTCCTAACCATTTGACCAAAAAAAATTCCCTAACCAGAAAATGGAAAAATATTTTTCTGGAAAATGATTTTCTGAAAAGTATTTTCTTTAACATAAAAGTTTTCCCTGAACAAATACGCCCTTACTTTGTGATGCTACAAATTTACATTTGTTATTTTAGCTAAAGTTGAGCTCGATCATTGTTCTTTAGATTCCTTTACTTCATAAAGAAAAACTTATGAAATATCAGCATGCATAGCCACTTGACTGTCGTGATTTTTTTTATACTGCACTTGAGTAGTTTAGTTATTCAACATGGATATTTTACTCGGTCTAATCCCCTAAAATACTCCCGCCTTTGGGTATAGTCCCAATTCTAGCCGAATTTTCTTTTTGTCTAAAAAATCCTTAACTTTAAGCCCATTCCAAGTATGGCCCGAGCTCTTTTTTTGTCCAAAAGAAAAACCAACTTTAGTCATGGTCTGTTCAAACTCGTCCATCGGTGATTTAAGTGGGGGGTCGTGACGGTGGGATGCTGCGCTAACCCCCCTCGAGGACTAGTCGAGCATTACCGCTGGTTTGAGCTCTAGCTCGCCGACCGCGCGGACACTTCGGTTTAAAAAAAAAACTTTAGTCATGGAATTAAGGTTCCACCTTTAGGAGTGAGCGAAATAAAAGATAAAAAAAAAAGACGAGGGTGGACCGGTGGCGGCAGAGCAAGAGACCAACGCCGCCCTTAAACCACCATCCCCGACCTTGGGATGTCTTTGGTTCTTTTTTTTTTTTTTAATTTGTGGTTTTCTTTAGGGATAATACCATGAAAAACTTCAAACTAGTACATCTGTAACGAATTTATCCTGAACTACTTTTTTGACCATCAACAATCCCAAACTGGTACACTTGTAATAAATTTACTCCAAATTAATTTTTTGATAATCAAAAACCCCAAACTGATACATTTGTAACCATTTACCCCCCGTTAAATTAAATTAATACAACGAAAAAATCATAAATTGGTAAATTTGGGACAAACAGAGTAGTAAAATCTTAAACTGGAACACCCGTCAACTGCCACGTATCATCCAACTTAGTAATTTGACTGTAAAATTTAACGAAAATTAACATAGGGTAAATTTATCACAAGTGTACCAGTTTGGGCTTTTTGATGATCAAAAAATTATTTTGGAATAAATTTGTCACAAATGTATCAGTTTGGAGCTTTTCGTGGTATTAACCATTTTCTTTAATGTCCATATTTGATATTTATTTTTAGTTTTTTCAATTTTATTTATTTTCAGTTTTTTCTCTTAATTTTCTGATGTGGCGTCACAAAACGGATTAAAAAAATTGATAAAGGAAAAGCCATGTATGCATTTTTATCCATTTGAAACTAAAAGACTTGACGGAAGGACTAAAGTGGACAAAAGTTACTAGTTTTAGTATTTAAAAGCTTCATAAGAAAGTTTTAGGATTAAAGTATACCGAGTTTCCTTTTGGCCAAATAAAGTATACCAAGTTGATAAATTTTAAGACTTGTGCTATGATTATGTCTTCTCATTTATTAAGATGTTGGTAAATTACATATGGGGATGCATTTACTAAGCCATACTTGTAGACATAAAGAAGTTGGTCTAATTTATTGGATGTTAGTAAATCCCTAATGTTGCTGGTAGTTTACTAACCACACTCGTAAATGAAAGAACTTGATAACTTACTAATTTATTCGAATGGTTATTAAATTCATTGAGTGCTGGTACTTTACTGACCCACTTGTAAAATTTGAAAAAAAATTGTGATTCACTGATTTATTTTAAGAGTTAGTAAATTCTCTATAATGTTGGTAATTTACAACTCAAACTTTTAAATTTCGAAAGAAGTTGGTAAGTCACTAATTTAAGGAAATATTGGTACATTCCTTACAAAGTTGGTATTTTACAAAAATTTCAAAAAAGTTGGTAATTTATTACTTTATCGAGATTTCGGTAAATTTCTTGTAGTGCTAGTATTAAACCACAAATAATTATAAAATTTCAAAGGAGATGTCAACTTACTAATTTATTGGAATGCTAGTAAATTTCTGTTTTTTTTTTGTCGAATTTTCTTATTAAGTTGGTATTTCACTAGTGTTAGGTAGTCTTAGGCCTCTCTCACCCTAAAAGTTAGCTCAAAATATGAGATTTTCCCTCACACTTATAAAGTAACCACTAACCCCTTCTACCAACCTCAACACTAGAGGCTTTTCATCACACTTATAAAGCAACCACCAGCCTCTTCCATAAGAGATGTTGGACAACCTCAATAATTTCCTCCTCACACATCAAGGTCATGGGTTAGAGCTCGTATCTCTCCCATGTGATTGTTGGGTCTAGATTTATTGGCAACCTGGGCTCTAATATCAGTATCAGATGGTCTTGGGCCTCTCTCACTCTAAAAGCTAACTCAAAAGATGAGACTTTCCCTCACATTTATAAGAAGGAAGATCATTATTGCCAGTGGAGGGTATGCTTGTGAAACTATTTTATCTCTCATTGATTACAGGGTACTGCAAAATCACGGATGGTGAAAATTTTCTACTAAACAATGAACCCTAAATATTTCAGGTCAATGCTCATGCATTATGCCTACTACATTGCTGTTGCACCGTGATATCCTTGTTTAGATTCCATCAATGATAACTTGAACTTGATTCCGCCTGTAGTATCTGTTATGAGTATTCAAGTGGTAGCCTGTGAAAATAGATATCTCAATTCCATATGCAGTTGGGTCGTATGCAGCAAATCTTTTACAAGCATTACTTTTCCTTTTGGGGGGTAAGGGAGAAACCAGGGAACTACTTATTCTAGTATAATAGCAATACCGTTTCAGTGTGGCTCTTGCATGATGTTAGAAGGCGTTAGACACTGCCTGCTTGTCCTTGCATGTGATCTTGTTTGTCTGAGAAATCATCAGACACTAAAAAAGGCCTCATCCTTTGGGAAGTTGTTTTGCCAATTGTCTGATAGCTGTTGATGTGCAATATTCTATCTGCTTGGGCCATTGGGAAGGTGATTTGAATCAGCATCTGTGTGAACGGTTCGGATGCTTTTAGAGTGAGAGATAGAATTTCTATCTACTGGCAATGATCATTATTGTCAATGGTCTTGGGCCATTGACAATTTCTCTGTTTTGAGTTTTCTCAAATAAGCACTGTAAGAAGGAAGAAATCGGGGTGGAAGTGGACAGATGTAAATGGACAAAACAGAGGAAAAGATAGAACTTCATTGATTGCAGTTCCAGGCCTCCAAGAAAGTGGATAGGGTACCGATTCTTCTAGATCGATGATTGCAGCTCTTCAAGGATGCAGATTTGAAAACCTCCGACTCTTCGAGAACGGAGTAAAAACTCTTCTAGTTTTTTAAGAGTATGAACTCTTCAAGGTTCAAGATAATTGCTTGATGCAAAATTTTCATTAATCAAATTCGTTTGCCATTTACAGAAATTTGATGGCCTTTTAGCCAAAGAAAGAAAAGCAAATGCATAGGAAAATACTAAAGTTAAAACCTAGAAACTAGAAAGCATTAAAGAACATAGAAACTAGAAAATATTAAACATCATCAAAACTAGAAAACATTAAAGATCATAGAAACTAGAAGCTATTAAGAGTGAAACATTTTCCAATGTCTTCATGGTTGTCCCAAGGTGTCTCCTCAAGTGTTTTGTGTTCTTCGATGCAAATTCATCGAATCGGCAACTTTCGACGAGCTTGAATGCGGGCTGATCTTCTTGGCCAAGTGAGCTGGTCTTCAATGCAGATTGCATCAGAAAGGGTTGACACAATCCTTTACAAATTTCGGGAATGAGGCAGATTATCATTATGCTCACCTGTAACTTTGCAATTAGGTACCTTCAACAAATAGCTAAGACTCTCGTCATTCTTATCTATGATTTAGTATTAAATGCACAACTGAACTAAAGTCTTTTTATGTCACATATTACTATAACAGTTCTTTTTACAAGTTGTTATCTAGGTTAATCTAACGGTTTCTTTATCGGAAATTAAGTTCATGCAATCCGCAACAAGTGAGCACGCACGAAAGAACAAGGCTCAATAGGTACTCCACATTAATCTCGTTTTGTCTACAACCTGAGCAATACATTAATGCATTTACCTACTGTTTCTTCTATGGGACAAGGAAAGCCTAGGCAATCACTACATTGTATAGTCCAATGTTTTGAATTAAAAAGAGTAGATAAGAGAAGCGACAATTGATAGGCTGGCTATGTAATTGTTAATTAGGCATTAACATTGGGCCTAATTAACAAGGTGGAACACTGTGCCTGAAGAAACTTTATTTTTAAAAGAAATTGGACCCATGTTGATATTTTTTAATTAGAACCCTCTTCCTAATGGGATCAATCATGCATGTGACGCCCCAGAACGTCACGCGTGACACGTACCAAATAATATTGTTAATAAAATGGCCAGCGGAAGACAAAGACTAAACATGAATATCATACAAATTTGATCAAAATACTTTATTTTTTTTTCATTAATAAACCCTTGTCAAATTTACAACCCAGGCAAAGCATCATACAAGTACAAAAAACAAAAACTGGGTAGGGCAAGGTTGCCTATCTCCAACTAAATCTTGCATTCAAAATTTTGCCTAAAGTCCGAAGCTGTCACGGGTCAATCACTTCACCCTCCGCTGCGGAACCACCATCGTCTAGGTCGAAGCCCCTCAACGGGCCAATCAACTCGTCCTCCAAGTTGAAATACCAAGCAACAAAAAGATAAGGAACCCATTCCTGAAACCCCACATCAACCCATATCGTAGAACTACACTTAGTATATACAGCATCAAACTCCGACGCAAACACATCCTTATAAACAGCATCAAAATGAACGAGAACTCCAAAACGTAGGGGCTATAGAACATCCATCCTACAAGTCTGAAAAAAATAATAGAGTGAGCCGAGGCTCAACAAATGAAATCTCTAGTTTTAAGTTAAGAAAATCCGCTTACCACTTCACCTGGCATAAATACATATGCATGCGTAGCAAACAATATACATAGAACTTGAATGCAATTTATACCTTTTCCGTCTGGATGTGCCGCAAATTCTGAATAATGCAACATATCATGATATTTCCACTTAGACGCAAGCGTGAAGCAAAACATTTATGCTCATGCGATTAGGTTCGTTACTTCATCCTCCCGAACACTCCCAGGGCATCTCGACCAACAGGGCATCCCCACTCTAAGGCATCCCGGCACACACCCGGGGCATCCCGACCTACGGGGCATCCCGACACACGGGGCATCGTCACACACCACTAAATGGGCGACGGAATTAATATTATTCCCATGCAAGTCATGACAACCAATTTTTTTGTATGCAAAAGTCCGCTTTGGCCCGTCTCATACCGAGCCATCAAGGTTTTTGTACTTTAAAATCATGAAATGCATCATTCGAGTAATTTAAATATGAAACAATACCTTTTGAATTCAGAAGCAAACTCAGCTCATAAGCAAATTAGAGTTCATAAGCAAATTCGAGTCATTAGAAGCAAGTTCAGACTCAGAAACAGATTCAGACTCAGAAGTAAATTCAGACTCAGAACCGAATTCAGACTCAAAAGCGGATTCAGATTCAGAAGCAAATTCAGACTCAGAAGTGGATTCAAATTCAGAAGCAGATTCAGACTCAGGAGCGGATTCAGACTCAGAAGCTAGTTTTGAACAGTAAGGTCTGAATCAGTTTTACAAGTAAGTCTGAACAGTAAAACCTGAACAATAAATCTAAACAGTAAATTTTGAATAGTGAATCTGAACAGTAAATTTTGAACAGTAAATCTGAACAGTAAAATCCGAGCGGTAAAGTCTAAGCAATTTTAAAAGTAAAGTCTGAACTGCAAAGTCTGGATGTTAAATTCAAAGGTAAAGTCTGAAAGTAAAGTCTGAAGGTAAAGTATGAAGTTAAAGTCTAAATATTTTTCAAAAGGTAGACAGAACCAAATTTTGATAGCAAAGTCTGAGCAAATTCAAAAGTAAACAGAACCAGATTTTGATAACAAAGTCTTAGCAGTTTCATCCAACTCAAAGACTTAAATTAATAAATGCAGAAAGATCATACATCTAAAGAACATATAAACCTCATAATCGAGAGACGTGGGATATTTCAACATAAATGTAGGCCGGAGCCATTTTTTACTGGAGTTTTTTGTTCATTAATTACTCTAAAATTCTTCCATTTCCATGTAAAGATTTTTTTTTTTCCCTTCATGAGTATGCTTACCTACTCCGAATATGAATACCCCTTAAGCTTTAGCGTTGTATCCCGGCCAACCCCCTTCCTTCGAATAATTAATTTAGTGAGAGAATATACCCTCTCTAGTGAAACAAAAGCCCTTACTTGCGCGCTAGAACTGCGGGGCTCTAGGTCTCTCTATATAATATTATTTTGACTCGATGCCTAGTTAAGTATGTAAAAGACCAAATTCATTCGCTTTTAAATATAGGCAGTGTGTCGGGCCCTGGGGGCTGCTCCATTCTGATCCAGAAAGCGGATTCTCGGTTGCTTGCTTCCTTGCCGGTATGGGCGCACCACGTTTCTCGGGCAAAACAGTCCATAAAAACAACCGATACAATTTGATTCCTTGCCTCGATTAGTAGTACCCATATAGTCCACTTCTTCCTCCTCTGGTGTCGTTTCTAGTCTATCTCCTTCAATTTTTCTATATGAAAAGTTAAAAATCTGGATTGAAATGCCTTGTCGGAGGAAGGAATGGACATTGGTTAAACATAGTAGAAGGTAGAAGACATCCACGAGCACAGGCTGTTCGGATGCTAGAGGGGCACGTTTATGTGTTTATTCATATCCCCGAATCAGATCTTTTGACGAGTTACTGAGTGAAGGAAGTGGGATCCCTAGCCGATGCTAGCAAACTGGGAAGATAAGGGAATTCAATCCAATTGACCGCTTATCTCTAGCTTGTGAACTTAGCCAATACAATGCTACGTGACAGCACCCAATTTTTTTTCTGATTCGGCAGTTTGATCTATAATTTCTCATTCATGAATGTTGACAAGATCCTTCCACTTAGCAGCACAGGTAGTGAATGGGAAGATCACAAAATTGGCAGAAGAAGGTATTTTTTTTTTTTGGTAGACATATGGAATTGGCTAAGCATTTTCTTAAGAAAAGTACTAAAAAAATCATAAACCTACTGTATGGATATCAATTCAGTCCTAAACCTTTCAATTGGATCAATTTATTCCTAAACCTTTTCACATTTATACTAATTCAGTCCGCCCATGATCCGTCCAATTTAGCTTGGAAACTACTGATGTGGTTGCCGGCCATTCTAAGTGGCACGACTAGTGCTAACATGGACAATTTTTTTGTTTTTTTAATATATTCGAATTTTTATTAAATTTTTTTAAAAAATTCCCATTTTTTTTACCTTTCTTTTTTCCTTCTCTTCACTTTGGCCTATGGCCGGTACTCGGCCATGACCGGCGATTGGCCATAGGTGAGGGTTGCCCCCGCCAAATCTGGGGAGGGCGGCCCTTGCTCAGGTCATGAGGCTAAAGGCTGCAAGGGTGACCCTCGCCCAGGTCATGAGGGTCGAGCCCTCACCAAATCCGACAAGGGCGACCCTCGCCTATGCCCATGTACATGGCCGGTCACCAGCCAAAGGAAACAGAAGGAAAAAAAAAAAGAAAAAGGGGGAAAATATATTTAAAATTTTTGAAAAATATTTAAAAATTTGTAAAAATTATCCATAGCAGTGTCAGTCATACCACATAGAATGGTAACAATTTCCTATCTAAATTGACTGGATGGACTAAATTGGTATAAATGTGAAAAGATTTGTGACTAAATTGGTCTAATTGAAAGATTTAAGATTGAATTGGTATCAATTAATAGGTTGATGACTTTTTTGGTACTTTTCCTCATTTTCTTTGGGCAAATAAAAAAACTAAATGAATGGCTTTATGTCTACTACCCGTTCTTCCTCCTAAACTACGAACCATCATTCACATAGACGGAGCTAAGCTAATGAGCTCGGATATTAATGCCAGCCTATTGCCAATAAGCTTTGCAACCTCATATGTAATGGAAGACTGGAGCATTTTCTGCATCAGTGTATGAAGGATTGCACTTCTACAAGTAAATGGGTTTTGAATAGATATTAATTGTGTTAGAAAAGATATGAATCAATGTACAAGTCCAATTCCGATATTGCGATTTCAATTTAGAAGGTGTGATGTAGATGGCATGGTGAAGTGATCTTTTAGTCATTTGACCGGCTATTAAAAGACAAGGCTTGAGATAAGAACAGCAGAAGTATCATAACTTTCGTACAGCGCTCACTTAAATGCCATAACTTTTTTTTCGTTAACTTAAGTATCACAAATTTGAAAATCGATCACTTAAGTGTCATTGGCAATTTGCCTCACCAGAAAATCTGATATGGACGTCAGTCGTCCTACGTGATACCGCTGACGCTGACGTAGACAATTTTTGTAAATTTTTTCGCTCATTTAAGTGTCGCAAAATTGAAAAATTGATCACTTAAGTACCACAAATTTGAAAAATCAATCACTTAAGTATCATCGACAATTTGCCTCACCAAAAAATTTGCTATCGACCTCACCCAAATTTGGTGAGGGCCTTTACGCCCTGGCCCACAGCCAAGGAGGCCACCATAGCCGGCGATGGCCTCACCCAAGGCCTTTGCAACCCCGCTAACCGAGGGTGAGAGTTTTTGGCCAAAGCACAAAAAAAGGGAAAATTAAAAAAAAATCAATTGTTTTGAAAAAAATACAAAAAAAATCCAAAAATGAGAATTTGCTGGAAGTGACACTCAAATAATCGATTTTACTCCGATAATGACTTACCACCTGGCAGCTACGATCATTTAGATCTAGAAATTAAGGAGTTCACAATTATGTTTCCTTTTGCTTCTTGATTAAGAATTGAAGCAGAAGAAAACTTCAGTTTCATAGTTTGCTCCTTAGAGCGTCGGTATGCCTATTTTATGAGCACGAGAAGATCACGTGTAGGACACCGATCAACAAAGTATTAAGAGAAAGCTAAGTTGATGTTACTACCACCAATAATTGATATCATTTGTCAAACCAAAATATAAATAATTGTTTGCTGACTTTGTTGAAGCACTGCACAGGGAAACAGTACCCAAGTAAGTAAAGTTACGAGCGATCATAGGTATCGTAACTCAAGGCCATTTCTTTGTCACTGAATTTGGATGAGACTTCTTCCTAGACCAGGTTGGAGAGCGGGGCAAGATGTACGCGAGATTCAATTATTATCCTAGATGTCCAAGACCTGATCTGGTCTGTGGTCTCAAACCGCATGCTGATGGATCACAATCGCCATTGTCCTGCCTGATGAAGAAGTGGAAGGCCTGCAGTTCCTCTAAGTGATCAGTGGATCACAGTCTCCACAATTCCTGAGTCTCCTCTCATTAACAGAGGAGATATAGTGGAGGTCAGTCTTTAAGTAGTACATTTCCCGAACTTGCCAAGTGATGTGTAGAAGTATATTTAATTTACGTAATAGTTATGAGTTTAAATCGTTGAAGTTGGCCTAAAGGAAGATCGAAATTGTGAGATAAATGGGGTATGTGTGATGCAGATAATGAGCAATGGGATTCTCAAGAGCCCTATGAACAGGGTGGTGACATTTGACAAACGTCGCGAGCGATAAAATCTCGGTTGCAGTATTTTGCTGTCCAGAGGAAGAGAAGGAAATCGGATCTGCTGCAGGGCTGATCAACGAGGAAACCCTGAGATTGTACTAGAAAATCTTTTGCTTTGAGCATTACTAGTTAGGGAAGAGACCTATAGAGGCTTTGAAAATCTAGCTTCGGCTTGTTTTACCACTCCCTCCTTTGTAACCATTTTTCCCCCTGTCGAGAGGGAATGATTTTGGTTCCTCAGTTTGCGTTTGGCCATGCACTGAAAGTAATAATTAAGAACATCCATAACAGGCAAAGCCCCCACAAAACCGGTCAAAATTTAACCAGCACAGATACACGTAAGCACTGTTAAAGTTTAGGCTAAAGGGCTGGTCTAAGCACAGACCGATGGGCGCTCCCGGTCAATGAGCACAAACACCAATACTGACTGAGCAGTGAAAATTGGGTTTTCCAAGAAACTCCCAGATCCCATCTTGTAAAGAAAAACAAGAGACGATGGACACGTGCAGCCTTTTGTCTCTATCCACTTTGTTTGGCCAGATTAATTTGACCCATTGCTCTGGCACTCATATCTATGCAAGTTTTCCTCTTTTCTTTGGACCTTTAGCTCCTATTTCAAGATGAGCATCTTTTGGAATGAAGCGATCAAGTTCATAGCAGAGACAAAGAAAGATGAATAGAAACATCAGTTGCTTCTCTGAGTTCATAACAAGATCCTTATTGACAAAAACAATTTCAGAGTCCCACTTTCAACTGTTAGAATATAGCTGGTCTACCTGGACGGAGTCGATGGGCAATCAAGAAGGCCCATGGCCTAGGTTAGCGACCTCCATTGCACTTTGGAGGGGCGCTCACCTAAGGTCAATCCCGTAGTGATTGAGCCTACGTCATAATTGATCCTTGTCAGGAAAAAATTTTATCAATTTGACATGTCACGCTAAGATTTAAGCTATTGGTCCAATTAAAAATAAGTGACTCCTTGATCACTCTACTAGAAAGAGAACTTGGACTCTTCTTATTTTTTTAATAACTAAGGGAAGTTGACCTGGATATGCACAAAGAAAGAAAACAAAGCTTATCTGCTTTCTTCTTCTGCCCTAGAATCCAATCCACACTGTATCTGAATCCTAACAAGCTAACACAAGCAAATCTTTAGTTTTGCTTCCTCTGTCATTGACATGGCTCAGCCTCCTCTTCCTCCTGCACAATCTGTTCAGGAACTGATCTTGGATGGCGGAACAGTACCAGAGAGATATGCTTATAAAGATGACAAAAGTGCAAGCTTTGATGAATCTCTTCCTCTGATGGATGTTCCCGTCATCGATCTTGGCCTTCTCACACCTTCATCATCATCATCAGCTGGAGACGAATTAATTAAACTCCGCACAGCTCTCGCTTGTTGGGGATGCTTTCAGGTCAGATCTTTGCGTCAAACAACAGTTTCTTTCATTTCCCAGCATACAAAATTGCCACTTTAGGCCCACTTAATTCCAGTTTAGTCGATTTTATTCCGTAGATCTGAATAAGAAAAAACAAAAGGCTAGAAGCAAAGGCCCTTACCAAAAAAAAAAAAGGCTAGAAGCAAAGGCATATACGATAGGAAGACGCTTACTTTAAGTAGAGATTCCTTGATTTGCTTGAGATCACATCTATGGCGTAAAAGCAGCTAAAATTTGCATTTCATTTGCAAATTCATTAGTTCTTTACAGCAGAATCTGGAGTTACCAAACTCTGTTGATATTACTGTTCTTAATAATGCAATCCATATTTTGACTTCCTTCGTCTTTTCTGTCTCAGGCGATAAATCATGGGATCAGCAGCTCATTTCTAGATCAACTGCACGAACTAACTCAACAATTATTTGCGCTTCCAAAAGAGGAGAAGGAGAAATGCGCTAGAGCACCTGATGGTATTGAAGGCTATGGAAATGACATGGTTTTGTCAGAGCAACAAGTAATCGACTGGAATGACCGCTTGTACATCATCATATCCCCCGAAGAAAAGCGAAAGCTTGAAGTTTGGCCTGAAAAACCCGAAACTTTCAGGTAATTAGACAAGATAGCTGCTTCAAATTCAATTATGTAGATCGTATGGTACAGTTGGGAGAGTTAGTTCTGTTTGGAAAGAGGGGTTCTAACTTGTCTCATGATGTAGCTAGCAAGGATCATCTAGAGGGAGGGTGAATAAGTGATCTAAAAATTTTGATCAATTTTTAAAGCGGAAACAAATGATCAAGATTAAAGTCTTAAAAATATTTAGATTTTGAGTAGACTTTATAGACAATGTGCTAATGTGTAGTATAAAAGATAGAATAAGAGTTTAGAGATAGAGAGACTGCACACAAGAAATTATAGTGAGTCGACTTAGATCAAGCCTACATCCACTCTCCCACGTTGACAGCCTACTAGCGGGATTCCACTATGTGATCAAAAAAGGATTACAAGTTCTGAGTGATATAACTCTGTAAATGATAGAACGCTCTATCTTATTCAATCACTCTTACAAAATGTCCATCAAGATCTCAGTGTTGGCTCAAGAAAGACAAGTAGTAGAATCAGAGTATGCTCAGACTTTGCATTTGTTGATTCTTGACTTTTGTTCTCTACCTTCTGTTTCTTGTTAATCTTCTTTTATACTCCTCCACTTTCAAACTAGCTGTTGAACAGTCTTTAGAGGATCATTTTCCAATCTTTAACTTGGAAGGATTTGTATAAAATCGATTGAGTAGCCGTTGATTGACAAAATCTTAATCCACTGAATCTAGTTGCTCTACAACAAGAATCTTGGTTTTTATAAGTAGAGCTTTATCTGTTGTGATATATACTTGCCTTAATATTTGATTTTCAATCAATTTTGCATTATAGTGGGGCACGTGGAATCCCGTGTGAATCAGCAAGGACCACCTTGCAAGGCTAAATACTCATGGGTGACCCATAGCGAAGTAGTACCGTGAGGGAAGGGCGAAAAGAACCCCCATCAGGGAGTGAAATAGAACATGAAACCGTAAGCTCCCAAGCAGTGGGAGGAGACTACTAGAAATAATCGCAGGAAATCTTTTGATAACATGGATTCCTATTTCTCAATGATATCCCACGATCAAGACAATTGGCTGAATCCCGTGAAGCCATTGAGTCAATCAAAACTTTGCTTTTGTGAAATCTATACCAGATTACTAGCCGTTATGTTTGTTCTAAATAGTTTCAGAGTCTGGATAATTTCTAGTTCTTACTTCACATCCAGAACTTAAGTTTGTGTGGGTCTTCAATAGGGTATGAACCTTTTAGAAATAAAGTCTGAAGTTCTTCATCTGCTTAATATAAAGTCTGAGTTACTTTTATAGTAAAGTGTGAACTTCTCGATCAGGTTCCTATAAAGCCTGAGATCTTCCTTCTGGTCCTCGTAAAATCTGAGTGTCTAGAATCTGAACTTCTCGATCTAGTTCCCATAAAGTCCAAGATCTTCCTTCTAGTCCTCGTAAAGTTTGAGTGTCCAGAAAGTTTAATTCTCTTGAAATATTGGAATTGCCATTTTCAGAATATATCTATTTGGATTAAAATACTTAGAGTATTTATCATACTTACAAAATTCATATGGACAGTTTTGTCAGCTTCAAAATCTATTAGGAAGTTTCTTAACATGCCAGAACAGAGTTCTCATATGATATGTCTAGAATGGACTAGTTTGAGCAATGATAAGTAGGAACAAAACAAGATAGACACAGGAAGACAAATTAGCTCTGTTTATGTTGTTATCTGTTGTAGATCTGCAACAATACATACTATATTGACCTCCTTAAAACATTGTAGGGAAGTAATACACGAGTACACAGTAAAATTACGGCCAATCATAAACAATGTATTCAAGGCCATGGCATTATCGCTGAATCTGGAGGAGAATTGCTTCCTGAACCAGTTTGGAGAACGAGGGGTGATGTTTGCAAGGTTCAATTATTATCCTCGATGTCCCAGGCCTGATCTTGTCCTTGGCCTCAAGCCACATGCCGATGGATCAGCAGTCACTGTGGTTTTGCCGGACAGAGAAGTGGAAGGCCTCCAGTTCATGCACGATGGCCAGTGGTTCAGAGTCCCCACCATTCCAGGGGCACTTCTTATTAACGTAGGAGATCAAGTCGAGGTCAGTCCAGTACTCGCGTATTTTGAAATTCAAAAGAATGCTTCTGAGGGATATCTATCTATACATTTTATACAAGTTTAAGGTCTCGTAAAGAATGGCCCTGACAGTTTGGCATTGCGGGGGTGAATTTGGTATGTGTTGTAATGCAGATAATGAGCAACGGCATTTTCAAGAGCCCGATGCACAGAGCGGTGACAAACGCAGAGAGAGACAGGATTTCTGTCGTGGTGTTTTGCACTCCGGAGGAAGAGAACGAGATTGGACCTGCTGATGGGCTGATCAATGAGGAAACGCCAAGAGGGTACAAGAAAATCAGGAATTATCCCGAGACTTACTTTGAGTATTACCAGTTAGGAAAGAGACCTATTGATGCTGTCAAAATGTAGCTTCAGGTGGTTATTATTCCACCCTTTGTAAGCACAAATCAGAGTTTTTCACTCCTGATCTATTTGTCTGTTCATCTTATTTCGTTTACCTCATCCAAAGGTAATGACTTTTAGTTGTGTTTTCCTCCTGATCTATTTGTTTGTATTTTTCCGTTTACCTCATCCTAAGGTAATGGGTATAAGGACACTAGAAGTGCCATAACTTTCGTACGGCGCTCACTTGAGTGCTATAACTTTTTTTTCGCTTACTTGAGTATTACAAATTTGAAAAATTGATCACTTGAGTACCATCGACAATTTGCCTAGCTGGAAAATCCGATGTGGACACCGGTCGTCCTATATGGCTTCGCCGGAGTTGACGTAAATAAATTTTCTTTTTTTGAAATTTTTAATCTTTTTTCTTTTTATTTTTCTTTTTCTTTTTCTTTTTCTTTTTGCAAATCCTTTTGCCAATGCCAGCAAGGGTCACCGGCGACCCTCGCCGGCTATGAAGGCCTCGCCTAGATTGGGCGAGGGCCGCCTTACCCTTGGCCGCGAAGGCCTTGGGCGAGGTCGCGAAGGCCGTCACCAGATCTTAAATAGAAGTGTACAACCGGATCGGGTTTACCTAAGAACCGAATTAGATCACCCCAAAAACAAGTTTGGGAATCGATTCCTATTTGAAACGGTCCAGGAATAGGTTCCATTTTTTGGGAACCGATTGGAACCGATTCAATTTCTGGTTCCAAGTGAAGACTCACCCGGAAACTAGACTGACCAAACTAGTTTTTTAATCGATTTTTAGCTAGTGTTAAAAAAAAACCTAGATCATACTATTACTATATTTTGGATTGTTGCTTTTGGTGGATAGTAATTTATATTCCTTATCTTAAGGATTGTTGCTTTTGATGGATAGTGATTTTTATTATTCATTTTTTACTTTGAATCATTTCATTGCTCCTAATATTATTATGCTAGAAAAAAAATGACACCAGAAAAAGGAACAAAAGAAAAAAAGGTTCTTACGCAAGACCCTGGAACCAGATAAAAAAAACAAGGTAGGTTCCAAAATAGATTTCAGGCAAACAGACTAGGTTCCAGATTTCAAAAATTAGGAACTAATTATAACACGATAGGTTTCAAGTTCTAGATCTGTAGCCTACACACTCTGGTACCGATCACCCCTAATCTCATATAAGAACTTTTGGCTGGCTGGCTAATATGTGACTATTCTGGCAAGGGTATTTTAGTAAAAAAATTCTAAATATATTTTTTGATTTTTTTTACTTTACTTTTCTTTTTCTTTTCTTTTTTTTTTCTTTTCCCTCCTTCGATCAGCAATGGCAGGCAAAGGTTGCTGGCCTCAGGCAAGGGTTGCCCTCGCCAACCCTAGCAAGGGCAACCCTTGCCCGGCCTTGCCAGCCCAAGCGAGGGCGTTCCTCATCAATGGCAGGCGAGGGCAACCCTCCCCTAACACTGCCCTTTCCTACGCCAGATCTAGCAAGAGTGGCCCTCGCTTGAGGCCAACAAAAGCAATAGGAAAAAAGAAAAAAGAAAAAGAAAAGAAAAGAACAAAAAAAGGAAAAAGTTCAAAAAAGTAAAGGATGAAAATGCCTTTCAGCCAGCTAGGTTAGGCTCTTCTTTGAGATTAATATGGTCATTTCATAGCCTTATTTGAAAAAACGATGGCACTTCAAGCTCTTATTTGAAATAAGGTCCACTTCAAGCCATTATTTGAGAAAATGAGGCACTTCATACCCTTTTTAAAAATTTTCCCAAAATAAAATTAGAAGTCGATACATTGCTAATCCTAGTGTAATTTGATTAGATTCAATCTAACCATTTGATGGGAGGGTCATATCGGCTCTTTCACCCGACACGAGTGAGTTGGAATGAGTTCGATGCCTGTTCACACATGGGTTATCTCCCCTTGTTACGATATATACATAATTTCTCTCCTTGTTTGGCTGCGGCATGATTGGTTTATAATTTGTTGATAGGAAGGTCGAGTGGTCAAACAATTTGGATGAACTTATTCAATAAGCAATATGATGGTCAGAGAAATATTGCTTGCAGTACAGAAGCATCGTGTATGAAGGTTAAGCACAAATGATCTACTAGGGCATTATTGTAACTCCAAGATAGGTTGGACCACTTTGAATTTTCTAAAGATGTGAACTTGATTGTAACCTTTTTTTCCAAAGATTCGTGACTTAATGAAACTTTCAAGAACTTTAGGGGGGGCCCAACTCCCAAGGCCCCAGCTCTCATTTGAGTCCACTATGGTTAGCTTGACCACGAAGTCGATAATCGTGGACAATCAACAAAAGACTAAACAAAACCAAAGGTGCAATCTTTTTCATTAATCAGGTCAAGTCAAGCTACCATACACATACTAAGTTGGAATCATCACACACACCTTTTGCAATTTTCACGTTCAGTATAATGCATTGGCCTACTTTTGCCTTCACACTGACGAATTGTTAATGCAAAAATAAAAATATATTCATGTGGTAGGAAGGCAACTTTCATTGCTAAACATGAATAATGAATTTCTTCTTTCTAACGGGTCACGTTGACCTCCAGGTTTGGGATGTAATTGGTCTTAAAACTACCATTCCCATGACAGACTGAGGACAACCAACTGTCAACTGACTCCATGGATGTTCCCTCGTTAATTTCCATTCTGGAAAAAACAGACTACATCACAGGACGGCGTAATGGACTCCTGCTGGTGTTCTTCTCCATGTTGGCTTAGATTTGAACAAGCAAATAAACCTTTCCTACATCTAGCATGCTAAATTAAGAGAAGTGCAGGTTTCTAACATACTGAACACAAAAACAGCACTGAGTATAGAGTCTAGAATGGTAACCTCAAAACACCGATTCAAGTTACATATCTCTTAACATAATTCTTTGACGCAATGTGCGTGAAAACAGATGAATTGTTACCTTAGAAGCCAATAAAAATCCCATTTATCTTCAAAGGTACCTCGTAACAGACGTTCATTACAGGAAGAAACTTTAAGCCAAGTTCACTCTGTGAAAGTGTAATATTTACATTGTAGCACAAAGGTGAATGGACCTTTGGCAATCCAGATAGTGGAAAGATTTCATTATAAGCAAAGCAAAAAGAATCACAACAAGAGTTTCAACATCATCTTTTCACAATCCTATCCTAATCAATGATTCTTTCTGAAAATCCTCAGTAAACCACCACTAACATGCAAGCTGATCTAGAGCTTTTAGAGCAGTTACTCCGTTCTACGCACTTTATGTCATGAATGGCCTCCCAGGCAAAAAGAATGGAAACTACACATCTATCACATCTGTACACAGGGGATTATAGGAGCGTAAACTTGAATTGCATCGAAAAACATGTATGCTGTACTTATATTAGGCTGGAAAATGACGACGTTAGCTCATAAGGAATGCTGGCTAGCGGCCCACGTTGGCTTGCAAGCTCGTGTATGTCCTTTACAATGTCGAAGACGGCCTCAGGCTGTGCCAGTTTCAGCGCATTTTCCGACATTTTCTTGAGTTCTTCCATTTTGGTGGTGAACCATTCAGCCACGATTCTGGCCGTTTCTTTGGGACTCCGGGTGAAGACACCGGCTCCATTGTCCACTACATAGGGAACATTGCCCTTTTCCTGCGGTTGCAAATGACAAATAAGCATCCATATTTGCAATTCCGATCTACTAAAGTGAATACACATGATCAGTCACAAACCTGTCCAGGAATGTAGTCATTGAGGATAATTGGAAGGCCTCTGATCAATGCTTCTGAGATCGTGCCAGGTCCGGCCTGGAAAAGGTATTATAGTTATAGATGTAGCAATTTACGTAGAAAGTTCATGTTATAAATTGAACACATATGGAGGAGGAGGAAGACACATAGACCCACTTTTGTTATTATGCAGTCGCAAGCTCCCATCCATTTCTCCATCTGGGTCTCAAATCCTCGTACCTAAATACTAATGTCAGATCAGTTTTTTCGCTCCACAACATTTGTACAACAGCAATTTCTCTTATTAACTCAGAAGCAATAGATCAAGAAGCAAAAGCGATTACCTTAACAGGGATCTTCCACTCTTCCGATTCTAATGTCGATGCG
This sequence comes from Syzygium syzygioides, assembly GCA_031216285.1. Classification (NCBI taxonomy): domain Eukaryota; kingdom Viridiplantae; phylum Streptophyta; class Magnoliopsida; order Myrtales; family Myrtaceae; genus Syzygium; species Syzygium syzygioides. The sequence continues at coordinate 3,355,141 of CM062244.1, forward strand.
AGTGCTTTGTTACGGCCACATACTATGATCAATTGCCCTATTGGCTTCCCAAGTTCTTGATCAAACAATGACTCTCCTAATGCCTTTGCAGTTTTCTTAACTGGGCCCATCCCTTCAGCCCCTCCCATTAATAGAACTGCAGGCAAATTTGGATCCATTCCAAATTCCTTTCTAAGCTCATCCTACAGGTGAATAAAAAGAATTGAGAGTGAAATAAAATTCCGATTGTGTAAGAGAGGAAAGCATGTGCTTCCATAGTCAATAGCAGTCAACCTTTGAAAGAACTGCACGTGCAAAGGATGGCCGAATAGGGAGGCCAAAAACACGCGTTTGGGACTCCGTAAGGCCATCTAGCAAAGCCCTTTTGGCTACCTCTTGTGAAGGACAGTAGCATCTATTTACTCCAGGATGAAACCTGAAATAAGTTTTTGGAAATAACAAATTACATAACAGACGATTAGTCGGAAGCCATAACTGAGCAATGCATCTTTAAAGGCAATAATATGGACAAACCATGTAGGATGACATGTGTTAAGATCCGTGATTACGGTCACGAAAACAACTTTCTTCTGAAGGTTTTGCCACTTGAGAACCCAGAGAGGAACATGCTGCATCAGAGGATGAACACTAATAATGATGTCTGGCTTGTATTCCATCAGACCAGCCTCCACCTCCCTTCAATCGGAAAATTGAACGCATCACAAAACAGGAAAGCAATATTATTAATGCGGTATTGTTCTAGGCATATTACAAATCTATTACGACCGCGTTGCCAGCATCAAAATCAAGTCATTTCAGGTGACATAAAGAGCCTTCTTTTTTTCATTTTTCCCTGAAAAAGTTAACAAGCATTTAGTGATTCGTTAATATGGAAATAATTGCTCATCCTGAAAGTTGAGAAAGAATCATGACAGCTTAGTGAATGATGATGGACGGTAAAAGCAACTATGCATTGCTGACCTAACTCGAGTATCTCAGCATATAATAACCCACTTGCAGATTTTTATAAACCTCCCTGACACCGGTAGATCTATATACCCTCGGTTTTTGCAACAAAGTAGCAGAACAGAAGGAAAAACAAGGAAGATCCAAAAAAATAAAAAATTTAACATACTTGGCGTAGTAAGCTGCGATTGCAGCGAGGTATAGCGAGTGAATCCAACGCGGAGATGTGCTGTGAAAAGCAACATTCCACAGCTGTACATGCTTCACCAAGAACTTGTATGATTTCTCCATGTTGTTCAAAGGCCAGCCTGTATATTCTTTCCATACGTCCTTCACAAATATCTGAAATCATAAACAAGAAAGAACCCATCAAGAAAAGCAATCCGAGAAAGCTAAAATCTTTTGAAAGACTTCAACAACTTATGATGAGAACAAAAATATGAAAACGGATCAAATTCACTCAGGCAACAAAACCAAGATGATCAACCGAAAGAGTGAGCGTATTTCAAAATTAATTAACCTAGAAAGACATTAAAATTGGAAGACTGAACAAATTTCAACACTACTGATGCAAATTTCAAGATCCAAAGTCGACAAAACCAAAATGATCAACCCAGGAAGACATAAAAGAAAGAAAAAACAAAGTCAAATCAAACTCATAAAGCTTACCCTGTACTCATCCCCGAACTCCAACCGAAAGGCGTCGCGAATAGCCTCCGCCGACGCGCGGTGGCCGCCACCCGTGTCGCTCATCAGGATCAAGACGTTCTTCGTCCTCTCGGCGCCAATCTGCACGAGCTCCATGCAATCCTCGTCTTCCTCGAAGTCATCGTCCCCGAACTCGGGCGACGACCTCTTGCGGCGGAAGTTGCCGCCGCCGCCCTTGTCGCCGCTCTTGAAGAAATCGCGGGCCTTCCTCTGGAACGCCCTCTCTCTGGCCGCCGTCCCCTTCCTCGGAGACGCCACGGACATCACCATGTCCACCCACACCCAACCCCAAAAGCTCGAAACTTTAACCGATCTTCCGGAAAATTCGAACAACTTGGGACGTACCCACCAACCAGTATGGCCTGAAAGATGGTTTTCGGGAGAATTGAGGTTGAGACTTTCTTGGGGGCGTGGCGTTTACTTGAGCGAAATGGGGTTGAACGTAAGAAAGGTTCGATCTTGGGGTCGCCCAACAGTTTTTATGCGTGTAATTTTCACGGAGAGGTGGAGTCTTTGGGCGTCAGATCAGATGGGCATTGGTTTGGGAATGTCCACAAGGGAAGATTCGGATCTTTTCTGATTGATAAATAGCGTGTGATTTCGAGGGTAGTTTTCAGCGCAACTGGGGAAGAAGAAGAAGTTTTGTTGGGGCTTTGAGCAGTCGAGCAGGTTACTGTTTTTCTTTTTGCTGTCGAGTCCTCCTACTCTTGGGTATTTGCTGTCGTGTTGTCGAACTGTCAATTGCGGTTGGTAGTTGAAGAGTGGCCAGTTTGTTTCGGCCGCCGACTGTTTTTGTCCTGGGTTTGGGCGTGCCTTGTGTTGTGACTTGCGAGCGTGACATCCTCTTTCTTTTCTTCTCCCTATTTTGGTTTGTCCTTTTTCGGGGTCCGTTTCGATTGGCTGAGAGCGATTGGGACGTGGTAAAACCGACTCGTTATTCGAATCATAACACGTTTAGCTCGAACTGACTTTGCAAAATCCATCAACAGGGCATTATTCGATGTACATAAATTGAGGCGATTTACCCGTATAAGTAGAGTTTAGTCGAATAGAAAATTCGGTTTATTCATATCATCAAAAAGTTTTTTCTTATTGTATTTCATTCTATTTAGCAAGTCCATTTTGTTCCGTCTTTTCAAGTAGAATCGACGATCAGTCCAACCGGAGATCTAATCGGAAGATGATGCTCGTGTTTTACTTGCCCAAACATCTTTACATGATGCATTATCGAACTCCCCTGGACCCGATCAAGTCCTTAAACTGTTTCGTCTACACTCTAGGACTTTAAAATTCGAGGGTATTCTTTAGGGAGATGGCCATGCGGGCAACCGCATGTTAAAATAAGGAACGTGCTGCTGGACAGGCAATGCGACCCCGATCGGAAGCTTAGACTTCCTCTGCTTTGATGAGGTACCCTCGGCTCCCGTATAATTAATTTCCGATAAAAAGGAAAATTTATTTTACTCATGATTCTTGGCAACCCTTTTTATTTTGTTCTTCTATTCTCTCACGTAACATTATTTCTAGCATGCCTGTTGTTCTTATTACTTTGTTCTCCTTGTCCACATGAATTTAATGAAATTTTATATAAAGCCTACATCAATTGGCAACCAGAGAACAATACTCAATTGGGTAGGTGTCTCGTCCAACTTTTTCGACCCCTTTTGATTGCAATGTACTGTGGCACAACCATGAACTCCATCTATCAGACAGAATTTGGTTTAGGTATCGTTACCGAGTAAAGCTCTAAAATGATATATTTATAATAAATTTACTCACAAAATAATTTTTTGATTATAAAAAATTAAAATTAGTACACCTTAGTTAGATTTACCACAAACTAATTTGTGGAACCTCAAACTGATTTATTTATAGCAAATTTACCATCCACTATATTAATATCACGAAAAACCATAAAATTGTATACTTATGACAGAAGAAGGGTAAAATCTCAAATTAGTATACCCATCAATTACCATGTATCATTCAACTCAGAAATTTGACTGTAAAATTTAACGGATACTAATAGAGGGTAAAATTATCACAAGTATATAAGTTTGGAATTTTTCATGATTAAAAAACTAATTTTGAATAAATTTGTCATAAATATATCAATTTAAGATTTTTTTTGTGGTATCAATTTTTTTTTTAATAGCTATCACATTAATTTTGATGGTACCCCCATCGTGCACAATAACTGTGCAAAAAAGGGGGAACCAAAAACTCAAAAAGACTTGGAATTGTGTGCGGACTAGTACGAAACTTTGCGTGAAAGCACGAACCTCAAACAGAGATTGATTCCTTAACGATGCTCTGTACATGTTTTGCTTATTTAACACGCAGTAAAAAGAATAAAAAAAAGAGATTATCCATTTCCGAGTTCCAACTGTCGAAGCAGCAGATCAATAGGTGTTGACCGAAAGCCTTCTTGATCTTTTACTGGTTTCCAAGATGGTATATGCTCCGTGGAGTGCCCGCATCACATTGATAAATGGATTTAAGCAAAGCCAATAGAAAAAAAATAAATTTTCATTAATTTTCATTAAATTGAATTAATATCACAAAAAAATATAAACCGGTACATCTGTGATAAATAGAGGTTAAAACTCCAAATTAGTATACCCATCAACTACCATGTGTTATCCAACTCAATAATTTGAAAGTAAAATTTAACTAAAATTAATTAAAAGTGAATTTTTCACGGGTGTACTAGTTTGAGATTTTTGGTAGTCAAAAAATTAGTTTTAGTGTAAATTTGTCACGAGTGTATCAATTTAAGATTTTTCTTGATGTTAACAAAAAAAAAACACACATACACAGAGAAAACGTACGACCATTTTTTCAATCTGGCCATAGCAATTTCAAATTCATCTAACCATTAAAGCACATACGAGTTTTTATATTTGTGGATTAGTGTTAGGACAAGCTTTTTATCTAAATCAAATCGTGCTTATTGAGTTGTGATTCAGTTTTGATCAAGTAGAGATAATAAAACCAACGGATTTATAGAGAAAGATGCTCGCGAAATACTCCGCCTTTGGGTCGAGAACTTTCGCGAGTTATTTTGCACGAAAGAAAAAAATTGACCGTAAAATGGACGGAAAAATCAATTTTGCAGGCAAAGAGAGAGAGAGAGTAGATTGGCAGGGGGAGCCTGGGCACAAGACCAAAATTATTTCGTGGGTCATGAACGTAAATACTACGAAAATCAGGGCGCTAGAGGAAATTGCTCTTTGGCCCCCTAGTTTTGCTTTCATGTTCAAAGTGGGGGACCCAATTCTTAATTCTTTTCTAAGGGGCCCTGTTGAGACAATTGGGGCCAATTGGGGCAAGTTGAGCTGGACAACAGCGCACAGTCAGCGGGTCTCTGTGAGGAATCCACATGATTGCATGATTTCGCACTGTAGTTTTGTAGGTAGAGGCAGAACCATTGACCTTTTATTACCAAACATTATAATAATGGGATTATTGCATTGAAAATCTCTAAACATATCACGAAAGTGCAATTAAATTCTAAAACTTTCAAAAGATGCAGTAAAGTCCTAAATCTTACCACGAAAGTGTAATTTAATCCTAAAACTTTTTAAAAAGTGTAATCAAGTCCTAAAACTTATCAAATTGATTTAGTCAAGTCATTCTGTTAACGCTTTTTGAAATTTTTAGATTTTGATGACATTTTCGCGATAAATTTAGGATTGGATTGCACTTTTTGAAAGTTTTATAACTTAATTATACTTTCGCTATAATTTTTAAGATTGAATTGTACTTTTTGAAATTTTTAGGACTCAATTACACTTTCGTGATAAATTCTATGACTTAACTGCACTTTTTAAAAATTTTAGGACTCAATCATACTTTCTTGACAAGTTGTAAGACTTCCGGTGCACTTCTCCATATAGTAAATAGAAAGTACCAAAAACATACATGAATTTTCACCTCATATACTGTTTGCATATCGCTATTTTTTAAAATATCACTTCACACTTTGAACAAAATCCCACATTAAAAAGACTAAATTGCTCTCTCTTTACAAATATTCAAACTTCCAAATGCTCACAAGCCCTAACCTCAATTGCCTCACACCTTCAACACCGATCCCCACCTACCACCACCCCTCATTGCCAACCGTCGACTTGCCACCCCCGACCATTGTTTGTCACCGAAGCAATCTCCACCTCCAACACCATTGACCACCTCTCTTTGCCTTTTTCATGCTCCCCTCTCTTTGAACTCTCTTCTTCTTCATCGATTCTCCTAGGAGGCCGTGGAAGACCTCTCAAAGTTGTCCACGGTCTCAGCTGCGGCTCACGACCTCAACCATTGCCATCCATGACCTAGGCGTAGGATTTCCTAGGATAAATTTTATACAAAATAGACGTCATGGCAATATCAATTGTCAAACACCACCTTTTGTTCACATTAGGTTTCAATTGAAAATATATATATATATATATATATATATATATATATCATTTTAGGAGTCTAATTCGAATAAAAGTGGTGCATATACAATCCAGGGAAAAAATCACTAAAAATCTTAAAGTATACCCATTGTGACACATTTATGATAATCAAAATTCTAAACGTGTATCTGTATAACACATTTACCTTCCTTTAAAGTTTTGTCAATAAAAATTATTCAAAATCTCTAAAAAGCAAACACTGTCGATACAACATCTATGTGGTTTAAGTAAAATAAAAACGACTCATCTAGTGATACATTGACAAAGGGTAAATGTGCTATGTATCTACAAGTTTGTGATGAATGTGCCCCAATGTACATAATTTAGAGTTTTCGGCGTAACAAAAAAAACATTTGAGAAAAAAGTACCGTAATGAACATAGTTTGGAATTTCTTTTTTAGCTTTTGGCCTAGAATCTACATAGGGACATGAATTCGTCGTACGTGGGAAATGCAATCTCAGGCAGTACATCTTCTGTTGTTGTTGAATGATGGAACGGAATCGCGGCGCGCCATCGGCGACGCTTCCGCGCGTCATCCGCCCCCCAGCCTTACGTCCCATCCCCCATCCCATCTTTGCCGGTCAACGCCACGAGGTCTTCGAGAGAGAGGACACGCCCAATCACGCGCGTCCAACACCTGGAAAAACTCCGGTTGGTGGGGGGCCCACGCCCCTTCGCCACATCGGACGGTCCAAAGGCGATGACTTGACCCCGCGAGATCATTTTCTCTTTCCACCCTTTTTAGCCCGCCCTCGTACGTTCGAGGGAATTACATGTTTGCTCTTTCGATTTGTGCTCTTTCTTCAACGTGGTCTTGAAAATAAATCATCGAAATTTGCAGAAATTTTTCTCGTCGAGGTCTCGATATTTGGTTCTTGTAAATTGAACCGTATTTCTCCATCTAGAACTAACAAAAAATACGGCGATATAAGAAAAATTAAAGCCATCTTTAACGTTTATTTATATATATTTTAATTTTATATGTATGTATGGTGCCCGTTTCATATGAAAATATGATTTAATTATAGGGGTACGTACGATAAGTGTCTTTCTCATTGCCGGGAGTAGCTTTATTTATTCCGTAATAGGAAAAAGGAGGTGTATTTTGGAGTAGAAATGGCTTGTTACACATGCTTTTGTATAAAAAGAATTATCTAGTAACTTTTAACTTGTTAAAAACCATTGTTTGGAAGGACTTCTTTAATGCATTTTTAACTTTTATAAATCCTTCGAAACTTATGTTTCAACTTTTTAGTTTGAAAGATTTGAAATCCGTCGAAATAATGGAACACGAATTTATAGAGACGTATAAAATTTCTTTCAAAACCCAAAGCTTCATTCAAATTTTGGAGAGAACGATAAAAGCAAAACTTACAAATAACTAATTACCGTAAATGGAAAAAAGCTCTAAAACTGTAATTTGTCATATAGAAAGATAAATCAGGATTATTTAGGACTTGTTTGTTTGGACTATTCGAAAGTAAAATTCCGAAACACTCTACATGATTTTATATGTCGATATTCGGATATTTCAACAGAGTCCAAGTGTTTAATAATTAGGAAAAGCTAAAATGCATAAACTGATTAACCCTTTTCTCTTTTAGACCCTGCCACAATCATTAATGGCGCTCTGCACTAACAATCCCCTTTTCCATACCAATAAACTATTCACAAAACCTTTTCCCCTTTCATTCAGAAAAAAAAACCTTTTTCCCTTTGAAAAAAAAAAGAAAATTACAAAAATAGTATTTAAACTTTGATTTAATATGCTATATGGTCTATAAAATTTTAATTTATTCAATATAATCTATAAATTTTGACCCAATATGTAATGTGATTCTTAAACTTTTAAATTACTTTTGGTACATGTTCAATTTAGTTCATGAACTATATAAAAATATTCAATATAGTCCATAATCTTGAATGCTCAATTAATGGAACGATTACATCGAACATTTTGATATTGTTCAAAGATTATAAGATTTAGGATTACATTGAATATTTTCATATACATTAAACATCTACCAAAAATTTAAGGACCACATTAATTAAATTAAAAGTTTAGGGATTATATTAAATATTAAATTAAAATTTAGAGATTATATTGAACAAATTATATATTAGATCAAAGTTCAAAATATGTTTGTTTGTGTTATTATTCCGAAAAAAAAAGAGAATCCAAAAAAAAAAGGGAAGAAAAATGGGAAAAAGACAACCTACAAAGTAGACAGCAGCAGCAACAGGAAGCCCCAAACCACAGTGAAGCACTAAATAAAAAGTTTCGGACACTAGCACGGCATAGCACAGCACAGCACACCACAACACTCCCCTCTGATTCCCTCCAACATCCTCAATGGTCTCTCGCGATCCCAGCCGTTGATTCCCGCCCGACGCCCACCCTGATCGATGATCCTTATGATCCCCTCCACATCTAGGGTTTCCTCCGCCACCACCACCCCCGCCCTCCCCGCCACCACCCCTTACCATGTCCTCTCCGATCAACCACCACCACCCCCGCCGCCCCAGCCACCCCAGCCCCGGCCACCGCCCGATCAACGGCCAGATCCCCGCCCCGCCGTGCTGCCCCCACCTCGCCGACTTCCGCGCCCGTAACGGGTCCAAGCCCTTCCGCTTCCTCCAGGACTGCCTCCGCGTCAAGCCCCCCGGCGGCCGCGCCGCCATCCGCCGCGACCCCTCCGAGGTCCCCCGCTGCGGCGCCTGCGGCGACGCCGCCCGGCCCCGGCTCTACGCGTGCATGGCCTGCGCCGCCGCGTTCTGCCACGCGCCCCCGCTGGGCCCCTCCCACGCGGCGGCGCACGCGGCGGCGATGTCCCCCGGCCACGAGATCGCCGTCGACGTCGACCGCGCCGAGCTGTTCTGCTGCGTGTGCCGCGATCAGGTCTACGATCGCGACTTCGACGCCGCCGTGGTCTTGGCCCAGACCGCGGCTTCCACTCTATCGACCTCCACCAGCTCCTCCGGCGGCTCCCGGGCGGTGGTGGCCCCGGAGAACCTGCGCAAGCGGCGGAGAGTTGACTACCGGCCGTGGTCGCCGGACCCGCGCGAGCGGGCCCTAATGGGGAGCTGCTCGAGCCCGCTCGAGTCCGTTTCGACCTCGGAGTTGCCGCGGGGCTTGCGGGGGCTCAATAATTTGGGGAACACTTGCTTCATGAATTCGGTGTTGCAGGCATTGCTGCACACGCCCCCTTTGAGGAACTATTTCTTGAGTGACAGGCACAATAGGTACTTCTGTCAGAAGAAGAATGGGGTTAGTGGAAATGCGAGCAGGAGAAGTGTAGATGGTGCGGCTTCTGATGGAGGCCATGGGGGCAAGAATGGCAGTTTCTGTTTGGCTTGCGACATGGACGCCATGTTCTCCGCGGTGTTTTCAGGGGAGCGGACGCCTTATAGCCCCGCGAAGTTCTTGTACAGGTCTGTGAATGCGGAGGGAATTGCTTTTCCATGAATTTTTTCGGGGTAAATGTGGATGCTTGATGGTTTGTAATCGGTTTGTAGAAGCACATGGAGGTTGGACATTGTCCAAGAGGCTCTGTAAATTTTTCTTTTGTGGCCTAGTGGCTGTGAAGATATGGAAGTTGTCTGAGCAGTGCATGTTCTGCTATATTGTTAGTATGATGGACTTTACCTAATTTTACAATTGCGTTTTGGCCTTCTTCATGTCGTAGCTTAGCTGCACCATATTTTTGGCAAGTGGAAATTTGGAAAATTATAGAGAGTACCCCTTATCAGATGTGCTCTCAAAATTTAGAACTTACCATTTGACGTAGTGCTGTGTGTCTTTTGTATTTTCAAGTGTCTTGGAAAGCAGTGTTTCTGATTTTAGTAAATTTAACCAGTGGCCCTAGGGGCATTTGTTAAAAAGGCCTCTAAAAATTATTTTCTTTGATTTACTACTTTTGTCTACTGGCTTTTCTGAAAATGGCTGTGGACATAATGGATAGGCATCTTTTCCTTATTCTTTTGATGCATGCTTTTGTCAAGTTCCTTGTTGATCATCAATGTTGGACTGAGACTTTCTTAACTGTTCTATCTAATTGACTTAGAGGAAATGTGCTTTATACTTTTTGATTGATTTGGTTATCCCACAGTTGGTGGCAACATGCAGCTAACTTGGCAAGTTATGAGCAGCAGGACGCACATGAGTTTTTCATTTCCATGCTTGATGGGATCCATGAGAAAGTGGATAAGGATCGACGCCGGCCGCAGAGCCAAGGTAAATTTTTAAAGGCATCACATTAAACCCTGTTTCATCCAATCTCCATTTTTTACAGGAAGTATCAGGAGTCTGCTGTTGCTGAGGACAGAGATCAAGATGTTATTAACATTTTCTCTTGGGTCAGTGGTTCAAGTGGGCTTGTTTGTTTGTATAATCATGTTAAATTATGTAGGATCACGCTTGTTCTGGGTTATTACCTTTCTGGCATTTCCCAGCCCTAATAATTTTGAGTCCCTTGGGAACATTCATTTTGTTCTAGTGTCATGCTTTCTTTGTGGCATCTCAGTCAGGTGATTCAACTCTATCAATTAATATCTGTGGGTCTTTATATTCGGCATGTGTTAGCCTCTAGTTTCAACTTTTCTTTCAAGTTATTCCATGGTAGAACTTATTATTTGTTCCATCACATGGTAATTTAATGCATCTACAATCTCTGTAGACAACTGCTTTTCTGTGCAAGTGCGCTCTTTGTGTCGTGTTTAACAGTTGTGTTTGTACTCTAAAATATGTTCTGTTGTGACTTGTGATGCTGTTGAGGAACTTTTATCTTTACGAATTGTGGATTTGCAGATATCTTTAGAATTACGCTAATGCATTATTACAGGGAGTGGAGATTGCTGTATTGCTCACAGAGTATTCTCTGGTATCTTACGCTCCGATGTCATGTGCATGGCTTGTGGTTTCACATCTACAACATATGACCCTTGCTTGGATATTTCTTTGGATTTGGAGCAAAACCAACGTGGTTCTGCGAAGGCAACATCAGCTAAGTCACATCACTCCTGCAATGGCGAGGCAGAGTGCATGAATTCAAGCCAGAACTCTGGGATACCGACCTTGATGAGCTGCTTGGACCGATTCACAAGACCCGAGAGGCTTGGTTCGGACCAGAAGTTATTCTGCCAACAGTGTCAGGTGAGTCAGGAGTCTCTCAAGCAGATGTCCATAAGGAAGCTCCCATTGGTCTCTTGCTTTCACATCAAAAGATTTGAACATTCTTCCATGCGGAAGATGTCGAGGAAGATCGACCGATATCTGCATTTTCCATTTTCTTTGGACATGGCTCCTTACCTGTCTTCTTCCATTTTGAGGAGAAGATTCGGGAACAGGATTTTCCCTTTTGATGGGGATGAACCTGATGCATCAAACGAGTTCTCCTCAGAATTTGAGCTGTTTGCTGTTGTCACTCACGCTGGTAGATTAGACGCGGGCCATTATGTGACTTATTTGCGTCTGAGCAATCAGTGGTACAAGTGCGACGATGCTTGGATTACCCAAGTGAATGAGAACATTGTGAGAGCAGCACAAGGGTACATGATGTTCTATGTCCAGAAAATGCTTTATTATAGAGCAAGTGATAAAATGGGGGCTTCATGATAGCCTTCGGAAATTGAAATACCAGTTGCTGATGCTGCATTATGCGTGTCATAAGATATTTTGCACTAAATTGCTGGCACTCGGGATCAATATGCGGAATAAAGCGAAGAATAGTGCTGCAGTTGCTGCTTCATCTGTGAACTAAGCTTTAATGAGTTGCTCCAGCTAATTGATGAATGCCAGATGGCTCTCTTCCACCGGGTCAAACATCCGTCGGGAAATAATCTGTAATCCTACTTTGGAGCTATGCTGAGCCTAATTTTATTTGGGGTGCCTCAGCGGATGAGGGAATTGCTTAGAGAAGCCTGCGGAGTTATTTATGCATTAATTATTTCAACTTTCCCCCCCTAATTTTTCCTGCTTGTCCAAGTATTGATGGTGGGTTGATTCTTTTTTTGACATGGATCCTCGCGAAGGTTGATGCTTGGAGGTGTGGGTTCTTTCCGGTATGCTCATTCCTTGCATTCCATATTGTACTTGTATTGGGATTTTTTCAGCTTCAGAGCTTTCTTGGGGAGGCGCTTCATATTCATTTCTTGAAAAGGAAATGTCGGGAATGTTATGCCAGAGATTTTGTATGTCGTACTTGTTTTGAGCAAAGAGAAATCATAGTATGACTTATTACACCTTTACATTCTCGATAGTGTTCTCTTGCCATCATGATTTGGTCTGACTATCAAAGTACATAAACGACAACCTGACTTTGGCGAAAAAAAGTAGTCGTGACCTTCAATTCAAATGCTACAATCTGAATGAAAAGCAGTACGACGCATTTAACTTTATGAACTGCATGCAGGATCGAAGAATGAAAACTCAGATCGCTGTTTTTTCAGTTCTTTTAGATGTTGTTGGATCTACAAGGTAGACTTTTTGTTCTCTGGCTTTAGGCAAGACAAATGTTAGAACGATCTCTCTAGCTGTAGCATAAGCCCAAATCTTCCTGAATACGAGTACTAAATCACCAAGTTAAGACAAAACTACCCAATACCACTGAAGAAGCTTGTTCCGTATGGATAGAGCCAAGTGAAACCTTACAGAATGAAGAGAAACTAAACGCACAGTAAGAAAGAGACCGACTTAAACAGAAATGGAAAAGGGAATGATGGATGGACCAATGTAATAACTGCGAAGGTGTGTGCATATTGGGAAGGTGATAGCTTAAACTAAACTGCACGCCAAAGAAGAAAACGATACTTTAAACTAAACTAGTGAACTAATGGTTCAGTTGATGCTTCTGAAACCCATCATTCATCCAGGAATTCGCAGTCCATCCTCCTCAAGTACAATTTTTTGCCCGAAATGTCATATCCCACGTTATAGAACTGCTGAGCATTCATTCCTATCACGGAGTAGTCGTCGGGATTTTCCAACATTGTCATGCAGAAATACGTCGGTGAAGATTGAGTAAACAAGCTCTCTGCCTCTAATCCCAGCTCCGCACCGCCACTGAAATGAAAAGTGACGGCGGGAAATCCCTTGGTGTCATTGTTAACATCACCTATAAAGCACATCGCATTGGGTTCTTCATAGGGCTTGAACCAACTTTTCAGTTCCGTCATATCTCTTACTGCGTTGGCAAGCTCCTCGTACGCACGTTGGATTAAAACACTACTCTCTCCTCCCGAGTCAATTATGACGCCACCTTTTCCTGAAGCTCTTCGCTCAAATGCAGCTCTAGGAATATTAAGCATAGCTCCTCCTAGACTTATCCCTTCCAGAGTGACAAAGTAAAATCCTTCATATACGTATAGGGTGTTGAGTCTCCCTCAAGGATGGCCCCTTCCCCTAAAATTAACTGGCTGTATCCATAAGAAGGATCCTTAACTTTTCCAACACAATAGGAGAATTTGCCTCCTAGTTATGTAGCTAGAGACAACTTATTATAATTTAGTCCAACCACTCCCATAACTGTGTCGGGTTTCTCCCCACTCTTGTGACTGCACCCGAAGACAGCATTTGGTATGGTGAGTAGCCCTTCATCGGAAGTGTTGAATATGAGTGACTCTCTGGCAAGTATCCCTTCTGTTGGGCGTGCGCCTGCATATTCTACCTCAAATTTGCAATTGCGGCGCTCATCACATTTTGGACGATGTAAAGCCTCACAATATTCTGACAGGCATGATACTTTTGTATATGTTGATGATGTGCTAGGATCGTATATTGGGATGGAGGCTCGAGCACAATTTTTGCAAGGAATGCATTGAACCCAGAGAAGGGTGCTTCCGGTGCCCATGACTGCAAGCACTGGGTGAGAAGTGTCTTTTATGTAAAACTCTGCAAAGAACACGCCCACAGAGGTTTTTGCACGTAGCTTTGCTTGAATGTTGTCTGAGCACGACGCATTTGCCTCGCAGCTCTTCATCTTTTGCTCAATAATGGCAAAGCGTGCGGCAGAATTTTCTAGAGCAAACTTGGCACGATGAATGTCAGTATGATTAGGGTCATAGAATGGTGACCGGATGGAATTGCGATGGATCAGTTTTGCCACCACCCTCTTCGGCATGCTACTAGCACCGATGCTTTTGGTGGCATTGCTGTTGGTCACAATAATGCTCAACATAAAAAGAGTAGTTCGTAGGGTAGCAAAAGAAGAATTTGGTAAAGCGAAGCCATATGTAGCAGTGGAATAGTCTGGTGCTTAATATTGGATTATCTCTGCAATTGTCGGTAGAGTCTCCCTTAAAAAAGATTTAAATAGATGAAAGAGGGCTCAAGTAGGTGAGACATGAAAAGGAAACTGGAAAATTTGTGGCTATGTCATATTCTTTAACTCAGATGATCGATAGTTTCCTTACCAATAAAGATACGTGAATAACCAGCCTTCACGACAGGAAATTTGCATGAACTCACAAAGCCATGGCAGACCCATGTTCTCAAATTAAACATGCGAGTAAAATTCCGTAAACCCCAGGGCAACCTCTGGTGGTTTGGTTGTTTCCAAGAATTACTTACTGGCCATACCATCTGAGTATTTCAATAGCAAGATGCCCATGTGCTGCAAGGGTCTAAGATTATATTTGTTGATGGGTGAATGAAGTTATTGCAGAGTTTGATATCATTTCTTTTTTCTCCTCCATTTATCTTATTTGATTAGTTAATTCTGTTTTTCATCCGCTTCTCCAATTCTATCTAATCTGACATCTGTTATCTAACGATAGCTTTTTCTCTCCCCTTTGCATGTACGTGCGTAAATGGCTCAGGTACTCCTTACCAGGAAAAGCTCGTTTGTTACAGAATAGAGTTGGTATTATATTGCACTAAAGGCAGATGTATTGAAGATGAGTAGCGTATGATTCTTTTCACCTTTCACTATTCTGTCACATGCTTCCTACTTTCAATGAAACTTCTTAATTTCGATCTTTATTTTTCAGTTTTTTCCTTGAAAATTACTTTGTATAAACATGTGCAAATGCATTAAAATCTTTTCACAAGCTAGTCGCAAAATTACTTTGTATTTTACAACTTTCTTAGCCTTGTATTCGAAGTTTGATTGCTTGGGTTTCTTCCATATATACAGAATGGTAAAAAAATTGAATTTTTCGATTGATTCTTCTAAGAATTTACTGAGACACACGAGCTGTTGATTCATTTTTTGTAATGTCCACGCTGCTTAAAATGCAAACTGCAGAAGCAAATATAACCGTCGACTAATGCTAAAGAAAATAAAACTCGTTCGGAGATTTGGTTTACAAAGGGATGTGCCTGCTTAACTGCTCATACATGGCTTACTTGGGTGACTTAAAACAATATTGTAAATTGGTCATGCCATACCTAATCCTACTCATGGTCACTCAGGCATAGCTGAAGCTGAAAAGTTTATGCCAAGAGAAAAAAGCATGACTATATGAATTTTAGGATTTATCTAATCCATTCAATAGTTTGGGAAATTGAATAGAATTCTCACAATTCCAGTTTTCAGTTGCATCCAGCTTAAGCCTGTACAGACTAAGTATGGAAATTAGTGAAGGGTATCTTATTTCAAGAAAGATGCTGCTATTGTAAAACCAGTTCAAATTAACATGGAAGATGTTTAGGCCACTTGGCCAGAAAGGACAAAAATAAAAAAGAAAGCAATCCTATTTATGTAAATTTGGCTCATTTGAGGGTTAAAATTTGTAACTTCAGTTCATATGATCGTTAAATATTCAGGGAAATCAGTTTCCAAAGTGAACCACATGAACTCAAAGTGAGTTTAGGGAACTGTCCCATGAACATGTTTAATTTGGCTAGACGGTCTTTTATGGAAACTATAGCTCCTATGTATTTCAAAGGATTGTAGTGAATTTGCATAATTTGCTACCAATAATTCTAATGGATAAAATGAGCTAGAAACCGTACTTCCTCATCTTGACCATAAACGCCACTGCTGTTAAAATTCTGATGCCAGCCTCTCTCGTATAAGAATGAAAAAAGGGGGCTCCTAGCAAAAGCAAGAATGCAAGAATATACGTTAGGCACCTTGCAATTAAATAACATGGTGGGTTAATTGAGCAGAAAAGTATGACCTGAGAATGAGGAAATTGCAAAATGACCAAGTATTATTCTCAATAGGTGCAAGGAAGCTAGCACATCCATCCTTGGGGAATGGAAATCTTCTATTTCTTATGTGAATATCCGTGTCATCACACGGTTAATTCAGCAGTTAAAAAGTATAAAGTCATTTCAAATTATGGCACAGTCAACTAATAAGCATTATGGAATTTATAATTCCAAAGTTCCCTTCCAGCTTATATGAACTTCGACAAACCATAGAGGAATCTAAACTTGCTGCCTATAAAAGAGAGGACTCGATTATCACAGTTTGACAAATGAGTATAGACTGGCTCTCTCTCGCCTGCTTTCCACACCGACCAAGTGAACATAACTTCATATAGGGAGTAAAAGAGCAAAAAAGGTAATTAAAAGGTAAAGAAAGAAGATGACCTTAATAGTGCAAAAGGTAATCAACGATGATTATTCCATAATTCAAGTTGAAGTGGCCTGGTCGTAGACCACAGTTAACGATACCTGAATAGTTCTGTCCGCGGTGGCTTCACTCTGATGTAGTCCCCTAAAGCAGCAGTAAGTTACCTAAATCAGAAAATGACTTATTGCAATTATCACAGTTAAAACCAGACCTATCCACAGCTTTCCTGAACATTTTGAAGTTATCAGTCAGACCTAATCCCATCAAAGCATAAATGCAGAATCGGTTGCCTAAATCAGAAAACATGTTCCAGAACTTAAAAGTTTAGACCAGATGGGCCTCTTCTTTTCAAGGGTTCATAGCATCGGGCACGAAAATATCTCAGCCTCCAAGTTTGATCTTTCTTAGTTCCCGAGTCCTGAGAAATGAGAATTCTGATTCACTCACAAGCATATAAATGAAAGAAAGAAAGAAAGAAGCTGGCACAAAAGGCTGTCGGTGCGGGCATATATCCCTAAAAATGACGTCTCAAAAGAGTTCAGTAACTGTTGGCCACATAACTGAAGGAAAAAGATCTGTCATTTAAAGACTAGAGATCCAGCACTAAGACGGTTCAGCTGCAGCAGATTCATTAAAAGGAAAACAACTTCTTTGGATGGCTCCATTACAGTTATCATTCGTAAATACATCATAAACTAATTGCTACATTACAGAAATGTCTCTACTTGCCACTCAACCCTCGAAACTAAAACACAGAAAATGAATTGGACTTCCTAGTTGACACACCAATTCAAGAGGCAGTAAAAAGTCCTTCCTTTCTAAGTTGATGTTGCAGCTCTTTTAAATTCCAAACATTTGCAATTACGTAGTATAATTCTGGTGAAGTGATAAATCGAGATGAGTTCAATGTATTATTGTCAAATCACACTCATTGTGGACTAATAAGGTTTAAACAATCAGAAAGTGACCACGTCACAAAATCAGATTAACTATCTTGAAGAGCTGCCACGGGGGAAACACAAACAGAAAAATGCTGCAGTATTCAGACAGTAAGGCTCAATCAAAGTTTTTACTTGTTAGGTGTCTGGCTCTGGGGTTGTTCCTTGACAGTTCATCTTGTCATTCTCGTTACAGTTCACTTCTTTTTGAAGGATAAGAACGCGAGAATTACAATAAGACAACACTAGAGCATACATAGCAACAGTATATCAACAGCCTAAAAAATACTGTTTAGCATGAACTCGGTGAAAGATAGCTGGTGCATGGAAGAGGAAGCCGTGGTCATCAAGATCGTTGCAGAGCATGGCGTCTCTGTTTTGTGATCTGGGTCTCTTGTTCATTAGTTCTTCTTTATCGTAGTTTGGCTGTTGGGTGATATTTGTTTGTTCTCACAAGTGTCTAGTATGCGAAAATGCTGGCTCAGACACTGTACCTTGGGGACTCCTTAGAAATTTTGCGATAATGTCTCAAAACTCGCATCTTTGCTTCTTGTTTTCCCCAACAATAGGAAAAAGGACAAAAAGAGTTCTCTTTACTTCTTCTTCTAGATGCTTTCACCTTGAGTAAATTATACTAATTTAAGGTGATTTGGTTCTTGACTTTTGCAATTTGATCAATGATTATTTTCAGCTGTGATCCTCGTGTATATCGACTCAATTGTTACACCATCTTCAAGTAATCTTTTATTTGTGACTTGTGGGCATCTTCCTCTCTTTTACAATCCGCATGTTCTCTCTGGATTCTCTACAACCATTCGGCAGTCATAGAACAGCATGAGGGGTAGGCTTCGATTCAGATTGAATGAAGGTTTCCAGCAAGAGCACAAGAAGGCATTGAAAATGGACTCATTTTCAGTCACTATACCAAAACGTCTTTCTCATCCTCGATCAGTAGAGCATGGTTTGATGTGTTGTCCCAAGAAGCTGACATTCAAAATGCCAAAAAAAATCGCTATTTTTGGCATTCATCTGACTTGAATCGTGTAGAATTTTGCTAAAAAATGCAAGCATATGACATGAACCAAGTCCATATTCTATAATATAAATAATTGCAAACAAAGTCGAATTCAACACTGATAATAAGAAGGATCATGTTTGTTGTTCAGTGTTTTTTATCAATGAGGCCTGCATAATCAGTTGGTGCATAAGGTTGGAACCACTCGGCCAAAAACCCCTTCTTTCTTCTTGGATTGCAGTTCATGTCCTTGCAAAGTTGGTCATTGTACCAAATGTTGGTGGTTCCAATGCATGATCTCCAGAAGTTCCTCCCACCGTATTGCTTCATGTGAATTTCCCACCTTGCTGTGTCCTTTTCCATTGCCCCGATGCTCGGCAGCTTGATGTTACCGTCGAGGAGGTGCACGAGCCACTGGCATCTGATCTCCGAGGTTGGTAGGTTTGCAAGGCCCTCCGCGTATCCTATAATCGCAAGTTGGGGAATCCGAGGATGAATCACCTGCCTGAAGCCGGTATATAAAACCGTTACAACAAAACCAGGATGGGGCGCAACACCATTACAATATCCTATGGGAAGAAAACCGCATTTTGAATGCCCTGAAATTAGTACTAAACCTAAATATTGTAATGACACACGAGACCTTAAGGCTAGCCAAATGCTGCAATGCAGTCTCGGAGCTAGATAATATCTTGGTGTTGATTCTTGATAGTTAATCCTCACTAGACAATAAGAAATGCATTTTGAATATCGAGGTTTCTGAGTGGAAATTGATGCTACTTGGTGTTGCAACTGCTAGTATGAAATGGTACCTGTAAAGAGGAATGGTTGAAGTTGGCGAAGGGACGAGGTACTTTTGGAAGATTGAAGATCTGAAAATGTTCTTGAGCTTCTGATCGCCTTTATATCCGGTGGCAAGGATCACGAGATCGCTCGGGATCAGTCTGTCTTCTCCGCTAACTATCAGACCTTCCCTGCAGAAGTGAAAGCTCGGCGACCTCTTGATTAGGATGCTTCCCTCCTCCACTTTATCATAGAACTTGTCGGGCAGAATGTCAATTTGACATGAAGACATGTCCTCGAGAAAGCTGTGTGTAGGAACTACTCCGTACTTCTTCAATGGGAGTTTCCACCGGAGATAGATTTCCGAGAATTTCGAAATGCCCCATCTCTAGAAATTTCAAGGTTACCTTGTGAACAAACTTCATGATTGACAACCGGATGCATATAACAAAGATAATCATGAAAAAAGAACTTGACGGATAAAGGAGTCATCTATTTATGGTTATGACTGATAGACAAGCAAGTTTTGCGGAACTAAACCGAAAAAATGGAAGTATGCACATACTAATGGTGAAAAAATTGTGGCAAGGAGCCGGTACAGGAAGTTTTCTCCTGGCTTATGAAGAAGTAGCTCAGCGAATCAATTGAAGTACAAGTAGCCAAGGTAAGATATTAAGAAGCCGTTGCTCGGCAGCAACCAATGAGGAGTTCTCTGGATCATCACACAAGGGTACTTGACTCCTGATTCCAATCAAGAAGTGAGAATAAGATAAGGAAAATGATAATATCAAATAAGCTCGATCATTTAAAGCATGAAAAGCACATCTCTCGATGAAGAAGTCTTGTATTAGCATATGGTCCTTGTTGGTAAGCGATACCGCAACCATTGAATTCTTATAAGAAGTGTCAGGAGTTGCAGATACAAATTCATTCATGTGTAGATACTTTAAGCATGATTGAATCCCATTTCCATGGCTAATTTACTCTTATATGGTAAGGGTTTTAATGTAGTTCAACGAAATTACAGAAGTTTCAGATGAACTTCAAAGCTTTGAAAAAACTTGATTATAGCTCACAGTGACAATTCACCCAACAATAGTCTACAAGCATATAAGTCTACTTGATATTGCCCCTACCGTTTGCTTCTGCACATTCGACCGCTAAATCCACTGCCGATTTCTGTGAACCGACAATTGCGATTCGCTTTCCTTTAATCAATTCAGCAGCTGCAGATTTCTCCATATCTGAATATTCCATTGAATGCATCACCTTGCCATCGAACGCTTTGGAGCAATAATTTGGTGGGAGCTCCGGAATGTTAGGAAGCCCGCTAAACCGTCCGATGCAGAGAATAACAAATTCGGCTTGGTGAACCTAGCCAAAACGCGGCATTCACTTAATATGGCATCAAGCAATCACGGAGATTGAAAGTAGACAATAAGTACGTATTGATGCTTCTCAAATCTCGTGATCGAATTGAACTGAACTATCAAGAAATAGTTCATTTACCTCAGTGGCATTAGTCTCTGTGTCTAGGACAGTAATGTGCCACTTCCCTTTCGAGCCGAATGTCGTTCCCGTCCCACCCCACAAATCCCACGTCTTCATCTCTTCGAATGACACCCCGACATAATCAATACTAATCACTTTGGAATGGAACTTGATGTAAGGATATAAATTGAAGTGCTGAGCATAGGACTTCACATAGTCCAGGACTTCAGTGTGGCTGGGGTAGATGTCCTGCACGGAGGCCGGCCAATCAAAGTCTGAGAACCGGTAATCTTCCTTCTCATTCTGAAGCCTTGTCGATTGCATGGTATGATTCCAGACTCCCCCGATGCGGTCTTCGGCCTCGAACACCACCGGGTCAAAGCCCTTCTCGACCGAATACTTGCAGGCGAGAAGGCCACTAATTCCTGCTCCTATGATCACTACCCTTCTCTCCATTTCTATCTTCAAACTCCAGAGGGATTCTACATGTAATTGTTTAAGCTAGAGAGAACACATTTTATATATCCATCAGGATTGATCACGGATTGACTGTGGAAGAAAATGTTCCGCATAAAGCAATCTTTGACCACATACTGTATATCTCCGACCTCATGTATTGTGAAATTTGTGGATTGCAGTCTACAATTCTAAAAATTTAATATTATTAAATGAAGACATGATTTAATTTTTAATTATTCTAATACAATTTTAAAATACTTCACCATGGCCATACAAAATTTCACATGATATTAAACTTTAGGTCTCGACTGCAAATTTTTTTCAAGCTCATATTTGCCTTCCGTATTACACATTTTTATGCTTTAGTTTAAGTATCGTCCTAGCAAAGGAGAGCGCAATATTAAATCACTCGTTTCTAGTGATGGTTTATATTTCAGAGTTGTCTGGACGTTAGTTGGGTACCACATGTGGGTCCATTCGACTAAGTTTTGGCAAGTTAGGAAACCTAGAACCAGAAGCTCCCATTTGCTCTGCTCTAGAAAATGGTATGAATAACTCAAACTTTCTGCCCGTGCTAGTCATTGATATCATCAGGTCGAGGTTGGAGGACCTTCATTGATGATGACTTGTGGCAACATACAGAATCTTGCTGAGTTTGCCCACAAGTCATCAATGAAGGTCCGACTCAGCAAGATTCTATATCTTGCCACAAGTCATCATCAACGAAGGTCCTGCATCCTCGACCTAACATGGACGAGAATATAAATCTTGCTGAGTTTGCCACAAGTCATCAATCAATGGAGGGTCCGACTCAGCAAAGATTCTATATCTTGCCACAAGTCATCAATGGAGGTCCTGCATCCTCGACCTAACATGGACGAGAATATAAATCTTGCTGAGTTTGCCACAATTCATCAATCAATGGAGGGTCCGACTCAGCAAAGATTCTATATCTTGCCACAAGTCATCAATGGAGGTCCTGCATCCTCGACCTGACATGTGACATCGACGAGAAAAGATTCACGGGTGCGTCCGAGTGGAGCCCAGATTTCTCTTCCGTCTCTTTTCTGAAGCTATTTCGATTGCTGAACCAACCTTATTTAAGAAGCTCCTACTGCTCTTCCATTACTCCTCCTGGCAGTCTCTGCACAAGCACACGACCAACGCCCCCATTCATTGGCACTAAATAGCGGCCCAACTGCCCCCGTTAAAGGCTTTCGTTTAATACCCCTCCCCAACTCACAATTAGACTCCGCCTGCGGGCTGTTTGTTTTTGTCATTCTTGCATATATTGTAATGTCTTTTGACTAGGGGTGATTGGTTCCCGGTCCGGTCTGGTTCTTGAGTTGAGCCGGAAACCGGACCGGTAAGACCTGTTCTCAATTTTCAAGACCGGGAACCAGACCGACGGATCATGGAACCGGAATTGGACCAATTAGTCCAGTCCGGTTCCGGGCGGTCCAATGAAACCTTTTGCTATTTACTAGCAAAAGAACTAAGTATGAGAATGACACACTTAACATGTAATATCCTTTGTCGCCGCCAACTCGCTGCAAAAAGAATACAGCAAGTGAGAAAGGCTTGGCTTGGATTTTATTGACAACTGCTCTTACGATCTTTGCATAGCCATTCGATGCAGGACTCTCGGCATTTGCATGGAGACACAACAACAGAAACAAGCCAAGAGTCCCACATCGAAGGCGTCCACACGAAAGACTGGACATACAATAGAGAAAAGCCATACACATTACACACTAAGAGTCCCACATCGAATGGGAACTAAGAGACCATCAGAGGGGTTGTGCATAAAACTCAAGCCTTGCATGATAATTAGAGATCAAATGGTTCAGTTTGAACTTTTTATAGAAATAAAATTTAAATTTTGAATTGTATCGGTCCGGTCTAGTTGGGTTTCCCCTAGAACTGGGAATCAGATCGAGAACCATTGGTTTTAAAAAGTTAGAACTGGGAACCGGACCGGCGTCCCTTAAAACGGTCCTGGTGGTTCCCGGTTCTTTTGCACACCCTTACTCTTGACAATTAAATTTTTACTATCCATTTAGGATTTAATTGCATAAAAAATTAGGGATTAATTTTAACCCCTAAATAAAATATTTTCATTAAATCATAGGACATATAGGTATTAGGTGTATTTGTATTATTAGGGTCTATTAGAATATATTTTTTTCTTATTTTAAATAAATTAAAAAAAGAAAGAGAAAGATAGGGCCGGGTCGAGCCAGAACCAGGCCGGCCCGATCCCTAGTTTTTTCTCGTTTCCCGACTGGGCTTGGCCCAACCCTTCGTTTCTTTCGTTCTTTCATTTTTCCCTTCATTTCACTTCGCGCGGGCCGGCCCATTTTCCCTTTCCCTCAACCTGGCCCGCGCAATGTTCCTCTTTCTTCCCCAGCACCTCTGGAACGCGAGGTACAAGCAGTCAAGCAGCAGGGACTATGCAGGGAAGATAAGAGGGACATGGGGCGTGGCAGAGGATCTCTTGGCGCGATCTCAGGGTCGGGCCAGACCGGCAGCAATCGGATAGCGGTTGGGCGTGTTGACCAACCTTAAAGCCGAGAGAGCAGAGGGAGAGAAGAAAAAGGGAGGAGAGGATACGGAGGGAAGAGAGAGAGAGAGATCGGGAATAGGGAGAGAAATATAAAATTGAAGAGCTCTTCGTCGGTGACCGCCACGCCTCAGCCGTAGCCGATGACCCTCTAGCGCATCCCCTTTCTTGCGATAAAGTCAAGTTAGGCTCGATCTTGGACCCTCGCTGGGGCTTGTTTTTTTGGTTTGATTCATGGTCGATTCCCGAGGATTCCGGCTCGGAGGCGACCATACATAGTCTGATCCATCAAGCTCGCTCTCATTTACCCCCCGCAAAGCCGGTTCGGGACGATGCCACCTCTTCCCCTGTTTCAGTCCCCCCTTGCCATATTTTTGGGCTCACTAGCCAGAGCTTGCAGCCGTTCAGCTCGCGCGAGTTCCTTCCCGTGATGTCCTCATGTTTGCTTATGATTCTCTGTGTGTTTTATGTCGTGAATCTCTACCGAGTTCGGGTCTCAATCGCGCCGGAAACCTCCCATTTTTGCAATGCACTCAACCCGCTCGATGAAATGCCCGAATGAAGTTTTTTTTTTTTCGCGTTTGTTCCCCAATTTGTCATGTTTTCGGATGTATGTCTACCCACGATTCTCACAGCATGTTTCGCTTTCCCCTTGCTATGTTGATTACCGTGTTTGCTTGCTTTGAAATGATTCGTGTTTTTGTTCCGGGCTCAGTTCCACCATTTCGCTTTATTCGATGTTTGGCCGGCAGTATGGTGGTCGGAGGTTAGCCGGCAACAAAAGGGCCAGGGGTTGGCCGACAAGGTGGTGGCCAAGCCTTTGGCAAGAGGCCGCACCAGAGAGAGGCGGCATATGGCTCGGGTGAAGGAGCGCCGCGGCAGGGGGAGCGTGGTGTCGGCGAGTCGGGTGGTCGACTGGGCCGGGTTGGGCGTGCGGGTCGCGACCGAGTGGGGTTTGTGCATGGGCCGGTTGTAGGTTTATTATGGTTTATTGACTTTGGGCTTTTTAGTTTAGGACTAGAATGGGTCTTTTAGGTTTTGGGTCGGTTGTGGGTGGGCCGGATTAGTCATGATGGACTGAAGTGTTATTTATAGGTTTTCATTTTTTGTAGGTTGGGCTTAAGTGTATTTATTTATTATTTTTTTTGAGTTTTGGGGTTGCCAAATTGGGCCCAATCGCGGAGCCCACCTAGCGGTGGACCCAAGCCGGCGCGCCCGGGTAGATGTGGAGATCCAACCCCAGTCCATATTATATTATTCTAGCATTATATTATTATTTTAGTATTTAAAAAATATTTTTAATTAAAAAATTTAAAAATTTCGAAAATAAAAAAAAAGTATTTGGGCTTTGGAATTTCCCCTTCTTGTCCTTTTTGTGTGATTAATGCCATGCTTAATTGCACGTTGCATGTTTCGCACATTTTAATTATGTGTTTAATTCGACTTTGTATGTGGTTGGTTAGAGATAGGTTTGGTTGTTGATTGCGCACTTCCAATGCATTGGTTGTTGTATCTTTAGCCTGGTTAGGATTAAAACCCTAGAATCCACAATTGATAAGGGTGCTGCATGAACACGTTAGGTGGTGATTGAACAAGTTTAGGTATCGAAAGGGCGCTAGTTGGTAAATTAGTGTAATCAAGTCCCTGAACCTATTGAATTTCTAGCTCGTAGAACTAAAGTAATTTTCCCACGCTTTACTTGGGTGTCTAATCAACCCACCTAAAACTGATTAGTGATAAATAAAATTAATTTGTATGTTAATAACTTGAACTTAAGTTACGAATTGGTATGGGCTTAAGAAAGCTTAAGCTAGATTATAATTTAGTAATCCATTAACCAAACCCCTAGGTCATGATGCCAGTTCAGGGAGATCGCGACAGCTTGATGACTCCGCTGGGAACTTGAATAGATTTCTTAATAGACTTAGGTCTAATAAATTTGTTTTTTTATTAACTAACGTGGTTTTATGGTAGCGCATGTCATGAAGGTTGATGTAGGCCTGTTAATGTTGTGTTAAATGTTGATGTAGGTTGGGAGTCATAAAGGGTGGAGTGATTGTTTACCTATTTGTTTTTGTAGGCTGGTGTAAAGATGTATGTTTATGTTAATGAAATCAAAGCAGTGTTTTGATATCAACTATTATGCATGTTTTTATATGCTTCAGCACTCACTTTTTGCACACAAATCGTGGTCAATCCCTGACTGCATCCTTAGGAAACCCCTAGGAGGTGTTGAGGATTGATTGGACCATCGCAGTTTATGCTAATGGGACAATTATCCTCGATCCTGCTCATTTCCTCAAAAGAAAAAGTCCGACCCACTCATAGTTTGCAATATTGGAAAACTGCTTTCTATTTCGCTGAAATAGGAGCCTTAAGCCTTTAGAACCCTACCTTTTAAGGAACCTCATGTGTTAATATGCAATGTGTCTATGTGATTGAAAAAAAATCTTGTCGCCCACTAAAGTATGATTTCTCCCCTTTACTTGTTCACTTTGGATCGAAATTTTCATTTTTTAAAATTCGTGGAAATCAATCAGATGCCTTAGGTGATCTAGGTTTATAATTGAAAATTTTGGCAATCACTTTTGATAGTGAACTTTGAATATAAATTTCAAACACCTTTTATTTGGCTCCATAAAATAGATGGTTTTACCTGAAGTTTCAATTATGGGTTTAAAATCGCATTTTGTGTAGAAATTCTTCCAAGTCAAGATTGTATTTTTGGAGCATAAAAATTGAAATCATGTTTTCAATAAAATTCTTTCTTGTTCACATTTCGGAATTGGAATTTAAATTGCATTTCGCGTAATGATTTCTTTAAATAAAAATCACATCATTTTTTTCAAGAGTGAAATCAGAAACCAATCTTTCAAAATTGATGCCACATTGTGGGTATGAAATTTTTGGAATAGGATGGGCATTCGATTGATAACTATGATTTGATCTTTTAATAATGTCTCTTTTTATGATGAAATCTTGGCAAAATACCAAATTCCCACAAAAAGGGACCATGAGGGAGATATCGTTGTGTTGCTTTCATTGTAAGAGGCGGCCTCATTAAAAGATCACTTTTTCATTCACATACCGACGTTGTCTTGCTTTCATAAGTTATGTGTGACGGCCACTCCTTAACATTTATTTGCTTTTTTTTTTGGTCACTCCTACTCTTACTCCTATTCTATATCTCATCTCACTTTCATACTTTTGTCCTGCTTATTGCAGAGCGTGGGAATCGAAACCTACTCCTGAAACTATGCGTCATCACCCCTAAGTCCCTCCAAGAACGTGGAGAATCGAACTCCCTACGTCTCCCTTCTCAAGTGAGAAGGGTGGCCACTGGGGCAACCCCCGATGGTTATTTACTTGCTTGATCATGCACAAAAAGTGACTTTAAAACTAGGACAAGAATTGTGTTCATTACATTCCTCTATGCAAGATCTTCTTGTACTTTGTCCTTGTCATTATTCCTATTAAGAACCATGTTTTGCATTTTGGGTTTTGATTGGAGACCCAATCGAATGCTTTGGTGAATCGTGCGACTCACATTTTTGAGTAATGAAGTTCGATTTCATAAACATCATCTTTCTTTAAAGGTACTCCAAGTGTCTCAAATTGACCCTCTAGGCCAAGCTTTTATGCCTTACCTTCAAAATGTTTTGAAATTGAGTTTCAAGAAAGACTTGCATAAATTTGTATCTCTTCACCTAGCTGATTTTGCAGGTTGATTTGCAAAAGGACATTGTAAGGTGGTCAATTTGTAATCATTCCAGTAAGAACTTCTTGTGCAACAATTGACTTGTTCATCTATTTTTGTCAAAATAGGCTAAAAGAAAAGCTTCCCGATGAAGTAAATGGGTGAAGAGTGAAAGATGCTTGCGAACAAGTTGGAACACATGTCACCAAGTCCCTCAAATAGGAATGGGATAAGGATACTAGGAGTGCCATAACTTTCGTACGACGCTCACTTGAGTGTCATAACTCTTTTTTGGCTTACTTAAGTGTCACTTTCGGCAAAAAAAAAATCACTTGAGTGCCACTTATGGCAAAAAAGGATCACTTCAGTGCCACTTCCGGCAAATCATCCTACGTGGCTTTTTTAATTAATTTTCCATCCGACGTGAATTTTTTTAATGTTATTTTGTTTATTTTATTGATTTTTTTGAATTTATCTTTATCTTTATCTTTTTTCTTTATCTTTATCTTTCTTATTTTTCCTTTTTTTTAAGGTTGGTGAGGGTCGCCTGTGACCCTCGCCCTTGGTCGAATTGGGCGAGGGTCGCCTCGCCATCGGTTGGTATGGTTGCGAAGGCCCTTGGCGAGGCCAACGTGGCCTCGCCGGCTGCAGACGAGGTAACGAAGGCTCTCGCCAGATTTGGCGAGACCGCCTTGCCTGCGGCCGCGAAAGCCCTTGGCGAGGCTGTCGCGGCGTTGCCGGCGAGGCGGTGAAGGCTCTCACCAGATTTGGCGAGGCCGCCTTGCTTGCGAAAGCCCTTGGCTTTCGCTAGATCTAGTGGTGAGGAAGCAGAGGAAATGAGAAGTAGAGCGAAAGCACTTGCAGAGATGGCAAGAGGGGCTGTGGAAGAAGGTGGGCCATCTTGGTTTGATTTGGGTGCTTTGCTTCAAGAGCTCATATTGTAGAGATCGGCTTACAATGAGAAGATCTGATCCATGACCTAAACCAACCAATCTTGAATTTTTGCTTTTGGAGAATAAAACTAAAGAAGGCCACTTGGCCCGCGGCGGCGAAGCGGTTGTGAAAGCCCTTGGTGAGGGCATCGCGGCCTCACCAGCCGCGGGTGAGGCGGCCAAGGTTCTCGCCAGATCTGGCAAGTTTGCCTCACCAGCGACTGCGAAAGCCCTTGGTGAGGCCGTGAAGGCTCTTGCCAGATTTGATAAGGCTGCCTCACCCGCGGCCACCTAGATTTGGCAACGGCCTTTGTGGTCTCACTCGCCGTCGGTGAGGCTACGACGGCTTCACCCAGGGCCTTCATGACCAAGGGCAAGGCAGCCCTCGCCCAATTTGGGCGAGGCTTTCATAGT
This sequence comes from Syzygium syzygioides, assembly GCA_031216285.1. Lineage (NCBI taxonomy): Eukaryota > Viridiplantae > Streptophyta > Magnoliopsida > Myrtales > Myrtaceae > Syzygium > Syzygium syzygioides. The sequence continues at coordinate 3,384,070 of CM062244.1, forward strand.
CGGCGAGGGTCGCCGATGACCTTCACCGGCATTGAAAAAGAAAAAATAATAATAAAATAAAAAATATATTAAAAATTTCAAAAAAATTATTAAAAATTGTCCACGTGAGCTTTGGCGAAACCACGTAGGACGACTGGTGTTCATGGCGGATTTTTTGGCTGCCAAGTGGCCGATGGCACTCAAATGATCACTTTTTGCCGGAAGTGGCACTTAAGTGAGCCATAAAAAGTTATAAAATTTAAGTGAGCGCCGTACGAAAGTTATAATACTCCTAGTGTCCTTATCCCAAATAGGGAGATTCCACTTGTGTACTTATTTGTATAAAAGGAGATTTGTGAAGTGTATGGTAAAATGTAATCGTTCCAATAATGTTACCGTGTGCAATAACTGATTTGATTATTCATTTTTTGATAAAATAGGTGAAATCAATTGAAATTGGTAGTGGCTTCTTCTAAAGCACCAAAGCAGAAGAACCAAACTCGCAAATAGGAGTCATGTGCAAAGAACTGAAAAACTGTCTATCGTGAATAGGCGGGCATACTTTGAATGAAAAAAAATTGAGCAAGAGATCATAAGACGGCATGGATGAGCATTGAACATACTGAAGTCTTCAAAAGAGAAAGCATCTAACCAGGGCAAGTGTCATCTAATTGGTGCAAATGGCTTTAGTATAATCAAACTTGTGGGCAAATTCCTTCTCCTCCAACAAGTGGATGGATCCAAAAGAGACATATGCTTGACAAACAAATGTGGGGCAAATCGTGTTGTAGACAGTGCCTCCAAAAAACTTAAGAGGGAATATCAAGCAACTTCGAGGAGGGAGTTGCAAAGGAAAAGCCCAAGTGACAAAATCAAAGGAGGCTCACTTTGCATTGTTCTTAATTTACCCTTGATCACTTCATTGCTAATATGAGTTTATGTCACTCTTGTTAGGGATTATCAACATTAACAGAAGCTCAAAGGAGTTATCAACTCAAACTCAAAAGAAGGGAGACGTCAAGGGTAATATTGTATCGTTCCCAATTCTAGTTCCTCAAAGCCATTCATTAACATGATTTCTTTTTGTTGCTTTATAGAGTGGCATCGTTGCTGCGGTACAGGTAAGTATCTTTTTCCCAAAAACTCTTTTCATAGGAGTAAAATAATATATATAAAAAGGAAAATCTTTTAAAGTGAGAAGGTGCTTAATGCTTTTCCAAGTTTGATTTCAAAAACAAAAACAAGAAAAAGAAGAAAAGATGATTAACTGAGGGGCATACTAGACTCTGATGTTGGGCAAAGGCAAAAATGCAGTGTTTATCAAGCTGAGGATCAGACTTCCAATCTCCCTGGTGGATTCATATGTCCTTTCCCTCCAAATAGGGGCAATTCATGGACAAATTGCTTCTAAGACAATCCTTTTGTGTTCAACACTTCTTGCAAGGACAATCCTCGGAATGAATGCTCAAAGTCATGTTTAATGATTGGTTGTTATGAGGTTCTGAACTTGCTCATGCATGAGAATGACAAGTTTAGAATGCTCATGTCTTTTGAAAAGGTATTTTGCGGGATAATTTTATCTGTCTAAATCACCGATTCCACCAAGGATCATCAAAATAGACAATTTAATGAATAGTGTGGAAATACTTGAAAATCCTAAATGAGATATGTCGGAATGATGAAAAACAAGCCTTGCTCCATACACTGCTCCATACACCAATGCCCAATGAGGTGAGCGGAAAATTCCATATCCACAAGGTAAAGGGTTATCTAGCAAAAGGTAAGCCAACTGAAGTGATGAGAGGCACTTCATTCCTCTATTCGAAACACTATTGGTTATCCTTTGCTTAACCCTTTTTAAGTTGAAACACTTGTAATGTTTCTTTTCATATTACCCCGGTCAAGAACCACCTCACACTGGGGCAAACTGGAGGTAAGTTGGCATCATGAGGTGAGGAAATTGGTAGAAATTTTCTTGTTTTCACTTGCATCAATCTTTGAGTGCCTCTATTATAGATGAATTCGTATGAAAATTCAAGTGCCTTAGGATGACGAAAAGCATTTCTTTCTATATCCTACGCACTTATATCCATTGGATAGCCTAATTGAGCCTGTAATTTCATTTTATATGAACCAAGTTGGTAATCATTCCCCACACTGGGGCAAGGCAAAGATTGCCAATGTTCGAGCATTATGGGCCGAAGTGTCGATTGAAGATGAAGACCCCGAGAGTCCAATAGCATTGTACTATTTATGCTTGTCTAGGCCAGTCCATAAGTCAAAAAGTAAAATATACCAATGAAAAAAATAAAAAATAAAAAGAAAAAGGAAGGAAAAAATGAAAGCCGGGGGGGGGGGGGATGAAAAAACAATGTGTTTGGTAAAAGCAAGGTGATGTTCATAGATATAACTGTTGAAAAAAAAAGCAAAAAAAAAAAGAACAAAAAGAGAACAAAAATGATGAACTAGGGGGCATTAAAAGCGGTGTGCCTAGTAAAAGTAAGGTCGATGCCCATATATTAAAGAGGAAGTAAAAATGTTGAGATGATATTTGTCGAGATCACAAAATCATCCCCAGTTAAGTAGTAGTTGTCTTGCCAGTCCCAAGAGTCAAGTGTCAAACAATCAATATTGGTAATGCGTCTACGAAGATGATCCTTGATGGAGAGGAAGAAGACCAGTGCCGATGCCAAAATAATCAACAACTCTCATCCTTATACATATCATTGAGCCCAAGATCCTTTCGTTTTTCTATTAGTGGACCTAGCCTACATTACGTCCCTCAAAAAATCTTTTTTGATTAGGGCACTTCAGTTAACGTAGAAATTCATGTGTTTATAAGCTTCACTTGAAAAAGTACCGAGTAAGATTATTTCTATATCATTTTGAAGGGTTCTTAATTAGTAAACTCGAAGATGATTGCAGAATATTTCTTTCAAAACTTCGGCTTGGATAGCCCTTTTGTTAAGCCATGGACCAAACCTGCATTACAGTTCTGATGAAGACCTCTTCGAACAGTAAAGTTATACTATTTGTGAGAATACTTGGACCTTTGTTGGCATGATGGTGGTGAGATGGAGTAATTCTCACAAAATAGCCCTTCCGGATAAGAGTGAGTGAAAGTCCTTTCTAATCGAAAGTCTCTCATTTAGCATTTTCAAGATAGTCCACATTATGAGTGAAAATTGTCTTAAATGATAATTCTCTTCGGTGGAAAGTTGCAGATGCAAACATGTTAAAATCGTTATGCATGAACCTCAAATTGAATTGATTTTGAAACATGTGTTCTACATAGCGTCGACTGTCTACCTATGTGATGATTACGTGTGCTTGTTATTACTAATCATGTATGACAGGTGATATTTCCACGAAGACCGAGCAACACCCATGCTCGAGCTGCTCTCGAAAGTGCTAGGGCACGTCAAAGCACTCATGAATCCCAAAAAGCCCTACTAACGAGGACCCACTAGGCAATCCATCAAACCTTCATGCGAGTACCCTCGGGTGCTCATCATTTGAGTCTTTTCAAGCCCTGCTGGCGAGGACCGTTAGGTGCTCATCATTTGAGTCTCTTCGAGCCCTGTTGATGGAGAGCCTTTAGGCAATCCAATTCAACCTGCTGAGATAAAGATACTAGAAATGTCATAACTTCGTACGACGCTCATTTGAGTGCCATAACTTTTTTTGGCTCACTTAAGTGTCACTTCTAGCAAAAAGTGATCACTTGAGTGCCATAGGCCATTTTGCAGCTGAAAAATTTGACGTGGACACCAGTCGTCCTACGTGGCTTCGCTGAAGCTGACGTGAACAATATTTTAATATATATTTTTAAATATTTGAATTTTTATTTTTCCTTTTTTTTTGCAAATCTTTTTTCAATGCCGGCAAGGGTCACCGGCGACCCTCGCTGACTGTGAAGGCCTTGCCTAGATTGGGCAAGGGCCGCCTTACCGTCAGCCGCGAATACCCTGGGCGGGGCCACAAAGGCCATCGCTAGATCTGGGCGGTTGCGAGCGAGGTGGCCTTACCAGATCTGGCGAGAGCCTTTGCCGCCTCGCTGGCGACCGTGAAGGCCCTGGGCGAGGCCGTCGCGGCCTCGCTAGCAGTGGGCGAGGTCGCAAAGGCCGTCGCTAAATCTGGGCGGCCGCGAGTGAGGTGGGCTTGCTAGATTTGGCGAGAGCCTTTGCTGCCTCACTCGCGACAGCCTTGCCAAGGGCCTTCGCGGCCGTGAGCGAGGCGGCGAAGGCTCTTGCCAGATCTGGTGACGGCTTTTGTGGCCTCGACCGTTGCCGGCGAGGCAGCGACGGCCTCGTCTATGGCCTTCACGGCGAGGGTAAGGCGACCATCGCCCAATTTAGGCGAGGCCTTCGTAGCCAGCGAGGGTCGCTGGTGACCCTCGCCGGCATTAAAAAAAATTGCAAAAAAAAGGAAAAGAAAAATAAAAATTCAAAAAAATAAAATAAAAAACATTTAAAAAATCCACGTCGAATGGAAAATTAACAAAAAAATCCATGTAGGATGGTTTGTCGGAAATGGCACTCAAATAATCTATTCGTCGGAAGTGGCACTGAAGTGATTTTTTTTTTGCAGCAAGTGGCACTTAAGTGAGCGAAAAAAAAGTTATGGCACTTAAGTGAGCACCGTACGAAAGTTATGGCACTCTTAGTATCCTTATTCCTCGACCTGCTGGTATGTAAACCTAGGTACGCTTTCAAAGGGTTCATTGTCTAACCTTAAACCACACTTTCAAAAAATTCATGGTTTATCCTTAAACCGTACTTTCAAAAGGTTCGCGGGTTTATTCTTATACCGCACTTTTCAAAAGGTTCATAAGTTTATCCTTAAATCATATTTCATTTGAGTCTTTTCAAGCCCTGCTGGCGAGGACCGTTAGGTGCTCATCATTTGAGTCTCTTCGAGCCCTGTTGATGGAGAGCCTTTAGGCAATCCAATTCAACCTGCTGAGATAAAGATACTAGAAATGTCATAACTTCGTACGACGCTCATTTGAGTGCCATAACTTTTTTTGGCTCACTTAAGTGTCACTTCTAGCAAAAAGTGATCACTTGAGTGCCATAGGCCATTTTGCAGCTGAAAAATTTGACGTGGACACCAGTCGTCCTACGTGGCTTCGCTGAAGCTGACGTGAACAATATTTTAATATATATTTTTAAATATTTGAATTTTTATTTTTCCTTTTTTTTGCAAATCTTTTTTCAATGCCGGCAAGGGTCACCGGCGACCCTCGCTGACTGTGAAGGCCTTGCCTAGATTGGGCAAGGGCCGCCTTACCGTCAGCCGCGAATACCCTGGGCGGGGCCACAAAGGCCATCGCTAGATCTGGGCGGTTGCGAGCGAGGTGGCCTTACCAGATCTGGCGAGAGCCTTTGCCGCCTCGCTGGCGACCGTGAAGGCCCTGGGCGAGGCCGTCGCGGCCTCGCTAGCAGTGGGCGAGGTCGCAAAGGCCGTCGCTAAATCTGGGCGGCCGCGAGTGAGGTGGGCTTGCTAGATTTGGCGAGAGCCTTTGCTGCCTCACTCGCGACAGCCTTGCCAAGGGCCTTCGCGGCCGTGAGCGAGGCGGCGAAGGCTCTTGCCAGATCTGGTGACGGCTTTTGTGGCCTCGACCGTTGCCGGCGAGGCAGCGACGGCCTCGTCTATGGCCTTCACGGCGAGGGTAAGGCGACCATCGCCCAATTTAGGCGAGGCCTTCGTAGCCAGCGAGGGTCGCTGGTGACCCTCGCCGGCATTAAAAAAAATTGCAAAAAAAAGGAAAAGAAAAATAAAAATTCAAAAAAATAAAATAAAAAACATTTAAAAAATCCACGTCGAATGGAAAATTAACAAAAAAATCCATGTAGGATGGTTTGTCGGAAATGGCACTCAAATAATCTATTCGTCGGAAGTGGCACTGAAGTGATTTTTTTTTTGCAGCAAGTGGCACTTAAGTGAGCGAAAAAAAAGTTATGGCACTTAAGTGAGCACCGTACGAAAGTTATGGCACTCTTAGTATCCTTATTCCTCGACCTGCTGGTATGTAAACCTAGGTACGCTTTCAAAGGGTTCATTGTCTAACCTTAAACCACACTTTCAAAAAATTCATGGTTTATCCTTAAACCGTACTTTCAAAAGGTTCGCGGGTTTATTCTTATACCGCACTTTTCAAAAGGTTCATAAGTTTATCCTTAAATCATATTTTCAAAAGGTTTGTGGGTTTATCCTTAAACTACACTTTCAAATAGGTATTCCAAAGCAAATTGCAGGTCCGTAGCCATTGAGATCGCAGCTTGTAGGTTTGAATATGGTGATTTTAATAGTCTTTCCAAGTGTACGTAGGTTAGCAGCCTCGAAGCTATCACCCTTCGCAGTGATCACAGCTTGTCACCTCGGATGACATTTTCAAGTTAACCCATCAAGTGTAGTGGTCTCTTCATAATCCTTCTGCGAGTGTACGCGAGTTAGCTACCTCTAGACCTCCACAAGTGATTGCAGCCTGTGGCCTCAGAAGACCATCCTTTCGATCAAGACCACCCCCCTCAGTCAAGCACCATTTTTACATGGTAAGACCATCCCCTCGATTGAGCATTATTTTTACATGGTAAGACCGCTCCTTCGGTCAAGACCTTTCGTTTAGTCATTTTTCTCATCCTTAGCCATTGCGCCACCCCATGCCTTCTATTTCCTGTTTGGTAATGCATTTTATTTTTCTATTTCCTGGAATAGAAAAATGGCCAAGAAATATATTTGGAACAGAAATAAGAAGTAGATTTTTTCTACTTCTTTGTTCCCAAAAAAGAAAAAAGGAATAGAAAGGTCCGGTCGTCAAGCCATGATGGCTTCAGCTCCTCCTCCATCCTCCATCATCTGTAAATGGTCTCAAAGCACCGGTCCGGTCCATTCCCGGCGGGAATAATAAAAAAAATTAAAAAAGAATTAAAAAAATTCCCAAAATTCCAAAAACTCATAAAAATCAGAAAAATTCTCAGAAAGTCCATAAAAATTAGGAAAACTCAGAAAACCCAGAAAAATTTGCAAAATTCTGAAACTGAAAAAATTTTAAAAATTCATAAAAAAGTTTCTAGAAAATAAAAAGAGATAGATTTTGGGAAAGTAAAAAATTTTAATAAACATTTCCCCAAAAAAAATAAAAAATAAAAAAATTCACAAAATGGCTTAGAATAAATTAAAAAAATTCCAAAAATTCATAAAAATTAGAAAAATTTCATAAAAATCCCTAAAAAATTAGAAAATTTCAAAAATTCATAAAAATCAGAAAAATTCTTAGAAAATCCATAAAAATAAAAAAACTCAGAAAACCCATAAAATTTGCAAAATTCCGAAATTGAAAAATTTCAAAAATTTTCATAAAAAAGTTTCTGGAAAATAAAAAGAAACATATTTAGGGAAAGTGAAAAATTGTAATAAATTTTATCCCAAAAAAATAAAAAAATTTACAAAATGGCTTAGAATACCTGTGGCCACCCACTTTGAGTGAAATTTAAATTTTTCTAGGTGCCCAAGTGGTATTTTTGAAGATTCCTTAGTCTAGGGATTAAAAGGGGTTTTAAACCCCTAAAAAGGATTAGACAAACCAATAAACCATGCTTATTGGTTTTTTTCACTTATAACTTGTACTCATAGTTAAATAAAAGATATAGAGTTGAATGCAAAAAATTGGGAATAAAAATTTTTTTGGTTGTAACAAACGCATTTATGTTTTTTTTTCTATTCCAAGAATAGAAATTTTGTGCAGTTACCAAACGCACTCTTTTGCTCAAAAACTCATCCAGGAAATAGAAATAGAAAAAATTATTTTTGAAAAGAAATTGTTCTCAGATTCAGAAATGTTACCAAACGCGCCCTTAGTTTCCCATGGCCGTGCAACCGTACTGGTCCGAAGCTGGGCAGTGGGTCGCTGAAATATGGTCGGAATCGGCAATTTCTCTCTTGGCCCCAAATTTGCCCGATTTTCAATTCAATCAAAACCCAACGCAAATATACACCAAAAACTTGATAAGCATAAGACAGAGATGCTAATCTCGCTCCGATACCAAATAGTAGGATGTAATTGATTGATTCTACTCATGCATTGAAGAACAGAATTTAAGCATCAATTAGAATCACATGCGGAAAACATGTTGTGAAATGAATATGGCCCCCAGCCATAGTTCGAGTTTGTGTGCGATGGAAATCCGCGGAGATTTGACAATAATTCAATAGCAATTATGGGCGTACTCTACTAACCCAATCCCCTCGTGTACTAATGGTATATTTTCGAAAAAAAAGGGTTTGGTTTAGACCTTGTCATGCCCATACAAATGTGATTGATTGTCTTTATGAATTGCCTTCCATCAAGGTGGTTTCCAATGAGCGGTTATCAACGAAAAGTTACAAACGTGGAAAACCTTACAGTGGAATAACCGTCGCTCAAGAGAGAAAAAGTGGATTAATGGAAGTTGCGGGTTTTATTTAAAAAATCACATCCCTAAAAGTGTGGATCACATTATAGATAACATCTCGAACCCAGAAAAGGCGGTCTCTCTCGTCATTTCTTTCAACTTCTTCAAGTTTTGATGCTGTTAAAGTGCTGGAATGTTTCACTTGATTTTTTTTATAGGTGCTGCTTGCTGGTGGGGGAGATGGAGGTATTCTGAGGGAGATATCTCGTCACTCGTCCGTTGAACAAATCGATATATGTGAAATCGACCAAATGGTGATTGATGTAAGCAAAATTAAACTAAGCTTGAGCCTCTCATTTTTCATCAAATTCTAAGGTTCAGAAGTACCGTAGCTTATTTATATACTTCTCGTGTCCTGTTGCAGGTTTACAAGCAATTCTTCCCTGATATAGCGGTTGGGTACGAGGATCCGCGAGTGAACGTGCACATTAGCGATGGTATTTCTTTCTTCTATTGTTCTTACACATTGTGAACATAGATAGGCTGTAATTCACATACTCTATTTTCAACATTGCAGGACTTGCTTTCTTGAAGGCTGTTCCTGAAGGAACTTATGATGTGATCATTCTGGATGCATTTGAGATTATGGGTAATGTCCATTGCCTATTTACCTGCCCCATTCTCTTTGAAACTCAGTATATTCTTCAATCAACCGAATAACTTTTGTTTTCTTTGCCAAATAAAAAAAATCTCTTATGGTAAGTCACATCTTCTCATTTCAAGTATTTTGCAACGTTCAATCACCTCCAAGAAAAGGAATACATGCTGATCATGTGGAAAAAAATTCAGGAACTACTGCAATTGAAATAGCGAATAAAGAGTTTTTGGAATCGGTGGCTCAGGCGCTCCGTCGTGGAGGCGTCATGTCCACTTCCGCTGATACCTTTTTGGCTGGACAACTTCCAAATGGAAGATACAATTAACGAATGTCGCAAAATCTTCAAGGGCTCAGTCAGATATGCTTGGGGTCCCGTTCCTTCCTACTCAAGGTATCAAACCGAACTCTCTTACCGTTTTTATGCACTTTCCGCTTGTCTTTTTTTTTCAAGTTTATGACGAGAAAAATGAATTTTCAACTTTTTTCCATTAGCGGGACCATTGGATTTGTGCTGTGCTCCACCGATGGGAGGGCAGTCGACTTTGAGAAACCTGTCAATCCTCTAGATACCGAGAACAATGGGGTGGCTAAAGGGCCTCCTAAGTTCTACAACCCTCAGGTAGAAAAGGAAACAAAAATGTTACGCATCGTGTGAACCGAAACTTCAACGTCTTTCTAGTGTGAACCGAAACTTCAACGTCTTTCTAATGTGAACCTCTTTGCCTTCTGTTGTGCCAGATCCATGCTGCTGCTTTCTGTCTGCCGTCTTTTGCGAAGAAGGTCGTGGGCACCAAATTCTGATAAGCAGATGTTTCTCAGGGTAAACGCTTGATGATGGAGAAATAGGATCTTGGTCACTAGTGCTAACTTCTGTCTTCATTTTTCTTTTCTTTGTCCATCGTTTCTCGTTCTATCAACTGTGATACCCAATGTGTTCATATCGTATTACGAATAAGCATCACAGCAGTTTCTCGTCAATGGTCTATAATCGTCAATCGCTGACAGACACTGATATATCATTTTGTTCAGTTAGAGGTCGTCAAATCCCCGTCCTGCTCTAAGTTACTGAGTCCATTTGCCCAAGTTCCTCGGTCGTATATACGCCCGAGTTCCTCAGTTGTACATGCACAAACGGATTCAGACTCATGGCTTATTGCCTGCTGCCATGATGGTTTGGGCGAAGGCCGCAACTCTTGAGGGCTTTGCAGCCCTTGCATAGTGGCCGGTGAGCTCCGGCGACCTCTTTTGCCATTTCAACATTATTTAAAAATCATTTAATGCTTGTAGGTACACTTGACCTGTGAAAAGGCACTTCAACATTATTTCGATTAAATGGCCGAGAGATGACTATGCTAATATATTAATAGCTTTTTAATTGATCTGCGAAAAGGCAACTATTATATCTTCCCATCCGGCTGCGAAATAGCCAAAATGCATTCAATTAGGCACCCATTTAGAAGTCGAGAAAATGTCCTTGAAGTAGACTACAATTGACAGAGTGATGAAAATCGTCCAAAAAGTCTTATACATATTGTTTTTTTGCTAATTCAATCCCAAACCATTTAATTTGCCAATAAAGTCTTAAACCTTTTCAAGTTCTATCAATTAAGTTTATTTGACTAATTTTAGCTGGAAATCACCGATATGGATGCCTTCCTTCCTATATGGCATGACCAGCGCTGACGTGAACAATTTTTAAAAATATTTTAATATTTTTTCAAATTTCTTAATTAATTTTTATATTTTCCCTTTTTTTTTTCTTTTATTCTCTTTTCCTTCTTTACTTTCTTCTTTTTTTCCCCTTTTCCCCTCTGTTGGCAAAAGTTGCCCTTCTCCAGATTGGGTGAGGGTTTGCCCTCCTTAGCCCAGGCCCGGGCGTCCCTTGCCTGAAGCCGGTGGAGGGAAAAAGAGAAAAAAAACAAAGGAGAAGAGAAAAGGAGCAAAAAGAAGGGAAAAAGAAGAAAAGAAAAGAAAAATAAAAATTAATGAAAAAATTGAAAAAATAATATTAAAAATTGTCCATGTGATTTTCAAGCAAAATATTTTAGATGTACTCAATTGGCAAAACTTGAAAAAGGTTTATGACTTAATGGGCAAAAATATGATAAGTTTTGGACTTTTTGGACAATTTTTCCAATGGATTGTATCCTTCGGCAAATTTAACTCATGACTTCTAGTTTTGACTTTTCTTTTTCCTAGCTTTTAAAAATGAAATAAAGTTTTCTTAGAGTTCTATAAAATAGTAAAAGAATTATAAATTATTTACATGTCGACATTTGCATATTTATAAAGGTTTTAGGTGTTTTGCTTTAGATACTAAATTATAATGTTCCCACAATTTGAAGGAGAAAAAAAAGTTCAAAGTTAAATGAGATTTAACTGAACCGTGTCTACGGTTATGAAGACTTCAATAGCACGAAAGTACTCTCCGACTTTTGCCTTGTCTCTTTGCAGAGAGTGGTAGTCGAAACCCACATCTGAACTAAACGTCTCCACCCTTAGTCCCCTGAAGAGGTGGGGAATCGAATTCCCCACTTCCCTCTTTCCAAGTAGGAAGGGTAGCCACTTGGGCAAACCCTAGTAGTTAATTGTAGAAATTATTTGATTAGTGAAATGTAATACTATTCATGCATCCATTTGATTGTGAAACGTTACTATTTATTTATCGAGTAAAGAAGGATCATGCTTAAAGACAGACAAGCAATGAATTTATCTGTGTTTTATCCTGGACCAGGAGTATCTCAGATGTACACATGTACGAAAAATTTTCAATGCCTGTGCAATACCAATGTCAGTGAGAAACAGTCTGCCAAGTTAGCTAATATGAATCCCAGGAATACCTGCAAGTAGGAAGCCAAGAACAAATTAGTTGATAAAAACAATGCTCGACGCTTGGAGAGCCAATGATTTTCTGTATTGTACCAGGGACGAGCCAAGGATGTAAATTAGCGAGAACCGCCGACCGTGTATTAGGATGTCTTCCAACATGGAAACCGGTATCCCGAGGGAGGCACCTAGTGATGCCACCAGAGGAGTGGTCCAAACTACACTGAGCGCCCTATTTATAATTTACAAGCCCTATTAATCAGATTCAAGAAGGTAGAACTCGAAGGTTTAGCCTCTGAACTAACCAGAAATAATCAGTGAGGAAACTTCCCACGAAGCAGTTGGCTAGAACAACTCCCCCCACGGCCGCAGACTGAGGAAAGGTAAATTTGGGCTCTATGTCTAACGCAATAAGAGGCCAAACTGAAAAAATCCAAGCATAAAAATTAGTTAAGGCACCATTGTTGAAGAACAGACAGTAATCGGTTTAAATGCCAATGAGTCTGACTTCAAAAATCATTAAATGCGTCTTTCCATACGAAAACTTTGCGTCACTTTTGCAACTTACGAGTCTTATGGCTCAATGCATGTTCAGCCACAATTATAAAATGCCTGCAACTAGGTGTTGACTGCTTAGCATCTAAGACAGAGGCATGGCATGGAATGCCAGATGGGCATTTGATTCTCTTGTTGATGTTGCCCATTCAAGTCTAACTCTATGTGCTATACTTTAATGTCAATGTCAACTGTTCAATTGCTGCTTAATCGTCTCCACAGATTCAAGAGTTCCGCCGGTCGGTCTCTGTCACGCCCCGAACCCCCATCGAGTTCGCGACACCCCCTGCTCCGGTTGAAATGATGCGACGTCCCAGGAACGTCGCCGACCCAACCCAAACATCAGAGCCACATGCGGAAGCGAACAACAAAACCCCGGACAAATAATGACGACAACAGGGTAGAACAACAGAACAATCCAACAGCAACATATTTAAACAGTACCAAATATACAAACATCATATTACAGACATAATTAACAATTAAACATCCAGTCACCGATTTAACAAAAGATCAGGGGTCTGGTTACCCTAACTTCGTTATCGGTCTACTCAATCTACACAACCCCTAAAATGCCCTAAGGAAAAACCTAAGGGTCGCCCTTCTCCAATGTGATCCTGATTCTTCGGGCTTGAGTCTCCGGATACTCGCCTGCAGTTCTACCGGGCATCAAAAGCGGTTCCTCGAACGTCCAAAAAGAAAAGATGCACTTCCCGGGTTTATGGCTGGGGGTCTGAAAATGTCGGTTATACAACCGTGAGACGAATCTCAATAAGTGTACAACCCCAAACCCCACGTAGGCACTCACGTACCGCCAGACGAAAACACACGTAACACACAACCATCAAACAGACTAACAACCACACACAACCCTACCTGGAATCCAACATACACGCTCCTGCACGTTAGACAAGAACACAACCAACATATTGCAGCAATGAATCAAAGACGCGCACGTGTCTCAATTATAAAATAAAACCCACTTGGGCACGTCCCATACCGTGCCTAGCAATTTTTACCCCATAATTAAGCATCACGTCACGCGATACAAACACACTCGCACACGAACTCACACCACACGTCACTTTCTTAGTTTCACTCGTTCCGTCCATTCTTGCTCATTCTCAACCTTTCCACCACTACCGTGCCCGCGTAAAACGCATCAGGCCAACGGTCTTCTGACCTTGTCAGGCATCGTCACCCCGTCGGGCCGGGCATCGTCACCTCGTCAGGGACGGCATCGTCCCGCGTAAACGAACACGCCTCAGGACGGAATCCTACACACACTTTCCTTCTACCGCGCCCGCGTAAAACGCATCAGGCCAACGGTCTTCTGACCACGTCAGGCATCGACACCTCGTCAGGCCGGGCATCGTCACCTCGTCAGGGACGGCATCGTCCCGCGTAAACGTACACGCCTCAGGACGGATCCACTTTGCCAATCAATCCTACACATCCGTACCTTCGTTCCACTCATTCCACACGTACCACACGTCCACTCAAACACGTTATCACACACAATCTCACACCTCTCATACACATCACAAATGCACGTATTCTCATCACACGAACACATTCCACGACCATCATACGCTTATCACACGAATTCAATGCACATTCATATTTTCACGTCACCACACATCTCAGCCACACACATGGCACACCACTGCATCACATTCAGTCCAATGCATAATTCAGAACCAACCAACCACAGCACACAAACATTTAATCCAATTAAGCCAATACAATTCCAATTAATCACACCATTCAACCCCGATCGATCCTCAATATCATAGTCCTAACCGAACCTCCTAAACCTCAAATTTCCCTCGCCAATCAGTCCATAACCATTAATTATTCAGCCCCTAATTCAGTCCTAAACAACCACCAAATCAGTCACAAAATATTCACAAATTCATCTAAACCGGGTCCTAAACGAGCCTAGAAATACCCGAGGTCCTAAATGACATTTGGGGAAAACACTTACCCTGAAACGCGAGACAGGACGGGCCTAGAATGGGCTGAAACAGCGGCCGCGGCGTCACCGGCGATGTACGGACCGGCGGTGAACAGTACCGGATGAACAGTAACTATGAACAGTAACCGTGAACAGTAATTCTGTACGGACTGAACGGGATGGCTGGAAAACGGTGGCCGGCGACGTGCCGGCGACGGCGAGACGGTTTTCCGACGGATGAACAGTAAAATCCGTACGTCATGAACAGTAAAATCCGTACGGACACTGTACGGACTGGTCTGGACAGAGACGTATGAAGGTTCCGGACGTCTGGGTGGTGACGGCGCGGCGATCGGAGCTCCGGCGAAGCTCCGGCGTTACTGTTTGCATACCGGGAATGAGAAAAACAGAGAAAAACAGAGAAAAACAGGCTGATTCTGGACTAAACCTGGGCTGTGGTGGCTGCACAGAAGTGGGATGGGTTGCTGGTGATGCTGGCTTGCCGGGGACAGCTCCGGTCGGTACTGTTCCGGCGTGAACAGTACCAGTTTGAGCAGAAACGCAACTTGCAGAAATGGAAACGTGAGGAAACAGAGAAGATTTTGGGGAAAAAGTGGCTGAATGGTCTGCTGTGCGTGAGAGAGAGAGATAAGTCTGGTCAAAGAGTCAAAGCTTATCTTAGTGGAGTCCATGTGTCACAATCTAGGGCTAATTGACATTTTTGCCCCTAATCTAATGGCCCAAATTCATCCAAATCCAATAATTCAAGGGCATTTTGGTCATTTGTCCTTAACCATGGGCTGACCAGACCTGAGTTAAGCTAACTCACCTTGGTTAATCCCAAAATTAAATCCAAAATTCGGAATTAATTAAAAATGGCCTAGGGGCAAAATGGTAATTTTCCGGTCCCGGGGCGAAATTCCAATTTTCGCACATACGCGTTCCATATATGCGTGGCCAACCTAATATGGTGTCGGAATCGCGAAATTCACTTTCTAAGTCCTCGAAAATCGACTGCGAAGTTCCGGGAATAAAATAATATTATTTTTCCAATTTTTGTCGAAATTCCCGTTTTTGTCCAAAACCACTCTAAATGTGCGTGGCCACGCCAAAATGACCCTGGCCGCGAAAAATAACCTCAAACGGCCTCCGAATCTAGCCCCGGTACCCACAGGGGCAAAACCGTAATTTTTCCGGCCCCGGACCGAAATCCATTTTTTTACAGAAATGGGTGGCCCCAAGGTTGGCCAAGCCAAAAATGTCATCGGCCGCCCAAAATTGTCACTTTCAAAATTCTCGATTCCCGGGCCCGAATTCCAAGAAATGACTAAAATTGACTAATCGCGACTTTAGCTTATCTCTGGCTAACGGGTGGCTCATTAGGATTACGCGCTCTCGACCCGTGACCGACACTAAGTCAAATCACGTTTAAGTTTACTCTACCCAGGACGACCTCGGTTGTCATATAATTGCGAGGGTTTGTCACTAGTGCCCTTCGGACACGATCAATCAAATAGATCGGTCTCGGTTGGCTCAAAACATTCCCTCGTCAATCCATATGGTCGAAGATCGAACCAAGGTCAAGTTCTTTGGTCGTGCGAACTCAATCCCGTACTGGCCTTACCCCTAAGGTTAGCATCCCGAGAATGCGCGGGTCCCGGGTGAGATCTCACTATAGTGCATTAATCAATTTCATTTCTTAAATCCCGGGAAAAGGATCGAAAATTCAGACTGTTACAGTCTCTAAGTTCTTTTTGACTTGGTATTCACGCTACCAATGATGTGTGCATTAAGTCTATGTGCATGTATGCTGAGACAAAAGGAGTACAAAATGGTTCACATTACAGTAACATTGGATAACTCAGCAGATCTGAACCAACCATCCAGTGAATTAAACATGGCAAGAAACAGAGACTGAAGCTATCCATTTTGTTCTGACCACCTTATGGATTCACAAAGAACTACCTCCATAAAAAAGATTATACAAACAAGATAATCGGAACACGTTTAAGATTAAACCCTTGCAGTGATGGAAGGGATATGCAGCAGTGCTGCCCACTTTCCTCTCAACCCTCTTACACTATTATGTGAAAAAACTTATGCTCATGAGGAAGCTGAAATTAAGGGATTGCTCTTACCAAGCCACCAAAGTGCGAGAAGCGAGAATAGTCCAATACAACCAAATAACTTTTGCATGTCCACCCTTTTTCCTTCCTCTCCAGCGTACTTCTTGAGAAGCACTGAAATTTTTCATGTGATTCTGGTTAGCTGCTACATCTCTGTTGAAAATTTCAACCGAAGGAGAAAATCTATTTTGAAGAAAAAGAGAATGCTATACCAGCAAATAGTCCATCGATTGCAGCCGAGAGAACCGCAAAAAGATTCCCCATAAGAGAGCTGGTTCTGTTGTTGAACAGATTGAACACAAAAGAAGAAGACTTTATTATTGGCTGGTCAGTAATTTCAATCAGTACGCCTAATAAAGTAGGAATTAAGAGTAAATGAAAGCGGAACCCGAGAAAGAACTAAATATGCAGATGATAATAGGCAAGGACTACGCATATTTATTTTGTTATTACGTCAACTGGATTTGAGTTCCAGAAGAACTATCTCACAAGAATGTTCGATCTCCAATAGGAAACAAATAGAATGAAAACAAAATATGAAGTTGAATGAATTTGGAAAACAAAGACTACGTACACAGTTGTGTTCAATTGTGATTGATCGGTACTTGAAGTCTTCCCTAGTGCAGTCATGGCGACTCCGGCTATACTGATAAAGGCCGAGACTACTTTTACTACACTTAGGGAGTCCTGTCCGAGAAATGCACCAATCAGAAGGGTGAAAAGTCCTGATGTCGATAACAATATCGTTGAGCTGGCAACGCTTTTTCGTGCGAGTGCGGCATTCATGAGATACTGCAAACAATGATAACACCCTTCAATACTATGCTATATCTAAAGAAGTGCAATTTCCTCTCGGTATTCAACATTACTCATTAAGACTGTCGTGGTTTTGGATGATGCGGATCATAAAATAATCACAGACTCACAGTAATTAAGACCAGACATTGCAATCAATTGATTCCAGTAGAGGATAATAGATTAGCGCCAATTTTATGAGAAATATTCTGAGCAAAGACATGATTTTGTATTGGTAAATTAGTACTTCTCTTGTAAGCCCCACAATGATAATTATACCAACTTGAGAAGCTGTGAAAATCACAAGCTTTGTATAAGAAAATATATGATCAGACACTTAAAAGTAAAGTCGCAGTAAAGAATGTCAACCATAAAAACAAAATGGTCTCTCACCTCACACATAAACCAAATAGGCGCAAGGGTGCAGGCAACTTTGAGAATTTGCTTGCTTTTCATCTTCTCCTCTTGTTCCACAATGTCATCATCTTTTGCTTCTGAAACAGAGGCCTTTCCTTCATCAAGTAAATGAACTCGTTCGCCTGTTGAATCCACCACACTCAACTTTTCTTGATTTACCATTTCAATATCACCCTGCTTCCCATTATTTTTGCCAGGAGAATCTGCACCTGCACGGATTGCATTGACTGTCTTCGCACCATCGCTACTTTCACTAGTGTGGGATTTACGGGATTTCAGTATCCAATCCTTGAAGAATGCTATGGGAAGATGGAATGCCAAGAGCGAAGTCCCGAGATAGGTCACCACGAATGGCTGCTGATACTTCTCGAAAACACCCTGTTGCACAAGTTGACATGAAGCTGGTAAAAGTTATTGCGACAGAGGAACTGATGTTCTTCGGCTTCATAAATTTTTCTCAGCAGGGAAAGAAAATTAAATCACTACCTAATAGGATCAGCAATCGAAGCAAGATAAAATAGGAACACACGGTTGACCGACCAAACAACGTAAATAACTAGGATCGCCAAATGAAAACTCTGAAAACAACGTCAAGGTGTGTCACTTATTTAGGTTCTGATAAATAACTCATTTGTTAAATGGAATGGAAAGCAAGTGATGAAACCTGTACGAGTATAACGAACCACGCATGCTCGGTTGACTCAATTTAGATGTATATTCGCATATTTAGGGATGCTTAGCAATGTTAATTAGCTTAATATGAAACGATAATGCATCATACAGAGGTGTATTTACTCCCATGTGGACAGATGAGGACACCGAAGATTATCCGACAAACTTTCCTCTTCCCCGGAACTTCTAGACCATTAGGTAAGCTCCTGGATTTACATATTTGCAGGATCAAGATGTATTTTGATTCTTGACCAAATCATAATACTTTTTCATATAGGTTCAACATGTTTTGCTGATTTTTATATTCTTAGTGGTGCTTCTGCCTAATCCCACTCGACCCGCAGATTTACATCCTTTGATTGGAAGATTACGACTGATACAAAAACATCCACAAAAAGTTCAGCTGCACCCAGAAAAAGAAAGCATATAATATTTAAGAGAATCGAGAGAATTATGAGAAAAAGATTTTATGCAATTGATACGTTTTCCATGCACTGAGTACATGTATTTATATAAGAGATTACAAGCCGTTAGAATCAATCAAATTGAATTTACAATCCCTTGATCTTAGCACTTGCTTGTTATGTGAGATTCTTCCTTGACTTTAGTACTTGTGTGATTTGATTTGATCTTGATTCCTTGATTTGTTCCATTATCCTTAACACGCCATAACTCAAGAAAGATTGAAGCCATATCTTCTTCTTCTTCTTCTTCTTTTTTACCCAAAAGAAAAAATGAAAGGAATGCAAGAATGAATTTTGCACAAACACAGTGAGAGAGACTAACCTGAGTGACTTCTGCAGAAGTGACCCACATAATCACAAAAGTCAAAATGAGAAGCAACCCGCCTTTGTATTTCCAACTCATTTTGCCTATTTCGACGGATATTAGTTTACAAGCAAAGAAGAACAAAGAAGACAACTTGCGAAAAAAAATGAAACGTTTAAGAGCAGGGAGAGAGAGAGAGTGCGGCGCCGATGTGTGCTGATGTGACCGGAGCTCCGCTCCCCTTTGTGATTGTGCGTGTTGGTGTCTGTTGATGTCAACGCATGCTCTCTTTTCATTACTTATCAATCCGAATCAATTCTCTTCCCTTCTTCACTATCCCCGATATCTGGCCGTGATTTCCTTCGTGATTTTGTTTACTCAATTTTGCTCATGTGTATCTTGTAATAATGCCCAAGAGAATCGTGAAACGTGGAGCAGATGACAAGTCCATAAATAAATTGGCCATTCTCTTCCTTGCTTCCCAAATTAACCAAGACACTCAAATTAATTGTGTCTGTCATTAGGGTCACAGAAATTTGGTGTGAGAAATAAACTTATGTAGTTACAACAGAAAAAGGATCATAAAGGAAATATCCGGGGTAGGTCTAATTGCACGTTCTCACACTCCTGTCTGTTTCCCTTTTTCTTTTTTACTGGTAGGGGTTCTTGCCCTCACGTATGATTTTTTGCTTAATTTTATCGGAAGGGATTTTGGATTTGCAAGGCTAGGGAAAATTTTGGAAAAATTATAAAAAGTCCCAAACCTATTGTGATTGTGACAATTCAGTCGCAAACTTTTTTTTTTTCAAATTTTAAACATTTTACATTTACACAAATTCAATCTATCATGCCACTTTTGGCCGGATCAACCTTTTATTATTTTCGATTTATTTTTTCCTTTCTTTTTCCTTTTTTTTCTTTTACGGCCGATTAGGTGACCGCCTAGAGGCTAGGGTCGGAGAGGTCGAACCTCACCGGTCACTGATGAGGCTCGTCCTTGCCGGCCACTGATGAGGCTCACCCTCACCAATCCATCACTGGGGCGGCAACCACGCCGTCGTAGGGCGAGCTTAACTTGCCCAGATATGATATTTGCAGCCCACTATGTTCTGACTTTCTTCCCCAGGATCCACTCACGTCAGCCACATGGAGAGCAAAAACGCATCAACACCAATCTAGAGGTGAAGAGAGAAAACGTGAAGAAAGAAGAACGTGAGGCGGGGAGCGCTCATTGGTGGAAGAGAAGTCAAAAGAAAGGGAGCCCTCCTCTGCGGGTTTTGTCTGGTGTGCCCAGGGACACCCACGAAATCCACACGCACGAAGAGAAATTTCTCTCTTCTCCGCCGCTTCCTGCGGAATTGAGTGCTATTGTCCATCGTCCCTGCATACTGTAATGTGGAATTGATCTGGTTTGCACCGGTTCAATTCTTCGATTTCCGATTCTACCTAGAACCATGTTAATCCCTAGATAAGTTGCGAGAAATTATTTAATCAACACACTTTAATTTCAATATCGCAGGAGTTGCTTTCTTGAAGACTGTTCCCGAAGGAACTTATGATGTGATCATTTGGAATGTCGTGAACTTTTATCGGGGAGCATTACATGAGGATTCGGCTAATGAATTATTAAGCGTAGACTTAATTTGGATCTACCAAGCTTCTACCAATTCGCAACTTAGGTTCGAGTTATTAACATGCAAGATCATTTCAATTATGAGTCGCCACTAATTTATTTTTAGTGGGTCGATTAGAAATCCAAAAAAATTATCGGGAAAATTACTTTACTCTTGCGAATTAGAGATTATGGATTTAGAGACTTGATTATGCTAGATTATTCTAACACCCTTTCGGTACCTTTCTCTTTTATTTTAAAAAAATGTTTGCAAACAATTTGAATTGATTTTAACTTATTCCTTAAAATTTGAGTTAATTATGTGGGTACACAACCATTAATGTAACACACAATATTCAAAGCAATGAATAAATTGCAAAAGCAAAGGGAGGAATCTACTTACCTTGAAGCAACGTAAGCATCTGCAATGTTAGTTAGAAAATCACATCAATAACCTAAATAAAATTTCTAATTAACATGCAATTCACTCAATTTTTTAGGGTTTTCTCTTATTTAGTGAAAACTAAACTTTATGCAATTCATGTTACTAGTCTAACATGACATGCAACATACAATTGACCAAAATGTCCAATTTCTAATGAAGATTAACTTAACTATTTTGACATGATGGGCAAGTTTTTAGCTACATGACCTAATTCTAATTACGGACAAGAATTAATGCAAATATTCTAATATGGCACACAATTTCATGAAGCTAACATACAATTTCTAGATGGCACGCGAGTGATGACAAGGCAATGAGGATGATATGGCAAGTTATGAATGATGCATAGCATACGTGAACAACATAGCGAGAAGATACGGAACATGACATTCATGACACATGGTAATGATATGACACTAATGATGCAAGCATGATGCAATTAATCTATATGACATGCACATGTTTATTTTTTGGTATTTTTTTATTGAAATTCGAAATTATAAAATGATGAAAATTTATTATCTAGTGCAAGATATTATCCAATTCATTTTAGGAAGTAAACTAGGCCAAATCCTAATTTAAATTGAAATGTTGTCCTAACTAGATAAACCCTATCCTAGCATGCAATCTATATAGAGTGAAAAGATTTTAACCTATATTCTAATTTATTTTAAAAGACTATCTCAAATTTATTCAAACATGCAATGTTATCTATTAAAATTTACCTTGATCCTATCTAATCTTTTTGGGATTTTTTTAACATAGAATAACATCAAATTAAGATAAAGATCAAACCAAAATCAAGGATAGCATCCAATTACCCAAGATATCATTCATATTCATTTAAATTTGAACAATAAATCGACAAATCATATCCGCGGCATGAGGATCTAATTGGTCAATTTCCAACGCAATCGCGGATCGTATCTCGGGCGGAAGATCAAATTAACGATTTTTCGTGCAATCGCGAATCATACCTTAGACAGGAGATCGGATTGACAATTTTCTGTGCAATTGCAAATCGTATCTCGGGCATGAGAATGGATTGACGACCATAGCACATTATGAAATTAGAAAATAATTCCTAATTCAAATGGCTACTCGAGATTTTCATGTATATTGATAACATTATTCGGAAATTCAATCAAAATTGGACCTAATTCCCCAAAAAACCCCAAAACTTTAGGTGAAATATCAAATCTGCCCCAAACATTTTTTCGTCTAAGAAAAAACCTTAATCTTTAGGTTTAGTCCCAAATCTACCTCGAATTTTTTTCTTCTCAGAAAAAACCTTAAACTTTAGGTTCAGTCCCACATCTGCCCCGAACTTTTTTTTTTGTCTAAAAAGAAACCCTAAACTTTAAGTCCAAACCCAAATCTGTCCCAAATTTTTTTTTTTGTAAATAAAAAATCACCAAATTTCAATCTATTTACAAAAATCCACCCCCGTGATCAAGTACAGACCTGACGTGTCATTTCCATGTCAATAACAATCTATATCGACAAAGTAATGGATGATAGGTACGGACCGACATCGCATTTCCACTTTTATAACAAATCCAATCCAATAAAATTTTTTCAAATTCTCAAAAATAAAATTGTTCTAGCATATGAAAGTTAGGGACGATAACGAATCCATCCCAAAAATTTTTTTTTGTCTAAAGAAAACCCCAAACTTTAGGTTTAGTCCTAATTTGCCCCGAACTTTTCATTGTAAAAAAAAAAGCCTCATTACTTTGCTGAATGTGGACTTGTTATCACCATGAAAGTGTCACGTCAGGTTGGAATTAGATCACAGGGTGGATTTTTGAAAAAGATTGAAATTTGGTGATTTGTTTACACAAAACAAAATTTGGGGTAGAATTGAGAATGGACTTAAAGTTTGAGTTTTTTTTCTGAGACAAAAAAAAAGATCGAGGCAAATTTGGAATTTGACCTAAATTTTGGGGTTTTTTCTGAGACAAAAAAAGTTTGAAACAGATTTGAGACTTGACCTAAAGTTTAGAGTTTTTTAGGGAATTAGGCCATCAAAATTGCAATTTCACAAATTAGGCAATAAAATATGTGAGAACTGAATTAATGAAAATTTTTACCTAATATACGGATAATTTCCAAATTTGAACTTGGTAAGGATTGAGATTGCGGATCACGAGACTCGATCGGATGATGCTTACGGCAAGGACGGCCTTTCGCAACAGGGGCTCGATGGCGGCGGTCTCAGTGGTTGTCGCGACCTACCTGTCCTAATTGGGGGGGTGGGAGAATGTAATGTATAGGTATAGGTCCAGAGGTATTTGTTAATGGACGTAAACATCGGTTGGTTCGTTTGAAGGACAAATCAAAAGGCTCATCTATCCAAGGACGGAGGTGCTCCCAAGCCTCATACCTCGCATGACGTGGTTTTTCAAATCTATGAATTCAATTGAAGTCGCTATTAGCCTTGATCAAGAGTTGGCTAGAAACCTAATCGAGACGTGGGAGTGTCGTCTTAGTATGTACGCAATTAGAGATTCCTAAGGATCGGGACTTGATTATACTAGTCATCTAACTAGTGCCATTTAGGTAACTAAACTTGACCATTTGTTAACTAACGTGCCAGGGCAGCATATCGAACAACCTAAAGCTCATCCTAATCATGCTAAAAATAGAAAATAACAATCAATATATTAAAATGTGCAACCAAATAATCATAATGGAAATAAACAAGGTATAGCATCGTCTCTAGAAAGGAAAAAGCAATCAAAAACCCTATGGTAAAAGGCTTACAACTTGTTCAACTTTTTGGTACAATTTTTAAAGGTTTTCACATTCTTTTCTATTTTTTATACCCTAGAATAAAATTAACACTAAGATCTAATGAAATTAACCCATAAAACTAATTTCCAAACCTTTCCTAATTTTTTTGAAATTTTCGGAGTTTTTCTGAATTTTTTTTAATATTTTAATATTTTAAAATATTTTTCGAATTTTTAATATATTTTTTTATTAAATAATAAAAAAATACTTTGGACCGGGTCAAGGGACTCGGTCCGATTCACTAATCCGATCCAACTAGGTTATACCCTAAGGCTGCGTTTGGTCGACTGGATAAAAGCCAGGCTAGGATATGTTTTATCCTATCCTGTGTTTGGTGGTGGCCCAGGATAGGATAAGGTCGGATATAGACCGGATAAAAAATCCGAGAGAGGATGGGATAGACTTGAATAGGATTTATAATATCTATTTTTCTAGAAACCCTATGCTCCATTCGCTGTTATCTTCATCCCCACACCTTGTGTGCTTTCACCAAAATAATTTCTCGGTTTTTTTTCTTTCACCGACTCCTTCGGACCCATGAATAGAAAAAAAAAATTATCCTATCCGACTTTAAATCCGCAGTCCACCAAATAGTGGATAGGATATGAAAAAATCCTAGGATTTCTTATCATATCCTGTCCAGTCCTATCCTGTTTAGAAATCCAGACGATCAAATGCAGCTTAATTACATATATATATACATTTTTTTTCTGATTTTTTTTCTTTTATTAAATTATTTATTTTCTCTTTATCTTTATTCTCTCTTTTCTAGTTTTCTTTCCCTGCACTGCAGCTCCTTCACGTTGCTCACCGAGAACGTCTTCTTCCCCTAGACTTCTCTCCCTCACCGAGAGCACACCGAGGACGACTCTTCTTGGTACCTCGCTGGCGACCACAAGACCAACTGTCTTCATCGCAACTCTAAGCACCACGACCACCACCAACTCACCGTTCACACTCAAGCGCCGACTATCACATCTATGGCCATTAAGGTGCTGCATGATAACCATTCTGGTTCTGCCCAGAACTGGTTTTTTGCTCCCAGAATCAGTTTTGGACCAGAAACCCGTTTGGTAATGCAATTTCATTTTTCTGTTTCCGGGACAAGTTTGCTTCCAAAACTGATTCTGAAACCAGAAATGAGAACAAAAAAAAAGTTGGTTTTTCATTTCTGGAACAAAAGTGAGAACCATTTCTGAGGAATTCATTTTCTTCAACACACATATTCATATGGAAGTCACGATTTTTGAGGTGAGAAAAAAAAGTAAAAAATCAAAAATTTCAGCGAAATTTAAATTTTGTTAGGTACCGAAAAAATAAAAAAATAAAAAAATAAAAAAATTTCACAAAATAGCTTAGAAAATCTATGGCCACCCACTTTGAGCAAAATTTAATTTTTTTAGTTGCCAAAAAAATAGAAAATAATAATAAATTCTAAAATTTAAAAACTTCACAAAATATCTTAGAATACCTGTAGCCATCCAATTTGAGCGAAATTTTATTTTTTTAGGTGCCGAAAAAAATAAAAAAAGTAAAAAATGAAAAATTTTAAAACTTCACAAAATGGCTTAGAATACTTGTGGCCATCTACTTTGAGTAAAATTTAAATTTTTTTAGGTGCCGAAAAAAATAAAAAAAATAAAAAATTTCAAAACTTCATAGAATAACTTAAAATACCTGTGGCCACCCACTTTGAGTGAAATTAAAATTTTTTATATGCCAAAAAAATAAAAATAAGCAAAAAAGTAAAAATTTCAAAACTTTACAGAATGGCTTAAAATACCTGTGGCCACCCACTTTGAGCGAAATTTTATTTTTTTAGGTGCCGAAAAAAATTAAAAAAATTAAAAAATAAAAAATTCTCAAAACTTCACAAAATGGCTTAGAATACCTGTGACCATCCACTTTAAGAGAAATTTTAATTTTTTTATGTGCCAAAAAAATAAATAAAAAATAAAAAACTTCATGTGAAGTTTTAATTTTAATGTTAATTTTTTTAATTTTTTTATGAAAAATAAAATAAATAAAAATTTTAATATTTTTAGGTGAAGAAATAAAAATTAAAAAAGAAAAAAAATAAAAAATACCATTTGGGCTCCTAAAAAATTTTATATTTCACTCAAAGTGAGTGGCTAGAAGTATTCTAAGTCATTATGTGAAGTTTTGAAATTTTTGATTTTTTAAATTTATTTTGCACCTAAAAAAATTTAAATTTCGCTCAAAGTGAGTAGCCACAAGTATTCTAAGCCATTCTGTGAAGTTTTGGAATTTTTTATTATTTATTATTTTTTTTTATTTTTTTGGCACCTAAAAAAATTTAAATTTCGCTTAAAGCGGGTGGCCACAGATATTCTAAGTCATTTTGTGAAATTTTGAATTTTTTTTTATTTTTTTGGGAACCTAAAAAAATTTAAATTTCACTAAAAGTGGATGGCCACAGGTATTCTAAGCAATTCTATGAAGTTTTGAAATTTTTTATTTCTTGATTTTTTTTGAAAAATTTCAACAAATTTCCTATTTTCCCGAAATATGAATTTTTTTTATTTTCTTGACATTTTGAGGATTTTTTCTGGAATTTATCAATTTTTTGGGATTTTCTGAATTATTTTAAAGATTTTTATGAATTTTTCAGATTTTTTTTATTATTTTTATTCCATTTCTAAAAAAATGGATTTTTGTTCCTGGAAATAGAATTTTATGTTGTTTATCAAACGGGTTTTTGTTTTAGAAAATAAAAATTTCGTGCTGTTATCAAACGGGTTTCTGTTCTAGAAACAGAAATTTTTTGTCATTATCAAACGGGTTTTTTTTCCCAGAAACTCATCCAGGACCAGAAATAGAAAAATCTATTTCTGGTTCATGAACTCATTCCGGAACAGAATGGTTATCATGCGGTACCTAAGTAGCCAACACCAGCAGCCTCTCTCTCTCTCTCTCTCTCTCTCTCTCTCTCTCTCTCTCTCTCTCTCTCTCTCTCTCTCTTACTTTATATAATCACTAAACCGTTCAAACAGCAGTTCAATCAGCAAAAAACTCATAACTGTGCACAACAAAATCAAATGAACCGGAGATTAGGAAGGCTGACTTTTAACCATGGGGATCATCGGCGGAGGTGATGCAAGGCCCACTCGAGCGGAGCGTGGATTGCGACGAAATCACATGGAAAGAAAAGGAAGCATGAAGTTAGTATTAATAACTGGACAAGTCGTGCATATAACGACACTTTCGAGCATTAACTTTGAAGAAACTCATCCGGTGTTCATTTGAACATTTTGTCGAACAGGTGGAGGGCTAGTTCAAACCGCAGCTCGAAACTGGGATTTAACCCGATTATTGGCTCGGACATGAAGTGTAAGGATTGAAACGGCCATATCTCGTCAGAATTTCATCTCAGCTTGCAATGAAACGACAAAAAAATTACACGACCAGATTCGACGTTTTAAACTAAAAAAGTCCCGTTGAGACCATTTTATCAAGCAGGTGATAGGCGACTAGGCAATGGAGATAGAGGTTCGATTTTTACAAAACTCGTGGCCTATGCTCGATTTAAAACGCTTGAAACAACTCCTTGAGTATAAAACAAGTGCAATCCTCCATTGGTGGAGCCAGGCAATAACCGAATAAGGCTCGGTGAGCCCGGCACCCGAGAGGCAGGGGAGGAAGGCCAAAATATAGCAAAAAAATAATAATACTGGAACCCACCTGGTTCGTGACTGACCGCGGCGAAGCACGGGGCCGACGAAGACTCAGATGGATCCTCGGAGAATGAGCAAAACTCTCCCCTTTCAGATTCCTCTCCCACTCTCTCCGTCTCTCTCCCTCTCGGCCTTTAAAGAAAAGACCCCCTTTGCTTCCCATCTCTCTCTGTAACTCCCTCTCTCTCTGCTCTCGGCCCCCATTTCTCGCGCGGCCTGACGGCCCTTTTGTGGCCGGTCGGTCACGCCCGACCGGCCTTGCCATGGTCGGCTGGTCGCCGACCGCCATCCCTGCGTCGCTCTGGATTCCTTGTAGGAGCGCCATGTACGTCGCTGCGTCCCCGTCTTCTCAGAGGCGTGGGAGGATGCAAAAGGAAAGAAGATGGGCTGGGCCAGAACAAAAAGAAAAGGAAATAGGGCTGGGCCAGGCCCAGACGAGATGAGAAGAAACGAAAAGGGGCCGGATCGGACCGGACCAATCGAACCGAGCCGAATCAGCCCGAATTTTTTTAATTGATTTTTTAAAAATAATAATAAAAGAAAAAATATGTTCTAATAGTCCCTATTAATACTTATTATGGGCCATATAATTTAATGAAAATATTTTTTAGGGGTTAAAAATTAATTTCTAGGTGTCAACAAGTGGTGTGGGCACGCCATTGATAGTCTCAGAAGTGATGGCGCGTTGGTGAGGACGGCAAGGCTTGGGAGCGTTGCAACTATTGGGAGCTCGAGAAGACGAGTTGCCACTAGAGAGAGTTTATTGAGGTGATCGGTCTTGGACCACGATGAACGCCAGAAAACTTTTCAAACCCAAGGACTCCACCTACAGTCAGCGAACACGCTTACACATAATCACTACTTCAGAATTTTGCCACTTGGGTTCTTCTTACTTGTGAATGGTCCAAGTGCACTCCTTCAGGACTTCCTTACCACTTCACTAGCGGATCAGACCTGCACACAAAAGAAAATTCTTTCTTTTGTTATATTTTAGTGACAACCCTCCATTGGACACAACGCCCAAAGATCTCTGGCACAGCTTCGCGCAATCGGGATTGTCCCAGTGATTGGGTCGGTGAAGCTTGGCTCGGCCACTGGTAGCGGTGGGGAAGATGCTGCTGGTGATCTTTGCTAAGGAAAGGTCGCGGTAGTGAGGCTCTCGTTGGCGGCAACTCATCGTCAATGGGTAAGCTTGTCGGAAAACTTCCAAGAGGCCTAAAAAGACCAGCAAAAACAGAAGGACAGCACCCCTTGACACAACGAGGGATCGGCGAAACTAGGCATCATGGTGCAGGCGCAAGGCTCACGATTGGATAGTGTCTCTTGGTGCAGATCAGCAACGTCGTCGTCAGTGTAGCAGGAGTGGCAGGCGTGAGATGCGTCGTGATTTGGCTGCTTCGTTGTCGGCCAGGGGGGTGCAATGACCGTGAAGGTAGCTGGCGATGGTGAAGAGGCGCACCAGTGGGGAGAGTCGTCTTGGTCGTGGAGCTCGGCCAAGGGAGGGATCAAGACTCTTCTTCTCTGTTTCGCTCTCTCCTCTCTATCTGTCAAGTATAACTCTTATCTGTCAAGGGAGGCATCAAGACAGCTTTTGGCTGGACAACTTTATACAGGAAGATACTACTGCCGAACGTCGCCAAATCTTCAAGGGCTCAGTGAGATAGGTTTGGAGCACAATTCCTTCCTACTCAAGGTATCAAATCGAACTCTTTTACCGTGTTTATGCAGTCTCCCTTTTTCCAAGCTTATGACGAGGAGAATGAATTTTCAATATTTTTTCATTAGCGGGACGATTGGATTTGTGCTCTGCTCCACCGACAGGCCGGGAGTTGACCTCGAGAAACCTTTCCATCCTCTAGATACCAAGAATGGTGTGGTGGCTAAAGGGCCTCCCAAGTTCTACAACTCTCAGGTAAAAAGGATAAAAGTGATGGGTTATATCCTAATTCGAATCGGAACAATCACATAGATAATAGAAAAATTGACATACGAGTTTACTTAGATTCATCCCAGAATAAGGTTACGTTCTGTAAAGGGATTACACTATGATAGTTAGGTTTGCAACTACAACCACAATCATTCGTCACAATGATCTCTCATACGAATAAAATATATATAAGACTTAAAATGGGCCAAAAGCTCAAGCCTATCTGAATCCCTTTGATACCACGATAAACGGGTTAGATTAAAACACAAGCTTAAAAAACCCGATGTTGTTGCGGGGGCGCTACCCCACAGCCCCCATCCGCTTACCGGGGAGCAGAACCCCCGCTCACTGTCCGAGCAATGGGACCCTCGACATTCCGTGCGTAGAGGTCACATGTCGTTGGTTCATACTTCGGGTTTCCTAAGCTCACGTGAGCATGCCTGGTATGAGAAATAAGAATTCCCGAAGTATTCTCTAACTCCAACAAAAAGATGTTGCGCATTATGTGAACCGAGACTTTTGATGTCTTATTAATGCAAACCTCTTTGCCTCCTGTTGTGCCAGATCCATGCTGCTGCTTTCCGTCTGCCATCTTTTAAGAGGGTGGCCGGCGTCAAATTCTGATAAAAGGATGTTTCTCATCGTAGATGAATAAAGGTGTAGAAACAAGATTAAGATCATTAGTGTTAACCTTTGTCTTCATTTTGCTTTTCTTTGTCCATCGTTTTTCGATCAATGGACTGTAACACCCAACGTGGCCACATCAAATTACAGAGAAGCATCACAATAGTTTCTCTTCTATAGTCTATAATTGTCAATCGCTGATAGACAGCAGGCTATCAGTTTGCTTAATTAGAGGTCAATCCCCGTCCTGCTTCAAGTTACTGAGGCCATTTGCCCAGGTTCCTCAGTCATACATGCGCTAACAGACTCGGACACATCACATTTTGCAGCCACGGCGGCTCCTTTAAGCCAATACGTTGCGAGTAACAGCGGTTTCAAACTCAATAAGATCAACTATGGTAGATGCCGAAATCGATGTGGCCTCATGGCAGTGAGATCAAATAGCTATATCTAATCATTAAGCATTAGCTGCATGGAATAGTCCACTGGTTCATCCATAGCTAGTCCATATATCTCTAAATCACCCCCAACATTACTGATGCAAGTCTGAATTAACTCCATAATCTCATAAGTCTCGACTCCCATTGGATCACAAAACGCTATTGGAGGATTTTGGGAATTTCCACGGTCTCTGGAGAGACCGTTCCTCGGGCATGGTAGCCCTTAGGATGACAAATTAGTGAATCCCAACCATTGATTGAAAAATATGTGAGCTTCGTACGTCACTACACGTTATACAGGATCCTACGATGAAATATTTGTGATTACAAGGGGTTACGGTTTTGGAATTGATCCTTTGAGAAACCATATAGAATCGCCTGAGTTGCATCTGACTTCCATGTAACATTGTTTCTCCGGAAAAGCTCCCGCAACGAAATACAATTCATCAAACGTTGTTCTTCAGTTCTTTATGAGAGGAGACCGGACTCCGTGGCGACTCCGGACATGAAATATCCAAGCGGACAAGAAATTACTGCGAACTTTTACTTCGAACTTCGAACCGAACTGTACGTACAAACCTTGCCGGAATTTAATTGATGACAAAGCTTGAAAATATAGCCACACATGTACACAAAGATGTAACACCGGAATTTAATTGACGACGCAGCACCCGGGATAGAGATACACGTCGAAATTTAATTGATGACTCGAATTGAAAAGTTATAGCTAAAGAAAAGTAAATTATGGTAGAGGAAAGTAAAGATAATTGAAAGATAATATATTGTTTGATTTGTCAGGGGGTCCCATCTCTAGTAGATGGCCGGTGATATTTATAATGGTTGTGTGGTTATCGCTCTTTAGTGGTTTTCAATGGTTGTGCCCATGTTCTTCCATTCCGAAAATTTTGTCTTCATGTTCATGTGATGTCATGATCCTGCTTTCAAGATAATTGTCCTACGATCTTGTCTTGATACTTTATTCGACTCCACTACGTTGGCGGTTGTTTCGACTCCACTATGTTGACAGTTACTTCTTCGATAATTGTATTCGAGATTGTCGACTCCATTTTTTGTCAATTCCTTCAAGTTGGCAATTCCTCCTTGGAGTATCGATCAATTTCCGCATCTTGACTAGTCACGTCCGTCAACTTCCTTTTAACGTTGACAACTCTATAGTGATTTTCTGAGAAAACTCAAAACATAAAAGTCGTAGATCCATGAGTTTTCGTTCTTTTGGCTTTGGAATCAAGTCAATCCGATCTGTCTTGATGAAGTTATGACCATTTTTCCGAACTAGTACAGAATTGAAATTTCTGTATCATGACCAGTCACGACTGTCAACTTCCTTTTAACGTCGACAACTCTACATTCATTTTCTGAGAAAACTCAAAACGTGAAAGTTGTAGATCCAGGAGTTTTTGTTCTTTTGGCTTTAGAATCAGGCAATCTAATCTATCTCGACGAAGTTATAACTATTTTCCCGAACTAGCGCAGAATTGATTTTTATACTCGTTTACCCAATCTTGTCGATAATCACCAAACACTGGTCATTTTCTGGGGTAAACATATACACGACACATGTCAAAGACATGTGTCCCTTATGTTGGCAACTTGATGATATTTGCTTTTACGTTGCCTTGAGTCTCTACCATGTGTCCTTTGATGATCTTCGGTACAAACACTCATCGATCACGACTGAACCATGTCGTTAAGTTGGCCATTTTTTGGTGTAAACAAACACGAACACCGATCTATCACCACCCGCCTGGGTGGCGCTGCTGGAGCGCGCACTCTTCCTCTCGCAAAAGGTTGAGTGTTCGAATCCCAGGCGCCGCAGGGTGACTTAACCGGTGGCATGTGTGTGGTGGCTAGCACGTGTCGCCCCCAGGGTTTACTCTCCGGCTGTCGGCCGTGCGGGGGTTCCCTGGGTTACCAAAAAAAAAAAAAAAAAAAAAAAACACCGATCTATCTGTCCATTACCCAGCACACATATTTCTATGATTTCAGGCCAAGTTGACACTGTTTTCCATTAAAATTCTTCTTCAGCTTCGCATCCTGTTGGCCCTAGAAAAACTAAATTGCTCGTTCTGTCCTCAGCCGTTAAGCCATTGGACATTATTTAAGAATCATTTAATGCTGGCAGGTCAACTTGACCAGGTCCTTATCTTACGGATTGATCCCACCAATTTGTTTCGATTAAATGGCCGAGAATCCGCTAATGTGTTATACGTTGCCTTTTTCCTAATCAGCACGCATTTAAAGGCAGAACCTGAAAAATCAGAAAAACAATATATGCCACAAAGAATTCAATGTGGCGGCCAAAATTGCTTTTACGTAATAGGTGTCGTTAGTATTACAATGTAGGAATAGTCCACACTAATCTCTAAGTTGTGAGATTACCAACCACTAAGTTCAATAAGTAAAACGTGAGTAGCATGAAAACGTACATAAACTAGGAACAAATGAAATACACGCAAATTTAGACAGGGTTCAAAGGCCTAAAGTTCTTTTCAGAAAGGAAGTATTACTTCGTTCAGAATCCAAATCGATGCTTATACTAGAACAATTAAGCTTAGAAAGTAAACATGGCCAAGAAAACCGGATGTTACTAGCTTTGTAATCAATCTGTGAAACAGTCTACATGCATTTAATTAGCCCCTCTTGTAGAAGTCAAGGAAATGTTCTTGAAATATATGTCCAACCGATTGGTATATTTTACTCATGACTTCTAGTTATGACTTTGTTTTCCTAAGTTTTAAAAAAGAAATAAAATTATTTTGAGTTCTATAAATTTGTTAGGGAATTATAATTTGAATATTTCGCGAAGGTCTCGGGTATTTTGCTTTAAATACAGACCAACCTATCATAGTCCCACGATAAATCAGATAAGGAAAAAATAATAGTCCCACAATTTGAAGGAGGAAAAAGTCCAAAGTCAGATCAGACCTAAAGCCATGAAAACTTCAACAGGACGAAGGCTATTAGAAGTTCAGATATTATTAAATTTGTGAACAGAATTTCTTGCATCTATAAAGCACAATGAATGATCTTCATAGGGCCTGAACCAACTTTTCAGTTCCGTCATATCTCTTACTGCGTTGGCAAGCTCCTTGTACGCTCGTTGGATTAAAACACAACTCTCTCCTCCCGAGTCAATTATGACGCCACCTTTTCCTGAAGCTGTTCGTTCAAATGCAGCTCTAGGAATATTAAGCATAACTCCTCCTAGACTTATCCCTTCCAGAGTGGCAAAGTAGAATCCTTCATATACGTCTAGGGGTGTTGAGTCACCTTCAAGGATGGCCCCTTCCCCTAAAATTAACTGGTTGTATCCATAAGAACGATCTTTAACTTTTCCAACAAAATAGGAGAATTTAGCTCCTAGTTGTGTAGCTAGAGACAACTTATTGTCATTTAGTCCAACCACTCCCATAACTGCATCGGGTTTCTCCCCACTCTCATGACCGCACCCGAAGACAACATCTGGTATGGTGAGTAGCCCTTCATCAGAAGTGTCGAAAATGAGTGACTCTCTGGCAAGTATCCCTTCTGTTGGACGTGTGCCTTCATACTCTACCTCGTATTTGCAATTGCTGTGCTCATCACATTTGGGACGATGTAAAGCCTCACAATATTCTGACAGGCATGATACGTTCGTATATGTTGATGATGTGCTAAGATCGTATATTGGCACGGAGACTTGAGCACAATTTTCGCAAGGAATGCATTGAACCCAGAGAAGGGTACTTCCGGTGTCCATGACTGCAAGCACTGGGTGAGATGTGTCTTTTATGTAAAACTCCACAAGAACTCGCCCACAGAAGTTTTTGCACGTAGCTTTGCTTGAATGTTGTCTGAGCACGACATATTTATCTCACAGCTCTTCATCTTTTGCTCAATAATGGCAATGCGTGCGACAGAATTTTCTAGGGCGAACTTGGCACGATGAATGTCAGTATGATTAGGGTCATAGAATGGCGATCGGATGGAATTGCGATGGATCAGTTTTGCCACCACCCTCTTCGGCATACTACTAGTACCGATGCTTTTGGTGGCATTGCTGTTGGTCACAACAATGCTCAACATAAAGAGGAGTTCGTAAGTTAGCGAAAGGAGAATATAGTTAAGCGAAGCCATATGTAGCAGTTGAATAGTCTGGTGCTTAATGTTGGATAATCTCTGCAATTGTCGGTAGAGTCTCCCTTAAAAAAGATTTAAATAGATGAAAGAGGGCTCAAGTAGGTGAGACATGAAAGGGAAACTAGAAAATTTGTGGCTATGTCATATTCTTTAACTCAGATGATTGATAGTTTCCTTACCAATAAAGATGCGTGAATAGCCAGCCTTCATGACAAGAAATTTGCATGAACTCACAAAGCCATGCTAGACCCATGTTGTGACGTTCCGAAATTCCACCAATTGGAATTTATTGAATAATTGAGTTTTATGAAATGTGCTCGTAGTAAATTCTCGCCCGGAACTGATCATTCCTAGGAATGTTAACCATTAGGGAAAGGCTAATAGGGGAATTAAATTCGCGCGACTAGAGAAAATTCCATCGTAAATGGATTTCGACCATTAAATCGCGTAAGTAATATTTTGAGCCACTGTTGGCCGATCAAAGGATAGTTAGGGATCAGTTTGTCACTGACCTAGTAGTGGATCGCGGGTGATTCCGTTGGACCACGAAATGACTTGACGAATGATTCTGAAATTATACCGAACGATCGTACCCCTCGGATCAATTAATTGATCTTTGCGATTTTAACAACGACCGAAGTCGTCATGTACCAAACGAACTTGCATGTGACTCGATTCAGTATCAGTCATGAATCGATTTCGCGAATTTTCCCAGCAAGCCGCTCGTTAGCTTGAGAAACGCTCGAATTGCATTAAATAGAATTTAATTATTGAAATTTTGCCCAAATTAGACACCGGAAAATTAGGGAGTCACGCCGGAACGCTAGGATGACGTTGCATGTGACACGTGTGAATTTTTGGTGCGCTTAAATCCTTCGGAAAAATTTGATTTGGGCAATAAACGGAGAAAGTGACCAAAATACCCCTAGGATTTATTAAAGGGTATGTTTTAAGGGCAAAGGGCATTTTGGTAATTTTTCCCTCAAAGTTTGATTGAACAATTTTGCCCTTGGACTTTTTGATAAATTACAAGACTACCCTTGGATATTTTGGATGAGAATGAATTTGGACCGTCGGATCGAGATAAGATCGAATTTGGACCGTTGGATCAAAAAGGTTAGACAAGGGCATTTTGGTCATTTTTCAAAAAGGGGTCAAAAACTTGAAGAAAAAGCTAGACCATTCTCTCTCTCCCTCATTCTTCTCTCTCCCCCCTTCGTGAATTCCCCCCCCCCCCCACCGTGAGCCCTCACCGGCCACCTCTCCCTCCGCCGTTCGCCGCCGCGTCCTCGTCGCCGATCGCACGTCCACCGCACCGTCGCCAATCTGCCATGCCCTTCACCTCACCGCCTCATCCCCACCCAGCTGTGACACTCTCTCTCTTTCCATCTCTGGCCGTGAGCTCTCACCACCGCCGTGGACACCCCCGCAAGCCGCCGCTCGCCGATCGTCGCCGATTGTCGCCGCCGCCGCAAGCCTTCATTGGATTTCAAGCTTTACCGCCGCTTTTGTTCTAGCCGAGAGAGTCTAGAACTAGGTAAGTTGTGATCTAAACTCTCGCCTAGTAGATCGGATTGTTTCGGGTTTAGATAGACGCAGGTTGTTGCGATTTTGCGGGCTAAGTTGAATCGCGGGCCCTAGGTTTGAATTCCGAGGATTTTGGTGGAATTTAAGGGCCGATCAATGCATTGAATTGGGGTTTAGTGTGCTGTGGTGTGCTGTTGGGTACAAGAATGGTACTGTTGAGTTCGGCTCGGATTTTTGTGTAAGTGTCGTGAAGAGTCGGAAGTGTGATTTTGTGGTTTGAGTGCAGAAATTACTGTTCATGAGCTGTGGGAGTACTGTGTACTGTGATGTGGTGAGTTGTTTGATGCGTGTTTGGTACCGTTAGGTCCGTCTTGGAATTTTATGAAAATCCCGTGAATGGCTGAAAATGATTTAAAAACTTTTGAACAAAGAAAAATGTTGTTTTATGCGAAAATGTGCTTTTGTGTGAAAAGGATGATGTGGTGAAGTGTAGGTGCAAGTGTG
The DNA here is from genome assembly GCA_031216285.1 of Syzygium syzygioides. Classification (NCBI taxonomy): domain Eukaryota; kingdom Viridiplantae; phylum Streptophyta; class Magnoliopsida; order Myrtales; family Myrtaceae; genus Syzygium; species Syzygium syzygioides. Next base: position 3,420,929 of record CM062244.1, read on the forward strand.
TGCACAGAATTTGAGGCAATGGCATGAGATAGTGAGTTGGGATTGGGCCGAGTATCATAAGCTCGGGCAGCGATCACGTAGGTCTGCTGTATTTGGCACAGGCTGAGGCTCGAAAGAGCAAAATGAGTTCGGTCCGAGACACGATCAACTTGGGTGAGACCAGGATTGGATCGAGGCATTATAAGCTCGGGTTCCGATTATGTGGGCCTGTCGTATTTGGTGCGGGCTGAGTATTGGTCGCAATGTACCTGAGATATGTACATTTATGCGGGTCACTGACGAGTGATGTGGGAAAAAGGAATTGAGAATGGAAAGAATGAGAAAATGAAGGTGGAATGTGCGTATGTTTAGTGGATTGGAAACGTGGTATTTTGTTGGGTGTGTGATTTGTGGAAAATTTCGCATATTATGTCACGTGTTTTCAAAATAAATTTTTATAAATGGACTAACGTGCAGGCTGCGTGTGTCGAGAGTCTACGTATGTGAATTCGTGTGTTCTGTGGTGGTTTGTTTGGTCGTGTGTTTACCTATGTCTGGAATAATATGATAGCCTAGGTAGGGTTTAGGTTACAACTTATTGAGAAGTGTCTCATGGCTATATAAACCAAACCATTTCAGATCCCCCGCCTGAGAGATGAATAATCCGCCGCCACCACCAAAACGTTTTGGAGTCCCCATGCACACCGAGCTAGAGGTTCTAGAGTATCTGATGGATGATAACTTTACTTGGATTAAGTATATTTCTACGGTATTCGTAGATGTAGGACTGCCCCTGTGGGAGGAACACAAGTATACCGCTTGGTTCTTTTGGGACGAGGTGGGAGCTGAGTTCGGGCCAGTTAGAGGGTTCGATGTTACATTTGATTTGGTCGGGGATTGGGATCCATCTGCCATACCACCTATAGACGGAGAATTGACCAGTGCAGAAGTTAGTTTAGCACAATCCAGATTACACCCAGCCCCCGCAGTGCAAGGGTCTTTTGAGGTGTAGCACGAACCTGAGCCCGAGGAGTCGCAAGCTCATGACGACTCGATGGATGTAGACTTAGAGCTGATACCCGAGGAAGAATTACCCAAGGAAGAACTACCCGAGGAAGAACCACTCGAGGAGGAACCACAGGAGGTTGAGCACGAACCCGAGGTGGAACCAGAGAACGAACCCGGTGAGTCGGAGGAGCCTGTAAGAGAACCGGAGTACATACTTCCATTCGCGCATTATGCGGATCCCAACTACGTACCGGAAATTCGTTTCGTGGATGTGTTAGCTAAAGTATATCGGAAAGGAGTTCCGTCATAGTCGGGTGACATTAACCATCCTATCGAGATAGGGATAGATTTAGAGTCCTCAGTGGATGGATCGACACAAGGGGATTCCGACTCAGAGGACGGAGAATCGGATTCAGAATGGACGCCTAGTAAGGGTCGTAGGGAGTAATATTCGGGTTTGGAATAGGTTTTTGCGAGTATCATTTTTGGATGGAAGGATGATCAGGTTATAGGCCCTTTTGTTACTGATCGCAGTGGTGAGGCGTGCACTTGTATATATATGGTGGCTTGTAAGCGTTGGGGTGGCGTTGTAATTGTAAATACTTTGTTATAAGTTTGGAAATGAGATATAGATATATGTATTCTCCCTTAATGCTTCCCCAGGTTTTATATTGTCCGGGATTAATTGTAGTATCCGCCGTGGTTGTAAATCTCTGACGATTATTGAGGTCGACCACATTCCTGGGATGTGGCACTCATCGACCAGGTAAGGGGTGTTACGTGCCGTCGGGGTTCGGGGCGTGACATCCCCGTTTGAATTGGTATCAAAGAAAGGTCAGCTCGATCTAAGATTGGTCAAATTGGAGTGATAAGGAGCAGAGATTTTGGGGTAGGAATTTTGGGAGACTTTAGTGAGCCATAGATATACCTAGTGCTATACGTATTCCAGACTATCTGTTACGATTGATTGCTTGAATTGAATGTTGTGTTAAGTTGAATGCTTACTGAGTGAATTCTTGTGTTAATTCACTATTTAGAACTAGATTGATCTAGTTGGTTTAGATCGCTAATTCCTGAGTAGAATTACGGCAGGTAGTAGAGTGGTAGAATTGAGACGATGAGCAGTGAAGGAAGAGACGTAGGAAGAGTCCTAAGAAGGAGCGCAGGAAGAGGAACGAGAGGTTGAGGTCGTGCTTGAGCTAGGGCTGTCGAGGACCTCGAAATGGGTGCTAGAGCAGTAGAGAATCCTAGAGTGGATATTGGTGTTATAGTATACCCTAGAGTGGAAGTTAAACCCATTGAGGATCCTCAAATGGAAGTCATTATGAGGACGTTGGAACGAATTGGAAATCTATTAGAACAGCAAACTTGGGAGAGAGCTGCTCCGATTGCCCAAGCTGCTGAGGCCGCTGTTGTTGTTAATAATGACGAGAATCAAGGGCAAGGACAAGTGGTTGCTAATAGACCTATGCATCAATTGGTAAAGTGGTTTATTAAGTTGAAACCACCCAAGTTTTCTGGGAAAGGCGACCCGGAGGCTGCACCTAGATGGGTGGAGGAACTGGAAAAGGCTTTTAAGGTGCTGGAGTGTAACGATCATGAGAGGGTGACTCTGGCAGTGTATTAGCTGCAGGATAATGCGAATGATTGGTGGAAAGCCACCAAGGATAAGATTTTTCCCAAAGGTACTGCCCAAACTTGGGCTATTTTTACTGAGAATTTCTATGAGAAATATTTTTTAACTAGTGCTAGAGAAAGAAAACTTGCGAAATTCATGAGACTCCGCTAGGGCCAGATGATGGTAGATCAGTATGAAGCGAAATTCGCGAGATTATGTAAGTTTGCGCTGAGAATGGTGGAACATCCTAAGGATAAGGCGCGAAGATTTCTGGATGGATTGAGAGTTGATATGCGCAACCAATTGTTATTAGTGAATTTGGGAACATACGAACAGATATTTGATAGGGCCCAAATTCTTGAGCGAGATCAAATGGATAGAATCGCCGCATCCGGATCGAAGTTTATCCAGGGTTGGAATGATCGTAATCCTGATAAGAGGCCGATGGTGGATAATAGGCGTTTCACTCCACCAGCCAAAAGGAATATTGAAAAGCCAATTCGGATTGGGAATGGTTCGTGTAGGATTTGTGGAGGTAGACACGGGAATGGACCTTGTCCAACCAGAGGTGGAGCTTGCTTTGGATGTGGAGGATTTGGGCATCATATAAAGAATTGTCCCAATCCCAAGCAGAATAGGCCGTCTGGTTTGCCGCCACCTCGGAATGAGAATTAAGCTGGAGCGGCTTAGACAGCGAATCTGAATCAGAATAGGCCTCCAGCGCAAGGACAAGTTTATGCGATGGCTAGACGAGAGGTTGAGAACGCATCGGGGGTTGTCACAGGTACAATTTCTCTGTGTAACCATGCTGCGTATGTTTTATCTGATCTTGGAGCATCGCATTCTTTCGTAGCGAAACAGTTTGTTGATTTGATTGGGTTAGAACCGCAATTGCTTAATATCGTATTATGTGTGATGACCCTCTTGAATGATAGAATGTTGATTTTGTTGGGGTATCAAAACTATAAGGTTGTGATTGGGATTAGGGAGGAATTGATTAATTTAGCGGTTCTAGATATATACGACTTTGATGTGATAATAGGAATAGATCGGTTGTCTAAGCAGAGGGCTGTAATGGATTGCAATAGCAGAGTGATTCAATTTAATCCTGTTAGATATCCGGAAATTTAAATGGGTAGAAGTTGAGGAGGACCCTCGATTCTGTTGTTATCCTCGGTGGAAATGACAAAATTGTTATATGAGAGATGTTAAAGATTTCTAACTGTAGTAGTGGATTCAACGGCTGAAGAGCCAAGACTTGAGGATATACCGAAGATGACATTCAAAACGAGGTACGTACACTATGAATTTACAGTAATGCATCATCGAAAGGATTAGAGTGTGTATTGATACAACATGGGCGAGTGGTAGCCTATGCATCCAAACAGTTAAGACCACATGAATTAAATTATCCGACGCACGACTTGAAGTTAGCCGCAATAGTGTTCGCCCTTAAGATTTGGCGACATTATTTATACGGGGAAAGATTTTAGATTTATACTGACCATCAAAGCCCCAAGTATTTATTCTCCGAGAAAGAGTCGAATGTGAGATAGTGACGTGGGATAGAAACGGTAAAAGCCTAAGATGATGATATTTTATATCACCCCGGAAAGGCAAATCGAGTTGCGGATGTGTTGAGCCAGAAATCAAGCATCGCGCATTTGATGGTTAAGGAGTGGATTCTGTTGGAGAAAGTGCGAGACTCAGAATTCAAATTTGAAGTAAGTCAAGTCTCGAGTCTGATAACCACGTTAAGGATTGAGCTGAAATTCCAGGCTAAAGTTAAAGCTTTGCAGTTTATGGACCTAGAGATACAGAAGGTTGTTGGGATGGACACTACTAAGAGAAAGCCGCGATAGTCTAAAACGCAGACAAGTTGTGCTCTAAACCCGATTTAGGACTTCGGGTATCGACGGGTAATTTTCGGACAAAATCAGTATGGAATTAGGTACAGAATTGTATGAATAGGGAGTGAAAATTTTATGGCGGGCCTTAGGAATTAAATTGGGTAATATTTATTAGAAATTCAGAAAATAGGGGCTGCGAATTACTGTTTATATGCTGCGAATCACTGTTCACAAGCTGTGAATTACTGTTCACAGGACTGTGATGGTCCGATCGAGACGCATATTGGATTTTTAGAATCGAGAAATTATGGTGAAAAAGTTCCATGAAGGAACGGAATTGATTTGACGTCGTTTGGTTAGAGAAAAATAGTCATTTTTGTGTTTGTTGTACGTTTGGAATAAAAAAAAATTGAGGACCGGAAAGAACGAGTCTTGAGGAACAAGACAATCCTGATCGTCAATGTTATCAAGGAGTACCACGGGACTGAAGGCGCGACCTGGGAAGGAGAGGAACAAATGCAACGTTATTACCCCGATTGTTTGATAGTTAATTAGATCGTAAATTTCGAGGACGAAATTTTATAAGAGGGGAATACTGTGACATTCCGAAATTCTACAAATTGGAATCTATTGAATAATTGAGTTTTATGTGATGTGCTCGCAGTAAATTCTCGTCCGGAACTGATCATTCCTGGGAATGCTAACCATTAGGGAAAGGCTAATAGGGGAATTAAATTTGTGCGATTAGAGAAAATTCGATCATGAATGGATTTCGACCATTAAATCGCGTACGTGATATTTTGAGCCACTGTTGGCCGATCCAAGGATAGTTAGGGGTCAGTTTGTCACTGTCCTAGTAGTGGATCGCGGGTGATTTCGTTAGAACACGAAACAACTTGACGAATGATTGATTCTGAAATTATACTGAACGATCGTACCCCTCGGATCAAGTAATTGATCTTCGTGATTTGAATGACATCCGAAGTCATTACATACCGAACGAACTTGCATGTGACTCGATTCAATATCAGTCATGAATCGATTTCGCGAATTTCCCCAGCAAGCTGCCCGTTAGCTTGAGAAACGCTCGATTTACGTTAAATAGAATTTAATTATTGAAATTTTGCCCAAATTAGACACCGAAAAATTAGGGAGTCACGTTGGAACGCTAGGACGACGTTGCACGTGACACGTGTGAATTTTTGGTGCACTTAAATCCTTCGAAAAAATTCGATTTGGGCAAGAAACGGAGAAAGTGACCAAAATACCCCTAGGATTTATTAAAGGGTATGTTTTAAGGGCAAAGGGCATTTTGGTAATTTTGCTCTCAAATTTTGATGGGACAATTTTGCCCTTGGACTTTTTGATAAATTACAAGACTACCCTTGGATATTTTGGATGAGAATGAATTTGGACAGTCGGATCGAGATAAGATCGGATTTGGACCGTTGGATCAAAAAGGTTAGACAAGGGCATTTTGGTCATTTTTCAAAAAGGGGTCAAAAACTTGAAGAAAAAGCTAGACCATTCTCTCTCTTCCTCATTCTTCTCTCTCCCCCTTCGTGAATTGCCCCCCCCCACCATGAGCCCTCATCGGCCACCTCTCCCTCCGCCGTTTGCCGCTGCGTCCTCGCCGCCGATCGCAGGCCCGCCGCACCGTCGCCGAGCCGCCATCCCCTTCACCTCACCGCCTCATCCCCACCTAGCCATGACACTCTCTCTCTTTCCATCTCTGGCCGTGAGCCCTCACCACTGCCATGGACATCGCCGTAAGCCGCCGCTCGTCGATCGTCGCCGATTGTCGCCGCCGCCGCTAGCCTTCGTTGGATTTCAAGTTTTATCGCCGCTTTTGTTCTAGCCGAGAGAGTCTAGAACTAGGTAAGTTGTGATCTAAACTCTCGCCTAGTAGATCGGGTTGTTTCGGGTTTAGATAGACGCGGGTTATTGCGATTTTGCGGGCTAAATTGAATTGCGGACCCTAGGTTTGAATTCTGAGGATTTTGGTGGAAATTTAAGGGCCGATCAATGCTGTGAATTGGGGTTTAGTGTGCTGTGGTGTGCTGTTGGGTACAAGAATGGTACCGTTGAGTCCGGCTCGGAGTTTTGTGTAAGTGTCGTGAAGAGTCGGAAGTGTGATTTTGTGGTTTGAGTGCATAAATTACTATTCATGAGGTGTGGGAGTACTGTGCACTGTGCTGTGGTGAGTCGTTTGATGCGTGTTTGGTACCGTTAGGTCCATCTTGGAATTTTATGAAAATCCCGTGAAAGGCTGAAAATGATTTGAAAACTTTTGGATAAAGAAAAATGTTGTTTTATGCGAAAATGTGCTTTTGTGTGAAAGGATGATGTGGTGAAGTGTGGGTGCAAGTGTGTGTACGGAATTTGAGGCAATGGCATAAGATAGTGAGTTGGGATAGGGCTGAGTATCATAAGCTCGGGCAGCGATCACGTAAGTCTATTGCATTTGGCATAGGCTGAGGCTCGAAAGAGCAAAAATGAGTTCGGTCCGAGGCACGATCAGCTCGGATGAGATCGGGATTGGATCAAGGCATTACAAGCTCGGGTTCCGATCATGTAGGCCTGTCGCATTTGGTGCGGGCTGAGTGTTGATTGCAGTGTACCTGAGGCATGTGCGTTTACGCGGGTCACTAGCGAGTGATGTGGGAAAAAGGAATTGAGAATGGAAAGAATGAGAAAATGAAGGTGGAATGTGCGTATATTTAGTGGATTGGAAACGTGGTATTTTGTTGGGTGTGTGATTTGTGGAAAATTTCGCATATTATGTCACGTGTTTTCAAAATAAATTTTTATAAATGGACTAACGTGCAGGTTGCGTGTGTCGAGAGTCCACGTATGTGAATTCGTGTGTTCTGTGGTGGTTTGTTTGGTCGTGTGTTTACCTATGTTTGGAATAACGTGATAGCCTAGGTAGGGTTTAGGTTACAACTTATTGAGAAGTGTTTCATGGCTGTATAAACCAAACCATTTCAGATCCCCCACCTGAGAGATGAATAATCCGCCGCCGCTACCAGAACGTTTTGGAGTCCCCATGCACACCGAGCTAGAGGTTCTAGAGTATCCGATGGACGATAACTTTACTTGGATTAAGTATATTTCTACGGTATTCGTAGATGTAGGACTGCCTCTGTGGGAGGAACACAAGTATACCACTTGGTTTTTTCGGGACGAGGTGGGAGCTGAGTTCGGGCCAGTTAGAGGGTTCGATGTTACATTTGATTTGGTCGGGGATTGGGATCCATCTGCCATACCACCTATAGACAGAGAATTGACCAGTGCAGAAGTTAGTTTAGCGCAATCCGGATTACACCTAGCCCCCGCAGTGCAAGGATCTTCTAAGGTGGAGCATGAACTTGAGCTCGAGGAGTCGCAAGCTCATGCCGACCCGATGGATGTAGACTTAGAGCCGATACCCGAGGAAGAATTACTCGAGGAAGAACTACCCGAGAAAGAACCACTCGAAAAGGAACCACAGGAGGTTGAGCACGAACCCGAGGTGGAACCAGAGAACGAATCCGGTGAGTCGGAGGAGCCTGTAAGAGAAGCGGAGTACATACTTCCATTCGCGCAGTATGCAGATCCCAACTACGTACCGGAAATTCGTTTCGCAGATGTGTTAGCTGAATTATATCGGAAAGGAGTTCCGTCATAGTCGGGTGACATTAACCATCCTATCGAGATAGGGGTAGATTCAGAGTCCTCAGTGGATGGATCGACACAAGGGGATTCCGACTCAGAGGATGGAGAATCGGATTCAGAATGGACGCCTAGTAAGGGGCGTAGGGAGTAATATTCGGGTTTGGAATAGGTTTTTGCGAGTGCCATTTTTGGATGGAAGGATGATCAGGTTATAGGCCCTTTTGTTACTGATCGCAGTGGTGAGGCGTGCACTTGTATATATATGGTGGCTTGTAAGCGTTGGGGTGGCGTTGTAATTGTAAATACTTTGGTATAAGTTTGACAATGAGATATAGATATATGTATTCTCCCTTAATGCTTCCCCAGTTTTTATATTGTCCGGGATTAATTGTAGCGTCCGCTGTGGTTGTAAATCCCTGACGATTATTGAGGTCGGCGACATTCCTGGGATGTGGCACTCATCGACCAGGTAAGGGGAGTCGCGTGCCGTTGGGGTTCGGGGTGTGACACATGTTATCAAATTAAACATGGAGTGAAAATTTCATAAGCCCCAGGGCAACCTCCGATTGTTTGATTGATTCCAAGAATTACTTACTGGCCATGCCATCTGAGTATTTCGATAGCAAGATGCCCATGTGCTGCGAGGGTCTAAGATTTTATTTGTTGATGGGTGATTGAAGTTATTGCAGAGTTCGAAATCATTTCTTTTTTCTCCTCCGGTTATCTTATTTGATTAGTTAATTCTGTTTTTCATCCGCTTCTCCAATTCTAACTAATCTGACATCTATTATCTAACAATAGCTTTTTCTCTCCTCTTTGTATGTATGTGCGTAAATGTCTCAAGTAATCCCTACCAGGAAAAGCTCGCTCATTACAGAATAAAGGTGGTATTATATTGTACTAAAGGCAAAAGTATTGAAGATGAGTAGCACATAATTCTTTTCAATTTTCACTATTCTGTCACTTACTTCCTACTTTCACTGAAACTTCTTAATTTCCATCTTTATTTTTCATACTTGGTATAAACATGTACAAAATCATATGTCAGTTGTCATTTAGTTTCTTCTATTTGTAATTTCTGATGTTTGATTTTGCATAGCATTCATGAGTGTTGAAATACGTGCTCAAAATACCAGTGACTAGATCCTCGCGTAGTACAGGTATGAAAAGTACTTGAATATGTCAGGGTGCACATCCATTGAGAGATTACCAGAAATATCATGCTTGAAGACCCTGAAGCGATTGATCATCAATCACTGTGACATGACATTCAGAGCCTAGAGAAATTCCTGTCCTGCCAATGTATACACATTGAGGATTCCGAGTCCTAGGCAAATTTTTTTAAATGTGTCTGTATTCAAGATTTAAGAAAATGGATATTGAGGGATTGTTAGGAACTTTTGGAAATTGCAGGGCTCAAGGAAACTGGATATTTAAAACAAGTAGATATCTAGGGATGCAAATAATAGAGACTTTACCAGATTTGTTGGCATGTAAGAACCTGCAATTTGGTTGCAGGAGACTGCAAGAAATCAATTGAGCATGGGGGGCTTGAAGAGTTAGTGCTTCTACAAGAATTAGACATTTCTGGATTGGAGTGCTGAAGGTAATATCAGTGTTGTCGGGAGACCGCCTCATACAGAATAATGGACAAAAATTGGTGTACAGGGGTGTTCACTAGATCACATTCCAGTGAATGCTGTGAATGTTAAGAGACAATCCACGTTCTCTAACAAGGCAAAAAAGCAAGTAACCTGCAGATATATATTATACACTTTTCATTGGTATTTTCTGTTTGTTCGAGGGGTTTTCCTTGACAGCATGCTATTGTCACTTCTCTGTTTATGTAGTTTAGGAATGGTTGGGAAGCTGGTTGTTTATCTTGACATGATGCTTCGGTGAAGTCTTAGTCTTGTTCACGGCAGGATTGAAACTGACAATCCCAGTTGGAGAGCTAGCTCAGAGTGCTTTCTCAGAGTATCTGAGGTCATAAGTCATCAACGAAGGTCCTTCATCCTCGACATGATATTAATGACTAGAATGTCTAAATGCAGCAAAATCTTTTCTTCCCAAAGATTACTTTTAAGGCTGATTTGCCAAAGGATGTCTGTTGTGTGTTTCTTTCACTTGGACTAATGAAGATCTAACTCCCACCTACAGTTCCTAGATTTTGTGAAGAAATGGCTGTGTATAGACTAGTGGTATATCAATCATTTCCTGTTGCGATCTATTACATATTTTTCATTATTACTTTCTTTTAGTTTTGCATCCAAGAAAATTTACATGGAAACTGACTTATTGTGTCAAAGAAATCTCGGTCTTGATCCTAGTAAATCAGGCATTATGGTTCATCAAGATAGCTATGACAGGCATGTGCAAATACAACAACTTTCCTAGTCCTGTATTCGAAGTTTGATTTGCTTGAAACAGAGCATCGGTTATTGGTTTCTTCCATGTATACAGAAGGATAAGGAAATTGAATTTTCCGATTGATTTTTCTATGAATTTACCTATTCACATGAGCTGTTGATTCATTTATTGTAATGTCCACGCTGTTTGGGATGCAAACGGCAGAAGTAAATATAACCGCCGACTAATGCTAGAGTAATTAAAACTGGTTCAAAGATTTGATTTACAAAGTGATGTGAGAGCTTAACTGAGTGATGTGCGTGCTTGACTGCCCATACATGGCTTACTTGGCTGACTTAAAACAATTTTGTGAATTGGGCATGCCATACCTAACACTACTCATGGTCATTCAGGCATAGCTCAAGCTGAAAAGTTTATGCCAAGAGGAAAAGCATGACTTTATGAATTTTAGGATCCATCTAATCCATTCAATGGTTTGGGAAACTGAATTGAAGAATTCTCACTATTCCAGGCTTCAATAGTCTTCAGTTGCATCCGACTTGAGCCTGTACAGACTAAGTATGGGAATTTGTGAAGGATATCTTGTTTCAGAAAGATGCTGCTATTGTAAAACCAGTTAAAATGAAAATGGAAGATATTTAGGTAATTTGGCCAAAGGGGACAAAAATAAAAAAGAAAGGAATCCTGTTTATGTAAATTTGGCTCATTTGAGGGTTAAATGTTATAACTTCAGTTCATATGATCGTAGAATATTTGGGTAAATCAGTTTCCAAAATGAACCACATGAACTCAAAGTGAGTTTAGGGAACTGTCACATGAACATGTTTAATTTTGGCTTAGACGGTCTTTTATGGAAACTATAACTCCTATGTATTTCAAAGGATTGTGGTGAATTTGTATAATTTGCTACAAATAATTCTAATGGATAAAATGAGCCAGAAACCGAACTTCCTCATCATGACCATAAACGCCACTGCTGTTAAAATTCTGATGCCAGCCTCTCTCGTATAAGAATGAAACAAGGGGGCTCCGAGCAAAAGCAAGAATGCAAGAATATACATTAGGCACCTTGCAATTAAATAACATGGGGGTTTAATTGAGCAGAAAAGTATGATCTGAGAATGAGGAAATTGCAAAATGACCAAGTATTATTCTTAATAGGTGCAAGGAAGCTAGCACATCCATCCTTGGGGAAGGAAAATCTTCTATTTCTTTTGTGAATATCCGTGTCATCACACAGTTAATTCGGTAGTTAAAAAGTATAAAGTCATCTCAAATTATGGCACAGTCAACTAATAAGCATTATGGAATTTATAATTTCCAAAGTTCCCTTCCAGCTTATATGAACTTCCACAAACCATAGAGGAATCTAAACTTGCTGCCTATAAAAGAGAGGATTCGATTTTCACAGTTTGACAAATGAGTATAGACTTGCTCCCCCTCGCCTGCTTTCCTCCCAGACCAACTGAACATAACTTCAGATATGGAGGTAAAGAGCAAAAAAGGTACTGGTTAAAAGGTAAAGAAAGAAGATGACCTTAATAGTGCAAACGGTAATCAACGATGATAATTCCATAATTCAAGTTGAAGTGGCCTGGTCCTAGACCACAGTTAATGATATTTGAATAATTCTGTCCGTGCTGGCTTCACTTTGATGTAGTCCCCTAAAGCAGCAGTAAGTTGCCTATATCAGAAAATGACTTATTGCAATTATTACAGTTAAAAATCAGAAAATGGCTTCACTTTGATGTAGTGTCCCCTAAACCAGTAGTAATTTCCCTGAACATTTTGAAGTCACGAGTCAGAACTAATCCCATCAAAGCACTAATGCAGAATCAGTTGCCTAAATCAGAAAATGAGTTCCAGAACTTAAAAGTTTAGACCAGATGGGCCTCTTCTTATCAAGGGTTCATAGCATCGGGCATGAAAATATCTCAGCATCCAAAGTTTGATCTTTCCTGAGAAGTGAGAATTCTGATTCACTCACAAGCATATAAATGAAACAATTAAGAAAGAAAGAAAGAAATAAAGGAAGAAAGAAAGAAGCTGGCGCACAAGGCTGTCGACGCGGGCATATATCCCTAAAAATGAAGTCTCAAAAGAATTCAGTTTGTTGGGCACATTACTAAAGGAAAAAGATCTGTCATTAACAGACTAGATCCAGCACTAAGACGGTTCAGCTTCAGCAGATCCATTACAATGCAAAAAACTTCTTTGGATGGCTCCATTACCGTTGCGGCATCATTCGCAAATGCATCACAAACTAAATTGCTACGCTACAGAAATGTCTCTACTTGCCACTCAACCCTCAAAACCAAAACAAAGAAAATAAATTGGACTTCCTAGTTGGCTCACCAATTTAAGAGGCAGTAAAAAATCCTGCCTTTCTAAGTTGATGTTGCAGTTCTTTTAAATTCCAAACATTTGCGAGTACATAGTATAATTCTGGTGAAGTGGTAAATCAAGATGAGTTCAATGTATTATTGTCAAATCACACTCATTGTGGACTGATAAAGCTTATACAATCAGAAAGTCACCACATCACAAAATCGGATTAACTACCTTGAAGAGCATGCCACGGGAAACACACAAATAGAAAAATGCTGCAGAATTCAGCAAGTAAGCCTCAATCAAAGTTTTTACTCGTTAGGTGTCTGGCTCTGGGGTTGTTCCTTGACAGTTCATCATGTCATTCTCATTACATTTTACTTCTTTTTTGTGGAACAAGAACGCGAGAATTACAATAAGACAACACTAGAGCATACACAGTAACTGTATATCAACAGCCTAAAAAATACTGTTTAGCACGAACACGTTGAAAGATAGCTGGTGCATCGAAGAAGAAGCCGTGGTCATCAAGATCGTTGCAGAGCATGGCGTCTCTGTTTTGTGATCTGGGTCTCTTGTTCATTAGTTCTTCTTTATCGTAGTTTGGCAGTTGGGCGATGTTTGTTTGTTCTCATGAGTGTCTGGTATGCGGAAATGCTGGCTCAAACGATGTACCTTGGGGCTCCTTTACAAATTTTGCGGTAAAGTCTCAAAACTAGCATCTTTGCTTCTTGTTTTTCCCAACAAAAGGAAAAGGACAATAAAAGTTCTCTTTACTCCCTCTTCTATAAGCTTTCGTCTTGAATAAATTATACTAATTTAATGTGATTTGGTCATCGACATTTGCAATTTGATCAATGATTATTTTCTGCTGCGATCCTCGTGTATATCAACTCAATTGTTACACCATCTGTAAGTAATCTTTTATCTGTGACTTGTGGGCGTCTTCCTCTCTTTTACAATCCGCACTTTCTCTCCAGATTCTCTACAACCATTCGGCAGTCATAGAAAAGCAGAGAGGTAGGCTTAGATTCAGATTGAATAAAGGATTCCAGCAAGAGCACAAGAAGCCATTGAAAATAGACTTACTTGAAATCAATATACAAAAACGTGTCTTTCTCACCCTCAATCGGCAGAGCATGGTTTGATGTGTTGTCCCAAGAAGCTGACATTCAAAATGCCAAAAAAATCACTATTTTTGGCATTCATATGACTTGAACCTTGTATCATTTTGCTAAAAAATCCAAGCATATGACATGAACCAAGTCCATATTCTATAATATAAATAATTGCAAACAAAGTCGAATTTAACACTGATCATAAGAAGGATCACGTTTGTTGTTCAGTGTTTTCTATCAACGAGGCCTGCATAATCAGTTGGTCCATAAGGTTGAAACCACTCGGCCAAAAACCCCTTCTTTCTTCTCGGATTGCAGTTCATGTCCTTGCACAGTTGGTCATTGTACCAAATGTTGGTGGTTCCAATGCATGATCTCTAGAAGTTCCTCCCACCGTCTTGCTTCATGTGAATTTCCCACCTGGCTGTGTCCTTTTCCATTGCCCCGATGCTTGACAGCTTGATGTTACCGTCGAGGAGGTGCACGAGCCACTGGCATCTGATCTCCGTGGTCGGTAGGTTTGCAAGGCCCTCCGCGTATCCTATAATTGCAAGCTGGGGAATCCGAGGATGAATCACCTGCCTGAAGTCGGTATATAAAACCATTACAACAAAACCTGGATGGGGCACAAAACCATTACAAAATCCTATGGGAAGAAAACTGCATTTCGAATGCCCTGAAATTAGTACCACACCTAAATATTATAATTATACACGAGACCTTAAGGCTAGCCAAATCCTGCAATGCAGTCTTGGAGCCAGATAATATCTTGGTGTTGATTCTTGATAGTTAATACTCACTTAGATAATAAGATATGCATTTTGAATATCAAGGTTTCTGAGTGGAAATTGATGCTACTTGGTGTTGCAACTGCAAGTACTAATTCCTGCTCCTATGATCACTACCGTTCTCTGCATTTCTATCTTCAAACACCAGACGGATTCTACATGTAATTGTTCAAGCTAGAGAGAACATATTTTATATATCCATCAGGATTGATCACGGATTGACTGTGGAAGAAAATGTTCCGCGTAAAGCAATCTTTGACCACATACTGTGTATCTCCGACCTCATTTGTTGTGAAATTTGTGGATTGCAGTCTACAATTCTAAAAATTTAAAATTTATAAATGAAGACATGATTTAATTTTTAATTATTCTAATACAATTTTGAAACATTTCACCATGGCCGTACAAAATTTCACATGATATTAAACTTTAGGTCTCGACTTCAAATTTTTTCAAGCTCATATTTGCCTTTCGTATTACACATTTTTATGCTTTAGTTTAAGTATCGTCCTAGCAAAGGAGAGCGCAATATTAAACCACTCATTTCTAGTAACGGTTTATCTTTCAGAGTTGTCTGGACGTTAGTTGGGTACCTCATGTAGGTCCATTCGACTAAGTTTTGGCAAGTTAGGAAACCTAGAACCAGAAGCTCCCATTTGCTCTGCTCTAGAAAATGGTATGAATAACTCAAACTTTCTGCACATGCTAGTCATTGATATCATCAGGTCGAGATTGCAGGACCTTCATTGATGATGGCTTGTGGCAACATATAGAATCTTTGCTGAGTTTGCCCACAAGTCATCATCAATGATGGTCCTGCATCCTCGACCTGACATGGACGAGAAAATAAACTTTGCTGAGTTTGCCCACAAGTCAGCATCAACGAAGGTCCAACTCAGCAAAGATTGTATATGTCGCCACAAGTCATCAATGGAGGTCCTGCATCGCCGACCTGACATAGACGAGGAAATACTCACCGATGTGTCCGAGTGGAGCCCCAGATTTCTGTTCCGTCTCTTTCCTGAAGCTATTTCGATTGCTGAACCCTCCTCATTTAAAAGCTCCTACTGCTCTGCCATTACTCCTCCTGGCAGTCTCTGCACAAGCACACGAGACTGACCATTATCGAACGACCAACGCCCCCATTCATTGGCACTAAATAGCCGTCCAACTGGCCCCCCTTAAAGGCTCTCGTTTAGTACCCCTCCCCAACTCACAATTAGATTCCGCCTGCGTGCTGTTTGTTTTGTCATTCTGGTCATATTGTAATGTCCCATTTGAATTATCAGCCATCCGCGGCAAAGGAATAATAAAAAGATGAGCAACCATCTGATCATGATCCAATAAAATTGGAACCGTCTAACCTATAACTCCGCTGACCAGACCAGTTACTGGTTCCAATAAAATTGGAACCATTGAGCAGCGGTTTCCGGTTCCAGATTGGAACCGTCCATCCGAACTGGTAAGTTTTATGTTTTCAAAACAAGATCTCTCCCGCTCCTCCCTCCTCGGTCTCCCGCATGCTCACTCTTGAAAGAAAGAAAGCCTCTCAACTTTCTCGTCTCATCTAGCTCTCGGTCGCCTCTGCACGCTCACCTCCAGCGAAATTGCCCCCAGCAAGATAGAGCGAAAGTGGAGAGGAAGAAGACCCAAAAGATCAGCAGAAATCGATGACGAAGCGTCCAAAACCAGCAGCAAGTGAAGCCAAACGCAAGCAAAGAGGAGGAGGGGGAGATGGAGGAGGGAGGAGTGATGGGTATGGGGAGACGATGGGCGATCGACCGCACCATCAACTCGACTTCTCCTGCCTCTGGCGATATCCCTGATCCTCTGGGGTTCTCTCGGCACCTCTCTTGATCAGGTACGCACAGCTCGTTCGTTCATCGGTTGAGTTCGCATCTCTTGATTTGTTTGGTTGGGCATTGAGTTCGTGTATTTTTCTTATCAATTTCCTTTTTCCTTTGTTTGCAGGATGATTCTGCAGTCACCCGACAAACGAAGGACGCTGAAGCTAATTGGAAACTTCAGGTACTCCTCCTTCCACTTTGGAACTGCTATTTCTAGTCTTGTGAGGATCTTCGGATCTGAAACTGTTTATGTTCGAGCTAACGTAACAAAGAATATAGAAGAATGTCTTCTTGACCACTATTCCCAGTGTAAGTTTTTGAACAAGTTGTTGCCGCTTCTTTTGATTCAATACAGGACACGGCTGGTTCCATGGACCCACCAGAGAACCGGACTGGACCTTGGGAGGTTTCAGGTCTGGCCAGACCACCGGTTCTCGGTGGTTCCAGGATGGTTTCCTAGCTCGCCAAAAGGAGTCAACTGGACCCACTTGATGTACCCATAAAAAAACTACCCTTAAAAGGCTAGCCTCCCAATCCCTTGCAATATAAATAACCAGTCCTTACGAATGCTTCTGTGGAGGGCACACATTTACAGAGATTTTTCTTTGGTCGAACTTTTACAGAGAGTTAAAATGGCTGATAAATTAGCTGATCGAATCAGGGCAATGGGCTTGAACGATACTGTAGAATGGTATCCTTTGATGTCGGCCGAATGGCCAGGTATGTTAATTTATATATACTGTTAACTAGTACTTTAGTTTCGGAGGTCTAGTGGAAACATATGGTCCCGATTTGGGACTGGTGATGGAACTTAGCATGTACATTGGGCATGCGATTCACCCTCCAAATCGATTTTGGCATTTTTATCTCACTTTTTGACCTTGCTCGCGAGTTATCCCATAGTTATTCTAGATAATGGTAAAACCTTGGAGATACAATTTTACGACTTATTTCAATTCGTACGTACATTGTCACACCGTAGGTGGTAACTGTAAATTGTTTGATAGTTGACGTCTAGATTGATATGTAATCTCACCTAATTAGATGAGAAAAGATGTCTAACACATGACCAGATATTGATTCGTTTACTTATAAAACTCGTACATTGACTGCTTAAATGATATCACCGCACATCAAGACTGCTGTTATGAATCAAAGACAAATATTTACTACAGTCCTAGCATGATCTTTGTGATTTTTCGTTTTGAAGGCGAGGTACGCTTGTATGAGGTGGAAAAGGTGTTGTTCCACGGGAAGTCCAAATAGCAGGAGCTTCTTGTTTTCCAGGTGACTTCTTACCTGCCATGATCGCTCTCCATACATATATGACAGAGCAATCCTACGCTATCAGTAGTTAGGATACAGATTGGGTCCTGATGAATTATGAAGATCGATGAGCACACAAAACCTCTGCATATGTACCACCACCTCAAATAAGATTTTCTTGGGGGAGATTATTTTTGCAAATCATTACCTTAGGAGAAGTCGACGGTGTTGATATAACAAAGTTTATTTTCCAAATTCAGTAAAAAGATCACGTCAAACATTAGATAGACTTAGGTCTGATACTTCCCCTGCCTAAGAAAGTATTTCGACAATTAAGAAGTTAGTCAAGTTGACAGCGTCTTGGATGGTATTCTTACTTGCAACGAGCAGACAGATATCTTTTGGCTCTTGATATATTTTCGCTTATTCATAGTCAGCGAAGCATGGCAAAGTGGCAATTCTGGATGGTCAACTTCAACTGTCAGAGAAGGATGAGTTTGCTTGCCAAGAGATGCTCACACATCTTCCCTTCTGCTCAATCCAGAACCCAAAAAAGGTGGTTTCTCTCGTTATTTCTTTCAACTTCTTTAAGTTTTGATGCTGTTAAAGTGCTGGAATGTTTCACTTCATTTTTTTTATAGGTGCTGCTCGTTGGTGGGGGAGATGGAGGTATTCTGAGGGAAATATCTCGTCATTCGTCCGTTGAACAAATTGATATATGTGAAATCGACCAAATGGTGATTGATGTAAGCAAAATAAAACTAAGCTTGAGCCTCTCATTGTTCATCAAATTCTAAGGTTCAGGAGGCCCATTTGGTCGATTTCACATATATCAATTTGTTCAACGGACGAATGACGAGATATTTCCCTCAGAATACCTCCATCTCCCCCACCAACGAGCAGCACCTATAAAAAAAATGAAGTGAAACATTCCAGCACTTTAACAGCATCAAAACTTAAAGAAGTTGAAAGAAATAACGAGAGAAACCACCTTTTTTGGGTTCTGGATTGAGCAGAGGGGAAGATGTGTGAGCATCTCTTGGCAAGCAAACTCATCCTTCTCTGACAGTTGAAGTTGACCATCCAGAATTGCCACTTTGCCATGCTTCGCTGACTATGAATAAGCGAAAATATATCAAGAGCCAAAAGATATCTGTCTGCTCGTTGCAAGTAAGAATACCATCCAAGACGCTGTCAACTTGACTAACTTCTTAATTGTCGAAATACTTTCTTAGGCAGGGGAAGTATCAGACCTAAGTCTATCTAATGTTTGACGTGATCTTTTTACTGAATTTGGAAAATAAACTTTGTTATATCAACACCGTCGACTTCTCCTAAGGTAATGATTTGCAAAAATAATCTCCCCCAAGAAAATCTTATTTGAGGTGGTGGTACATATGCAGAGGTTTTGTGTGCTCATCGATCTTCATAATTCATCAGGACCCAATCTGTATCCTAACTACTGATAGCGTAGGATTGCTCTGTCATATATGTATGGAGAGCGATCATGGCAGGTAAGAAGTCACCTGGAAAACAAGAAGCTCCTGATATTTGGACTTCCCGTGGAACAACACCTTTTCCACCTCATACAAGCGTACCTCGCCTTCAAAACGAAAAATCACAAAGATCATGCTAGGACTGTAGTAAATATTTGTCTTTGATTCATAACAGCAGTCTTGATGTGCGGTGATATCATTTAAGCAGTCAATGTACGAGTTTTATAAGTAAACGAATCAATATCTGGTCATGTGTTAGACATCTTTTCTCATCTAATTAGGTGAGATTACATATCAATCTAGACGTCAACTATCAAACAATTTACAGTTACCACCTACGGTGTGACAATGTACGTACGAATTGAAATAAGTCGTAAAATTGTATCTCCAAGGTTTTACCATTATCTAGAATAACTATGGGATAACTCGCGAGCAAGGTCAAAAAGTGAGATAAAAATGTCAAAATCGATTTGGAGGGTGAATCGCATGCCCAATGTACATGCTAAGTTCCATCACCAGTCCCAAATCGGGACCATATGTTTCCACTAGACCTCCGAAACTAAAGTACTAGTTAACAGTATATATAAATTAACATACCTGGCCATTCGGCCGACATCAAAGGATACCATTCTACAGTATCGTTCAAGCCCATTGCCCTGATTCGATCAGCTAATTTATCAGCCATTTTAACTCTCTGTAAAAGTTCGACCAAAGAAAAATCTCTGTAAATGTGTGCCCTCCACAGAAGCATTCGTAAGGACTGGTTATTTATATTGCAAGGGATTGGGAGGCTAGCCTTTTAAGGGTAGTTTTTTTATGGGTACATCAAGTGGGTCCAGTTGACTCCTTTTGGCGAGCTAGGAAACCATCCTGGAACCACCGAGAACCGGTGGTCTGGCCAGACCTGAAACCTCCCAAGGTCCAGTCCGGTTCTCTGGTGGGTCCATGGAACCAGCCGTGTCCTGTATTGAATCAAAAGAAGCGGCAACAACTTGTTCAAAAACTTACACTGGGAATAGTGGTCAAGAAGACATTCTTCTATATTCTTTGTTACGTTAGCTCGAACATAAACAGTTTCAGATCCGAAGATCCTCACAAGACTAGAAATAGCAGTTCCAAAGTGGAAGGAGGAGTACCTGAAGTTTCCAATTAGCTTCAGCGTCCTTCGTTTGTCGGGTGACTGCAGAATCATCCTGCAAACAAAGGAAAAAGGAAATTGATAAGAAAAATACACGAACTCAATGCCCAACCAAACAAATCAAGAGATGCGAACTCAACCGATGAACGAACGAGCTGTGCGTACCTGATCAAGAGAGGTGCCGAGAGAACCCCAGAGGATCAGGGATATCGCCAGAGGCAGGAGAAGTCGAGTTGATGGTGCGGTCGATCGCCCATCGTCTCCCCATACCCATCAGGCTATATACTTCTTGTGTCCTGTTGCAGGTTTACAAGCAATTCTTCCCTCATATAGCAGTTGGGTATGAGGATCCGCGAGTGAACGTGTACATTAGCGATGGTATTTCTGTCTTCTACTGTTCTTACACATTGCTGAACATAGATCCGCTGGGAGAGATTATCTAATTCACATACTCTATTTTCTTTTTTTGGTCACGTACTCTATTTTCAACATTGCAGGAATTGCTTTCTTGAAGGCTGTTCCTGAAGGAACTTATGATGTGATCATCCTGGATGCATTTGAGAGCATGGGTAATGCCCATTGCCTATTTACCTTCCCCACCCTCTTTGAAACTCAGTGTATTCTTCAATCAATCGAATAACTTTTGTTTTCTATGCCAAATAAAAAAAATCTTATATGTTACGTCGCATCTTATTTCAAATATTTTGCAACGTTCAATCACCTCCAAGAAAAGGAGTACATACTGATCACGTTGGAAAAAAAATTCAGGAACTACTGCGGTTGAATTAGCAAATAAAGAGTTTTTGGAATCAGTGGCTTGGGTGATCCGTCATGGAGGCGTCATGTCCGCCCACGCTGATAGCTTTTGGCTGGACAACTTCCAAATGGAAGATACAATTAACGAATGTTGCAAAATCTTCAAGGGCTCAGTCAGATATGCTTGGAGTACCGTTCCTTCCTACTCAAGGTATCAAACCGAACTCTCTTACCGTGTTTATGCACTTTGCCTTTGTTTTTTTTTTTTCAAGTTTATGACGAGACGAATGAATTTTCAACTTTTTTCCATTAGCGGGACGATTGGATTTGTGCTGTGCTCCACCGACGGGCCGGCAGTCGACTTTGAGAAACCTGTCAATCCTCTAGATACCGAGAACAATGGGGTGGCTAAAGGGCCTCCTAAGTTCTACAACTCTCAGGTAGAAAAGGAAACAAAAATTCTACGCATCATGTGCACCGAAACTTCGACGTCTTTCTAATGCAAACCTCTTTGCCTTCTGTTGTGCCAGATCCATGCTGCTGCTTTCTGTCTGCCGTCTTTCGCGAAGAAGGTGGTGGGCACCAAATTCTGATGAGCAGATGTTCCTCAGCGTAGCCGGTTAAAGATGGAGAAATAGGATCTTAGTCGCTAGTGCTCACTTCTGTCTTCATTTTTCTTTTCTTTGTCCGTCGTTTCTCGTTCTATCGACTGTGATATCCAATGCGTTCATATCGTATTACAAATAAGCATCACAGCAGTTTCTCGTCAATGGTCTATAATCGTCAATCGCTGACAGACACTGAGATATCATTTTGTTTGGTTAGAGGTCGTTCAATCCCCGTCCTGTGATAAGCTTCTAAGTCCATTTGCCCAAGTTCCTCGGTCATACATGCGCAAACGTATTCAGACTCATCGCTTATTGCCCGCGGCCGCGATGGTCTGGGCGAGTGCAACGACCCTTGAGTGCTTCGCAGCCCGCCAGTGGCCGGCGAGCTCCGGCAACCTCTTCTGCCATGGTGAAAAAAAACAAAAGAAAAGGAAAAGAGAAAAAAAAAAAGAAAGGAAAAAGAAAAGGAAAATTATAGAATTTTTTAAAAAAAATTGACAAAAACTGTCCACCTCAGTAATCGCTGTATCACCTAGGAAGGTTGGTCCACGACAGTTTAGACTAAATTGGTCAATTAAAAAGGTTTATGATTGAATTAAAATAAATGCAATAGGCTTATGATTTTTTTGATAATTTTTCCATCGATAGTCCTGGATACAAAATAATAAATCGAACCATCAATAGAAAAATATGTCAATTTTCGTATGTGTTGACACTTTACGTAATGTCCTACGATGAAATATATGATTACGACAGGTTACGACCAGGGAATCGATCCTTAAAGAGACGCGCCTGTGTTCTTTCACTTCCAGGTAACAATAACACTAGTCTCTCTGTTGGCCCAAGGAAAATTAAAAATGTTTTTTTTGGTAAATGTAAGTATATATATAACTTTTCAAAACACCAAATACAAGTTAAAGTTTAAACCAACTCCTGCCCCTATTAGGACATGGAGCTGTCCATAAAGGGTAAAGAAAAAAATTAAAATGAAAAACCTCGAATTAGTATACTTATAATAAATTTATCACAAACTAAGTTTTTGATCACGAAAAATCCCAAACTAGTACATCTATAACAATTTTACTCTATGTTAGTTTCCGTTAAATTTTACAGTCAAATTTCTGAGTTGAATGAAATATGACAATTTACGGGTATAACGGTTTGGAGTTTTACCCTTCCGTTTGTCACATGTTTATCAATCTGTAATTTTTTATTATATTAACCCAATTTGATAGAGGGTAAATTTGTCACAAATGTATGAATTTGGGATTTTTGATGGTCAAAAAATTAATTTTGTGTAAATTTATCACATGTGTATCAGTTTAGGGTTTTTCGTGGTATTAACCCAAATAAAAATTCTCATTCTTAAGCTATTTCGACATTATTTAAAAATCATTTAATGCTTGTAGGTAAACTTGACTGTGAAAGGCATTTTGACATTACTTTGATTAAAATGAAAATTATCCAAAAAGTCCTAAACCGATTGGACTTTTGTCAATTCAGTCCTAAACATTTTAATTTTATCAATTGAGTCCTAAAAATTGTCACATTTTTTCAATTGAGTCTATTCGGCCAATATTGGCTAGAATTCGCTAACATGGACAAATTTTATTAATTTTTAAAATATTTTTTCGAATTTCTAATAATTTTTTTTGAATTTTGAATTTATTTTTTCCTCTTCTTCCTCCGCTGGTCGCCCAACCTTCGGCAATCGGCTAGAGGCTATGATTGGCGAGGGACGACCTCATCAGATTTGGTGAGGTCGAGCTCATGGTTGGCGAGGTCACCCCCCCTTACTTGCTTCAAGGGAGGTAGAGCCTCACCCTCCGTAGTATTTGGCCAGGGAGACACTCGCTAGGTGAGGCTTGACCTCACCATATCTCGACAAGGGCGACCTCGCTTGAGGCCAATCCTTGCTCCTCGCCAGATCTCAGCAAGGGTGACCTTGCCTGAGGCTAGCGAGCCCCATCGATCCTAGCCTTTGGCTAGTCACCGAAGGCTGGGCGACCGGTAGAGGAAGAAGAGGAAAAGAAAAGAAAAGAAAAATTCAATTAAATATATAAAAAAATTAAAAAAATTCGAAAAAAATATTAAAATTTTAATAAAATTTGTCCATGTTAATGCTGGCTGTCTATGTTAGTGAATTTTGGTCAAAATTAGCTAGATGGATTTAATTGGTAAAATATGAAAGGATTTAGGACTCAGTTGGTAAAATTGAAAGGTTTAAGACTGAATTGACAAATAAGTAATAAGTTTAGGACTTTTTAGACAATTTTTCCTCAATTAAATGGCCAAGAGGCCGCTCATATATTAGTAGCTTTTTAATTAATCTGTGAAAAGGCATCTATTATATCTTCCCATCCGGTTGCGAAATAGCCTCCATGCATTCAATTAGGCACCCATATAGAAATGGAGAAAATGCCCTTGAAGTAGACATCCAATTGATGGATCGGGGAAAATTGTCCAAAAAGTCTTAAATTTAGTGCACTTTTGCTGATTGAGTCTCAAACCATTTAATTTTGCTAATTGGGTCTTAAACCTTTGGGTTAATACCACGAAAAACCCTAAACTAGTACACTTGTGACATATTTACTAAAAACTATTTTTTTGACGATAAAAAACCCCGAACTGGTACACCTGTGACAATTTTACCCGGAATACACCACAAAAAATCTCAAACTGGTACACATGTGATGATTTTACTCTGAACTAATTTTTAATATCATTTTTTTTTGAATTTTTTCTTTTTTTTCTTCACCTTCAACCTTTGGCTGATCGCCGGTCTGGCGACCGGCTAAAGGTGGAAGCTAGCATGGGCAGCCCTCGCCGGCGTCGGGTGAGGGCCGCCCTCGCTGGATCTGGTGAGGGCGACCCTCGCCTGTGTCGGGCGGCCCTCGCTCAACGCAAGCGAGGGTCGCCCTCACCGGATTTGGTGAGGGCGGCCCCCGTCGGACGCAGGTGAGACTCGCCCTCGCCGGATCTGGTGAGGGCGACCCTCGCCTGCGTCGGGTGATGGCCGCCCTCGCCTGAGTTGGACGAGGACAGCCCTCGCCCGACGTTGGCGAGGGCCGCCCTCGCCCGACGCTGGCGAGGGCCGCCCTTGCCGACTTCCACTTCTGGCCGGTCGCCGGACTAGCGACCAGCTAGAGGTTGAAGATGAAAAAAAAAATTCGAAAAAATAAAAAAAGTAATATTAAAATTTTAATTCAGGGTAAAATTGTCACATATGTACAAATTTGAGATTTTTTGTGGTAAGTTCAGGGTAAAATTATCACAGATGTACCAGTTTGGGGTTTTTGGTGGTCAAAAAAATAGTTCAGAGTAAAATTGTCATAGATATACCAGTTTGGGGTTTTTTATGATCAAAAAAATAATTTGAGGTAAATGTGTTACAAGTGTACCAGTTTAGGGTTTTTCGTGGTATTAACCCTAAACCTTTTAAAGTTTTGTCAATTAAGTTCATCCAACTAATTTAGCTGAAAATCGTTGACGGGGATGCCTTTTGTTCTACGTGGCATGACCATCATTGATGTGGACAATTTTTAACAATATTTCAATGTTTTTTCGAATATTTTTTATTATTGTTTTATCATTTTTTTCTTTTCGTCTCTTTTCCTTCTTTGCTTTCTTCTTCTTCTTCTTCTTCTTCTTCTTCTTCTTCTTCTTCTTCTTCTTTTTGTTGTTCTTTTTCCTTTTTTCCCTCCGTTGGCCATCATTGAGTCTTGTCGATGGCCGGTGGAGGTTGCCGATCTCAAGCAAGGGTAGCCCTTCGCCAGATCACGTGAGGGTTTGCCTCCCCAACCCAGGCTCGGGCGTCTCTCACCTGAGGCCAATGGAGGAAAAAAGAAAAAAAAATGAGTGAAGAGAAGAGAAAAAAAAAGAAGGAAAAGAGAAGAGGAGAAAAAAAGAAAAAAGAAATGAAAAACTTGAAAAAATATTATTAAAAGATGTCTATGTGATTTTCGACCAGATTATTCTAGATGGACTCAATTAGCAAAACTTGAAAATTTTTTAGGACTCAACTGGCAATATTAAAAAGTTTAAGACTCAATTGGTAAAAGTACAATAGGTTTTGAATTTTTTGGTCAATTTTCCTGATGGAATGTATCCTTCTGCAAATTTAACTCACGACTCCTATTTATGACTTTTCTTTTCCTGGGGTTTAAAAATGAAATAAAGTTTTCTTAGAGTTCAATAAAATAGTAAAGGAATTATAAATTATTTACATGCCGACATTTGCATATTTATTGAGGTTTTAGGTGTTTCACTTTAGATACTCAATTATAATAGTCTCACAATCTGAAGGAGAAAAAAAAAAGTTCAAAGTTAAATGAGACTTAAATGAACCGTGTCTACAGTTATTAATGCACCTAGGCAAATTGGCGGATCTATTATGTGACTAGACGAACCGACGGGCTCGAAGTCAACAATCTCAGATTGAGCTTAAATTTGGTCTGCTGAAGCGAAACGACGTGCTGATCAATACACACGGTAGTTGGCCGTGAGTAATGATGAATTTTCGCAATTCGGGGTCGTTTAGATGTATTTTTCTATTATTTTAGTATTTTTTATGGGTTAATTTAGTAAATGGCAGTTTCGTAATTTTGCATTTTGATGTTTATTAATCCTAATAGGGTTAGGTTTGGGGATATATAAGCTTATTTTAGGATTTCGTTTGAGCAGACTTAGGATATTTTGATTGTTAATCGATTAAGAGATAAGTTTGTTCCTCGTTATCGTTTCGATTTTTCTGTTTAGCCTAATTTTTTTTGCGCTTCATCATCAATTGGTACCATAGCATAGGTTACCTAAATCAATGGCTGAACAGAATCGAGGTGGTTGAAGACAGCGTGCTCGTGGAGGCCGGGAGCGTGGAGTCGTTCCTGATGAAGATGAGCAGCCACGTCTGAGAGACCTGCAGGATATAAAAATTCAAGAACAGAGAAGGTGAATCCAGGATTTAAGCGACGTCTTGCGGAGGCAGGGCTTGACGCTTAATCTGAAGAAGAAGCAGAATTTGAGGATTCATCCGATGATGAAGAGGAGGACGTAAACTCTTTCAGAGTTCTGAACCAAGGGCGGAATCGAGGAGTATGACCTGGAAATCAACGCTCTTCTCAAAATTTCGAGATGAAAATCGAGATTCCCGAGTTTAATGGTAAGGCTCATCCTGATTTGTTTATTGATTAGTTACATACAGTAGAACAGATTTTTAATTTTAAAGACCTAATTGAGGGGCAAAAAGTGAAGTTAGTGGCTATGAGGCTACAAAAATATGCTTCGATTTGGTGGCAGCACGTGAAAAAGTAACGCCCTAGAGAGGAGAAGTCGAAGGTGGATCATTAGGAGAATATGAAAAAGTTGTTGCAAAAAAATTTTTTGCCTACCCATTATAGGCAAGAGGCGTTTATCGAGTATCATAACCTCAAGTAATGTGATAAAACAGTTAAGGAATTTACAGAGGAATTTGATCGCTTGCGGATGCGTTGTGATGTGGCGGAGGAAGACAAGCAGATGATTGCTCAATATCTGGCAGGGCTGCGATATGAGATCTTTGATGTTGTCCAATTGCAGTAGTATTGGACACATGAGGATGTGTATAGAATAGCCCTAAAGGTGGAGGGGCAGTTTTAGGGGTGTGCAACAGGACCGAGTTTACTCGAGAATCGGACCGGCCCACCCGAAAAATAGGTCTGGGAACCGGTTTCTATTTGAACCAGTCCGGGAATTGGTTTTATTTTTTTTGGAACCGGTTCGGTTCCCAGGTCTAAGTGAAAACCCACTCGGACCGGTTTTAAGTTACTATAAAAAAAACCCTAGCATTTGTTACTCTTAGTCTCTCCCTTAAGTCTCTTCCAGTTTGCGAGCCCTCTTTATTCCGGCCCTTCTCAGTTTGCTCGTAAGAACTCGTCGTTGTGACTGCTTGCCGCTCATCGTCGCAGGTGCTCGTCACCTCTCGTCGCTGCAACCCAGCTTGTCGTCGTGGTTGGTCGCCGCAACCCAGCTCGTAGCATCTCGTCGCCGCAACCCAACTCGTCGCCACAGCTGCTCACTGCCTGAGTTGCCGTAATGCCGCTTGTTGTCGCTCATCTCCAGAACCCAGCTCGTCGCCCCTCGTCGCCGCAGCTGGTTGCTGCCTCAGTCACACAACCCAACTCGTCACTGCTCGTCGCTGTGGCTGCTCGCCACCTCAGTCACCGCAACCCAGCTCGTCCAACCCTTACGCCGCAGCGAAGGTCAGCTCATAGTTCACCCCCTCCCCCCCCCCCGCCCCCGATCTCGCTCCTACTACTACTGTTGTTTTTAAAGCTCCTGGAAGCTTCTTGAATGTTTGAGTGAAACCTAATTAATGAAAGATAAGCTTTTGAGGTACCAATGATAAGACTTACTAGAGTCAGCAATATGTGGTTTCTCAAATTAGTTTCTATTTTTCTTGAGTGTTGTTAGAGCCATATCAGTTCAATCGTTAGGTGTGATTCGCATCTGAATTATAGGATGAGAATGTGGTAATAACCATTACTTGGAATTTGTGACTAGTATATTATACAGGACCTGCAAGATCTTGATCACATAGCTATGAGACATGCATTCATTTGATCCGTAGCTATGAGACATGCTGAATATTTCTACTGGTAGCAACTTGATGCTAATTTCCTCTTGAATTGCCCGCATGCATGCATGCATGCATGCAGGAGAGAATTCATGTATGTGTCTTGAGCGTGATTCTGTATGTGTCTGATGAAGGGCCCGAGAGGTTTTTGTTATCACTTCTCTGTTTCTTGCTTGTTCTCGTTCGGCTTTGACATATTTTGATGCATGCCCTTTGATCTGGATAAATGAGCAATCCATTGCGAAACAAGAATGAAGAGTTTGACTTTGGTTTGTTATGCTTTGTGGCTATAATTGTTGTTGCACAAATGAAGAGTTACAGACTTTTTATTCTATGATTATTGGTCCTATATTGTTGTAAAATTTGTCTTCTGTAGATTCCTGACTTTGTAGAGTTTAATTTCGGTTGATGGATCAAGACAAAGACATCAATGAAAGCATATGGATATAATGAGTCCTCTCATGGAATTGCCATTCCATGAAGCTGCTAAAGTGGACTCTACAACCGTGAGTGTGACAAACAAGGTGAGGGTACTTAACTCCCATCCTCCTCTTGGTAAAAAGCGAGCTAATCAATCGGAGACATGGGATAATTTTTTGAAAATCATATATGAGAACACAAAGAAAGTAACTATGGTAAAGTGCATTCACTGTGGGAAAGAGTATAAATACTCTATTGATCATGGAACATCTATTATGTAGAAGCACTTGAGAACTTGCAAAAAGTATCCTCATACGGATAATAAACAAATGTTGTTTGCACCACGTAACAAAGACGTGGTTGGCGAGGTAGGGGAAAATACTAGTGATGTTAGTGTCTTAACAACGTGGAATTTTGATCAAGGACGTTGTAGGCATATGCTTGCTAGGATGATCATTATTGATAAACAACCTTTTTCCACAGTTGAGCGTGTCGATTTTCGTGATTTTGTCACTGAATTACAGCCTCTATTCCAACATTTATCACGATTTACGGTGGCTAAAGATTGTATGAAGTTGTATTTGAGTGAAAGAACTTGTTTGAAAGCTTACTTTGGTAAGCTTAATTCGAGGATTGCACTCACGACTGATACGTGGAGTTCCATTCAAAATTTGAGCTATTTATGTCTCATTGCATATTTTATTGATGAAAACTGGAAGTTGCATAAAAGAATAATCAATTTTGTGGTGATGCATAGTCATAAGGGTAAAGAGATTGGGAAAATGGTGGAGAAATGCATTTACGAGTGGAGAATATAAAAGAAGGTGTCCACAATAACCATTGACAATGCTAGTTCTAATGATGTGGCTGTTGGTTATTTAAAGGAAAAATTTTCAAAGGAAAGGTTTTTGATCTTGAATGGTGATGTTTTACATATGAGGTGCATTGCTCATTTATTAAACTTGATTGTAAAAGATGGATTGAATGAGGTGCGTGATTCTATCACACGTATTCAAAATGCAGTTAGGTATGTGAGAAGTTCTCCCATGAGAGCTCGAACATTTCAATCTTGTATTGAGAGTGTGAGGATTACATACAAGGGTTCAATTTGTCTAGATGTTGTCACTAGATGGAACTCCACTTATCTAATATTAGATATAACCATAAAGCATAGGAAAGCTTTTGAAAGGATGGAAGACAATGATTCATCTTTTTTAAGAGAGATTGATAATGATTCTCCTCAAAATGAAGATTGGGAAAATGCCATCAATCTTTCTAAGTTTCTGAAACAATTTTAAGATGTCGCCAAATGGATGTCGGGAAGTTCATATATTACTTCAAATGATTATTTTGAGGGTATAGCTTTTTTGTATAAATATTTGAATCATACGGCGAATTCTTTAGACCCTAAGCTTCAAGCTATGGGTTCAAAAATGAAGAAGAAGTTTGACAAATATTATGGGAGTTTGGATAAAGTAAACATCATGGTGTTGATTGTGGTTGCGTTGGATCCTACAAAAAAGTTGAATTATTTGAAGTTTTGTTATGGACAAATTTATGATGATGAAGTGAAAATTGATGAGATGCATGATAAGGTGAAGCTTGCCTTGGAGTATTTGTATGAATTTTATGAGCAATCATTTGTTCGTTCTAGTAAACAACATTTTGGTGGTTCAAGCCTAAGTACTAGTAGTAGTGGGTCCAATGTCAATATTGATAACAATGAAGGTAACAATGAGGATGATATCAAAGCTTGGCGAAAAACCTTTCTTCACGCGAAGAAAAAAGTGATTAATGACAACAAATCTGAGCTTGATCAGTATCTTGAAATCGAAAGTGAAGATGTCATTAATCTAGACCTTTTGATGTGGTGGAAGAGTAGTGAGTCAAAGTATAAAATCTTATCTTTGATGGCTTGAGATGTTTTGTCCATTCTCGTGACTACTGTTGCTTTAGAGTTGGCTTTTAGTACATCGGGATGTGTGCTTGATGGCTTTCGAAGTTCTTTGACTCCTAGAGTGGTGGAAGGTTTGATTTGCACTAAAGATTGGTTGAGAGCCGTTCGTGTGCCGATTAATGTTGAAGAGTACATTGAGAACGCAGAAAAGTTTGAGTCAGGTAAGTCATGTATATTTCATTATTTCTTTTTATCTTGTAATTCATTCACATATTTATCTATTGAGTGCATACTTTATTTAATCTTATTTTTATTTTTAGATTTGGATTGTCTTACCGAGGATATTATCATTGGTAAATAGACTTCCTTTTGTGGAAACTCCAATTTTGTGGTGAGTAAATAGACTTCATTAATCGGCATATTTGCATTTGTCTTTAGAGCATGATTTCTAGTTGATTTTTCTTTATGCATGAATTTTAGGTTTTTTACCATGCCCGTGATGGTTTTGGATGGTTGCAATGCAAGAACTTTGTTGGGTCGTGCTGTTTCATCATTTTCTTGAAGTTGTGGCTGAATTGGTCTCTTAGGATGGGTTTTGTTATTGTTTTCTCCTAGGAACAATGGTGCTTTTCATCATTTTCATTTTACTAAAGCACTTACTTTTCAATTGTAGAAGTACAGAGTTATTGAAGGGTTTTAGCATGGTTAGTTCTTTTGTGTGTTATCCATTCGCTGTTGGTGAATATTTGGTGAACTTTCTTCACTTGAAACTAATTGATAGGATTATGCATTAGCTGATATATTTTCATCATTTTCATTTTTATTACTTTGAGAAGCACATAGCACTTATGAACATGTCAAGGGGAGCATGTCAATTGCTGGACATGGTGCTTGTGGATTGTTTATTTTGCCCCAAATTTTTGAAACCAGAAAAAAAAAAAACAGGTTATCGGGTGGGCCTTGGAACCGAACTGGAAAAACAGGGTAAGTTCCAAAACATGGTCTAGGAAAAACAGAGTAGGTTCAAGGTTCCAAAAACTGGGAACCGATTATAATAAGGTAGGTTCCAGGTTCCAAGTTTGGACCCTACCTACCCTAGAACCGATTACTCCTAGGCAGTTTAAAAGAAAGAGCAATAAGTTCAAGTGGTCTAGCAGTGGTTCTAAGTGGTCAGGTAATAGTTCCAAGTGGTCAAATAAAAAGTCCTGAAGGAAAGCAGGGAGTTCTTCAGCCTCGGCGGTAGTTAAGGGCGCTAGTTAAAAATCTATAACAAAAGGAGAGCGGGGTAGTGTTGGATCTAGTAGGGGAGGAACTACAGGCAAGACTCCTTTTGAGGTGGTTTATGGGCGTAATCCAATTACTCCATTGGATCTCACACTGATACCGGTTCTTAAGCAATTTAGTTCGGAAGCTGAAGAACATGCAAAGCATATCAAAGAGCTGCATTCCTAGGTCCATAATAAGATCAACAGGTAGAACACGAAGTATAAGCAGTGCGTGGATATATGCAGGAAAAGAGTCGTCTTCAAGGAAGGTAATCTAGTTTGGATTCACTTTAGGAAATAAAAATTTCCAACAGGTAGGTTTGGCAAGCTTCAACCTAGAGCTGATAGACCCTTCAGAGTTTTGGACCGAATTAGTGACAATGTTTACAAGATCGATTTGCTGGTAAGTATAATGTATCAGGAACTTTTAATGTAGTAGATTTGTCACCTTACTACACTGAAGAGGAAGAAGATCCTGAAGAGATTGACGACAATAAAGACGAAGCAGATTCGAGGACGAATCTTTCTCTAGCAAGGGAGAATGATGCACTTGGGGTACCGGCGGACCCGTTATGCGACTAGACAAACCGACGGGCTCGAAGTCAACAATCTCGGATTGAGCTCACATTTGGTCGGCTGAAGCAAAACGGTGTGATGATCAATACTCATGGCCGTTGGTCGTGACTAACGATGGATTTTCGAGATTCGGGGTCGTTTAGATAGGCTTTTTTATTATTTTAGTAGTTTTTATGGGTTAATTTAGTAAAAGGCAGTTTCGTAATTTTGCGTTTTGATATTTATTAATCCTAGTAGGGTTAGGTTTGGGGATATATAAACTTATTTTAGGGTTTCGTTTGAACAGATTTTGGATATTTTGATTGTTAATCGATTGAGAGAACAGTTTTTTCCTTGTTATCGTTTCGATTTTTCTGTTAAGTCTAATTTTTTTCGCGCTTCGACATCAATGAAGATGTTCAGTAGCACAAAAGTTACTTGAATTGTAGAAAATATTTGATTAGTGAAATGTAATACCATTCATGCATCCATTTGATCGTGAAATCGTTACCATTTATTTATCGAGTATAGAAAGATCATGCTTAAAGACAGACAAGCAATGGATTCATCTGTATTTTATCCTGGACCAGGAGTATCTTAGATGTACACATGTACAATTTTTTTTTCAATGCAATACCAATGTCGGTGAGAACCAGTCTGCCAAGCTAGCTAATACGAATCCCAGGAATACCTGCAAGTAAGAAGCCACAAACAAATTAGTCGATAAAAACAATGCTCGAAGCTTGGAGAGCCTGTGAGTTTCTGTATTGTACCAGGACCGAGCCAAGGATGTAAATTAGCGAAAACCGCCGACCGTGTATTAGGATGTCTTCCAACATGGCGACGGGTATCTCGAGGGAGGCTCCTAGTGATGCCACCAGAGGAGTGGTCCAAACAACACTGAGCGCCCTATTAATAATTTACAAGTCTTATTAATCAGATTCAAGAATGCAGAAATCGTCATTCATCAAGGTTTAGCCTCTGAACTAACCAGAAATAATTACAGAGGAAATTTCCGACGAAGCAGTTGGCAAGAACAACACCCATCACGGCCGCAGACTGAGGAAAGGCAAATTTGGGCTCTATGTCTAAAGCAACGAGAGGCCAAACTGACAAAATCCAAGCATAAGAATAGTTAAGACACCATCGTTGAAGAACAGACAGTAACCGGTTTAAATGCCAACGATTCTGATTTAGAAAATCATTGAATGCGTCTTCCCAAATGAAAACTTTCCATCACTTTTGCAACTGACGAGTCCTACGGCTCAACGCATGTTCAGCCACAATTATAAAATGCCTGCGACTGGGTTTTGACTACTTAACATCTAATAAAGAGGCATAGCATGGAATGCCAGATGGGCATTTGTTTCTCTTTTTGATGTTGCCCATTCAAGTTTAACTCATGTCAATGTCAACTGTTCAATTGCTGCTGAATCGTCTCCACAGATTCAAGAGCTCCGCCATTTGTAAAAGGTGGGGGACGGTCTCTAAGTTCTTTTTGACTTGGTATTCATGCCACCAATGATGTGTGCATTAGGTCTATGTGCATGTATGCGGAGACAAAAGGAGTACAAAATGGTTCACATTACAGCAACATTGGATAACTCAGAAGACCTGAACCAACCATCCAGTGAACTTAACATGGCAAGAAACAGAGACTTAAGCTATCCATTTTGTTCTGACCACCTTATGGATTCCCAAGGAACTACCTCCACAAAAAAGAATATACCAACAAGATAATCAGAACACGTTTTAAATTAAACCCTTGCAGTGATGGAAGGGATATGCAGCAGTGCTGCCCACTTTCCTCTCAACCATCTTACCCAGAGGTAATTGCACACCATCATGAGAAAA
Source organism: Syzygium syzygioides (assembly GCA_031216285.1). NCBI lineage: Eukaryota > Viridiplantae > Streptophyta > Magnoliopsida > Myrtales > Myrtaceae > Syzygium > Syzygium syzygioides. The sequence goes on from CM062244.1 coordinate 3,455,357, forward strand.
AACTTATGCTCATGAGGAAGCTGAAATTAAGGGACTGTTCTTACCAAGCCACCAAAGTGCGAGAAGTGAGAATAGTCCAATACAACCAAATAACTTTTGCATGTCCACCCTTTCTCCTTCCTCTCCAGCGTACTTCTTGATAAGCACTGAAATTTTTCATATGATTCTCGTTAGCTGCTACATCTTTGTTGAAAAGTTCAACCAAAGGAGAAAATTTATTTTGAAGAAAAAGAAAATGCCATACCGGCAAATAGTCCATCAATTGCAGCCGAGAGAATCGCGAAAAGATTCCCTATAAGAGAGTTGGCTCTGTTGTTGAAGGAACAGATTGAACACAAAAGAAGAAGACCTTATTATTGGCTGGTCAGTAATTTCAATCAGTACGCCTAAAAAGTACGAATTAAGAGTAAAATGAAAGCGGAACCCGAGAAAGAACTAAATATGCAGATGATAATAGGCAAGGACTATACATATTTATTTCGTTATTACATCAACTTGATTTGAGTTCCAGAAGAACTATCTCACAAGAATGTTCCATTTCTAATAGGAAACAAGTAGAATGAAAACAAAATATGAAGTTGAATGATTTTGGAAAACAAAGATTACGTACACAGTTGTGTTCGATTGTGATTGATCGGTACTTGAAGTCTTCCCTAGTTCAGTCATGGCAACTCCAGCTATACTGATGAAGACCGAGATTACTTTTACTACACTTATGGAGTCCCGTCCCAGAAATGCACCAATCAGAAGGGTGAAAAGTCCTGATGTCGATAACAATATCGTGGAGCTGGCAACGCTTGTTCGTACGAGTGCAGCATTCATGAGATACTGCAAACAATGGTAACACCCTTCAACACTATGCTTTATCTAAAGGAGTGCCTGGTATTCAACATTACTCATTAAGACTGTCATGGTTTTGGATGAAGCAGATCATAAACAGATCATTGTAAGACCAGACGTTGCAATCAATTGATTCCAGTAGAGGATAATAGATGAGTGCCAATTTTATGCGAAATATGCTGAGAAAAGACATGATTTTGTTTTGGTAAATTAGTACCTCTCTTGTAAGCCCCACAATGATAATTATACCAACTTGAGAAGCTGTGAAAATCACATGCTTTGTATGAGAAGATATATGATGAGATATATGATCAGACACTTAAAAGTAAGGTCGCAGTGAAGAATGTTAACAATAAAAACAAAATGGTCTCTCACCTCACACACAAACCAAATAGGCGCAAGGGTGCAGGCAACTTTGAGAATTTGCTTGCTTTTCATCTTCTCCTCTTGTTCCACAATGTCATCGTCTTTTGCTTCTGAAACAGAGGCCTTTCCCTCATCAAGTAAATGAACTCGTTCGCCTGTTGAATCCACCACACTCAACTTTTATTGATTGACCATTTCAATATCACCCAGCTTCCCATTATTTTAGCCAGGAGAATCTGTACCTGCACAGATTGCATCAACCGTCTCCGCACAAGCCGCACTATCGCCACTCTCACTAGTGCGGGATTTTAGGGATTTCAGTAACCAGTCCTTGAAGAATGCTACGGGAAGATAGAACACCAAGATTGAAGTCCCGAGATAGGTCACCGCGAATGGCTGTTCATACTTCTTGAAAACACCCTGTTACACAAGTTGATATGAAGCTGGTAAAAGTTACTGCGACAGAGGAACTGATGTTCTTCGGATTCATAAATTTTTATCAGCAGGGAAAGAAAATTAAATCACTACCTAATAGGATCAGCAATCCAAGCAAGATAAAATAGGAACACACGGTTCATCGATTAAACAATGTAAATAACTAGGATCACCAAATGAAAACTCCGAAAACAACGTCAAGGTGCGTCACCTATTTAGGTTCTGATAAATAACTCATTCGTTAAGCACGTGATGAAACCTGTACGAGTATAACGAACCACGCATGCTCAGTTGGCTCAATTTAGATGTATATTCGCATATTTAGGGATGCTTAGCAATGTTAATTATCTTAATATGAAACGATAATGCATCATAAAGAGGTGTATTTACTCCCATGGGGAAAGATGAGGACACCGAAGATTATCTGATCAACTTTCCTCTTTACCGGAACTTCTAAACCATTAGGTAAGCTCCTGGATTTACATATTTGCAAGATCAAGATGTATTTTGATTCTTGACCAAATAATTAAATTGTTTGTACTTTTTCACATAGTATCAGCATGTTTTGCTGATTTTTATATTCCTTGTGGTGCTTCAGTGTAATCCCACTCGACCCACGCAGATTTACATCTTTTGATTGGAGGATTACGTGTGACACAAGAACATCCACCAAAAGTTCAGCTGCACCCAGAAAACGGAAAGCTCGCCATAACTCAAGAAAGATTGAAGCCACATCTTCTTCTTCTTCTTTTTCACCCAAAAGAAAAGATAAAAGGAACGCAAGAATGAATTTTGCACAAACACAGTGAGAGAGACTAACCTGAGTGACTTCTGCGGAAGTGACCCACATAATCACAAAAGCGAAAATGAGAAGCAACCCACCTTTGTATCTCCAACTCATTTTGCCTATTTCGACAGATATTAGTTTACAAGCAAAGAAGAACAAATAAGACACAACTTTCGAAAAAAAAAATGAATCGTTTAAGAGCAGGGAGAGAGAGATAGAGAGTGAAGCGCCGATGTGTGTCGATGTGAACGGAGCTTCGTTCCCCTTTGTAATTATTCGTGTTGGTGTGTGTTGATGTCAACGCAGGCAATCATTTTATTACTTATCAATCCGAATCATTTCTCTCCCCTTATTCACAATCCCCGATATCTGGCCGTGATATCCTTTGTGATTTTGTTTCCTCAATTTGGCTTATGTGTATCTTGTAATAATGTAGACCTCGCCAGCCCTAGCCTCTGGCGGCGACCAGCCAGGGGAAGAAGGAAAGAGAAAGAAAGAAGGAAAAAGAAAGGAAAAAAAATAAAAATTGATTTTTTTAAATATTAAAATATTGTCACGTCGACGTCAGCCGAACGGTCAGCTCTGGTCGGCATCCACGTTAGAGCTGGCCAGCCGGCCAAAAGTGGTTGGATGAACTGAATTTATATAAATGTAAAATGTTTAGGATTAAATTGGCACAATTGTAATAGGTTTAGGATTTTTTTGGTAATTTTCTCGAAAATTTCAAATAAAGACTTGAAATTGATTAGTTTTCCCAAAAAAGGATTCAAAATGAACTTTGTCTCATAGAAGAGCCTCAAGTGGCTAACTAGTCTTAAATAAGAGCCTAAAGTGGCCAACATAATTTCAAATAAGGGGCTCAATTATAATGGATTTATGACTTTCTTTTAAGTTATTCTCCCAAAAGATGACTATGAGGGGGGGGGGGTTGGGACAGCATCCACGTCCATTGTTATTCCAATTAAGGCAAAAAACATGAACTATAAATGAGATAAAAATGAAATCACTCCTTGGGAAAAATTTCAAATAAGGGCATGTAGTGCAATAGTTTTTTCAAAACAGGACTCAAGGTGAACTTTGTTCAAATAAAGGTATGAAATGGCCAACTAGTCTTGTATAAGGGCCTCAATTCACAGGCAGCCAAACCTTATTTACTATTAGGGTCGTTCTCGTCCAAGAAATTTCCTTTCTTTTTATTTCTTCTTTTTTCTTTTAGTCTTTCTGTTTTCTTTCTTCTTTTTATTTCTTCATCATGCTCACGTGTTCCTTCTTCACTCTGCATCACCTCCATTTTGGACACAGATAGTGTGTGCTTCAGTCCTCAAATCAACTAGGGTAGAGCCAGGAATCGGACCCGTGGTCTGATTCCAAGTTCTAATGCACCTTGGTTTGGTTCCTGGTTCTCTTAAGAACCGGGAGCCGGGAGCTAGGAACTGGATTGAGAACTCGTAACCAAATCGGCGGAATCAAGAGTTCAAGTGGTAATATATTACTGGAACATGATGTTGGGATTTTGGCATAAAATCCCATAGAATTGAATGAAAAGTGTGTGGATGAAAGTATCCCACATAGGGTAAAAGAGAGATGGGAGATGGGTTCAAATAGTTGAGCCTCACAAATGGGTTTAGGCCCCAAGGGGGTATCCCACTTTTGTGGAAGAGAGAGGACCTACGTCAAGCTAGGTCAGTCCACCTCCCGCGCGCGCCGCCGCTGCCGTCCGGCCGGCTTGGTTCAGTTCCGGGTCCACTCTTTATCGGTTTTTTTTTCCAAACAAACACGATGTTTAGAATTTATTTCACGACCTTGAGTGGGAACCGCCGGCGACCTTTCACTCTCGCAACTCTTCAATTTTCTCCATATACATATATCGAGTGATACTTTGTGGCATTTTGGCATTCCGCAAGACATTTTTTCCTGACGCACTCTACGCATATTCAATTCATCATTGTCATTTCGTGCGATTGTTCTGCAAAATTGCGTTCGTAGGAGTCCTCTGGAAACGTACTGCTTCGGAGGAACGACATTCGTTCTATCCTAGGAGACGATTGTCCAATATCCTCGGGTACTGATTGAGGGGCCAAATTCATCTTAAGGACACGACATTATTTCGTTGGGCTCGGATCAACATTTTATTTATTTGGTTGTGTTGTTTTCAGGTTTGTTTTTCTAAAGTTTGTTTTTAATTTCTGGTATACAAACTTAGCTGAACTACAATACTGAATTACATTCTTTTACAATCTTAAGAGGAATTTTCTTCGGTTCTGTTCATATACCAACATTCTATTCATTGAGTTTTTCTATCAAGTACCGGATTGCCATTCCTTTAAGTCGAACCTTTGTTGTTCGTATGGTCACTTAGTTTTGATGAATTTCTATCACATCATTCAATTCTGCTTGTGTTGAAATTCTATTACAATATTCGAAAATTTTCGTATTTAGAATACGATTCTGTTCATACAATTTTTCGTTACAATTTTTCGATTCTATTCGTGAACAGATTTTTCGTTTCTCTTTATATTAAAATTTCTAATTCTGTTCATGAACAAACGATTTTGTTCGTAGTCATATATTTTCGATTTTGCTTGTGAATATGTTCTGTTTTTATATTTCAGAAATGGCTTCGACTTCGACTCCGGTCAACCCTATTCCGAATCACGGAGAAAAGCCGGAAAAGTTCAATGGTACGAATTTCAAGAGATGGCAACAAAAGATGTTCTATCTCACGACCTTGAACTTGGCTAGATTCCTCAATGAGGATGGTCCTAAATTGGACGTTGGAGAGACAAATAAAGAAAAGTTGGCTGCTGTGGATGCATGGAAGCATTCTGACTTCCTATGTCGCAACTATGTCCTCAACGGTTTAGATAATACTCTTTATAACATCTATAGTCCGCTAAAAACGGCTAAGGAGTTTTGGGATAGTCTGGACAAGAAATACAAAATCGAAGATGCCGGATTGAAGAAATTCATTGTTGGTAAATTTCTGGACTTCAAGATGGTTGACTCAAAGACTGTCTTAAGTCAAGTTCAAGAGCTTCAAGTGATTATGCATGATATTCATGCTGAAGGAATGACTCTAAGTGAGACATTTCAAGTGGCTGCATTCATTGAAAAACTGCCACCATCCTGGAGAGATTTTAAAAATTATCTCAAACACAAGAGAAAGGAGTTGTCACTTAAAGACTTGATTGTTCGGTTGAGGATTGAGGAAGACAATAGGCTGTCTGAGAAGAAAGTTGGGAAGAATCTAGAGGTTTCAAAGGCCAATGTTGTTGAAGAAGGATTGAAACCCAACAAGAAGAGGAAAATGCCTAGCAAGTCTGGAGAGGGATTCATTCAAGGCCTGAAGAAGTTCGTTGGCAAGTGCTTCAACTGTGGCAAGTCTGGACATCGAGCCAAAGATTGCAGAGCCAAAAAAAGATAGAAAACTCAGGCTAATGTGGTGGAAGAGATTTTCAATGGTGTTGATGATATCAATCTGACTACTATGATATCCAAGTATAATATGGTGGGAAACCCCAAGGAGTGGTGGATTGATACTGGACCAACTCGTCACATCTGTGCAAACAGATCGATGTTTTCATCCTACACAACTGTGGGGGGTGATGAAAAACTTTATATAGGTAATTCATCAACCTCTAAGGTTGAAAGTGTCGGAAAGATTGCTCTAAAGATGACATCTGGAAAGATTGTGACACTAAATAATGTTCTGCATGTGCAAGATGTACGCAAGAATTTAGTGTTTGGATCTCTTCTTAGCAAGAATGGTTTCAAGCTAGTGTTTTTGTCTGATAAGTTTGTACTCTCCAAGAATGAGATGTATGTAGAAAAGGGTTACATTAGTGATGGTCTTTTCAAGTTGAATGTAATGACTGTTGTACCCAATAATGTTATGAATAAAGTCGTTTCTGCTTATGTGCTTCAGTCTCCTAATTTATGGCATGCTAGATTAGGACATGTTAACTATAAGTCAATAAAGAAATTAATGAACATAGGGTTATTGCCAAAATTCGATTGTTCAAGTGAGAAATGCCAAGTTTGTATTGAATCTAAATTTTCTAAGCCTCCTTTTCATTCTGTAGACAATAGAGTCTTAGAACCTTTAGATTTAATACACACAGATATATGCGATATGAAATTAATATCATCAAGAGGTGGTAATAAGTATTTTATTACTTTTATAGATGACTGCTCGAGGTATTATTATGTTTATTTGCTTAGTAGCAAAGATGAGGATGTGAATGCTTTTAAAACTTATAAGTCCGAAGTTGAAACTCAGTTGAATAAGAAAATTAAAATAATAAGGAGTGACAGAGGAGGTGAATATGAATTTCCTTTTGAGGAAATTTGTACTGATTTTGGTATCGTTCACCAAATGACTGCTTCTTATGCACCATAATCTAATGGAGTGGCGGAAAGGAAAAACCGGTCTTTAAAGGAAACAATGAATGCATTATTAAATAGTTCCGGTTTACCACAGAATTTGTGGGGAGAAGCTGTTTTGACGGCGAATTTTATTTTAAATAGAATGCCCCACAGAAAAACACAACAAACTCCCTATGAGAAATGGACAGGCAGAATGCCTAACTTGAATTATCTCAAAGTGTGGGGGTGTTTGGCTAAGGTTGCGGTTCCTAAGCCTAAAAAGGTTAAGATAGGACCAAAGACTGTTGATTGTGTTTTCATCCGATATGCTCAAAATAGCAATGCATATCGTTTTCTTGTTCACAAGTCAGAGATCCCTGATATACATGTCAATACGATCATTGAATCAAGGGACGCTTTGTTCTTTGAAAATATGTTTCCGTATAACATAGTATATGAGCCAATTAATAATAATAAGAGGTCTCGAGATACTATATCTAGAAGTGATCCAATGGAGGATGAACCTAGACATAGGAAAAGACAAAGGACTTCTACGTCTTTTGGACCTGATTTCTTAACGTATCTATTGGAAAATGAGCCTCGGATATTCAAAGAAGCTATGACTTCGCCAGAAGCCCCATTCTGGAAAGAAGTTATCAATAGTGAAGTTGAATCCATCTTGTCAAATCATACATGGGAATTGGTTGACCTTCCTCCTGGTAATAAACCACTACAATGTAAGTGGATTTTCAAGAGGAAAATGAAAGCGGATGGTACTATTAATAAATATAAGGTTAGGCTTATAGTAAAAGGATACAAGCAACAAGAAGGTCTTGATTATTTTGATACTTATTCACCTGTTACTAGAATTACATCTATAAGGATGCTAATTGCCATAGCAGCAATGTATAAGCTTGAAATTCATTAAATGGATATGAAAACAGCCTTCTTAAACGGGGATTTGGAAGAAGAAATATTTTTGGAACAACCCAAATGGTTCATTGTTCCAGGACAAGAGAAGAAAGTATGTCGGCTTATCATGTCATTCTATGGATTGAAACAAGCACCAAAACAATGGCATGCTAAATTCGACAAAGTCACGTTGTCGAATGGTTTCAAGATTAATGAGTGCGATAAATGTGTATATGTTAAGAACACTCATAATGGTTTTGCCATTTTGTGCTTATATGTAGACGACATGCTTATAATGGGCAGCGATGGAGAGGTTGCTAAGGCGACCAAACGCATGCTCACAAGTAAATTTGATATGAAAGATATGGGGGTTGCAGATGTTATTTTAGGAGTTAAAATCCATAAGACATATGGAGGATTAGCTCTATCACAATCCCATTATATTGAGGCGATTCTTGAAAAGTGCAAGAATCTGGATATTGTACTAGTAAAGACTCCGATAGATGTTAATTTACATCTTTCAAAGAATACCGGTGAAAGTACGGCTCAAAATGAGTATGCTAGTATACTAGGTAGTTTAATGTATGTCATGAACTGTACTAGGCCGGACATAGCTTGTGCTGTGAGCAAACTAAGTCGATTTACAGTTAGTCCAAATGAAAATCATTAGAATGCTATGAAACGTTTATTGGGCTACTTAAAGTATACTCTAGATTATGCTTTGCATTACACAGAATATCCAGCGGTACTCGAAGGATATTGTGATGCAAATTGGATAACCGGCACTAAAGACACAAAATCGACAAGTGGATATGTATTCACACTTGGGGGAGCGGTAGTGTCTTGGAAATCATCCAAACAAACTTGTATTGCTAGATCCACTATGGAATCAGAATTTATTGCTTTGGATAAAGCCAGTAAAGAAGTAGAATGGCTTCGAAATTTCTTGGAAGATATTCCTAATTGGCCTAAACCAGTGCCTGCTGTATATATACATTGCGATAGTCAAGCGGCAATAGGAAGGGCAAGAAATGTCATGTATAATGGTAAGTCTCAACACATACATCGAAGACATGATACAGTAAGACAACTTCTTTTTAGTGGAATTATCACCATTGACTATGTGAAGTCAAAAGATAATATTGCGGATCCATTGACAAAAGGCCTAACTAGAGAGATGGTTGCAAAAACATCAAGGGAAATGGGTTTAAGGCCTATAAACAAGTCATCATAACGGAAACCCTACCTAGTTGACTGGAGATTCCAAGATTTAGGTTCAAAAGGACAACTAAGTTATGAAGACAGTGTAGAGTATTGTCAAATTGTTTACTCATTCTCGGATGAAGACAGTACTAATATGTGAAGGTTAAGCAAAAACTTTTAATGATTCTGAATTGAGTATGTGATATACTATATGTTCAAAAATCACCTATGTGAGTGTGAAGTGAGGGCCGCTTCTGTGAGAATTGAAAAGGTCGAATTCTCTAAAATACTCATGAGACCAGGCGGTGTTCATGGCCAAAATGAACACAACAATGAGAACTAATTTTGTTTGAGAAACAGTTGTGTGATTTCTATTGTCTAGGCTTACACCAAAGGTCGACAGTTCAAAGACATCAAGCCTACTGATTGACTGAGTATGTTCGATAAGTTTTACTAAGGAAAGTTCAAAGTCTCAGACTACTTATCCTGATGCAACATTTTCTCATGGAATAATCGCACTTTGCATCTCATGCATACATGAAGAGTCATAATATCTGAACTTCTCATTCATGTGGGGGATTGTTGGGATTTTGGCATAAAATCCCATAGAATCGAATGAGAAGTGTGTGGGTGAAAGTATCCTACATAGGGTGGAAGAGAGATGGGAGATAGGTTCAAATAGTTGAGCCTCATAAATGGGTTTGGGCCCCAAGGGGTATCCCACTTTTGTGTAAGAGAGAGGACCTACGTCAAGCTAGGTCGGTCCACCCCCCGCATGCGCGTGTCGCCGCTACCGTCCGGCCGGCCGGCTCGGCTCGATTCGGTTCGGTTCCGGGTCCACCTTCTATCGATTTTTTTTTCCGAACAGACACGATGTTTAGATTTATTTATTTATTTATTTATTTTTGGACAAATAAACATGTCTGTTCGTGAGGTTCGGTTCGATTGAATGGGAAAAACCAAAGCCCTTCGTGACTGTTCACGAACTGAACCGATTCGCTACTGTTCACGACCTTGAGTGGGAACCGCCGGCAATCTTTCACTCTCGCAACTCTTCAATTTTCGCCATATACATATATCCGAACGATTTAGTTCAGGGGGTGATACTCTGTGGCATTTTGGCATTCCGCAAGACATTTTTTCCCGACGCACTCTACGCATATTCACTTCATCATTGTCATTTCATGCGATTGTTCTGCAAAATTACGTTCGTAGGAGTCCTCCGGATACGTACCGCTTCGGAGGAACGACATCCGTTCTATCCTGGGAGACGATTGTCCGATATCCTCGGGTACTGATTAAGAGGCCAAATTCGTCATAAGGACACGACGTTATTTCGTTGGGCTCGGATCAACATTTTGTTTATTTGGTTGTGCTGCTTTCAAGTTTGTTTTCCTAACGTTTGTTTTTTAATTTCTGGTATACCAACTTAGCCGAACTACAATACCGAATTACATTCTTTTACACATGACACACTACTTTATATTCTAAAGGCATCAAAAGAACTGGATGTGATGCGACGATCACAAATAATCAATGTCTTGTCAACATACGTTTCACCGAGCACTACAAAAAAAGTTGGTTTTAGCCACGAATTTTGCTACGAAAAATTTGGCAAAATTCGTCGCTAAACGAATTTGCGACGAAATTAGCGACGGAAAACAATCCGTCGCTAATAAGCCGTCGCAAAATTTTGCGACGGAAAATTTCAATTTTCGTCGCTAATTTGCGACGAAAAAAATTCGTCGCAAAATTCGTCGCTAATTATTCGTGGCAAAATTCGTCGCTAATTTGCCACGAAAAAAAATTCGTCGCAAAATTCGTCGCTAATTATTCGTGGCAAAATTCGTCGCTAATTTGCCACGAATAAAAATTCGTGGCAAAATTCGTCGCTAATTTGCCACGAATAAAAATTCGTGGCAAAATTCGTCGCTATTTTTATCAAATTTTTTTTTGTTGGTCACGAAATTGCGACGAAATATTTTCGTGGCAAAAATCGTTACTATTTATTCGTGGCAAAATTTGTCGCTAATTTGCAACGAACATATTTCGTGGCAAAATTCGTGGCTAATTTAGCACCAAATTTTTTTTTGTCAATTTTTTGCAACAAACTTATTCGTGGCAAAATTCGTGGGTAATTTAAATTACCCACCAAAATGAATGCATTTCATTTTCTTATTCGATTTTAAATGTAATTTAAAGCAAAATTAATTTCTAAAATTTGTATTTAACATTGATTAAGCACTTAATAACATCAAAATATTATAATAATATGAAAATGAAATACATTCATCTACATTTTCCATGTACTTGAACATATAGCTCAATGTGATCAAACTATTATAATAATATGAAAATGAAATACATTCATTTACATTTTCCATGTACTTGAACATATAGCTCAATGTACTTGAACATCCTTGGCAAGTCCCAAGTCCATTTCTTGTATGATGTGAATGACTCGACTCACATCACGACAGAGCTTGGGGTACTTCAGCAGCTCCAAAGATATCAGAGGAGTGACTATGTGAAGACCATAGAAGACAACCCTGCAATCAGCTGAAATGAACCAATCAAGGAAAAGAAAAGGATGGAAACTTGCATAATCAATGACGAAGGTATTGCAATAGAGGTAGCCTAATACACAAAAAATCGTGTAACTTGAATGTCATGGCATTGAGGTTAGCTGAATTAATGATCTTAACTTCCAGGTATAGATTTTATTCCATTCTTTTGGATAATAGAAAGATGTCACTCCTGAAAAATAAAACTTTGTCTGAGCAACCCAACAGGACAAGCATATGTAATCTCTTCTTGATGGCCTCAATAATTTCAATTTGCACAAGTCTTCTGCTGTACGTTGTTGTTTCATGACCTTACATTTGTTAAGAACCTTAGAATCCTTGTCAAAAAGATTTCCCGCAGGTTTAGCACCTAGAAAATTAATTTATTCCTGCACAGGAAACTCAAGGATCCAAACAAGAAATATGAACTGTCCAATCTTCCAAATCACTAGAATCACTTGACCCTAACAAAGCTTGTAGAATATTACCAAAGACAGTGTATTATCCTAGAAACTTCTAGTGTCATGATCTCCAAGAATGGTTTTCCAAGAAATGGAATTTATTTGAGGTGATAAAACGGGTATTTCCACATGAAGATTAGTACCTCGTTTACTTGAGCGCAGTTTATAATGCGCTTGGCTCTGCTAGCAAGCTGAAGAGTACCTTTTGTTTCTTCAATGTGAACCTGTATAAAGTTACATGCTTTATCAGCTGGGTTAGATAACATCATCCAAGCTTTGCAACCATCAAGAGAGGAAAAAGACATAAGAGACATCTATAGCTGCCTCATGGTACCTCTTCTGGAGCTATTGTGCATATAATCGAAGTCTTCGCATTACCACCAAGAGCAGGTTGTAGAATGCGAGTAAGCTTACTATCACGATAAGGGATATGTCCTCTGCATTAGAAATTGCACAGATCAGTAAAATATAGTTTAATATAAAACTAGAAGAAACACAAGAGGAGTAATTACCTCTGCTTGGCACCTTCACTTAGTTTGTTGATTACATTACCCAAAACCATTAAGCTTTTGTTAATGTGCTTCCCTTCCTTAAGACGCACTCCACCAGCTCCAGTTTTTGCAATACGCTCAGAGCCAGCCAAATCCACCAAGTTCTAGATTCAAACAAAGATATTTAATGGGACTGGTGATTGAATAACATAGACGGTTGCATCTTAGCTTCACTAGACAAAGAATTACAAACCAAGATTGAGACTCGGATAGTATCGGAGGTTGAGTTATTGCAACTTATGTCTTTTGCTCTGCTTTCGATGACCTAAAATGCAAAGTTTCCATTTGCACCAGTATGAATAAATCAGAGGAAAGTGAAAATGGCCACACGAAAAGCTTTGATTGCTGAGAGATACCATTCTAAATATGGTGTGAGATCGACTGCTCTGAGCATTCATGTTGGTTTCGCCAAAGTGTCTATTGACTGTAAGAAACTATGCTCAGTTTCTAATACCAAAACAAAGAGAAGGACTTGGTTTCTTTAGTGCTTTTAGACAAACCTTCTCCTGACTCTATAAGCTTAAGCACTTGATCCTCATTGTTGACAATTGCCTCTTTAAGGCCCGTGACAAAAATGCCTCTCTACAAAACAAGAAAACCGGAAAAAAAATACGGTTATTCAATTTGTTCAAAGAAATTATCTAGACTAATCCAAAACTTTGAACCGTCCACACCTCTAAGCTTTCATGTATCTGCAATTTCTGGTTCTCCACAGCAAGAAGGTCATTTATCTCTTCGTTGTATATCTCCATGTAGGACACGCGGATAAGAAACTCGCGGTCCGACATCTGGTAACAAAAGGCCCATCCGGAACCGCATTTAAGAACACGTCGAGAGACTTATAACAAGCGTATGAGCAGGACACAAGCAGCCAATTATCAGCTACGGAAGTCGCGCTATATGGGCATTACCGTGTTTATTTTCTCAAATACATCTCTAACAGCGAGGCGGATAATTCCAGGGTCAGCGTCCGAGCCATTCATCGTGAAAGTCTTCCCGCTGCTGGTCTGTCCATATGCAAATGTCGTTCCTGAGATTGTATCCAAGACAGACACTAAGCTCCACCTCAATTCCACAGAAGAAACTACCACTTTGCAAAAATTGAGGGGAACCATATAATTACACTCTTCAACCTAAAAGAAACATTCATCCTCACAGCAAGATCTTAGCAAAAGCTGGCGTACCGTTGAAGCCCTCGACCGCAGCGGAAGGCCTCCTCAATGAACCCCAGCGGGCAGGACGGATCGAACCTCGCGATGAACTCCGCCGCGCAGAGGAGGAGGCCGAGGACGAGGACGAGGCCGAGGGCTTGGCCTCAGGCTGCTTCTCCTCTTCCTCCTCAAAGTCAGAGATGATCGCCATGAACGGTGAGCTCCGGGAGGGATCGAATCGGAGATTGCTCTTCTCTGGCTCCATTTCCTCTAGGGCTCCGAAGGCCACGGGCGAGGAGAAGTCGCGGGAGGAAGTGCGGGGGGAAGGGGTACCTAAAACCCTAGAGAGTGCGAGAGGTCTGGGAGTGCAGGGGGTGTGGGCGAGAGGGAAGAAGGAGAAGGAGAAGGAGAAGGAGAAGGAGAAGGAGAATGAGAAGTGGAAGCAGACCTGATTTGATAGAGAAACGAAAAAGAGAAAGAGAATGGTGGGGGGAGACGGCGGGCAAATTGGAACTTAAGGCGGGAAACTCGAAACTTGCGATGGATTATTTAAAATTCCTAGCAAATTTACACCAAATTTTAATTATGAATTTGATAAAAAAATAATTTTTTTTTCTTTTTATAAAATTCGTGGCTAAAATCCGTGGCAAATTAGCCACGGATTTTTGCCACGAATTTCCAAAAAAAACTATCAAAAATTCGATTTTTAAGAAAAAAAATTGAATTTTTGGAAATTCGTGGCTAAAATCCGTGGCTAATTAGCCACGGATTTTAGCCACGAATTTCTATAAAAAAGAAAAAAAATTCAATTTTTCTAAAATTCGTGGCAAAAATCCGTGGCTAATTTGCCACGGATTTTAGCCACGAATTTCTATAAAAAAGAAAAAAAATTCAATTTTTCTAAAATTCGTGGCAAAAATCCGTGGCTAATTTGCCACGGATTTTAGCCACGAATTTCAAAAAAATAATTTTTTTTATTTTTATAAAATTCGTGGCTAAAATCCGTGGCAAATTAGCCACGGATTTTTGCCACCAATTTCCAAAAAAAACTGTCAAAAATTCGATTTTTAAAAAATTCGTGGCTAATTTGCCACGGATTTTTGCCACGAATTTCATAAAAAGAAAAAAAAATTCATTTTTTATAAAATTCGTGGCAAAAATCCGTGGCTAATTTGCCACGGATTTTAGCAACGAATGTCCATAAAAAAAGAAAAAAATATCAATTTTTATGAAATTCGTGGCTAATTAGGCATGGATTTTAGTCACGAATTTCCATAAAAAAGAAAAAAAAATTCAATTTTTATAAAATTCATGGAAAAAATTCGTGGCTAATTTACCACGGATTTTAGCCACGAATGTCCATAAAAAAAAGAAAAAAAATTGATTTTTATGAAATTCGTGGCTAAAATCCGTGGCTAATTAGCCACGGATTTTAGCCACGAATTTCCATAAAAAAGAAAAAAAATTCAATTTTTATAAAATTCGTGGCAAAAATCCGTGGCTAATTTGCCACGGATTTTAGCCACGAATTTCCATAAAAAAGAAAAAAAATCGATTTTTATGAAATTCGTGGCTAAAATCCGTGGCTAATTTGCCACGGATTTTTGCCACGAATTTCCATGGCATATATTTATACTACAAAAAAAGTTGGTTTTAGCCACGAATTTTTTTTCGTGGCTAATTCCGTCGCAAATTAGCCACGAATTTATTTTCGTGGCAAATTCCGTCGCAAATTAGCCACGAATTTTTTTCGTGGCAAATTCCGTCGCAAATTAGCCACGAATTTTTTTTCGTGGCTAAATCCGTCGCAAATTAGCCACGAAAAAAAATTCGTGGCTAAATCCGTGGCAAATTAGCCACGAATTTTTTTTCGTGGCTAAATCCGTCGCAAATTAGCCACGAAAAAAAATTCGTGGCTAAATCCGTGGCAAATTAGCCACGAATTTTTTTCGTGGCTAAATCCGTCGCAAATTAGCCACGAATTTTTTTTCGTGGCTAAATCCGTCGCAAATTAGCGACGAAAAAAAATTCGTGGCTAATTTGCGACAGATTTAGCCACGAAAAAAATTCGTGGCTAAATCCGTCGCAAATTAGCCACGAATTTTTTTTCGTCGCAAATTTGCGACGGAAAAATAATTCGTCGCAAATTTCGTCGCAAATTAGCAACGAAAAATTATTCGTCGCAAATTTTCGTGGCTAAATCCTTGTTTTTTTGTAGTGGAGGAATGCCTTCAAAGTACTCTAAGGAAATGCTCGAGTGGTTGGATAAACTAAGCACCCCAACAAGATGCAGGCCGATGGCCGATGCAGCACATGTCCTCGCAATGCAACCAGTATTTCCAGGAATCTGCCGAGAACAACATAAGGCAGAAGTGAGAACCCAAGGGGCTCAGTTATGCAAGAAAATGAGGCTTCAATGCGTTAACTTACAATTCGACAAAAAAAAACGTGTTAACTTGCAAAATAAGTAAACTAGCTAATGTCTGAATTACTAGTCAATGGTGCCATTTATCAGTCTATACCCCATATGTAATGATCCTTAATTGACCTAGCTCAAACAGTGGAGGTACATAATCGAACAAACCAAACGACTTGAATAAACTTATTTGGCGAAGGACCCTGCAACGACTTCCCGTTCACGAGAGGCAGCGAACCCCCTTCATTGTCCCCATGAAATTCTTTCCAGTGGAGGTACATAATCGAACAAACCAAACAACTTGAATAAACTTATTTGGCCAAGGACCCTGCAACGACTTCCCGTTCACGAGAGGCAGCGAACCCCCTTCATTGTCCCCATGAAATTCTTTCCAAGTCCTGAATAATTGACGACATAGCTGTGTTTCGGTTTCACAGATGTTCTATTTCAGCATTATTGCTGTATTTGTTGACGTCAAATATGCATATCGTGCTAACATTTGGGTCTTGTTGTAATTATATCATTCTATGTCGTTGATAGAGTGAGATAAATTACCTTAGAGTACATTATCTGGTGAAATATGCAATGGCGAGTATCATACTATCACAAAATTCCACATTGCACTCAATATATTCAAGGTAGATTTGTTGTGCCCATTCAAATAGATTGGAATCCATGGACCTTTAGGATTGTAGATATGCTGATTAGTATGGTCATGATCTTTCTCCACAAAAACCTGCTATAGAAGGAATGAAACCTCAAGATTGTTTAAAAAGTGACAAGACCAGAATACATTTATAAAAATGAGGATGGCTCTTGATGTTTTACTACTTATCAATAGAACTTAACGAATCTTTCTCAAAAGTTAAATAGTCTTAGTATGTTAACATGTATGGCGATAGTTTAGGTTTAATCTTACCTGCTTCAAATATATGAACGCCTTTTAATTATATGAACGCCTTCTAACTACACGAATCATTCTATAATTTAGGTTTTATTTTACGTGTTTTGAACTTTGAATTGTTTATTTTATTTTACGTGTTCATCTTTTATGGATTATATTTATTAACGAATGGGAATCATTTTTGTTGTTACGTTCAATTTTCTTTTGCTTAACTAAAATGAAAAAAGAAAAAGAACTTGTTAAACTGACCCACAAACCCGTGAAAAGGGTAAGCTTCAAGTTCTAGGTTATGCAAGGTTAGTTTTAGGTTTCAAAAAGTGAGGAACTTATTCCAACTAGAACTTGGAACCGCTCACCCATGATTCCTTCAATCATTAATAACTCTAGCGAGGCCAAGAACTCTGTTTTCCCTGCAGGTTTGATCAGTGAGTACTTGTAGCAGTCGTAGAATTCTGCAATGTCCGTTCGCATATCACTTGCAGCAGTCCGGTGTGCTTCAGCTCCTCAGCCACCATCTGCGACATCCTCTCGGGTTGTCCAGCGAAGTTCATCAAGCGTCGTAGAGAACGAGTCAAGCGTCGTAGAGAACGAGCCATGGACGGAGAAAAGAAAATTTGATTCCCCACGCTGGATCAACAGTTAACACGATGGAGGGAACCGAGAACTGAGAGTTAACAAGAGATTAAGTTTGAGGCCGATACTTCATCATTAGCTGATATTTTCCCCCCACTATGACTTGACTTTCTTCCCCAGGATCCACTCACGTCAGTCACATGGAGAACAAAAACGCATCAACACCAATCTAGAGGTGAAGAGAGAAAACGTGCAGAAAGAAGAAGGTAAGGCGGGGAGCGCCCATCGGTGGAAGAGAAGTCAAAAGAGAGGGAGCACTCCTCTGCGGGTTTTGACTGGCGTGCCAGGGACACCCATGAAGTCCACATACGAACGAAGAGAAAATTTTTCTCATTTCTTCGGCCGCTTCCGGCGGAATTGACTGCTATTGTCCATTGTCCCTGCATACCCTGGCATGTGGAATTGATCCAGTTCACGCCCGTCTAGTTCTCCAATTTTCGATTTTACCCTTAAACCATGCTTATCCCTAAATAGGTTGCGAGAAATTATTTAATCAACACACTTTACTTTCAACATCGGAGGAGTTGCTTTCTTGTAGGCTGTTCCTGGAGGAACTTATGATGTGATAATTTTGGATGCATTTGAGTGTATGTGTATCGTCGAGTGCCTATAACCTCCCCCACCTCCTTTGGAATTTAGTATACCTCCAATTAATTGAAGAACTTTTGTTTTCTAGGCGGAATAACAAAAATCAAACACCTCCAAGAATAGGAGTATGTGCTAATTATGTGGACAAAATTTCAGGAACTACTGCAATTGAACTAGCGAATAAAGAGTTTCAGGAACTACGAGCAATTGATGTAGGTGCAGAGCTGACCTTGAGAGAATCAAATTGCTTCGACAGTTGTGGAAGCACATTGAATACTTGTTTCATCTCGCTCTCAAGAGCATTAATGCGGTTTTGATCATTCACTTCTGTCAATGATCGAATCACTAGCTTTTATTAATTTTGTAATTTATTTAAATGAAATTAAACTTCCTAAATGCAAACTAGGATAGCAAAGATATCAAACTCCCTAAATAAATGAAGTAGGAAAGGTAAGACATCAATTGACAGCAACTTTTCCTTTTTTTCAAAGGACTTTTGCCATGACAACTTCATCACTTCCATTTTAAATTGACAATGAGAGAAAACTCGCCACTGACCTTGGTTAGCATGGACCTACAAAAAAACATATGGTAAGGTGAACAAATTGCAAAGTAAAGGGATAGAAAACTTACTTTGGCAATAACAATGCCAATCACATAGACATGCACATGAATAGTGTGGCTCGTTTTCTACGCTAGACAGCCTAGCAAAGTGAAGCTAAAAGGATGGTTTGATTGTCGCAATCTCACGTTGATGTCAGGTTTTTCTGGCCTTGACTGAGTCGAAAGAAATATCTTATAGTCATTTAGATAGCGACTAAAGATAGATACTTTACGACATCTAAAAAGAAATTTTTGGGAAAAGAAAGGCAATCTCTACATTATGGTCTTGCGTTTGAGATTCTATCTTTCTTAACACCATCCTAAAATATCCTATCGCGGTCCAGGTTCGGCGACATGATTGTGTGTGCAAAAATGTAGTTTTAAAGTACTAAATCATACACAATAGTTTATAAGCAAACGTTGTTTCAAAGGTTTGAGAAATAAATATTTATTATCAAACTCCGAACTTGTAAGATAAGGGGTCAGTGATCATACCTCCCTTTATAACTCCTAGCTGCAAAAACATTTGACATTCATGTTAGTGACACAATTGAACAAGATTACATGGCCAATGTCCACTTAAAAATGAAGGTCCCCAGCAGATTTGCCAAGCTATCGTGACCTCCCTGCGGCGCGATCCTTCGACAGGCTAACAAGGGTGGTTAAGAGGCTAATGGATTGCTAAGTCTAAACTTATGACTTAACTCGGGCTCTCTCAAACCCATACCAACTCACTACTTAAGATTCAAATTATTAACATGCAAATCAATTTTATCTAGGAGTTGTCACCAATCAGTTTAGGATGGGTCAATTAGAAACACAAGTAAGATGACAGGAGAATCATTTTACTCTTATAACTAGAGATTTAAATGAGTTCGGAGACTTGATTACACTAATTATCTAACTAGTGCCCTTTCGATACCTACCCTTGTTCAAATAACATTTGAAGTGCACAAACAAAGGTCTAACATGCCTCTAATCAAGCATATTCAAGGAGAAATTAAGTATGCAATTTGAACATACAAATCAACCATCGTGCAATCAAACATAGCATTTAATCACACAAACATGCAAGAAAAGGCAATTCCAAAGCCCAATTTCTATTTTTTTAAAATTTTCAGTAAAAAAATCTTTTTTTATTTTTTTTAAAAATATTTTTTAATATTAAAAAAATAAAATTTATAGTATATTATTAAACAGACCTGGGTTGGATATCTGGATCAAAACGGGACCCGGCCCCGAAAAGGAAACGGCTCAGGTCGACCAGAACCTGCGGACTGGGTCCGACCCATCGCCACAGACCTGGTTGACCTGGCTATTGTGCACCTGCTTGGCTTGGGCCGAGAGCTGGCGTCTGGCCGGGACCTGCCTTGGTGCCTCAAGCCTGAGTAAGGCACAGCCTTGCCGGCCACCAATTGGCCGGCCACAGCGACTGCCGGTCGAGCTTCAGCCCGGGCCTTTCATGCCCAAGCTTCAGTTGAGGCTTGGTCGGCGGCACCTGACCACTCTTAGCCACAACTCAGTCTCGACCGGTCACCACACGGGCACCACCGAGGCCACTGTCCTCCGGCTGGCCCCTACGCCGCTGGCTGAGGACCAAAAATTTCGGATCTCATTGAGGCATATCATCGAACAGATCGGGTGCGTGACTACAACGAGTGGTTTCCGACCCAAATCGCAGTTCAAACTTGCTCTGTAAACCTCAACGGACAACCTACAAGAACATTCGGACCCAAAGTAAGGACATCATTGGCCGGAGTTCCCGCTAAATGGATGGCCACGGACTATAACAGGTGTGCTAAGAAAACAGGGGAAAACAGGGGCTCGAGGGGCTTAGTCGTTCGGCTCCGGCTAGGGGATCGTCAGCCGACTTGCAGGAGACAGTGAGGCTAGTAGGGGCTCCCTCTCGCTTTGCTCTCACTCGCTTTCGTGCGGTTTGCTCTCTGTCTCGCTCTTTCCTTTCTTCTCTCTCTGTTTTTTTCTCTGAAAATTCGCTTTGGGCCCCCCTTTCTCTCTCTCTCTTCTCTGGTCTTTTTATGCCCGAGGGCCACTTGCATCTGCTCCATAACTCCTCCACTCAATGCTCTGCATCGCTGCCTATGCCTACTCTTGGCTTTTGTGGCCATTTTAGGCCGGTGGGGAGGCGTGCTTGGCTCGGGGGAGAGAGGAAGGGGGTAGAGCATTGAAGGGCATTGAATGCCCCCTTCACTGAGTGCTCCCCTTCCGTTCATTTTACTTGGTGGAACGGCAAATTCCTACGACGATGATGAGAAAGGGGAAAGGAAAGAGAGAGGATGGAGGGAGGCTAGGGGCTGCGCGGGGGGAAAAGAAAGGGAGTGGGTTGGATTGGCCCGCGCAAGAAGGAAAGGGGGAAAAAGAAAGGCAAGGGACCGGCCCGATCAGATTTTCCCCTTTTTTTTTAGAAAAAATTTAATTAGCATAATTTAAATTTAATATGCCAAATGTCTAAATGAAATGCAATTAATATTGGAATTTTTTGTTTTAGAATTAAAGACATTAACCCCTAAATTTTTTTATAATTAATTTTGGGTAAATAAAAAATAGGTGTCGACCCGCCGTTGGTCCCCGTGAAAAGTCAAAACCGACCGAGAAATGCTTTTCATGGCCGACTAACCCACCCTTGCCAACGGAGAAATTGTCCAAAAAGTCATAAATCTATTACATTTTTGCTAATTCAGTCTTAAACCTTTTAACTGTGCCAATTAAATTTTAAACTTTTTCACATTTTGTCAATTGAGTCCATTCAGTTAATTTTGACCGGAAATTGCTAACGTGGATGCCGACTGTCCTACATGGCACGACCAACGTTGATATGGACACTTTTTAGTAATATTTTAATATTTTTTTTTCGAATTTTCATTAACTTTTTCCTATTCTTCTCTTTTTTCTTTTTCCCTTTTTCCTTCTGCCGGCCATCATCGGGCCTCATCAAGCGAGGGATTCCTGGGCCTGGGTTGGTGAGCTTGCCAGCCCTCGCCGGATCGGGCAAGGGCACCCTCGCCTAGGATGGTGAGGGCAAACCTTCGGATTTGGTCATAGAAATAAATCTTCCCAAATTTTAGTGATCCACATGCTAATTTAGGCTACCATGGGCTTTGGCCAATTGTCATGCTCTGGCGGACTCAGAGTCTCTATGCTTAAGTCCATTTAGCACTAGCCCAATTAAGATGGAATGTATGGGTTTGTTATTATTAGTGCAAATACTCCGAACATCCAAATCAATAATGGGGTCGAGCCCCAATTTTTTATGCAATAAGCGACTAAACGTGTCGCCAAAATTAAGGTTTCAACAAACTGCTCCACTGGTTGTCCATAATTAGTCTAAATATAAATCTGTAAATCACCCCAATATCGCTCATACAAGTTTGAATTAACTCCATAATTTCATAAGCCTGACTTCCATCCCATTGGAGCACAAAGCATTATCTGAGAGTTTTTGGGAAATTTCCACGGTCTCTTCAGAGACTGTTCCTCGGGGTGATTGGTAGCCCTTGGATCACAAAATAATGAATCACAACTATTAATCGAAAAAATATGTGAACTTTTGTATGGTACCGCACTTCATATGTGATCTTACAATGAATTATATGTGACCACAAGGGATTACGCGATTGGAATTAATCCTTCAAGAGATCACATAAAAGCGCCTTGAGTTCTTTTGACTTTATTTGTTGAAATTATATATCGAGTTTATATTCATTGAACGAATTCGGTCCGAATTAAATTATTTGGTACTTAAAGTTGAAAATTGACTATTAACTCTACGGGGATTTCCTTCTATTTCGCGGTAAAGTCAACCACAGAACAAAAGAAAAAAGGGGCACTTTCCTGATTGGTGGTGAACTCACGATCAAGACAATAACAAAAAAGGAAAGTTCTTGTTTGATTCGGTCAAGAAATAAAAGGGAACGTCTTGGGGGAGCTGTCAGATAGAAAATAGGACAGTTGCCTTTGTTGATTAATCCCACTTTGATATGTTTCCCTCTCCCTCTCTTGTACGAGCGCCGTTTCTAAGCGGGTACTTGGCAGTGGGTTCACTGGTTTTGTTAGTTAAATTACATCAAGAATTTATGTGTTGAAGCTAATTAAATTCTTGTGGTAAGAATTTATGCATAATTCTTTCGTGAGATTGAGAGATTATTTCATGAAAAATTATGGAATTAAACACCGTGTACGTTATTGGGTATAATTGAGGTTTAAAAAATACTAAGAGTATCTGAGTAACTCGAGTGTGGTTGTAATCTCCGTTATATCGCTTAATCTATAATGAAATTCTTTATTATTCTTCCCGTAGATGTGGTCACTTCGACCAAATTGCGTAAAGCTAATATCCGATTTATTTTCTTATTCTATTAAATTTATCATTCGATTGTTTGCTTATGCACACTATCTGTCCCATTACCTAGCACCCAACCATATTTCTATGATATCATTCATTTAATGCTGCTTCAACTTTTCATATCCTGTTGGCCCAAGAAAAAGTACAAGGCTCGTTCTGACTTAGCCGTTGAGCCATTTCGACATTACGTTAAGAATCACATAATGCTTGCGTGTCAACTTGACCAGGTTTCGACCAAAAAAAAAAAAACTTGACCAGGTCTTTATCTTACATAATGATCCCACTAATTTGTTTCGATTAAATGGCATAGAATCCGCTAATATATTTGACCTAGCCTTCTTCCTAATTAGCATGCATATAAAGGCAGAACCCCGAAAAATCATAAAAATCACATCATATATACATACGCCACAAATAATTTAAGGGAAAATGACACAAATAATCCCTGAACTTTAACTCAATGTGCAATTTGATCTCTGAACTTTTAATTTATTCAATGTAGTCCCTGAACTTTAACCTAATGTTCAATTTGGTCTCTGAACTTTTGATTTGCTCAATGTGGTCCATGAACTTTTAATATGTATTCAATTTAGTCCTTGAACTATATGAAAATGTTCAATATAGTCCTTCTATTAATTAAAGTACATGGACTATATTGAACATTTTCATATAGTTCAGGGATTAAATTGAACACATATTAAAAGTTCAAGGACCATATTGAACAAATTAAAAGTTCATGGACCAAATTGAACATTATGTTAAAGTTCAGGGACTATATTGAACATATTAAAAGTTCAGGGATCAAATTACACATTAAGTCAAAGTTCAGGGACCATTTGTGTCATTATCCCATAATTCAATGTGGTGGCCAAAATTTTCTCTAACATAAAAGGTGTTAGTATTAGTGTTACCATAGCATTACAATGTAGGAAAGTCTACACTTATTTCTAATTCTTGAGATTACTAACCACCAACGTCAATAAGTAAAAACACAAGATGCATAAAAACGTACGAAAAAACGAAAAGCTAATACTACAAAAAAAATTAAACTGATACACTTGTGATAAATTTACCTAAAACCAATGTTTTGAATACCAAAACTCTCAAATTGGTACACCTATGACAATTTTACCTTCCGTAAGTTTTCGTTTAATTTTATTGTCAAATTTCTTTGTTGGATGACACGTAGCAGCTGATGAGTGTACCAATTTGGGGTTTTACCCTCCGTTTGTTACATATATATCAGTTTATGATTTTTGGTGGTATTAATCTAATTTAACGGAGGGTAAATTTATCACAAATGTACCGGTTTAAAATTTTTGGTGGTTAAAAAATTAATTTGGGGTAAATTTATCACATGTGTACTAGTTTATGATTTTTCGTGGCACAAATTTAGCTATTGCTCAAAAGGCATAAAGTTCCTTTCAGAAAGGAAGTATTTCTTCATTCAGAATCCAAAGTAATGCCTATAATAAAACAGTTAAGCTTAGAATGAAAACCTGACATAGAAAAACCGATATTACTATTTTTTAATTAATCTGCAAAATAGTCTAGGAAATGTACTTAGAATATATATTGAACCGATCGGTATATTTTACTCATGGCTTCTAGTTATGACTTTGTTTTCCTAAGTTTTAAAAATGAATTAAAATTGTTTTGAGTTCTATAGAATTGTAAAGGAATTATAAATGATTTTATATGTCAACATTTGGATATTTTGCAAAGATTTGAGGTATTTCGCTTTAAATACAGATTAACCTATCATAGTCCCACAAATTGAAGGAGGAAAAAGTCCAAGAGACCTAAAGTCAAGAAAACTTAGGGAGAATTATCAAAAAAGTTCTAAACTTATTACAATTATGTATATTCAGTCCTAAACATTTTTTTTACCAATTGAGTCCTAATCCTTTTGCATTTGTGCAAATTCAATCCATCTGGCCAATTTGGATAGAAAATCATTGACTTGGACGTTGGCTTTCCTACGTGGTGCGGTAGGCGAGGTTCGGCCTCGCCAGAGGATGAAGGAAGCAAAAAAAAAGAAAAAGAAAGAAAATAATAAAAGGAAATAGAAAAGAAAGATAAAAAAAATTCGAAAAAATTATTAAAAAATTGTCCACGTGCACCATGTAGGACGGCCGACGTTCACGTCAATGAATTCCGGCCAAAATTGACCAGATGGACTCAATTGGCAAAATGTCAAAAAGTTTATGACTCAATTGGTAAAATTGAAAGGTTTAGAACTGCATCGGTAAAAGTGTAACAGGTTTAAGACTTTTTGGATAATTTTCCCGAGAAAAACCAATGTTACTATTTTTTGAGAAGTGAAATCTCATGCCATTGATGTATCCGAACGTGTGAACCCTAAATTCTCTCTGTGGTCAAAATTTCTTGCATCTATTTATGATGCATGGAAAGTTTTACTCGATTTTTCTTTGCGATTATATATGTCGTTTTTCCGGTCATTCCAGAAACTTGAACTCCGGTCATTCCACAAACTTGAAGAGTCTACGAAAATGACGTAAGTACCAAACAAGAATATTTTTACGAAAGATATACTTATCAAGTAAGGCCCACACGGAATGCGTTGAGTTGACGCGAACTCCTCCGCAAATCACGAGTGTCTCTTGGCTCCCTCAAGAGCAAAACACCCCAAGTTGGATCCTTCGTAGCTGTTTCCTGTGGCCATCCTCAAGGGTTTCACTGAACGAGCAAGCAACGAAGATAGAATGGTACCCCCTTTGTGAAGACTTGTTCTCTTCCTCCATTATAAATAAGCACGCAAACTTCTTGATTAGGAGTAGCTGGGGTGGTTGATCCGATTCAAACACTCGTCTCTTCTCCTCGCTGCTGTGCATTTACATTGTGGTTTTCTCACCGAAAAAATGCCAAGAAGGAACACCTATGCAGATCATTCGCGAGACCCCCGAGTCGGGGAAGAAGAAGAAGAAGATTACTACGAAGTGTTCCTGAGCTTCTGCGGCGGAGACACTCGCGCCGGCCTGACTGACCGCCTCTACAGGAGCCTGGTCGAAGCGAGAGTCTACGTCTACAGAGACAACAACGAGCTCCACACAGGAGAGCTGTTCGGCCCAGAGCTTCTCGGCGCAATTAGGCGATCTGGGATATTGATCCCAATCCTCTCGGAAAACTACGGCTCGAGAGAATGGTGCCTCCGCGAGCTCGCACAGATGATGGAGTGCAAGAGACGCAATGATGGGTATGTGGTGTTGCCCGTATTTTACGGGGTGAAGCCAGCGGAGGTGAGGCACCAGGTGGGGATTTTCGGGGAGAGATTCCGATCCGGTACGAGGTGGTTCGATGAACAGGTTGTGGAGGATTGGAAGCAGGCGCTCCGAGAAGTCTGTTCCAGATTAGGAGAAGAATCCGGGAGTGGGTACGTCTTATTTTCTAAACACACCCTGTTTGCCTTTTTTGTATTCATGATATCCTTTGTTTTCCTTTTGCCAACACAATAACTCGTTTACTTACATCAACGATTTTTGCTGTGTTTGTTTCACGAAAAATTAACAATTTAGAAAAAGATTTCGCGAAGAAGTATCTTCACCATTATTGGGAAAAATAAAATTTCTTTCATCATCATTATCATATCCGTCGACAAAAACGAAAGATCATCTGTCCTCAAATTTTTCATGCTTCTCTGCCTAGTCTCCGAACGAGCCTCACGTGTGTATTTAAGTAAGTTTTTTTTTTCTTTTTATCACACACAAGAAAGAATGATTACATGAATGCGACGCGATATATTAGCCCGGTTTCGTCTACCCAGCTATCTTGAAACATCGAGATTCATGAAAGATGTGCAAAATGATTTCTTTTCAAGTTTAAATGAGTATTCAGGTTCTAGTTTACGTCCTCGACTTCATTGTTCTTCGACAGGCAGGAAACAGAGTTAATCAAGAGGGTAGTTGAGCAGGTTTGTGGCGCGTTAGAGGAAGCCCATCATCTCACCTGGTCCATGGAGACGAAGGTGAGAGCGAGACTGGAAAGGGATTATCACCATGAGTTGACGCTCCCAGAGAATGCGAATCGTGCAGCGAAGGAAAAGTTAGCTCACGATTTTCACGACAATCTGAAGCGGACGCCGGTGCCGAGGAGCATGCGGAGTGATGGGAAAATGGTCAGGAACAAAATACACATAACTTTGCATGAGTACCCACCGCCTTGAAATTTATACTCCATGACTCAGGACAGGATGGAGCAATAAGTTCGTACCGTATTGCTTCGAAGCTTTGCTTCAAAACTATGTGACCCCCCAAACCAGTTTTTCTTACCATGCTTTTCTGGACCATTTCCTACGTTTTGTTTGGGTCGAGTTTGCAGTTCATTGTTCAAATTTCGATTTATTTACTATTTTGTTCCTGCTGAGTTGATTTGGGAATTCTAGTAGCACAAGCATGTAAAATCGCAGTATATAGTGTCTGTGAATGTTCGCATACGTAAGCTACAACCTCTTTCGATCCATGAATATAATTTGGAGCACATTACCATTCGTTCTATGTCGAATCCTCGAGAACACTTTAGCTGCAAGAATGAAGTAGGGAGACGGTCGATAAAGCTTTTGTAGGCTACCTTGAAGTTTAGTGTTGTGTTCTCTCCTCGGGGCAGATGGTCAAATTAGAAACATGGTGAAGCACGGTGAGGAAGGAAATGCACGTCACCGATATGGTGGAATGACGGGAGAAAAAGGATACTGTGTGGACATAAAGATCGAGAAACAAATAGAGAAAAAGAAATCAAGTTAATCATATAGAACATCTGAAGACGGATTGGAGCAGATGAAAGGGTCATGATGCTGACAGTAGAGATGCGAATGAGAAATTCAAATGGGTTACGATAGTTCGACCAACTGCTTAGCCGGTTAATTTTTCCTATTTATTATATAGAGGCTTCGATTCATGTCATAAATTAGATATCGTTTGACTCTCCTTACTGTTCTTCCAATTGATTTTTAGGATTGAAGTGCTGATGTTGAAATTATCCGGAGTCGAAATACAAAGTTTAGTAGATGATTGTGCAATGAAAATTGGTACATGTGATCGCTATGTAATGCTTATGGTTAAATATGAACTCATATTTTCAAGTACCTGCCATTTGTAAAAGATGCGATTTTTTCATTTTTATACATGGTTTACTATATTATCCCAGTGAATAAAGGAAGATTTGAATTAAGAATACATTTCAGTTACTCCCTATAATTTTTCATAACTTTTATGTTTTACTCGGTTCACGAAACCGTCGTTGCACTTTTACTCGAATTCAATGCTGGTCCTTGTACTATATCTCTTTATACATTTATTTCCCTAACTTATCTCCAACGGTTACTGAAGGACAAAATTCAAATTTTCATCAAAACATTAGCAGAGTATGCCGGATCGATAAATCGACCCGCAGTGTATACGTGTTCAAGTTTCCAAAATAAGTTACACTTTTGGTCCTTGTACTTTTGTAAATAGTCCAATTCAATTCTTATGTTTCGACTCCTATAATTTTCGGATGCAGATGTCACGGAATTTTTTTTTTGAAGGGTAATATAAGGACCGGTTTTGTCATTAAAATGAAATACAAGGACTGAAATTTAATATTGTTAACCGTACGAAACCCCAAAATTTGTTACTTTTTAAAAGCTTGTATAAATTGTCGCCTTGTCACAAAACTTGTCAAACGGATAGATTGAGTCGGGTTTGGGTCGGGTTGACAATGATTCGATACATATTGACCCATTTAACATGTTTTGACTCATTTTCATATAACACAATTCAAGCGACCCACACCCGTCCCAATCCATACATGACTCGACCTTTATTACTGAAAGACTTCAATATTAAATCTAATTTAGAAAAACTTGTTTATTATAAAATTTTAAAAATATATATTGCTAAAATATTTTGGACAATTTTTCTTAAAAAAATTCTGATTTTTTAAAATTTTTTCTTTTTTTTCTTCTACATTTGGCCACTATTAACCGATCAAGGATCGGCGATGACTGCTGTTTGGCAACAACCAGTGACCGGCAATGACTGATGACCAACGACCGAATACGACTGAAGACCAGGGACCGGTGGTGACCGCCAATTGGCTGGCGACGGGGGACGATCGATAACCAACAGCTTACGGTGATGATTGGCAACCAATGGCAAAATAAATATGACCCATTTAAGACTTGTTTTCAAAATTTAAAACAATTCATTTATGACCTACATTATTAAATATGGGTTCGAATACGAATTCGGGAAAATCATAAATAAAAGGTCTAAAGTACCTTCATTTTATCAAATAAGGGTCTAAAGTGGACATTGTTTCAAATAATGACATAAAATGGTTAAATTGTCTTAAATAAGAACTTTTAGCCAGTCGGCCAGCATGTGACTATTTTGGCAAGGGGCATTTTAGTAAAAAAAATTAAATATATATTTTTAATTTTTTGAATTTTTCTTTTTTTTTTCTTTTTTCCTCTTCCATCCCCTAGCCATCGCCACTGCTCATCGATGGCCGATGACCTCCACTGGCCTCAAGTGAGGGGCCGCCCTTGCTTGGGCTGTCAAGGGGGAGGTGACCCTCACCGGCATCTCACTTGAGTCTGGCCACCTTCGTTGATCATCGACAAGGCCTGGCCATGGCCGAAGGAGGGAAGAGGAAAAAGAAAAAAAATAGAAAAGGAAAAGAAAAAAGGAAAAAAAAATTAAAAAGCAAATGACGAAAATGCCCTTCGACCAAAGAAGTCAGGCCCTTCTTTAAGACTGATATGATTACTTCAGGCCCTTACTTGACAAAATGAGGGCACTTTGATTCTTATTTGAGACAATATTCACTTTATATCCTTATTTGAGAAAATAATGACACTTTAGGCCCTTATTTAGAATATTGTCGATGGGTTTTAGATCCATTTTGCCACCTCTACTTGTCGGTGATAACTTTGTAGGTCTAAAAAAAAAATTGAATTTTATCTATAAATTGTGGCTGGACTAAAGATAAGTTGGGTAACTAGCTAGTAAATATGTAACGAAACATGATCAAGAGGGATTGAAATTGAATTAGGTAATTGTACTACTACCATTTCTCCCAACTTTTTCCGAAAAATGGAGGATTGAAAGTAGGGGTGTATATCGGTCTTGGTCCAATTCGAAACAAGATCAGACCCGATTGGCCAGTTCCGGTGGCTCCGGTGGAAATCCGTCCAATTCTCAATTCCAAAATTTTGAAACTTGGAATAACCAGTTCAATTCCTGAATCTATATTGATAGCCTAGAGTATTTTATATTTTACTTTTTCATAGTAGAAACCATACAAAAATTGAAGACAAGGTCACAATCTGTTTTGTTTTATTTATGAAACCATGAGTTTCGTAGTGGAACGAGGTGGCCGGTGATCGGCGGCTAGAGGCGGGTGGCGATGACAAGTGATGGATGAACAACCGGTTAATAGCGATGGCAAGTGATAAGAAGAGTCTTTATTTCTCATTTCTATTCGAAGAATAGAAAAGTAAAAACTTTTTACTTCTTATTTCTGTTTCAAATATATTTTTAAAATCAAAATTTATTTCATAAATAAATTAATGAAATTGAGTTATTAAACAGATTTTTATTTTAAACTTGTTTCCAAATAAATAAAAGAGTAGAAAAAACATAATAATTATAATGCGCGCTCAAACCTTTCTTCATTTCAACATGGAAATCGACCGGCTCTAGAACAAATTACAACGTTTTTTTTTTTTTGGTAAAGAACAAATTACAACGTTCCTTCTCCATGTCGCTAAAATGGAAGAACAGCCGGAGATATTCAGCACAGCCGAAGTCGCTCCCCCGTGAAAAAGTTAGAACCGACCGAGAAATGCTTTTCATGGCCGACTAATCAACCCTCCGTCGCAAGCGCGAGCGTGTAAGCGCAGATCTCCCGGTTTGTTCTTCCCAGATTCGAAGCAAAGCCGAACCCAGAATGGGAGTCGGTGAGGCAATGCGTAATCCTTTGGCCGTCGCCATCGCATCGATCCTTCTCGCCGTGCTCGCACCCCGTTTCCTGAAGAAGAAGAAGAAGCAGAAGGAAACCATCGCAAGCATCAAACCCGACGGACCCATATCGGTGGAATCCGCTCCGTCGGCCTCGGGGAACGACTACGAGGTATTCTTGAGCTTCCGGGGCAGGGACACCCGCACCGGCCTCACCGACTACCTCTACAACAGCCTCGTCGACGCCGGGGTCTCCGTCTTCAGGGACGACGACGAGCTCCGCATCGGCGAGAAGATCGGCCCGGATCTTCTCCGCGCCATCAAGAGCAGCAAGATCTCGATCCCGATCCTCGCCCCGGATTACGCTTCCAGCAAATGGTGCCTTCGCGAGCTGGCCCGGATGATCGAGTGCAAGAGAAGTGAAGGGCACGTAGTCTTGCCCATATTCTACAAAGTGGAGCCCGGGCACGTGCGACACCAGACGGGGAGTTTCGGGAAGGCATTTCATTCAATTAAGAAGCATCATGAGGCAGAGGTGGTCCAACAATGGGAGCGAGCTCTCCAGGAAGTAGGAAGCTTAAAAGGATGGGAATCAGAGAGAATTGCTAACGGGTACTTCTTTTTGCACTCATGGTCTTGCTTAGCTAGATCTAAAGTCTGCAAATTTTATGCTGTGATCACTTTTACAGCGGAAAAAGATGATGGGTTTTCATCAATTGGCTGGTTTTTGCTTCCTGTTTATATGCGGTGGATGTGCTTCCGCGGAGATATTGATGATGGTTTTCTTGAATTGAACTTTGCTGTCATTTCACAGACATGAAGCTGAGTTGGTAAAGATAATTGTCAGGAAGGTTTTGGGCGAATTAAAGGAAGCTTTTCAGTTGGACGTCACCGAGAACTTGGTCGGGATTAGTAATCATGTAGAGGAGATTATGAGAATGTTAAGTACTGATGACAGTGATACTCGATTTGTTGGAATCCTTGGAATAGGCGGTGTTGGTAAGACGACTCTGGCCAAGGTCATCTACAATAAACTCTCCAGTCAGTTCGATCACTGTAGCTTCTTGGCAGATGTACGAGAAACATCAAAAGAGAGGGGTGCCCACCATTTGCAGAGCCAACTAATCTCCGATATCCTAAAAGGAAAATACAATGACGTCTCCAATGTCGATGAAGGACTTAGAATCATCAAAACTAGATTTAGGCATAAGAAAGTCCTCATTCTTCTTGATGATGTGGATGATGTTTATCAGTTGAACTGTTTGGCTGGAAAACGTGACTGGTTTGCTTCTGGAAGTAAGATCATTATTACAGCAAGAAAACTGACTTTTCTTGATGAGCCTCGGATGGACAACTCGTATGAACTCGATGGATTGGATCCTGACAACTCTTTGCTTCTTTTTAGTAGACATGCATTCCGAAGGGACTTCCCTTTACCTGAATTTGGGGATCTCTGGCGTGATCTCGTGTCCACTACAGGAGGGCTTCCTTTAGCACTCGAGGTTATAGGTTCGTTCTTGTGCGGAAAACGCCCAGCAGTATGGAAAGATACGTTGAAGAAGTTAAGGAAAATACCACATACGGAAGTGCAAGAGAAGTTAAGGGTAAGTTATGAAGCATTGGATTATGAGCAAAAACAGATATTTTTGGATATTGCCTGTTTTTTTGCTGGAACTGATGGAAGAATTGCATCCTATATGTGGGATGACTGTGAATTTTTCCCAGGGATGGGAATTGAAGCATTGAGCTTGATGTCCCTGATAAAAGTTGGAAATGACAATAGGCTGTTAATGCATGACCAACTGAGAGATCTAGGTAGGGAAATTGTCCGGAAGGAAAACTATGAGGAGCCCTGGAAACGTAGCAGATTATGGATTCACGAGGAAGCCTTAGGTGTTCTAGAGAAGAATAAGGTGAGAGTTTTCTTTGATTTTCTTTTTCCTTCTTAGTCGATGTTTCTTATTTACCATAATGAAGAAAAAGAAGTTAGCATATTGAACTACTCCTGCCCTAGTTAAAAGAAGGCCTGTTTGTATTATTTTCGACTTTGTGGTACTCATTGCATAATACAAGTTGGTAATTCATGGCGGTAGTGTCCCTAGAGGGCTCTCTTCTGTGATAAACAGAGGTTCTTAGCTAACTTGTGGAGTTTTATTCATTAAAGCCCGCAACCTAAGGTTTTTTTAGCAAACTTAATTGTCGTAGTGTTAAGCATTTTATGTGTTAGCTTTCTGATTAGTTTTGTATGATAAAATTGTTGAAAGATACTATACGATGAGTTTAGCAGCAACCATGTTTTAATTGGATTTAGTTTAAAGCCTAAGAGGAATTATATCAAACCAACATGCTTAGTTAGTTGTCATGATGCTATATTTCTGATCCTTGGCATTCTTTCTTTCAGGGATCTAAAAAGATAAAAGCCCTCCGTCTTAACAAAAGTGGCTTATCAAGGAGCAATTGAAAAGCTACCAAACCTAAGGTTCCTTGAGATGAATAATTTCATCCTCTCTGGAGATTTTGAGTATCTTCTTTCTGAATTACGATGGCTCTATTGGAAAAATTGTCCGCCAAATTTTGTGGCAACCAATTTTCACACGGAGAAATTAGTCATTCTTGACTTATCAAGGAGCAAAGTCACAGAGCATTGGGAAGGATGGAATCAAATCAATGTAAGATGAAAATATTTTAGATATTTTAAAATTGATCACTTACTCTCAGTGGCTCATGTCTATGTTTTTCTTCTTACAGGTGGCGAGTAATCTGAAAGTTCTTAACACTACTAATTGCCAGGACTTGAAAACATCTCCTGATCTCACAGCTTTTCAAAATCTGGAGATTTTAATTCTTGAAAAGTGTGAATATCTAACAAAAGTTCACCCTTCTATTGGAAACATCAGCACCCTAATTTCCCTAGATGTGAGAGACTGTTTCAGACTCAAGGAACTACCAATAGAAGTGAGTCAGCTACAAGAATTAGAGGAGCTTTTTATAGATAGAACTCGGATGGAAGAAATTCACATATCTAAAGGTTCAATGAAGAAGCTCAGGACTCTTAGTGCCAAGTATTGTGAATCATTGGCTCGAATACCGAGCTCCTTAAGCCATCTAGCATCTCTGTCAACCCTTGATTTTACGGGATGCAAAAAGCTTGCTGAACTTCCAGACTCCCTAGGGTGCCTTCAGAAGCTGCAGCGCTTATCATTAAAGGAATGTAGCTCATTGAGAGGGATCCCCAACTCAATTGGCAAGTTGGAATGTTTAACTGAGCTGGACATATCATACACAAGTTTTACAGAGTTACCTGAATCCATTGGAGACTTGTGTAATTTAGAAGTTCTGCAAATGGCGCGGTCAAATGTAAAAAGGTTACCTAGTGCTATTGGGATGTTGGGGAAACTCACCAAATTAGATGCCACAAATTGCAATATCCTGGGAGAAGTTTGCAGTGATATTGGGGAATTGTCCTCATTGAGGGCCCTCCGATTGTTCAAGACAGGCATTTATGGCTTGCCAGAAAGCATCTGTAAGCTTTCTTGTCTCCAAGACCTTGATTTACAAGGGTGCAACAAGCTTCAATTTCTGCCAAACCTTCCCTCTGGCTTGAGAACTCTAGGTCTCACTTGTCAGAGTCCTACATTGCCTGTCCTTTCCAACTTAATAAATCTGAAGGAACTTAGTGTCATGGAGTGCTGTACACTTGAATGCCTCCCAGAGCTTCCCTCTAAATTATCAAAGCTTTCCTTATGGGGATGCCAAATGTTGAGAAAGTTGCGAGATTTGTCAAACTTGAAGCATCTTTCAGAGTTGAGTCTGAAGGTTTGCTCTGAATTGAGAGAAGTTAAAGGTCTGGAAGGATTAGTATCGCTAGCAAGGTTGGATGTGTTGGAGTGCCCAAAGTTATCTAGGCTTGATGGGGTAGAATCTTTGATGTCTCTGAGGTACTTAAGCATAGGACCATCGGAAGCATTAGAGAGGTTGATGGATCGTTCTGAATGGAGTAATTTAAAGGTTCTTCTAAGTTGCAAGAATCGATCTGAAATTCAAGTTCTTAATAGCTTCATTTGCTTGGAAGTTTTGAATCTCACTAATTGCGTGTCTATGGAAAGACTAGACCTTTCCACTTTGAAGCTTTTAAGAAAAGCAAATGTTAGGAAATGCAAGAATCTTGTCGAAATTAGAGGCCTCGATTGCTTGGAATACCTGGAAAGGTTGGATATCTCTGAGTGCATGTCTATTGAGAGACTGGATCTTGCAAAATTGAAGTATCTGAGATACTTTTGGGCTTCCAAATGCCAGGACTTATCTGAAGTCCGAGGCCTTGATGCCTTGGAGTACTTGGAATGGTTGGACATCTCTGGATGCACATCCATTGAAACATTACCAGACCTTTCATGCTTCAAGACCCTGAAGTTTCTGAACATCAACCACTGCGAGAAACTACGTGATATTCAGACCCTGGAGAAATTCTCCTCCTGCCAATGGCTATATATTGATGGATGCAAGTCCTTAGTGAAACTGCCAAACCTTTCAAAATTTGAAGGTTTGATAGAGTTGATAGTGAAAGATTGTCAGGAACTTCTAGAGATTTCAGAGCTCAAAGAATTGAGATCTTTAGAATATATGGATATGTCAAAATGCAAGTCCATCGAGCATCTACCAGATTTGTCATTGTGCAAGGACTTGAAATATTTGGTCGTAAGAGACTGTGAGAAACTTACTGAGCTTACAGGGCTTGGCGACTTGGCCTCGCTCTGGCAAGTGGATATTTCTGGTTGCAAGTCACTGAAAACAATACCAAAATTACCTGGAACACACATCATACAGGATTATGAAGGACCTATGCACTATCCCTTGTATGATCAGATCACTTTCAGCCGATAGCACTTTATATAGTTCTACTGCCATGTCGAGGTTGAAATATAAGCAGAAGGTGATCTCCCATACCTTGTCGAAATCTATTTCCTGTATTTTAATTAGTATTATCTGTTTTATTATCTTTTCTTTGCACTATATAGTTCAAGCAATGGGTAGAAGTTGAGTTGATGCCCTGGCATTAGTTCACTTCTAGAGTGGAGCTGCTGCGCCCAGTTGTAAAGCTTATCTAAGTACGTTTGATATCATCATGGGTCAACGACTCTAGTTCATCTTCAATACTGTTAGGAGTGCACAACAGAAGCCCGATAACTTTCGTCCGGGGAGATCACCAAGAGGGAGCCTAAGTCTGAGCCTGTTAAATATCTAGTTGAATTCATTTTCACTCAAAAGCTTAAGCTAATGAGTTATAGCCAACTATGATATATTAACTGCTTTACATTACACCAATTATCCGATATAGGATTTCTCTAATATAACTTACACGTGCATTCTAACAAATACAAGATTGATAAGTGATGCGCATGTACAGAGACTTTGCAAGTTAACTTGCTTGGATACCTAATATGCTGTGTTTCTATCGCTAACACAGTGAACATATGAGAAAAGTAGAACATCTTCTGATCAATCGTAATGTAATATTTATTGATTTATATTTGCTGTTACTTGCCTTATCGGTATGGAAATTAGCTCATCACGACATGCGATTCCTTGAATTGCCAGCAGGATTCATACAGTTTATGAGGGCCTATCTATTATTTGTTGGATTGACTAAATGTTGCAGCTTTCTGTGGAAGAAGTTTAGTAGACATTGCCAAATTTTATAACCTTGGAACACTTCCAGTTTAGACTCGGAAATTTTCCTGAAGTTTATAAAAGAGACTAGTGTTCACACCTGTGCTATGCATGGATCTACAGGTATTTTGAACAAGTATTTCAACATCCATGAATGTTGTGCAAAATCAAACAACAGTAAATTATGAACAGACAGCTGACATATAATTTTGAAAATTATATATTTCAATGAAAAACTGAAAAGTAAAGATCAAAATTAAGAAATTAAATGATTGTAGGAGAAAAATGACAGGGTAGCGAAAGGTGAGAGGAATTATATTCTGCTCATCTTCAGAGTCTCCGCCTTTCCTGTAAATACAATATCCACCTCCATTCTGTTATGAGTGAGCCTTTACCGGTAAGGATTAATTGAGCCATTTATGCACCCACCGGAGGAGAGAAAAAAACTATTGTTTGACCTTAGATGTTAGATTAGATAGGATTAAAGAAGCGGAGGAAAAACATAAAATTAACTTATCAAATAAGGTAATTGGAGGAGCAAAAAAGAAATGACAGAGTGCAAAAGGAGAAAAGGAACTCAATCAATCAAACTGGGATATCTAAGTTTGTCAAAGAGAATTTTTTTCATCAATTCGGGATTCCTCTTACTATCACTGTTGATACTTGAACAGCATTCTAGTGGAATTGAATTCCAGGAGTGTGCCAAAGAATATGGCCTTAAGTTAGTCGATTGCACACTAGACATGGCCACGGGCCGGTTTCGGCCCGGAACCGGCCTGTGTCAAACCTAGGACCAGCCCGTTGACCGGGCCCGCAGTTCGGAATAGGAATCGGCCCATGGCCTACGGGCCTGGTTTTGGTTCCAACAATTTTGAAACCGGCCTAGAATTGCCGGTTCCGGGCTTGGTTCCCAAAAAAAAAATTGCAACCGGTTCCAAAATTTGATAATGCATTAAGTTCAAGCCCCATCTCTTTCTCTCTTTTTTTCCTCAAATTTGATTACAATATACATTTTGATTATATTTTATATTAAATAATTCATTATTTCATAATTTGATGATTCACTATTTTTTTTATTTCATAGTTTATTTCATGCAAAGTTGTATAGTTACATTAGATCAATGGAAGGTTTAGATGTTTAGGACCGAAATCACCTCGTGTCAGTTGACTCTGTCCAGCACCAAGATAGAACTGCCACCAGTAATGCTTGTGTTAAGTTGTTCCGATTGATACCTTATTACAGCAATCCGCAAAAGCCATCAAGTGATTAAGCATTTGTTAACTGCAAATCGAGGGCCGATGTCCACGTGAAGGCAAAGACTATTCTAAGCACTTGATAAATGCTGCTGTCAGTCATTTAATTATGAGCTAATCGCTTCATACGCTCTCCCTTTCGTGAGCAGAAACCTCTCGGAACAATTAATCAAACTGTTCATCTTCACATGCGTCCAATTCGATCATGTGTTCGCGTTAAATGTCTTCAAACCGAATTTTTATTTCCAAAAGTCATCCATTGGCGGAAAAGGGTGACTAAAGGAAAACATTGCCTTCTTAATATACGCATGCTGTGAATATCTAGCTGCCATCACACACAGAAGGTCGTCTTGCTATACTCATTTTTGAGAACGTTGACTTGGTGTCCTCCAAATAGGTCGACAAAGTCTCTTTCAGTCTCCCGCAAAGGCAGCAACTAAGCGAGCACTCTCTGCTTGAATAATAAACGATTGATCTGTTCTGGCTGTCACTTAAAAAATAATTAATGCACAAGTACTGAGCAACGTACTTCGAATATCAGACAAGAAAGAAAATTTTAAGAAAACGGCATGGTTGGTTCCAAGGATGCCCACTTCACCAGTCGAGCCTCTCCACGCAACGACGAAATCCAGTCAATTTTTTTTTTTATTAATTCTTCTATTTTTTTCCATGTTGGCCATTATGGAGTAGAAATTGCAAAAAAAACTTAGCTCTGGATGGTCATCTTTTTTAAGTTAGGGTTTTACGGAAGGAATGCAACTTTTGAAGTGAGGTTTACTCCAAAATATAAGACTGAGGTTTCACATTCTTCTTGTAAGAGTGTCATCATAATTATCTAATTTGAAGTGATTTTTCTCATTGTTTTTTTTTTGGTCAAAAAAGAAACGCATTTTATTAGAAACTAGAGGAAAGTTTGTGCAACATCTGAGCATAATATTCTCAGTATCTAGTTGGACCATGTCATTGATTTTCCTCAGCATATCTTTGCAAGTTTCCTATCATTCTCTATGTAATATTATTGTCATGGATAATGAGAAACAATCAACTCCTGTCAAAACAAAAACATAGACATAACATGGTTACCAAAGAGAAAAGAGAGAACTTCCAAGAAAAAAGAAACTGAAATATGTGAAATTAGGAGATGAATAGAGGGCAAATATCGTTCTTACTTTATCCTTTCATGTTTCTTGTTAGTTTATGTCAATTTAGGTGCTCGAAACATTGCATGACTTACATTATGAGTCAACAAACATTACAATTTTATGCCTTATGCGTTCTTTTAATAGAAGAATAAATCTATATGAAAATAAAACTCCATGTAAATGCTAGCAGAGAATTTGATTGATATAAATATTTATTTTGTTACAATTTTCTAAACTTTAATTTTTCTTGCAAAAAATTCAAGTCGGCATCAAATACTTAGAATAATATAACAAATCTAGTTTTAAATCTACGCAGCGCATCGGCATCTCGCTTTATATATATGTATATATATTTATGTTTCCCCAAAGTCCAGAGGAATAATTTGGCTTGGGAAAGATTAATGATTCTCTCGGACCAATCAATCAAACCGTTCATATACATGCATCCAAACTCATTCAGTAAGATAATGCAATTTGACGTAGTCTAGTTCAATCACGTGTTCGCGTTAAACGTCTCCAAATCGATTTTTTAATTCCAAATATTCATTCACTGGGGAAAGGCAAAATGCCAGAGTCATTTTCTCTTTCTTTTTTTCTCTATGGCCCCAACTGGTAAGTTGGCCTTTGATGACTCGGAAAGGGAGTGGTAAGGACGGATGAGAAAAATCATTGACGAAGGCTTTTTTGGTAACAATGGCGATTGTTGTCTCTGTCATATTCCCAACATAGTTAGGAAGTTGGAACTTTTGATGGAACGGAACTTGTTGCAGGCATTATGATAAGTTGTCTAATTTAAAAAATCGTGAGACCAATAGTACTGGGAATATATGGGCCAAAGATTAACGAAGAGAAGTAACAACATGAGTGTCCCATAACTAAATTAATTATTCTTAGTTATTTACTAAAGTTTGCAAGTTAATAAAATGCAAATTGTTGATGCGCTTGCACAACGAAAGAAAGCACGACTTCTTAGAGATTAGGAATAAGCTAAAATTAAATATATCTTGTAATCTAAATAGATGCAAGGAATCTATGTCATTAGATAAATGTAAAGTGTTGCTCCAAAGCACTTTTAATGTATGGTTGACATGGGATGCTCTCCATGAGTGACATTTATCTCAACTTTCTATTGGAAAGTTTTCTTTTTATTTTCTCACTTTAATGGAACTAAATATTTTTCCATTTTAGTTCAAGGTGCATATAATTACTTTCAATATTACAAAATCTCTTCTTCTCATTACGATCAACTATACTTCCTCTAGAGTAATCATTTCATCTAATCTATTTCACAAGTCTTTTTCCCGTGCATCGCACGGGTTTATAGGCTAGTATAATGGTAATTATTATAGCGGCAATATAGCTATTTCGATCTTTTCTTTCTTTTATTTCCTTGCTTTCAGACACTATTAAGATCGTGGCCAAGAAGGACGACAATTTGAACGTTCATCGATCCTCCCATACTTTGCGTGTTGCTTACTAAACTGCTGGTTTGTAAATGATGACAAAATCAGCTAGTGTCGGCAAGGACTAAGACTTTACCAAGTCCAGGTCAACTAACGACTTTGTTTCTCCAATTGCATCGATTAGACAAGTTCATCGTAATTGCCAGGTCTTTTCCTACTGCCTTCCTTCTTCCTCTTACCAGCGACGCTATAATTGGGGAGCAAAGTTAGCCGTGTAATCATTTCATACTCAAAAACTATCCATACTAGTCGAGTCTCACAGACAGAGGCAGAGAGGGCACTGCAATGGAAAATCATCGCTCGAGGCAACAACTCAAGCGGGTTGAATACACTGAAGCTTCGAGTCCGACCATGTCGAAGCGGCTAAGACACGAAGAATCATTTGAATTACAGTCGGAGGAGTGCGAGAGCGAACCGCCTCTTCTTCTTCCCTCTTCGGACTCGCCGGAGAAGATCAATGTGCCATCGGAGTCCGGGGAGAATTCTGAGCCATCTGCTTCGTCCACCTCTATGATTGGAAACAAATACCATGTATTCTTGAGCTTTAGAGGCCCTGATACTCGCAATGGCTTCGTCGACCACCTCTGCCACAGACTCAAAGATGTCGGCCTGAGGTTCCAGCCAAACTTCGTGTTCAGAGATGATAATGACCTCCCATTGGGTGACGACATTGCTGTAAATCTTATTAGTGCAATCACGCACTCTAAGGTTTCAATCCTAGTTATCTCCCAAAATTTGCTTCAAGCGAATGGTGCCTCCACGAGCTCATTCGTATAATGGAGTGCAAGGAAAGCAGAGGACAAATAGTCTTGCCCGTGCTTTACAAGGTGAAGCCCAAGGATGTACGACACCTAGGGGGTAGCTTTGGTGAGGCCTTCCGATCCCAGGAGCATCTTTTTGATGAGGAGGTCAAGCAACAAGGGAGGGAAGCGCTCAGAAAAGCAGCTGACTCCAGA
Organism: Syzygium syzygioides; assembly: GCA_031216285.1. NCBI lineage: Eukaryota > Viridiplantae > Streptophyta > Magnoliopsida > Myrtales > Myrtaceae > Syzygium > Syzygium syzygioides. The sequence goes on from CM062244.1 coordinate 3,496,939, forward strand.
GTATTCGAATCAGAGAAATATGCTAATGGGTACTACGTTTAACTTCTTTTAATCGATCCCTTGCTGGAAGATGAGTATTTATTCATCATCCTTGATTCTTGTTTTGTGGAGCCATTAATAAGTTCTCATGTGTTGTGTTGTGTTGACAGGCGTGAAGCGGAATTAGTAAATGAACTTGTAGAAATCGTAATGCGCGAGCGGCAAAGAGATTTTCAACCAAGACTTCCCATTAACTTGGTTGGAATTGATGATCATGTGGCTAAGGTTATGAAATTGGCAGACACCACTCAACCCGACACTCGAATTATTGGGATCTATGGGATGGGTGGCATTGGTAAGACAACTCTAGCTACGATCATTTATAAGAAACTTTTTGACAAATTTAAGTGCCACTGCTTTCTCAGGGATATTAGAGAAAAAATTAATCGCAAGGGTATTGAGTATGTGCAATCTCAACTTATCTCAGACATACTTAAAAAAAATGACCATCGAGTACCTGATTCTGATATAGGAATTCAAACAATCCAGTCCAGTTGTACACAAAACAAGGTACTTATTCTTATTGACGATGTGGATAGTCAAGATCACCTCAACAATCTGATTGGAGGTTGTAGTTTCATGTCAGGAAGTAGGATCATCGTTACATGTCGAGATAAGGTCCTCTTGAAGTCTAAATATGAGTATGAACTCAAAGAAATGAATTGCGAAGACTCTTTGCTTCTATTTAGCAAATATGCATTTGAAGGGAAACCACCTCCAAAAGAACTCGCCACTCTTTCTCGCGAAATTGTTGCCACCACAGAAGGGCTTCCCTTAGCTCTCATGGTTATAGGTTCACTTCTCAAAGGAGAAGAAGATCAAAGACTATGGAGAGAAATGCTGAAGAAATTGACAAAGGCACCTAATATGACAGTACAACAAAAGTTGAGGATAAGTTACGATGCGTTAGAACCTAAAGAACAACAAATCTTTCTAGACATAGCATGTCTTTTTATTGGAACTAACAGAAGATTTGCCATGTACCTGTGGGATGATCTTGAATTTTACCCACTATCGGCATTCGCAAAAATGACTCAACGTCTGTTAATAAAATACGATGATAACAATGAGTTGAGAATGCATGATCAATTAAGAGATCTCGTTAAAGCTATTACCCGACCAGCAGATAAGAAGCCTTGGGAATGTAGCAGACTATGGGACGAGGAAGCCATGACAGTTCTTGGACGTAAGGTAACAATTATGTCTACTTTTGGCATGTTCTCTAATAGTAGTCCTCCATATTGTTATTGTTATTGTTCTTTTTCTCCAGATCTTTGACTATTCTCAACATTTTTGAAAAATTTATTTTTTTAAATATTATTCAAGTAAGATAATATCGTAAAACACTATAAAATGCATAAAAGTTTTGTATAATTTTATGCCGATTGTTTATAATTTTCAACCGAACATCAAAATCTTTACAGTTGATCGTTATTTTGTTGTCTTTCGTTCTATATTCCCAAAATATATCAGCAATTCAGTTTTAAAGAACAGAGATGTGAGGATAAATACATGGGCTGGTAAATGTTAGAAAAGAATAAAGAACTACATGTTTAACTCAGATATCTACTTGATTCTTTTTTCTTTTTTACTAAAATGCATCTGCTTAATACATGAATCACATATAATATACCATTTTCACTCTTGAAATTTTACTTTTGTATCTTACATGCGATTGTCTCGTTATCCAAGAATCGAATACATCATTCAATCTTTAATTTCCAAAAGTTAATACGTGCAATTTGCACAGTCGGGACAGTTCTACTTTATGGCGAAAAAAGAAACATTTCAGTTAAATTCTTTGCCCTAATTATAATTGGCTATCGACTTAAGGCTTTGAAGTAATAAGATCTTACGTAGTCATTTTATATTTATGAATTTTTCTTTTGCAATTTGTTTTTTAGATTTCTTGTGCATGTCCCCAATGGAAATGCATGTACATATACACAATATGTTTGAGAAAAGTGTCAAAAACTTCTAAACATTTTGCATTTGTGCCAATTTAATCCTAAACCTTTTTTTGGTGCCAATTCAGTCATAAACTTTTTGCATTGATACCAATTTAGTCCTAAACCTTTTTTTTGTATCAATTTAGTCATAAACCTTTTGCATTTGTGCTAATTTAGTCCTAAACCTTTTGCATTTATGCCAATTCAGTCCTAAACTTTAGTTTGGTGCCAATTCAGTTATAAACCTTTTGCATTGGTACTAATTCAATCTTTCTGGCTAATAGCTATTCGTGTGTCGAAGGACTAAATTGGCACCAATACAAAAAGTTTATGACTAAATTGGCATCAATGTAAAAGGTTTAGGACTGAATTGGCACAAAAAAAATGTTTAAGACTAAATTGGCACAAATGAAAAAAGTTTAGGACTGAATTGGCATCAAAAAAATGTTTAAGACTAAATTGGCCCAAATGTAAAAGGTTTAGGACTAAATTAGCACCAATGCAAAAGGTTTAAAATTGAATTGGCACAAAAAAAAGGTTTAGGACTAAATTAGCACCAATGCAAAAGGATTAGGATTAAATTGCCACAAAAAAAAGATTTAAGACTAAATTGGCACTAATGCAAAAGGTTTAGGACTTTTTTGACACTTTTCCCCGATATTTTTGGTGTAGGGAATACTTGGTAGTAATCCTACATATGTTACAAATTTAATTTCAGAGCATTCAATTAACATATAGTCTATAATATATTGGGCCAAATGTTAAATTCATTTTATTGTAGAAAACGCATTTATGGTAGAAAACGACCTTACAAAAATCAATAAGCATATCCGTCAAAAAGATCGCTTTTATATAGATAATAATATATTAAAGATTATAGATGTGCATAGTTAAATTTGTAGGTTAATTGATAAACAATTTTCATAACTTCTATTTAATAAGTGACGGAAACATTATAAATCAATAATATATAAGAGAAAAACAAATAAAGTTCATAATTGGCGAGTTTAGATTTATCGACTTACATATTAAATTGCATCCAAATTAATAAGTAAGGCAAATTGATGTTGATATTCCGACCAAAAAATTTTTTGATGGTGATATATTGTTCTAGAAACATTAGGGTAGAGTAAATGAGATGATTAAGTTTTTTTCCAATCAATATACAGTAATGTGTCCAATGAATGTTATGAGAAGTGGAAGGGACTAGAGCTTTGTAATAATGTTGCTCAACCATAAACTTCTATTCTACCCAACTTAATACATACACATATATATCCTAGACTTTTTGTACTTTTTTGTTTTTATATATGAATTTTACATGTATATCATCAAAATTTGTGGCATACAAGTGAAAAGTGACATATTATATAATGATGTAATTAGAAAAAGATCACATATATTTTTTTTCCTATAAGTGTAGAGAAAATGCATTGGCCAATATAACATGCAGGCAGATACTACTAACAAAAGGCGGTTGGGTGGTATGCTATTGCTAGTTAATGACATTTTATTCATGTCAAGATTGGGGAATGCCTTGTGGTGATATTTCCAACCCTCAATATCATGTAGGAGCAAAATGAATATATTGAGGCCCTACGTCTGGACGAAAATGGCTCAAGCAAGTTCATGAAGCAAAAGAGCTTTAAAAGATTGCCTAACCTAAGGTTCCTGCATGTGAGTGCAGTGGATTTTGCTGGAGATTTTAAGGAATCACTTCCTGAATTAAGATGGCTAAAGTGGGAGAGATGTCCTAACTCTTTTGAGGCGACCAACGTTCATTTGGAGAAATTATTGTTACTTGATTTATCAAGTGGTAATATTCGTCATGATTGGGGAGGATGGAGTTCAATCAAGGTAAAGACGAGAAACTCACTCTTTTGTTAGTTTGATGATAAATCATTCTATTTCCAACAGCTAATTTGGGAACATGTTTCTTTCTCATAGATGGAGAGGTTGAAAGTTCTCAATCTTTCGTGGTGCTTAGATCTAAAGAGAACACCTAATATCTCTGGGTTTAAAAGTTTAGAAATGCTAATCCTGGAAAGTTGCTAGAATTTGGAGGAAATCGACCCTTCCATTGGAGATGTCAAGTGCCTCATTGCCTTGAACTTGAGGTACTGTGGGAGTCTCAGGAAGTTACCTGCACAACTGGGAGAAGTGAAGGGCCTCGTTTCTTTGGACTTGTGGGCATGTGAGAATCTCCAAGAGCTACCCAGCGAAATGGGCACATTGAAAGAACTGAAGGAACTTAAAATAGGCTGGACTGCTATAAAGGAAATTCCTCCATGTCACAATTGGAAGAAGCTGGAGATGCTTGATGCCTACGGCTGCAAATCATTGGTTGGACTTCCCGACTCAATTAGCCGTCTGGAAAATTTGTTGACCCTTGACTTGAGACGTTGCTGCAGGTTATATAAACTCCCAGAGAACATCGGATCCCTTGTGAAATTGCAGCGCCTGTCACTAGGCGGAAAGAGTTATCCATATGGTATTGACGATGGCCGAGTTTTTTATTATCTCACTCGTATCCCCAATTCAATTGGAAAGTTGGAATGGTTGACTGAATTGAACTTATCGGATATTGGCATTCGGGAATTACCTAAATCCATTGGGAATCTGAAAAACTTGAAAATTTTGAATATTGCTGGAAGTCAAGATTTGAGAAATTTACCTAGCACTATTAGCAAGTTGGGAAAACTTGAAGAATTACATGCCTCACGCTGCGGAAGTCTGGGAGGGGAAATTCCGATAGATGGGTTGTATTCACTGAAGATCCTTCAATTATACAGGGCTCGGGTTTCTGGCTTTCCCGACACACTTGATAAGCTCTCTCGTCTTGAAAGACTTGATTTAGAGGGTTGCGAGATGCTTCAATCACTGCCGCAAGGCATCAGTAAGTTGACTTCTCTGCAATACCTTCAGTTAACTCATTGTGACAAACTTCAATTGTTGCCAGAGCTTCCTTCCTATTTGACGGTCCTGGGAGTCACCTGTCAGCATCACACAGTGCCTCAACTTTCTCACCTAATCCATCTAAAAGAGCTCACTGTTGAGTGTTGCCGATTGCTGGAATCCATGCCAGAGCTTCCCTCAGGAATAATGAAGCTTCGTGTCTGCAGGTGTGATAAGTTGAAAGAGTTGCCAAGTTTGTCAAGTTTGGAATTCTTGTCGGAATTAGTTCTCGAAAAGTGCCGTGAGCTGACAGAAATCAAGGGTCTGGAAGCATTAAAGTCCTTAGCAAAACTAAATGTATCTGGATGCAGTAAGTTATCAAACCTTGACGGCCTTGAACGTCTCAAATCTTTGAGATACTTGAATATGGGTTGGTTCTCTGAGTCAGATGCTCCACTAGTGAATGATGATCTAGTTCAAGTTCGAGGCCTTGACAGATTGAAAAATTTGGAAGAGCTGTATATAGGGGGCTGTCAATCCCTTATAAGACCAGACCTTTTGCAATTAACACATCTGAAGCGATTAATCTTTAACGACTGTCACAATCTAGTCGAAATTAAAGGCCTTGAGAGATTAACAAATTTGGAAGAATTGGATATCCATGGGTGCAGATCCATTGAAACATTACCAGACCTCTCGTGCTTTGATAACCTGAAAAGATTGTCGATTGGGTATTGTTGGAAGCTTCGTGATGTTCAGGGCTTGGAGAAAGTCGCATATGTGCAAAGATGGAAAAGTGAGGGATTCAACAGCAAGGCCTCGGCAAATTGCCCAGTTCTGTTTAATCTCGAAGATTTAATGGAATGATGGGAGTCATTTTTGCATGAACTTGTCGAGATCACAGAGCTCCATGAAACAAGCCGTCTTTTCTTCCAGCTATCGAAGGAAAATCTTGCGCTATTAGGCTGCTTGTCTCCTGAACACTGTATTACTAGTCCTCCCTTCATTTGAATTAAATTATTCTCCACATATAAACGTTATTTATTTGCCTTTATGTAAATTGTATAGCTCTACCTAAAACATAAGTTGAATTATTTCATCGTAGCAGCTGAGGTATGGAGCAGTGAATAGATACATGAGCAACACCATTGTTTTCGAGCACACAGGGAAAACATTTGTGACTGCAGAGAATTACATGCCTCAAGAAGTAGATAGCTCCACGTTGGAAGCTCGTGGCAATTGGAACTTCGATAAAGATTGGAATCAACCTTTCACTAATCACCCAATGGTTCGATCTTTCAATATGTACAGTATGCCCTGACATTTATATGACTGATCTAATTTCATTGATTTGCAAATGATAATGTTCTACGACAGAAAGCGCCTGTATCGGGGGAGCTGGTCAACATGGGAATTAATGATGGGGGACCTTACTGTGTTATGGGCGTTATATCTGGTAATTTGCTTTATCTTGATTTCATGACATTGTCGCATTCTGCAATAAGCATTAAGGATAACACTATTGAGTCTTGAGATTGGTAAATTGCTTCAGCTGATGGGAAGAAACTCAAACCATAAAGCCGATCTCGAGTTCGATCGGAGTGTTCTCAGCCATGAAATTGGTGTCATACATAGGTGAGCACTCTGATTTGGAAACATCAGACGGCAAGGATAGTGGTGATGCCACGTTATGGAGACGCGAGTTCAGTCCGATGGTTTTATGTAGAATCAAGCTGCGCTGCCCATTTCACCTATTCACCTGCTTTGAGGATGGTTATGAGGTATACGTTTCCCAGAAGCCTAATTTTTTAAGGTTAAAATTCTATTAGACTAGGCCTCAACTTGAATTATAATGTCGGACAAAGCAGGTTGTGGTGAGAGGATGCAGAGCTCCTACATCAGTGTTTCTGTGTCCCGATCAGGATATGAACAAGTTCGATTGGTTCTCGAGAGGATTCAACTTCAGAGAACTGGTGGATGCAAATACTAACAAACATGGAGATTGAACATCGAAACTAGGGAAGTTCAGGAGTCAAATCTTACGGGCACCGAATTCTCTATGGAGTTCCCTTTTATAAATGCCAATTGGACTGGCATGCATAACAAGTATGATTATGCCCAAGTCAATAATTCAAAGTCCAGGTATGAATGTGGTAATGCAATGCCAGTCAACTCTCTAATGCATCTTCACTTGCCCAAAGTAACGCATAAGATCCGTTTCCTAGTGTTTATGCATCACTTGTTTGATTCTGGAATGGCAAAATATGGCTGTCTGACTCTGACGTATTAGTGAAAGTTTTTCGAGTCATTCTAATTATCCATTGTACATATCAAAATGTACTTTACTGCGGCCTTGAATTAGAGAGAGGATATCACGAGAACTTGACGAAGGTCAAGTACCATAATTTCGAAAAGGACAGCATCTGCAGTGGGTGTGTTTTTGTCCCTCAGACAGACGGTGCCGAAGAGGCCAGTGGTTGGATTGTCTCTTGGTACATAATGAAGAAACAGATGTGTCCCGGGTTAACTTTAAGAATTTCCATATAATAATCACGTTGCTTTGCCTACCAGTAATGACAATCGATACGATTTTGAGATTGTGAAATTTGTAGGTTCACGTGATTGATGCAAAGAAGTTTGAAGGTGAGCTGGTGGCTAAAATCACTCTACCTCAGAGGGTACCGTGAAAGGATTTAATGGTACCTTCGTCTAAATACTGAATTGATGATTGGGACACCAGATCTCACGTACAAATCATGGTAGTAGGCCTTACTTTTCTCATCAGATAATAGGTTTTTGACCTTTAGTATGTGTTGTTTTTTCTAACTTTCTGAGTCTGGTTTTGTGCTAGAATTTCCTGCTTATTAGTGACCGCGTCCGCTCTGGAAAAGTAGAGAGTTAAACAACTGGCTACCTCGAACCGCATCGCTCTTTAAGCTACTGTACCCTATAAAGGTCACGCAAGTGTTAGCACGGTGTCAGATGTTTGAGCCATTAAGACTATATAGGCCTCTATCCACCGACTCTACTATAAGGCCATTGGCTGGATTTTTCCTACTCATCAGGTTCTAGAGAGCAGAGCTGGACGTTGTAATTGCTTTGTGAGAGTTTTGGTGTCAATACAACTCTGGAATGATGGAGGTTCCTCACTGGCACATTACGGCATGATTCAGTACAAATCTCTTCAGTGGATAACAAGTTGATCTCATGATGTAGCATTGATTTGCAGGAGCTGTTAATGCCTTTCTTAGTGATATTTTTTCAGTTTGTTGAAGCAGCTATTTGAATTGATGCAATTTCTGAAGGTTGCAATTCCGTTATTATTGTTCTGGACAGTTTAGGCAGCTTGAGACTCTGCAATTATATTCTTCCAACTCCTGATTTGCTGATTGACACTTGACAGCAATTTTCTTATGAACTTGAGGAAAACATCAACCATAATCATGTGATTCTTTACGCGGAAGATTGAACATCATAACATTAGAAACAGAGGGCACATATGCGTTGTTTCAAGATTTGGCTTAAACTAAGTCCATATTCAACGATTTGAAATTCTTTTGTTTTAGAGAGAATGTATTTTGATACCTGGTATAGTTGCTGACTGGATGCCAAAAAGCTGTATGTCATCGATGCAAATGTCTTTTCTTGTCGCCTTTATGATAGAATCAAACTCGTTCGCCCAAACCATGAGATCGTTAGCATTTGTTAATTAAGTACAAAGTATAGACTAGTATGTTCAATTCGCATCATTTGGCGGTCTAAATTTGTATTTGGATCTTGGATTTTGAATTCTAATGCCACTTTAAGTTACTTGTTTCTGCAATTAAAATTGAACTCCACAGTCAGTGTCCATTACTCTCCAATTCTATAGGAAAGGAAAACAGAGGCACTTTACAGTTTTCTTTTTTCTTTTTCAAATTTGTTTCAACAGAACAACCGAAACAGACAAACAGCAGGAAGAAGAAAAAATCGAAGAAGAAAGGGTTGATCACGAAGTGAGTGAAGGGATCCGAGTAGATATATCCGTCGAACGTGGACAGAGATTCAGGGCTTGTGGAGGTATCTCCCGGCAAGCAATGCAGCTTCCATGACGACAGAGAGGACATCGACGACATCCTCGACTTGGCATTTGCTTCCTTTAAACGTTCGGCCCTGCAAGTTCTTGAAGTTGGCCAAGCAGTTCAGTAAGTTTTGGCTGCACTCCTGGCTCAAATAGTCATCTGCACAACACCCCGCCGCGTCTCAGTGTCACAACTCCGATATGTCCATGTGGGCAATACAACCCATTCAATAAAAACAATCAAAATAAACGATCACATGATATGATTTCTTCATCATTGCCATCGCTTAGTCCACTTGACAAGCCAAAATAATTGTGCAAGTTATAGACGACATCAGTGCATTTGCTCCCCCACAATCTCCTTCCCCGCACCTCAGAAAAGTAATTAAAGTCGGCTTATGAATGAAGACATGGTTTAGTGAAATTGTGGAACAACAGAGGCTCTGCAGGCACATCAATTTTACTCACAGACATTTTCACCGCACTTGGACTTGGGTGTGTCTTCTTTCTTTTGACCCATTAGTCCCTTACGCCATTTTCTCTGTATCCACTCCCTAATATATACTTCTTCAGGAACATGAATCCATGCATGCATAGACGTGTAAAGCCATTGTTCACCAGTGAAAAATGCTTCGACATTCATCCTCGTGAAATGTCCACGCAAACACGCGGGCCAGCGACTAATCACATCAATCGATTCGACGAAGAACAAGCTGAAAAAACCGATGTACAAAACTCACTGTTTTTGGCTTGAACGCAGGCGTCGTGCTTCATGCAGCAAGCGTCGAGGCCGTCGCAGGGTTTCTCCCCCGGACATCCGCTGTACAGGAGCCCACAATACTTGCCATATCTCAGAAATGGAGGCACTGTGTCATGTTCAGTGATAATTCTTTTATTGCTCAATACTAATTAATCAACCACACACAAAAAATGCTCCAAATTTAATCGACAATCCTTCATCGCATTATGCACAAAAAAAAAACTGATTTTCTTGTTCTAGAGAAGCGCAAGCAACGCTAGATACCTGAGCAGAACTCGGATTCGCATTTCCTGCTGCATTCTTTGCCCTGCCAAATCATCAATTCACGTAAGAACCAATGTGGGGTTTCCTCCTCTTTTCTTCGTTTTTCGATAGCCTCAAATCAGGGTGGTAACCTTTACCAAAAAACAAAAAATCAGGGTGGTAAGAAAGATTCGAACTTACGACGGAAACTCCGGCGTCTGTGGCCTGGACACCGACATTGAGGGCGCGGACGGCGGGGATGCCAGAAAAACAGAGGACGAACAGGGGAATAAGAGTTAAGACAGGAGCTAACTTCGATGGCTGCGGGCTAACCATCGTCGTGGGCGGCCTGAGAGAAGCAAGCGCTTAGACTGCGGAGCTTCGTTTTTAGCTTCAGGGCACTGATTCACAGAGAATAGAGAGAGAGAGAGAGAGAGAGAGAGAGAGAGAGAGAGAGAGAGAGAGAGAGAGTTTGGTGATGAAAGAGAGAGAGCTGTGTTTGTTTTGTCGTGTTACGGCTCGTGACGTTCTTTTGGAGCCTTGTTCACACTTGTAGAGCCAGGTTGGCTGAGTAAGATATAGAAACACGATCGCAGAGTCTTGTTGTTGTCGGTGCTTGCTCCAACCGGGAACCTGTTGTGGCCGGTGTTCGGCTCTTCGCTTCTGAGTAAATTGGATTTTAAGCTTGAAACTATCAAATTGTCCTAAAAGTTTAAGTGTGGAGGCAAACAAAAGTCTTCGGAACCTCCTACTCTAATATCATGTAAGATTTTGTGAGGCCACTGCCAACGATTCTAAAAGCTGAAGTTATTAAATGAAGACACGATTTAGCACTTGATAATTTTATCTGGTAGCCACAGATCTCAAAGATGGGGGGACACAAATATGCTATGCCACCCTTGCCACCATCGGCGAGGACAACAGATGCTTCCTTCCCTCTTGCTCTCTATCTCTCTTTTGATGACCTCAGTTGCATGACTTAGCTAAGGCCCAAAGGGCACTTCTTTTTTACTAAAATAAAAGCAAAATTCACTCTTTTTTTGCTTTCTGGTAAATTTTTAAAAAACTATTCATATGACTATAAAAAAAAACTGCATTTGAATTTATGTATCAACATTTGCATTATGAGAAAGCTTCACAAATTTCGAATTAAAAAAAAAAGCTTAAAGTACATAAGTTGTAAAACTTAATTAAGCATAAAATTAAAAGTGAAAATCATTTCGGACGCTTCCTAAATTTCAGGATTCAAATTAATAGCTCGTAGTTAAAAGTGAAAACCTCAGCTGACCAAACCAAAGAGGTGAAAAAAGGAAAAGAAAGGAAAAACTTTTTAGAGAACAAGAAGCTAGCAAGTTTCCGGTAACACATGTGATTTCGAAGGCCACGTGTTTCTTTATCATGGAAAGCGCACACACAAGCGAGTGTTAAAATTGATTTTGACTAGCATTTCTCGTGTAGATATTTCTCATGTAGATCTAGATAGCAATGGAATAATGTGGGGTTAGTGGCGGGTCTCATCCCGTGAACATGGCTTTTGAACCGACGCAATACACAAAAAGCAGAGGAAACAGAGGATCGTCCGAGTTGCTTCGTAGATTCTTTAGCAAAATCCGTTTTTAATACCCTCTGAATTTCCTGTTGGTGACCGCCTGATCATTGAAATTGTATAGATCATCCTTCAGACTTTTTGACTTTCAGTTTATGGACAAGATCTGAGGTAAGATCAGCCAGATGGATAATGAAGAAAGATCAGTTGATTGACCAAGATGAAGGTATGTTGAGCTGTTTTTGTGGAGTGTCTGGAAAGTTTGGCTCTTGTAGGGAAGAAAGATGACAAAAGGAGAGAGTAAAAAGCTGGCGAGGTGGACCTGTCGAGGTGTGCCGAAACTGGGCCTGGACACCGCCCAACCGGGGCATGATCAAGTGATAATCGCTTTGGTGCAATACTGTATTGATCTCACGATACAGATGTTCTTGTGTAGTCTCTTCTATTGGATCGCAGATCGTTCTCCTACCAAATAACTACCCGCTAATTTGCTCTGTTGAGTTTTTTCATGATGATGATTTACGTTCTAGGATGCAGCACGGTGAACTGAAATGACTTTTTTCACAACATTCTTTTGCAAATGGCTCAATCTTGCTGATTAGTGGTTCTGTTCTTGAGGCAGCTATTTAGCATTAATTCAGCTTATGGAGGTTGTGAATGTTGTTCACCTTACTTTGACATGTCAGTCAGCTTGAGACTGTGGATGTATATTCATCTGACTCCCAATTTGTCGAGGCATTGCAGCAATTTATTTAAGGTAGATCGGCCATGATTGTAATTTTTCCTCCTTCTGAAGATTGAGAATCTTCCATGCCTAAGCGCATTTCAAGCAATTGCATAACATCAGCCGTTCCTCATCCGACAATCTTTATTCCGATCCTACAACTTCTACAGCTACTGCTAAGCCCGAAACAACGCAACTTATTTTGTTGTTATTGAAAGTAGATGTTAGCAGCCTTTCGATTTCATAGTTAAAATCCATATATTGTGGAACGGATCAAATGACTTGCCGCAGCAAATAGAACTTGATTTTCCGCTTCAATTTAGTTCTGTGTGTTTACCTGATCATGAAATTGTTACTATTTATTTATTGAGTAAAGAAGGTCATGTTTAAAGAGAGAGAAGCAATGGATTTATCTGTATCTATCCTGGACCCGGCGCATCTCAGATGTACAGAGATACAAAATTATGTCAATGAACGAAAAAATTGCAATGCCAATTTTGATGAGAGCCAATCTGACAAGTTAACTAATACGAATCCCACGAATACCTGCAAGTAAGAAGCCACGAACAAATTAGCCAGACGAAAACAATGCTCGAAGCCTGTAGAGCCTGTGAGTTTCTGTCATGTACCTGGACCGAGCCAAGAATGTAAATCAGCGAAAACCGCCGACCATGTATTAGGATGTCTTCCAACATGGCGAAGGGTATCGTGAGGGAGGCACCTAGCGATGCCACAAGAGGAGTGGTCCAAACAACACCGAGCGCCCTATTCATAATTTATGAGTCCCATTAATCAGATTCAAGAAGGTAGAAATCATCATTCGTCAAGGTTTAGCCTCTGAACTAACCAGAAATAATCAGAGAGGAAACTTCCGACGAAGCAGTTGGCAAGAACAACTCCCCCCACGGCCGCAGACTGAGGAAAGGCAAATTTGGGCTCTATGTCTAAAGCAATGAGAGGCCAAACTGGAAAAATCCAAGCATAAAAATTAGTTAAGACACCATTGTTGAAGAACAGAAAGTACTCGGTTTCATTGCCACCGATTCTCATTTTGAAAATCATTATATGCATCAGCACACCATCATGCGAAAAAACTTGCGTTCATTAGGAAGCTCAAACTAGGGGATTGCTCTTACCAAGCCACCAAAGTGCGAGAAGCGAGAATAGTCCAATACAACCGAATAACTTTTGCATGTCCACCCTTTCTCCTTCTTCTCCAGCGTACTTTTTGAGAAGCACTGAAATTTTTCATATAGTTAACAATAGCCGCTACATCTCTGTTGAAAATTTCAACTGAAAGAGAATTTATTTTGAAGAAAAAGCAAATGCTGTACCAGCAAATAATCCATCAGTTGCGGCCGAGAGAATTGCGAAAAGATTTCCTAGAAGAGAGTAGGTTCTGTTGTTGAAGGAACAGATTGAACACAAAAGAAAACTTTATTAGTTGCTGGTGAGTAATTTCAATCAATACACCTAATAATGTATGAATTAAGAGTAAAGTGAAAGCGGAACCCATAAAAGAATTAAATATGCAGATGATAATAGGCAAGGATTACACATTTGTTTCGTCATAACATCAACTTGATTTGAGTTCCAGAAGAACTCTCACAAGAATGCTCGATCTCTAATAGGAAACGAGTAGAATGAAAACAAAATTATGAAGTCAAATGAATTTGGAAAACAAAGACTACATACGCAGTTGTGTTGGATTGTGATTGATTGGTACTTGAAGTCTTCCCTAGTGTAGTCATGGCGACTCCGGCTATACTGATAAAGACCGAGATTACTTTTACTACACTTATGGAGTCCTGTCCTAGAAATGCACCAATCAGAAGGGTGAAAAGTCCTGATGTCGAGAACAATATCGTGGTGCTGGCAACGCTTGTTCGTGCGAGTGCAGCATTCATGAAATACTGCAAACAATAATAACACCCTTCAATACTGTGCTATATCTAAAGAAAGTGCAATTTTATCTCGGTATTCAACATCATTGCTCATTAAGACTGTCATGGTTTTTAGATAATGCAGATCATAAAAAGATCATAGTAAGACCATACGTTGCAATCAATTGATTCCAGTAGAGGGTGATAGATGAGTGCCAATATTATGCGAAATATGCTGAGAAAAGACATGATTTTGTATTGGTAGATTAGTACTTCTCTTGTAGGCCCCACACTGATACTTAAACCAACTTGAGAAGCTGCGCATATTACATGCTTTGTATCAGAAAATAAATGATCAGACACATGAAAGTGAAGTTGCAGTAAAGGATATTAACCATAAAAACAAAATGTTCTCTCACCTCAGACACAAACCAAATAGGCGCAAGGATGCAGGCGACTTTGAGAATTTGCTTGCCGTACAACTTCTCCTCTTGTTCCACAATGTCATCATTTTTTGCTTCCAAAACAAAGGCCTTTCCTTCTTCAAGTAAATGAAGTTCTTTGCCTGTTGAATCAACCACAGTCAACTTTTCTTGATTTTCCATTTCAAGATTACCCTGCTTCCCATTATTTTTGCCAGGAGAATCTGGACCTGCACAGATTGCATCGACTGTCTCTACACTATCACCACTTTCACTAGTGTGGGATTTTAGAGACTTCAGTAACCAGTCTTTGAAGAATGCTATGGGAAGATAGAATGCCAAGAGCGAAGTCCCGAGATAGGTCACTGCGAATGGGTGCTCATAGTCCTCGAAAACACCCTGTTACACAAGTCGATATGTTAAGCTGGTAAAAGTCATTGCGACAGATGAACTGATGTTCTACGGATTCATAAATTTTTCTCAGCAGGGAAAGAAAATTAAATTGCTACCTAATAGGATCTGCAATCGAAACAAGATAGAATAAGAACACACGGTTCACCAATTAAACAATGTAAATAACTAGGATCACCAAATGAAAACTCTGAAAACAACATCAAGGCGTCTCACTTATTTGGGCTCTGATTAATAACTCATTTGTTAAATGGATAGCACATGATGAAACCTGTATGAGGATAACGAACGACGCATGCTGAGTTGGCTCAATTTAGATGTATATTCTCATATTAAGGGATGCTTAGCAATGGCGACAGATAAAGACACGGAAAATTATCTGATCAACTTTCCTCTCACCCAGAACTTCTAAACCATTAGGTAAGCTCCTGGATTTACACATTTACAAGATCAACATGCATTTTGATTTTTGACCAAATTAGCATATCTGTCCACTTTTTCTTAAAGGTCGAGCATGTTTTGCTGATTTTTATATTCGTAGTGGTGCGCATGTGTAATCCCACTCAACCCACAGATTTACATCCCTTGATTGGAGGATTACGCGACACAAAAACATCCTCAAAAGGTTCAGCTGCACCCAGAAAAGAAAGCTCGCCATTACTCAAGAAAGATTGAAGCCTTATCTTCTTCTTCTTTTTCTTCTTCTTCTCTTTACCCAAAGGAATGCTAGAATAAATTTTGCACAAACAGAGAGAGAAATACTAACCTGAGTGACTTCTGCAGAAGTGACCCACATGATCACAACAGTGATGATGAGAATCAACCCACCTTTGTATCTCCAACTCATTTTTGACAATATTTGACAGGTATGAGTTTACAAGCAAAGAAGAAAAAAGAAGACAGAACTTGCAAAAACAATAGAAAACGATTAAGAGCAGAGAGAGTGAAGTGCCGGTGGGTGCTGGGGTGGTAACGGTGGAAGGGAGAGATGTTGCTGAGGCTGCATGCGATGGGTACTTATAGAAGAAAAAATTGGAACCTATGCATGAACTGCCAAATTAAAATAGGTAAACAATTATCATTATTGAGACTATTGATCACCTTGCGGATGAATTAGATAGTTTCAGTTGTCTACTTCCACCGACTGAGTCAACGTCGTCTGCTCCTTCCTCCGAGTTGCCACACAGTCTAATACACTCGGGCCCACACCGCGTTTCCCAACTCTACCTGTCTCGTGCCTAGCTGCGACACTAAATAGTTTCGCCCCATTGGAAAGATGACCGAGATTTTGCAGCTTGATTTTACGGCTAACCGCCGAGGTTCCTATTCATTCCCTTCTTCGCGTACCCTCTTGAGGTCGTGTTATGATTAAGCGCTTATGGAGGTCGAATATTTCGGTTTTTCGATTAGTGAAAACAATTATCGAAGCTCAGAGCATGTGTGGTTATTTAATCCTTGAAAGATATTAGTCATCCATTGATGTAAAGTACGTCTTATCTAGCTTGACATCACCATTTTTTCCAAATAAAAAAGATGACAAGTTGCGAAACGAGCGTGTTTAACTTAATCAAGTAATTAGTTGTCGTAATTCTCTGTTTATTCTTTACATTTGTCCAAAAATCCCTGTTCTCCTACTTAGTGATTGCGATTTTACCCAATGTCATTATATTAAAAGCTCATAAAAAAGTTACCTTAAAGTTAAAGCATTGTTACCATGGGTTGGTGGATACAGAACTGCCAAAGCTTACAAATGGAATGACATCCTTCCTGACGATCAGTCCATGGTTTGCATCAAATATAATAACTGCAAAGGCTTTTTTTCTCTTTCTCTTTTGGTTCACTAGAGGTGTAAACGGATGGACAAATTTCAGCTCATTTTGGCCTTTGGCTTCTTGGAGTCCTTCCAGAAAAGCTTCACCCGGCTCCGTTCGTTTGGAGAAAAATATTCTCCTTTTGGAAAATATTTTTCCGGAAGTCATTTTCCTGGAAAATGTTTTCCCGGAACATAATTTTCCGGTGTTCGGCGATCAATATGAAAAAGTTTCGAAAAATATATTTCGCCGGTGATCGGCGGCGGCGGCGGTGGGTGGCGGCGGCGGCGGAGGGCGGCGGCGGCGGCGGAGGGCGGCGGGCGACCGGCGGTGGCGTCCGGCGACCGGCGGCGGCGTCCGGCGGCGGCGTCCGGCGACCGGCGACGGCGGCGACCGGCGACGGCGGCGACCGGCGGCGGCGGGCGGCGACCGGCAGCGGCGGCCGACGACCGGCGGCGGCGGGCGGCGACCGACGGCGGCGGGCGGCGGGCGGCGGCGGCGACGACTGGCGGCGGCCAGCGACCGGCGGCGGCGGCAGGTGACCGGCGACCGGCGGCGGCGGCGGCGGCCGGCGACCGGCGGCGGCGGCCGGCGACCGGCGGTGGCGGGCGGCGACCGGCGGCGGAGGCGGCGGCCGGCAACCGGCGGCGGAGGTGGTGGCCGGCCACCTTAGTGAAGAAGAAGAAGAAGAAGTTCCGGAAAATGATTTCCACTTTTGAAGAAGTGGAAATCATTTTCCAGAAACTTAGGCTATTTTGTAAGGGGGAAGGAAAATATTTTCCTACGGAAAACATTTTCCGCCCCCGAACACCGGAAAACCCGGAAAATATTTTCCGGGAGAATATTTTTCCCCAAACGAACGGAGCCTAAATGAAAAGTCACTTTCATATTTTTTTTTTCTGGCGAGATCTAGGTCAATATAATTTGGCTGAGCAAGTTTGTGTATCAGATCCTCTTTAATAACAAAGTTTCAAAAAAGCAAACATCCATACATAACGATCAAACTCGTTTCACGAAAGTCAAATTTTAAATTGAGTACTTGATATAATCACATGAGACGATGACCAATTAAGGTATGTGTTAACTAATATATCACCTAATAGGGTTCCTCTCGCTCGACGTGAGATTTTGGAATAGTAGAAACCCTCCATAATTAAAAACTAATGTCCTCATAAGTCTTCACCCCTATCCTTCAACGATACATTTCTTCTCTTCTATCTCCACCTCATCCGAACCGTTTTTCCATAGCAATCCCTCCTCTCCGCAACCTCGTTGGATCATATATGAGCTTAGTCTGTCCACGAACCACACAACCGAAGCTAAAAAGGGGTCCTATTTTGAGGAAAATGACAAAAAAAGTCTTAAAGACTTGTGAAGAAATAGCATACTGTTGGTTGAACTTGATTTTTTTCTTTATGAAAGGGGAAAACAAGACTTGTCTCACTTTCTATACTTCTCAGCCCCTGCAGATTCTCGGGAAGTGTCACAAGCTTCTATTGATCAATCAGCTTCCATTAATGGAACTCTAGAGAGTCAGCATTATCCCTCTCAACAGCAAGGTCTGGTTGAAAACTGTTCCCGATCTCACTCTAGCTCCGATAGAGGAAAGTCAGATCCTATGTCTAAGATCAATGATCTCCAGATTAAGTTTTTGCGGATTCTCCAACGGCTTGGCCATCCACAGGACAACCTTTTGGCGGCGAAGGTCTTGTATCGGGTTCAATTAGCAACCTTGATTCAATCAGGGGAAGCAGATCCGAAAGTGTTGAAGCATAGGCATGATAAGGCTAGAGCGCAAGCAGCACAGGAAGAGGCTGCTGATGTGCCTGAATTAGATTTTTCATTTAAGGTACTTGTCCTGGGAAGGACTGGAGTTGGCAAGAGCGCAACAATAAACTCGATTTTTGATCAGACAAAGGCAGTCACTAATGCATTTCAACCAGCCACGGATTCCATTCGAGAGGTTACTGGAACTGTCAGTGGGATGAAAATAACTTTTGTTGATACTCCTGGTCTTTTTCCTTCTTCTGCTGTGAACATGAAAACAAATAGGAAGATTTTGCTCTCTGTGAAGAAGTATATCAGAAAATCACCACCAGATATTGTTTTGTTTTTTGAACGCCTCGATCTTATCAACATGAATTATAGTGACTTCCCTCTACTGAAGCTTCTTAACGAAGTTTTTGGCAATGCAATTTGGTTCAACACAATCCTTGTTTTGACACATGCTTCCTGTTCCCTTCCAGAAGGACCAAATGGTTATCCTGTCGTGTATGAATCATATGTTGGTCAATGTGCCAATTTGATTCAAAGCTACATTCATCTGGCTGTCTCGGATTCAAAAATCGAGAATCCTATACTGTTAGTAGAGAATCATTCCCAGTGCAGAAAGAATTTCTTGGGAGAAAAAGTGCTTCCAAATGGACAGGCTTGGAAATCTCAGTTTTTGCTGCTATGCGTGTGTATGAAAGTTCTCGGTGATGCTAACAAATTTCTGGAATTTAGAGACAGCATTACTCTGGGACCACCAAATGCTAAGAGGCAGCCTTCTCTGCCTCACCTTCTTTCCTCCCTTCTGCGACATCATCCTCCACCTAGTACTGGTGGTGCTGATTATGAGATTGGTGATAACAAACTTTCAAACATGGAGGAAGAAGACGAATATGATCAATTACCTCCCATAAAAATTTTATCAAGAGCCCAGTTTGAGAAGTTGACCAAATCTCAGAAGAAGGATTATCTTGATGAGTTGGACTATAGGGAGACCCTCTATATGAAGAAACAGTTGAGAGAAGAGTTGCGGCGCCAGAGAGAGGTCAGAGAGGATAAGCATTTGGAAAAGGAGAGTTCAGACTACAATGACTGTTCTGACAACCTGGAAACACCTTCCGAGCCTTTTTTGTTACCAGATATGGCTGTGCCTCCGAGTTTTGACTCAGACTGCCCGCTACATAGATATCGTGGCCTTGTCACTGGGGAACAGCTTCTTGTCAGACCTGTTTTAGACACCCATGGTTGGGACCATGATGTGGGTTTCGACGGAATTAATCTGGAGACATCAATTGAAACTAAAAGCAATGTATTTGCCTCAGTCACGGGGCAGATGAGCAAGGAAAAGAATGATTTCAGTATCCACTCTGAGTGTTCTGCGGTGTACAAGGCCGCTAGTGGACCTTCTTACTCTTTAGGTCTAGATGTTCAATCTGCTGGGAAAGATCTGATATACACCGTGCACAGCAACACAAAGCTGAGTAAGCTGAAGCATAACATTACTGAATGTGGAGTCTCTTTGACACGTTTTGGGGACAAGTGCTATACCGGTGCCAAGATTGAAGACACTATGCACATTGGCCGGAGAGTCAAACTTGTAGTGAATGCTGGTCGATTAGGGGGTGCCGAACAAGTAGCATATGGCGGCAGCTTTGAAGCTACAGTTAGAGGGAGGGACTACCCCGTGAGGACGAATAGCGTAAGTCTGTCAATGATGGTCCTGTCTTTTGACAAAGAGATGGTGTTGAGTGGTGGTTTGCAGTCTGAGTTCCGTTTGAACCGAGATACCAAAGTTTTGATCAACGGGAACCTAAACAGCCAGAAAATGGGACAGCTTTCTCTGAAAACAAGTAGCTCGGAGCACATGGAGATTGCGTTGATCGCACTGGTGTCGATTATTAGGGGCCTTTTCCGTAGAAAGATCCCTGAAAATGCTGGCGTAGGAACATTGGAGAGTGGATGAGAATGCATCGCTTGGCATGTGGCATTTTTGTGATCCAAAGTGCAGGGTATAATAATGCAGTTATTGAACAATCTTTGTTTTGCCTCACACAGGAGAAGGTTAAGTGTTGGCGGGTAATGGGAGCTGTTACAGGCTCTCATCCCCCAGCATATTGTGGATGCCACCCATGGCAGTGCCTTCGTGTACTGTGGGTCAATTTTTCCACAGTGTGACATCGTCTTTACCGCATGTCACTTGAATTATTGCGGTCGCCACTTGGCAACTTCAGTATGGATGTCTTTACCCACAATTGTACAGCGAATGGTAGGCAAGATTTTCTGGCGGGAAATGTAATGTACAAACTAAATTTCTTGCAGAGTTATAGTATAGCAATCTTAGATGACTAATTTGTGTGTTTCATTTGTTCAAGTCTTCATGTGACTAGAATCTCTCTAGTATCATTCAAAATGAAAAACAGAGAGATCTTTTATATACACTAAGCTCATAGGCAGGTGCTGGGATACTCACATTGATCACGGGAAAAACTTGAAGCAGCTGCTTTCCGGACCGATTGATAATTGGCTGGATCAGGTGTAGAAGAATGCATCTTTGTGGATGCACACGGCAGGGAATCTACTTTGATGAGCATCGTGTAATTGGCAGCTATTTTGACTACAATCTGTGTGATGGAGAAGTGATTGACACACAGTTGATGGTTTTAGTATTTTGCCGTAGAGATGCCACGGAAACTAGACCCATCAAAATGGATTATAAATTCATTTCTTAATCAATATATGATAGGATGGATTGTTATATAGATTAGTTATATTTAGTAAATGGGTTTAAACATAATATGAGTATTAAATGAATTGTAAATAAATCACAAGCTTCTATTGATCAACTTTTTTGAAAGACGAAACAAGCCGAAGAGAACTGGCATAATCTAGATATATATATGCTATGGATGCATGCGTTTTGGGGTGCGAGATATTACTCGGTGCAAATCCATTACCTTTAGAAATTGCGATTTTAGCTCATGAATTTTTCGAATTCTCATAGGACTAGTCTAAAAACCCCTTATTCACTGACACGTTCAGTAAGTTACTGATAAACTTAACAAAATTTACTTAAAACACGTTTGATTAATCATAATCATCTCCTAAAGACTACAGTTGGATTCGAAAAATCCCTGACGAAGGAGAGGTTGATAAGTGGACATTCTTTTGCTATGAAACTGCCCGCGAACTGCTGTTTTGTCTTTCTCTTGGAAACAGACAACTTGCCATTTGTTCGAGACAAAAGCTAAGACAACGCATGACCCCAGATTTGATTCTCTCGCCCAACTCCAGCAGCATATTCCAAGAGCCGATTCCCCTCAGCATCCTGGGCTCTACGCCACTTTAACGTTTTCAAAGAACCCCACGATCTCACCCCACCTAAACAATCATTTCCCGAACCTGATCCCCTCAAAGATCGCAAATTTATGGCATTTCATTTATACATCAGATGCTGAAACAATAGATTTCACTGCTTCTGAATTAAAAAATCAATCTTGGCTTTCCCCATTATTGAATTTTCAACTAAAAGATTGAATCCACTGAACTATTTCCTTTGCCCTATACATCACCTCAACCCACACACATTAATTACAACATTGCCGCCGCCGCTGCAGCCATGCGGCTCAGAGATGTGGGGGTTGTGGCGGTGGCGGCGGCGGCGAAGAACCCGGGATTGAATACCGGGCCAGGAACAAACTAGACAACAGCAATAACCCCCACTAAGCCTGGAATCACATACACCTCGTCCTGTGTTGTGTTTCGGACCAATTCCTCATGTTTTTTTAGCTCAGGGTGAGGAGCCCCACAGGACCTCAGCAACAATGGTGGCAGCCTCAGCATCGTTCGCCGACACCTCCCTGACTCTCACCAGTATCTCCTGCTTGAATTCCCTCTTCTCTCTCTGCCTCAGCCCTTCTCCGACCTCGAGCTGAATCGCAAACCTCGCCACGCAGCTCGCAAACGGGTGGCTCTCCAAGAACCTCCTGCTCGTGCTCTTGCTGTTGCCTGCATTGGTCATGCTGTCGGTCTCAACCTCGCTCTGCTCGAACCTTCCCAAATCGATCAAATCGCCGCCCAACTCCGATCTCTGCAACTCCACAAGCTTCTTAACTATTCCTTCTTCGATCATGGCCTCGATCGCCTCCTTCCGCCCAAAGTACCCAATCTCGAGAATGCAGTCCATGGCCACCACCTTGACCTGCAGGTCCTCATGGTTGAGGAAATTTATGATTTTCGGTATTTGGCCATTCGATTGGATCTCGTCGACGAGCGGGGACTTGATCGATCTGATGAGTGAACAGAGCACCTTCAGGGAGTGCGCAGAGGCCATGGTGATCAATGCGCGGATGGTCGCCCCCATGAGCACTTGGCCCACGAAAACGTCCTTGTTGAACCGAATCAGAGCCGCGATCGTGAAACCGACGTGCTCTCTGACCCTTTTCGAGCAATTCTGATTACACAGAGTTGTCACCAGCGACCCAAAGAGCTTCGACTTCAGTAACAAGTCCTGCAAGAAACATGGCCGTCAACTCCCTTCGGTGCAAGAGAACAAGACTCGAATACAATACAAATTGATCCACAAAAATTCGAACCCATTACGACAAGACCAAGGCTGATTCGAAACTAGAAAGATCAGACGAGTTTTGGTAGAAAAGACAATCTGTCGGCGCACTGAACTGCTTCGGTAAACTGAAACTGACGCGCGACACGAACTCATGGCACTGTACCTGCAGGTCCCTCTCGAACCCTCGCAACACTCGGTCCTCCAGCTGACTCAGCAGCTTCACCAGCTCCTCCTCGTCCCCGCACCCCTTCTCCCGGAGGCCCGCCACCAGCTTCTCGACGGTCTCCCGGTCGATCCAGGCCTGGATTTCGGACTCGATCGACTCGGCGACGCGGGAGATGGAGTGGGCGGAGACCCGGCGGGCCAGGAACGAGCCGAGGCCGTAGCGGCCGCGGCACTCCTGGAGGGTGGAGACGAGGGACCTGAGGGCGGAGAGGTGGCGGGACAGGGCGGAGAGGTTGGGGTCCCGGGAGAGGAGGCTGTCGGACTCCGTCTCCAGCTCGAGGAGGGCCTTGACGGCGGCGGCGGCGGAGGCGGAGTCGGGCGAGCCGGCCGGGGCGGCGGCGGACTTGGGGTCGGAGTGGAGGTCGTGGGAGGCCTTCCTGAGGGCCTCGAGGACGCTGAGGACGCCCGGCGGCGCCGGATCGCTGGGGTCTTCCATGGCCGTCCGGCGGCGGCGGGAAGGCGCCGGAGAACAAGATTCCGGTGACTGCGAATTGAACACGAGAGAGAGCAAGAGAAAACGTGTGTTCGGACAAAGGCGAAGGTGGTGGCAGTGCTGTGGTGTGTTCTTGAAACGGGAGGAAGGAACGAGGTTAGCGCGGAGGGCGATTTGGTAATTTCGCGAAGGAGGCAACCGTGGGGGGGCTCAACGACCAGTCAACGGGTGTGTGCGGGCGAGCGCGCATCGCGATGCAGCCGCCTGTTTTTTCACATCTTCTGGTATATTTAATTTTCGGTCCTCTAAGAAGTTGCTACTGTGTAATTTGACCGTCGATTTTATTGGTTTTTGCGATCGAGCCCCTTCAGCAATCGAATCGCGACTTGTCGAGGCGCGGCGCGGTGTCGACTGCAAAGTAAGAGGACAAAGGCGAGGGTCGCGCACTCGTTGGCAATCCTAGCATGAGGTCCGGTGAGAGTCATCTTGGGGACAGCCGAGAGGCGAGATCATTTTGTAAGTCGAGATTACTAATAATTCCATCCTCATAATTATCCATATTTGACAATTGGAATCTTACTGATGTCCCGGGAGCCTTTCAATATACGTCTAACAACGTATGTACTCCTTTCTGTATCATGCAGTTCGACTTCAATGAGATGGAATGTTTCCATTCTTCTTTAGAGGACCGAATGTAAATCAGGCAAAACTAAAAAGGACAGGAGCATAAATTGGGTGTTTTTACGAATGCCACATGATTGGCCAGATGAATCCATTCCATTGACATGTTCATATAAAGATTTGTAGGTAGGATGTGACCATTGGGTTTGGGCATTAATGCGAGAGGATAGGAGGGGATACAGATCTTGAATATGACACTATTGTAACATAGCAAATTTGAGTTGCAAATGAAATTGGGCAAGATATGAAATAGCAATTTTCGTCCTCCCTTATCTTATTCATTATTATTGAGAAAATTATCCAAAAAATCTTAAACCTAGGGCTGAATTGACAAAAATACAATAAGTTTATGGGTCAATTGTCAAAATTGAAAAGTTTAGGACTGACTTGATAAAAGTGCAATAAATTTATGACTTTTTAGATAATTTTTCCTATTATCATTGGATCCTCCTTTTCCCCCCAAAGAATTCAACTGAACAATAAAAGATAAAAACTCATTGGTCTTGACCCAAATGAAAGGTCCAAATGTGAACTATAAATAAACTATAAAGGAGAAGGAAAGACAAGTATCCAATTAATCAAATTTTAAGCGCCAAATCACGGAGTCCTGAGCCCTCCAAATTCAGGGCAAGTATGATTGCTCTTCATTGGCTCCTGAACAAAAACAAGAATGCTGCTGGTCTACCGAAACCCAATATTTTCCTCGCAGGCTACGTGACCAACCCAGACATTCATGTGGGAAATTAGTAAAGGAAGACGAGAGGCGACCGGCTGGATGTTGCCTTGCCAAGAGGATTACGTAATTCCCACCGGTCAAGCATATTCGAATCTAGAAACTCCGTATGTTCCGATGCGCCATGTCACCCATGAAACACGTTCGAGTAAATCATCGATTATTGCCGATTTCTTTTTGTGTTTTGGTGCTTTGAATAGTGCCTGGCCACGGCTGAAACAGACGTTCTCCCAAAGAGAGACCCCGGACCCCTACGTGCATGATTGGATTTGAGTACGCAGGCCATGACGATTGCCTTTTTTTTTTTAATTCTCGAGTGACATTGGAGTCCACATAAAACTTTTCTTCTCTCTCTTAGGAAAGAGAGTCTACGTTTGGTCCAGTCCCATCTCTACCATTGGTTCGATTTTTTCCACAGTTTTCGCGCGTCGTCGATGAACACGAGCTCTTGATCTTCATTTGCTATCGCCTTGAGCCGAGAGATATTGTGGATCGGGGGGGTTGAGGCAGTTATTAAAGCATATTTATTTAAGTAATGTTTATGGTTTTCGAACTGTTAATATCACATGGCACGAGGGTAATACGTTTCGAACCCTAAATTTTTTTTTATTTGGTTGCTATTAGTGCTTCAAGGCACTCGTTCGCGGAAGTCCACTTATGAACTCTATAGTAAAATGGGAACTAAAAGTTGCACCATACATCTAGCAGAGCAATGATTGCGAGGCTGTCGGACTATTATTTCGGGTTCCTGGAAAGGAGGCTGTCGGACTCCGTCTCGAGATCGAGGAGGGCTTTGATGGCGGGGGAGCCGGAGTCGGGCGGGTCGGGCTAGGTGGCGGCGGACTTGGGGTTGGAATGGAGGTCATGGGTGGCCTTCTTGAGGGCCTTGAGGATGCTAAGAATGCTTGGCGTTGTGGAATCATAGGAGAAAATTACTGAAATTGTTATAAATTTATTACAATTGTACCAATTAAATCATAAATAATTTTTTTTACCAACTCAATCCTAAACATTTTATAATTGTACCAATTCAGTCCATCTGGTTAATTTTGGCTGACCGGCGTTGATATAGACACTGGCCGGCTGGTCAACAGTAACATGACAATTTTTGAAATTTTTTCGAATTTTATTTTATTTTATTTTATTCCTTTCTCTTTTTTTTTTCTTTCCTTCTTCCCTTGGCTAGTCAGTGGACTGGCCAAAGGCTAGGGCCAATGAGGTCGACCTCGCTGGCCACTAGCGAGAGTGAGGCTCAACTTGGCCCAAATCTGGCGAGGCTCGACCTCACCCAACAACGACAAGGGCGAGTCTGGCATGGCTGGCTGAGCTTGACTTCACCCACGACAATGCGGTCGAGCATCGCTTGTGACAACCTTGCCCTCGCCAGTGCCAGCGAGGGTGAGCCTCACTAGTGGTCGGCGAGGTCGATCTCGCCGGCCCTAGCCTCTTGCCGGTCACTCGACCAGCCAAGGGAAGAATGTAAGAAAAAAAAGAGAAAGGAAAAAAATAGGGAAAAAAAATCAAAAATAAAAAAAAAGCATTTTAAAGATTGTCATGTCAATGCCAATCAGCTAAAATTAATAAAAAAATATATAAATTTAAGACTAAATAAACATAATTATAATAGGTTAAGGACTCTTACGGTAATATTTCCGAACCATTGGGTTCTTCCATGGTTGTCCGCGGCGCTAGGCTGTAGAAACAAGATTCGGGACTGCAAATTGAAAACAAGAGAGAAAAAGAACGTGTGTTTAGACAAGGTGGCGCGTTCTGGAAACACGAGGAGGAAATGAAATTAATGCGAAGGGTAACTGAGTAAATTTCGTTTAGGATATGAGGGGGGCTCAACGACCAGTCAACGTGCGGGCGCATGCCCCCCCTACGCAAATCGCCATGCACGGACACAGCCGCACCAAATGCGAAGTAAGAGGATAGACGTGAGGGTCGCGCTCTTAGTGTGGCATCGATTGAACAAGTGAGGCGACCCTTACAAGCGATGCAGATGAGGTGAGAAGGAACGAGTTTGTGACTTCCCTTTCTCGATGGTAAGGGCCTAGGGCATGGTCGGCGACCCTAGCACGGAGGTCTGACGAGAGTCATCTTGGAAATAGCCGAGAGACAATGTGACGTTTCTAAACTACTTTAAAAGTAAATCGAGGTTATTGATAATTCCATCCTCAGAAAATATTCACATTTGACAATCGGTATCCTACCAATGACACGAGAGCCTTACAAAACTTGTCTAATGGCGTATGTTATACTTACTCTTTTTTTATTCATGTGCTTCGGCTTCGACAAGATGGAATGTTTCCATTCTTCTTTAGAAAACCGAATGTAATCAGGCAAAAATGAAAACGGATAGGAGCGTAAAGTTAGGTGTTTTTACGAATGCCATGTGATTGGCAAGTATAGATATGTAGATATTGATGTGGCCATTGGGTTTTAGGCGTTGATGCAAATGGATAAGAGAGGATACAGATCTTGAACATGACACTATCGTAGGACTAAGAAATTTGAGTTGCAAACGAAATTGGGGAAGAAATGAAATAAGCCATTTTCCTCCTCCCTTATCTCATTCGCTGCCACTTGATTCTCCTTTTTACCCCCAAGGAATTCAATTGAACAATGACGTACAAAAAATTCACTTGATCTTGGCCCAAATGAAAGGTTCAAATGTGAACTACAAATAGACCATAAAGGAGAAGAAAAGACACGGATCCAATTGATCAACTTGAGGGCCAAATCATGTGGTCCTCCACATTCAGGGCAAGCATGATTGCCCATCATGGGACCCTGGACGAAAGAAGATTGCTGCTGGTCTACCTAACCTAATCTTTTATCGCAGGGACGTTCGTCTGGGAAATTAGTAAAAGCAGACGAGAGGCAACTGACTGGATGTTGCCAGGCCAGGAAGGATTACGTAACTCCCAACTGCTCAGCATATTCGAATAGATTAGTATCACGAAAAATTTCAAATCAGTATATTTATGATAAGTTTATTCTAAATTTATTTTTTTGACTATAAAAACTAAAAACCGGTGCAACCGTGACAGATTTATCCTAAATTAATTTTTTAACAACAAAAAATCCCAAACTGATACATTTATGACAAATTTACTCTCCGTTACATTTAATTAATAGCACGACAAATCACAATATAGGACACCCGTGACAGACGGATGGTAAACCTCAAACTGGTACACATGTTAACCGTTTCATGTCATCTAATTTAGAAATTTAACTGTAAAATTTAACGGAAATAAACATATGGTAAAATTATTACAAACGCACCAATTTGAGGTTTTCCGTAATATTAACTATATTAGAATCTAGCGGCATATGTTCCAACCCAGTGCGCCATGTCACCCGTAAAACAAACGTTTGAGTGATCATCGATTCCTGTTTGATTTTCTTTGTGTTTTTGCGTTTGAATGTTGTCTGGCTCCGACTGAATAGACGTTCCTCCAAGAGAAAGATGTTCGACACCTACGTCCATGATTGGATTTGCGCGTATAGCCGAGTTGGATTGCCTTTCCAAATTTTGGAGCGACATTAGAGTCCGCATTAACTTTTGTCTTCCCTAGAAAGAACGAAAGTCAATACATGTGATTCGATTTTCCATGGCATGGCGAACATTGTAACTTCAATTTCATGATTATCGAAGCATCATTTTGGGGCAACGAACAAACAAGCAAAAAGAAGTCGAGCAGATGAGAGTTTCAGCAAGCTACCATTTGTTGTGCCACCGGGATCCACTTCGGGCCTCAACTTATTGTCCAAAGGGTCCTAAACTCACTATGCTTTTGTCAATTCAATTTTAAACTTTTCAATTTTTTTTAAAATTAAATCCTAAATATTTTTTTATTTTTGCCAATTGAGCACTTCTCGCCAATTTTGACTAGAAATCTCTTACGTGGATGCTAGCCGCGCCTCGTAAAACAACCGGCGCTGATGTAGATAAATTTTAATAATATTTTCATATTATTTTTAATTCATTTGTTACTTTCTTTTCCATTTTTTCTTTTTCTTTTTCTTTCCTTTTCTTTTCTTCCCTTCTTCCTCCTCTAGCCAATTGCCAACAATGGCCTACAATCGTCCGAAGGCTCGAGCCGGCGAGGTCGACCTCGCCAACCTCGGGCAAGCCACCACCTCGCTATCAATGGGCGAGGTTGGTATCTAGCGAGATCGCGCCTTACCCAGCCATGGCGAGGCCGAGTCTTCTCTAATGATAGAGAGGTCGAGCCTTATTAGGAGTGGGCGAGGTTTATCCTCACTATCTGGCTGGCAAGGGCAAGCTTCGTCAAAGACGACCAAGCAAAGGGGGAAGAAGGAAAGAGAAATAAAAAGAAAGAAAAAAAGGAATAATATTAAAATATTAAAATATTAAAATATTGTCCACGTCAGTGCCGACCGTGTTATGTAGGATGGTCGGCGTCCATGTCAATGATTTCCAACTAAAATTAGTTAAATGGATTCAATGGACAAATCATTAAAAGTTTTAGGATTCATTGATAAAATTGAAAGATTTATGACTAAATTGACAAAAGTGCAAAAGATTTGAACTTTATGAACAATTTTCCTCCTCAACTTATAATGTAGACCCAAACCTTGTTAATTCGGTCTTGGGAAAAGTCGATTGGGATCTCATACTCTAACCCTAGACCAAGAGATATCGATGATGATGAGTATCGTTGAGATAATTGTTAAGCATATTTATTGTGGAATGTTTTTGATTTTCGAAATATTAATATCTCATAACACCAGCAGTACATTTGAAACCGTAAAAAAAATTTATCTAGTTGCTAAATTGGTGTCTCAAGGCACTCGATCCCGAAATCCTTCATGTACTATAGCAGATGACAACTAAAAGTCACACCTTTCATCCAGCAACAAAGAGCAATGATTACTGATTACCACCAATCCATGCGTGGTCTTATCATTTTGTTATAATCCGATATCTTTCCTGGTTATATGAGCACCATGGTAACGTTGCGTCATATTGGGGTGGATGTGAAAGGATAATGAGATCGGGTCGGGAGAATGGCACCGGAATGTATGCGCTTAAAATCTCGGGATGCGATGCAATGATGATCGTTCCTTTTTCATTTTTGGAAAATCTTCGAAAGCAAAATCGGCACCGGGGAAAGCCCGGCACGTGCGTGTGCCCCCCCGCCTTCGTTTAGGATGGTACGGTATTGCGGGCTGCCGAGCAACTTGCCGGGGAAAGCCCGATACCGCACGCGCGCCCGATCCGACCGCCTCATGTTCCGGCGTACTAGGCGCGCCCGCGGTATCGAACCGGACACGGCCAAAAACCCGCGGCTCCAGGCGCTAACCTACGCCGCGCCACCTCATCAGCCCGCTAACCTACGCCGTCTTCGAGCTCCGACGTCCCTGTCTCTCCTCCTCCACTCAACAACCGGTGAAGGTGAAGCAGCTCCCAAACATCCCGCAGGTTTCTCTCCTCAGAACCCCCGCGCGCGCCTTCCTCTTCGCCGGATCGACGTTTCCCGGTTCCGTCGCGCTCAGTCTCGCCGAGCTCTCCGGTCGCAGGTAAGCAGCTCGCGCTCTTGCCTCGCTGTGTCGGCATATCGCATGGGCATATCGTTCTCCGGAGGTGATTTTGATTCTGGCAACGAACGATCGTGTCATGTGCCGGATGAATCGAGTTCGGATCGTGCGCTTGTTGACTCGACTCTGGAAAGACGCGAGTCTTGCTTGGTCTTGGCGTGCCTGGGTTTGACCTGTGAGTTGAGGCGATTTGCTCGCGTTGCGGAATTTGAAGGAGGAACGACGCGAATGTGGACATTCTCATTGCTGAATTGAGCGTTCTCGAGTGGAGCAATGCGTGGATATGGAGACGGAGAGAGGGAATTTGATGGTCAACCTGCTAACGAAGAGTCGACCTGGTTGCTCTGTCAAACGGTGGCTCTTGTTCGATTCCCTCGAAACAAAATATCTTCTTTGACTATGTTCTTTTCTCGAATGGATCACGGGGGTGCGCTCGCTCTAAGTATAGGATGCTGCTGCTGGTAATAGTCTTGTGATATAGCGAGAAGGGAGGTTCGTTGTTCGTGTCTGAAAACTTGCTCTGGTGTTTACCTGTCGTAATGGATCTCCATTGCTGACCACACTAGTGGAGAATGGCGTTGTTGTTGTCGTCATTTTATCGGGACTAAAATAAGCTCTAAAGTGAAGAAACGACTTCCATCACTTCTGTATATTCTCCTGTATAGGGTGACTAAGTAAGGTCTAAAGTGAGAATGTGAATCGTTAAACATGCAATCGACTCTAATGAATGTGCCTACTTGCACTTGATATATTGAATAAGAAATTTTCATTTTCAATAAGCATG
Organism: Syzygium syzygioides; assembly: GCA_031216285.1. Taxonomy (NCBI): domain Eukaryota; kingdom Viridiplantae; phylum Streptophyta; class Magnoliopsida; order Myrtales; family Myrtaceae; genus Syzygium; species Syzygium syzygioides. The sequence continues at coordinate 3,528,443 of CM062244.1, forward strand.
TTTCCGTCATGCTTAAAAAAAGTTATGGAGATCAATGTTGATGATCGTGATATGTGTCGTTATGGACCTATTTTTCCAGTTCATCCGGAGTGGCCTGAACAACTTATGCTGGTCAATCTCACTTCGAAAGGGGGGAAGAAAGGGAAAGGAGAATAATTTAACCTTCGAAGCATTATATGAGAACTCTGAGTAATTCAGATTTTGAGAGTATCCGAAAACTCTCTCTCCTCTTCTTTTTTAGTTTGTTTGGAATGGATGTGCTTCGATAATTGGCGCAATCTACTAAGAAACTTGATGATTGAGTAATACGTATTTAAATAAAGAGATTAAGCATTGTGGTTACCAGTGTTTATCCATTTTTTGATGAAGACTTCTAAGTCAAGATGCGTGCTAATTATGAGTTTGGTACATAGCAGTAATTTATGATGTAAGTTAATTATGAAACGTACTGCCTGTCATAAGGAATTTGACTTGTGTTGATTTATAGCTTGCTTTATCGTATTGAACATGATATTTTTAGCTTCAGCCTCTATTCATATATTCATATTTTAAGTTTAATTGGATGCATAAGAGGATATTTTTTCTTTTCTTTTTTTTGGGGGGAGGGGGTGGGGGCAGGGGAGGGGACACGTCAGATTCTTCAACCAGCATTCTTTTAAAGCTTGCAATGTCATTTCTCTCATATACAATTTATTCTTAAGATTATTAATGGACTTTTTCTTTGATGGATCTTCTTTAGGATGCAATCAATTATACTTGTCAGCTAATTAATCATTAATTAAGCTGAGGACTTCTAGAATGCAGTCCTTCCTTTGCCTCATTTCAATATTCTTCGTCCTCCTAAGCTATTTGGAGAATGCATTTGCTGGAATCACTAGTACTTTCGTTCGATCACAGTGGCCATCAGTTGACATTCCTCTTGATAATGAAGTTTTTGCAGTTCCAAAGGGTCACAATGCACCACAACAAGTGAGCATTCAAACTTTTGACGCTGTTTGACTTTTCTGGAAGTTTCTATCTGCAATTTCCTTTGAACATTTGGTAGTGTTGAGAAAAACGATGATCATGCGACAAGACAATGGTTCACATTGTTTATCTACATTGAAATCTCATTCTTTCTTTGTGTGCATCTTGCCTACAGTAAATTCTTTTTGTTTACTTACGAGATACATTAATTTGATGAAGTTATGTCGAAACCTAAGTTGTGTTGAAGAAGAGAGGGCGAAAGACTTACTTTTAAGTTGTAGCTGTACCAGAAAGATTCAGATTACTATTTTTGCAATTTTAGAAGTAAATTGAGTAAGCTCAGGCACTGTGCGGCACGAACTTTGGGCTTGAAGAGGGAAATTCAGTTTGTGTGTTGGAAAAAAAACAGATTTCTAAGCTGGTTCTCTCCCTTTCTTTGGCTCCTTGGATACAGAGGAACAAAAGGACATTTCAAGGAGTTGAATCCTCTTGGGTTTCTTTTAGGGATGATTGGCTGTACATTCTTCATTTTTGGTACAGCAGAAAAGTTCAATTCTACATCGAGTTTGTTGGCAATGTTAGAAAACAGTCTTTTGTGCCTTATTTGGAATATGGGTGGCTTCCACTTGAAGCCGTTTTGTGTAGGGGCGGTACCCTCTTGGTACCTTCTTAATGAAATCTTATTTATCATCATGAAAAAGGTGCTACTCACCTTGGGTCATCTTTATAAATTTCTGCGCTCAATTAGATTACGTTCTGTCAGGATGTTCCTGTGAAGAACTCACTAGCTTGTTCCGTTCACCTTGAATCGATTTTTATGAGGATTCATTTAGCTCATTTCAGTCTTTCCTTTGTCATAACCATTTTCCTTCTTTTGCAGGTTCATATCACCCAAGGTGACTATGATGGAAAGGCTGCCATTATATCATGGGTCACATCTGATGAACCAGGATCCAGTGAGGTTCAGTATGGCACCACAAAGGGGCAGTATGATCGTTCTGCTGAAGGAAATAGTACAAGCTACACTTTTTACAAGTATAAATCTGGCTACATCCATCATTGCCTGCTTGATGGCCTTGAGGTGATCCTCTATTTGATTATCTGTGAATTGACAATTTTTGGGATCATCATTTAAGTTTCATAGACCACAGGTTCAGTAAAGATTTTAATATATTCTAGTTGTTTCACTAGTTGGCGGACAATTTCTAATTGAAATTCTCTTAAAATTGTTTATTTGCTGCCTACAGTATGATGCCAAGTACTATTACAAAGTAGGAAGTGGTGTTTCTTCTCGAGAGTTTTGGTTTCAAACACCACCAACAATTGACCCAGATGCTTCATACAAGTTCGGAATAATTGGTAAGCTACACATCTGTTTTCAGAGTCTCAGTAGCCGTATTGGACAGAGGGAGATTGGTTTGGGCTTATATGGACTGTGTATTGTTTCAGTTCATCGAAAAATCAGAATCTTGATTAGTATTGATAATTAAAACAGCTCAATGTGTAGGTTCTCAATCACAGAGTGGATTGTCACTTGATGTTGCATTAAGGTAGTATCTCCTAGACCGGACTGCAAGAGCCCCAAGTGGGAGATGGTTGTGGGTGGGGGCTAAAATGACAGAGGCAAATTTGACACTCCTATGGAATAAAAAATCCTACAGAGACTTTTGCTTATAAGAGAAACATTTTCCTGTTTATCACAATTTTTCTACTTTCTATTTTAAACCTGCCTTCCACTTGTAGGCGCAAATCTGTCAATCAATCTCAATTGTACGCATTTTCTAGTTCTTTGCTATCTCTGGCCTGTATAGAAGATATTGGAAAGTACGAGATTATATTATTTTGCAATGATATGCATGTCGCAGGTGATCTGGGCCAGACTTATAATTCGCTTTCCACTCTTCAGCATTATATGGTGAGTGGAGCACAGGCAGTCTTGTTTTTGGGGGATCTTTCTTATGCTGATAGATACAAGTACAATGATGTTGGGCTAAGATGGGACACATGGGGTCGCTTTATTGAACAAAGTGCGGCATTTCAGCCATGGATCTGGTGTGCTGGGAACCATGAAATAGAATATATGCCTGACATGGTAAAGTATCTTCACACATGTGCTTTTTAAATGTACCAATTTTGTGTCTCACTTTTTAGTTTGGGATGACTTCTACTTTTAACTATTAACTTTTTATACATTTTGTGGCACTCATACTTCCAATTTTATATAACACGAAACACTTGAAACCTTTATTGACATGAAGAATCATTTATACTTCTTTTCCATGAGTTTTATCTTTCATTTTCAAATTTTGGAGGAAAAGTCTTTAGTAGAGGTTATAAGTAAAAGAATATCTGCCCCAAGCAGCTTATTTTTGTATACTATTTATCATGGAGGACTATAAGAAGGCAAACTGTGTATAATGTTCAGTGAAACTAATGTGCTGCTTTTTAACGAGATGTTCTTTTGTAGAAACAAGATTGTCATTGTAGTATATAAAAATGAATTATTAATGGGAACTCAAAGAACCATATAGGTCTTTCTGATGCAAAACTAATAATGTCTAAGAAACTCCTTGAGTGTTAAACTGTATTCGGTCCTGCAACTTCAAAAAGCAGCATGCTTTTGGAAGACTCGAATTCCTAGGCTTTCTATAGTGTGTGAGAGATCATCTATGTCTGTAATATCTGCTACTAATCTACTCTTTGCGATTCTTTCGTCCTAACATGCTTTTTCAATGTAAGTGAAGGAGGAGATTGATCCATTCAAATCTTATCTGCATCGATATCCAACACCTTATTTGGCCTCGAAAAGCACCAGTCCTCTTTGGTATGCCATCAGACGAGCTTCTGCCCACGTAATCGTGCTTTCAAGCTACTCTTCCTTTGGTAGTTCTTCTTTTTCATTTCGTTCCCTACCTAATTTCGTTCACATATAGCAAATTGAGGTCCTTTAATGTCAATAATAGAAACTTTGGCAAATGAAAAGGCATAAAAGAAACAGAATAACGAGTTTCAACACCAAAAAGATTTTGCGAGAGAAGTTAACATCTGCTAATTTGAACTGGCTAAACCAAGATGGTGGAAAATTCAAGCTGGTTCCTCCAATAATTAATAATCCATGTTTAATGCTACATCTGACAAATGCTGCTGTATTGCTACCTTTCTCTGCATGTTGGGACTGATTGATTGTAATTTTGAACAGTGAAATACACACTTCAGTGGATGTGGCTGCGAGAAGAATTTAAAAGGGTAGACAGAGAAAAGACACCTTGGCTTATTGTTCTGATGCATGTTCCTTTGTATAATAGCAATGATGTACACTTCATGGAGGGTGAAGGCATGAGAGCAGTGTTTGAAAAGTGGTTTGTTCGTAACAGAGTTGATATTGTTTTTGCTGGGCATGTTCATGCTTATGAAAGATCGGTAGGGTTCTTGTCTGCCGAGTTCATCTATTTATACTTACGTTTACTTTCAGATGCTGCAGATATTTGCACTGTCACAGTGATTTATGATGTTTTTATTTTTTGAGGACTCCTTGTGTCTGTCAGAATCTGAGGTTGCACATGGAATTACAAACAAATTTACTTTAGATGAATTTTCTCCAGATCATGGTTGGATGGTCTGTCTGTAACCTTAGTAGTAATAGGAAATCACAGACTTTGGCAAAGTTACGTGTGTAAAGTAAAATGTAAAAAGCCTCATCGCTGCTCAAAAGCAAAATGACACAAGTATTTCTTGATGTGTTTATATTTATAATAAAAGCTGATTAATGTTTGTTTTATATGAGTTGTGAGATAGTAAAATTAATTTTTCTATACAATATTCTGTTATGCAATAACATTTCTTTTGGTTTCCACGATAAATTCGAATCTCTGTTCACATGCCCCCTGCTATATACTTTGATGAGTAGTTGGTACATATGTAGGATTTCTGGTGAATAATCAAATGTGATAAATCCCTCAAATAAGAACAGTTCCTTCTACTTTTTTTAGTCGAACTTTCTACTTCCATTTGATGGCAAGAAATACTAGGTTTGTTGTTCTACGGAGGCCACTCTATATAATCTTAGTTGAGTGTGCAAAAGTATCTCAAGTGTTGTCCTTGACAAAAGCGAAGACTTATTATTGTCCTTGAAAAAAAACAAAGACCTACTTTACTCGTGTTGATGTTTCTGTCATACCGGTTTTGTACTACATCTTGTGTTTGCCTGTTTTACTGACTTAAGTGGATTTGTTGATTTTCAGTATCGGATCTCAAATATACAATACAATGTCAGTAGTGGTTATCGTGACCCTGTACCTGATAAATCCGCACCTCTATATATTACTGTCGGAGATGGAGGTAATCAGGAAGGCCTTGCTGGAAGGTAAGTTGGACATCTTAAGTGCAATTCATTTTATAGATTGCCAAAGGTAGAAATTCTGATGATCATTTTCCCAGAGATATATTCATTATGTAATTACATTACTATTACAGGTTCAGTGATCCACAACCAGACTATTCTGCATTTCGTGAGGCCAGTTATGGCCATTCTACTTTGGAAATAAAAAACAGGACTCATGCATTTTACCATTGGAATCGAAATGATGATGGGAAAAAGGTGGCAACAGACTCTTTCATATTGCATAATCAGTATTGGTGAGTAAATTTTAGAATGTTTGATTAACTTAAATTTGGCACGTAATGAATGTGACCTTTAAGATAATAATTGGACAAGCCCTGGAGCTGCTCCACTGGAGCACAGATTGTTTGTAACAATTACATTTTGTGAATCTTTTGCTGAGTACCATCTCCAAAGTAAACTATTGTATAGAGGTAACTTTCATTTATGCTTGTGGACCTTATTCCCCAGTAACCAACAGCCAATGACCATTATCATCATGCATCTTGTCATAAGGGATCGCCGCTCTCGTTTCAATGTTTTTTTTTTGGCATATCTTTCCTCATAACTTATGATGTCTTACTACAGTTCATTGACATGTTGTCCTGCAGGGTAAGCAGTTCCCGGCGAAGAAAACTAAAGAAGCGCTGTTCCGGGAGCATTGCGAAGGAGATTGTCACTGTCTGATTCGAGGTTCAGTTGGGTCACGAAACATTTAAGATTAGAGTAGGCAGAGGGAAGTACTTGATACAGATGGTTGTTTATATGGGAGTTCAAGATACAAAGTAAAATTTTGTAGAAGATTTAGATGATCTTCATCTATAGTTTCATTAGCTCTAGCTAGCATATACGAACCAACATTAGATCCATGGATAACACATAGTCTGTATTCAATAATTTTTCTTCTCAATCATTGTAGTCCTCTTGTATCCTCATTGCACTGTGTAATAAACTTAGGAAGGAAATATATATACTACTACGTGAGAAAAGTTATTGCTCTCAAAGTTTTCTTTGGTTAATCGATTCATAAGAAGGACGAGCGGCACCAGACATGAGGTGACGTTTTGCTTATGGAACCTTTCTTCTTCTTCGTGCACAGCATGAAACGTAACATGTGTACCGCAGGTTGTCCAAAACTTATAGATTTGTAAAGCTCCACCTCAAGTATCTTTCTCATTGTGGAGTTACCATGTGACTAAACTAACAATTGTCGAGAAATTTCCTCTAGAAAGGCCTTCATTTCATATGGCACTCGAATGACAGCAAAGCTTATATTGAAAATTGATGAGGTATGTTTTTTTGAAACCCGTTAGACCAAATCTAAAGTTGCCTTGGCAGAGCCCAAAACTCATTTAGTTCAGTGTCAAAGCAGCACAACCATTTTCCACAGAAATCTCGCTTGCATAGACCTCCACATAATCTGTCATATCATTTAGTTTGGCAAAGTGATATTGGCTGTTCAAGTAACTCAAGCGTTCTCAACATACATCCCATTCAAATGGAAATTCACTTTAATTACAATTTGCTTAATAATCTTTGCATTTCAGTCTTTGCATTTTTCCACTGATTTTTTCTGAAACTCGAACCAAACGCACTCTAAATATGGCTTTGTCTTTAGCCAACTAATAATATGACACGGCTCAAATGAAAATCAAGACAACCTGTGTTTCTTTTGGAGAAGACATTCCTTAATTTTGGTGCGGGGATGCCATTTGGTCCTAATCTCCAAGAAAATGCTTGCCATGTTGACCGGGCAGCGAAAGACAGCGGCTTTTTCAGATCCCCGATCCCAATTGGCCACGTGAACAGATGAGAACCCAAAAAAAGGAAAAGAAAAAATAAGGAAAGGAAAATCATCTCCCTGTCCGAATCAAACGTGATTGGCTGAACCATACTCTCCGGCTTCGACCCCGCTTTCAAGAACCATGCTTTCTCGCCTGTAGATTCGAAAGGAAGCACTTTCGTTCTCAGTGGCCTCTCCGTCTTGGTTTCGAGCCATTGGAACAAGCTTCAGCAAGACCGTAGGAGAAAGGTCCGAAGCTCCGGGAGCCGGAGACTTGCCTTTTCTCTTGCTCCAAGGGCTGTTCTGTTTCGGATTTTAGCCATCTTCTTGCTGATTCTTGAGGTGACCCAAGTGTTTTTAAGTGTTGGGTATCACTGATTTAAGTTGATGTACGGAATGTAGATCTTTTCGGTTGCTGAACTGCAGAGTTTGGTGCTTGTCTATGGTTTTGTGGGTCTGTTTGTTTTGATTTGAGATTTGCTTCTGGGAGTTTTGGGCTTGCTGTTCTTGGTGATTCTAGTTGGTTTAAGAGGTCAGTTAAAGCTCAAACTTCCTAGTCCCTTAATTGAGAGCTGCAACTCCGAAGTGAAGTGGGTTTGCATGAATTTTTGCTTGAGATGTGAGTGAATGGAAACTCAAGAACGCGGAGGCAATTATATGTTGGTTTCGATTGGCAGTTCACGAATTGTATGAGCACAATTGGCTTGGGATGGTGTCCTCAGGAAGGCAGAAAATTTGACCTTTTTTCTGTGCCGGCACAATAGGCTACAGGTTGATTTGTATGTTTATCTGGTTGAGTTATTTGGGCTATTGATTCAGGGGTACTTAGGTGTTGATTTAAGATTCTTGCGCTAAAAAAGACGGCCAGGACTTTATTGTCGGTTCAAAGTAGTTCATAAAAATAGGGTCACATTAGATGGTGTTTGGTTGGTTGCAATTGCTCGTTCACTTAGCCCTTACAGGAGGCTGGATATTGAAGCCATTGAACCTTTGGCCGAATTTTCACTATGGCATCCATTAGAAGGACCTTGTCTCCAGTTCCTCGACCTGGAATTTCGCTAAATGGTGAAGCCTGTTCAGTTTCATCTCCTTTGTCCAAGTCATCTTCTTGTGCCCTGACCCCGAATCAAACACCATCAGGTGGAATACTGTCAATTTTGGTGGGTTCATTGGATTCTCTGGCTTTTGCACTTAGAGTTTTCTCTCAACGACCCTCTAGGCCTTACGACAGACAAAAACCGAGAGGGCCAACTTGGAGAAGGGCATTATTTCATTTCTTCATTTGTTTCATCATCGGGATGTTCATTGGAGTTACCCAGTATGCCTCAATGAATGCATCGATGAACTTCATTTCGAAGCACCATGCCTTATCCTTTGAGCTGAGCACAAGTTTCGGGAATAACCAGTTACACGATGATGCAGCTAGAAATGCGACACCATTTTACAGTATGAGCAACGAGAATGACTCTACCTTGCAGCTACAATCACATCAGCAGCTGTTGTATTTGATTGCCCAAAATAGCAGTAATAATGAATCGGCTACTAAATATGCACATGCGGAAATTCAGAAGCTTCTGATTGTGGTGACCCCGACACAGAGACACCTGCTTCAAGCCTATTATCTTAATCGTCTGGCGCAGACTCTGAAGCTTGTACCACCTCCTTTGTTGTGGATAGCTGTGGAGATGACCGTGCAGTCTCCAGAAACAGCTGACATCTTGAGGAAGACTGGTATCATGTATCGGCATCTCGTGTGCGATAAAAATCTGACCGAGGTCACAGATGTAAGAATTCACCAAAGGAATGTGGCGTTATCTCACATTGAAACACACCATCTTGATGGAATAGTTTTCTTCGCAGATGAGGATAATATTTATGCGGCCGATCTATTTGATCAAATGAGGCAAATTAGGTACTTTTCATTATTCTCATCTACGACAAATTTTGCATTTTTCTTTTCTGGCAGCAATACTTTGGTAATTCATGGTTCTATCAGGGAGATCCTCCTGAATTTGTAGTGATATGGGTATGTCTAAATCTAGAATTGGACTACTGAAGTGCCTGGAAAGAGAAGCAAGAGTGAACTTTAATGGTTGTTTGACCATCAAGATCTGCACCTCTTTTTGGACTGTTTATGTACCTCATCCACATTTAGATCCACATAGTTGTCCATAATAAAGGGCTTTCCATATATTGACTAGCATGGCAATTGGAATTGATGGATGAACTGTCTCTCTCCATCTTTTTATCAAGATGCTCCCTTTTGCAATGTCCTACTTTTATCTAAAACTCTGCTAAACTTTCTTTTCTAAGGTTGTCACTGCAATCTCCTTCTCCGTGCTCTGTTCTAGTTCAACCTTTTCCTTTCTTAATGTAGGCACTTTGGAACTTGGCTGGTGGCCAAAGTAACAGATAGCAGAAGCAGAGCTGTATTGGAGGGTCCCATTTGTAATGGCACTACTGTACTTGGGTGGCATACAAATGAATCAAGAAGGGGATTCAAAAGATTTTATGCCGAATTATCAGGATTTGCCTTCAATAGCACAATACTTTGGGATCACAAGAGATGGCACAGACCCACCCTTGGACCCATCAGGCAGTTTGACACGCCAAAAGATAAATCCCCGGTAATTGTCCTTTCCCTTCTGTTGCTCTGATCAAGTCATGTAGCACCATATTGCTATTCTTATGAACATGTCAGATACCATCTGCAGCTGAATCTCACAATCCAATGAGACAAAACTAGCCCCTATCCGTGTACATGACATATGGACTTGGACTATATTCAAGTACAAATTTCATGAAATGGAAGTGTTGTTTTCTTGACCCCTAGAGTTCAAACTTCAAGACTGAAATTCCCTGAATGCATTTTCTTGACTCATCTGTGATAACCGAGGTTTTAAAATATGATCTACATGTCCAGGTGAGCACATTAGTTGAACAAATTGTGGGGGATGAGAGCGAGATGGAAGGCTTACTCCACAACTGCTCAAGGGTGATGGTTTGGCATCTTCATGTGGATCCATCTAGTTACTTTTATCCACAGAGTTGGTTGACAAAGAGTTATCTCAATGCCACTGCCTCACTGACATAGCAGTTTGTGGTGGGAAAGTTGTTCAATTGATACTTCAAGGTAATGCAATTTCTACTATCTCTATTCTCCATGTACCTTTTCACGATATGTCTGGATGTATTCAATTGTGGATTGTTGTTTTGGAGATGAAAGACATCACTGGAATTGGTCCAATAAAGTAATTGGATGTTTTTCTTGACAATTAAACATAAATAAACTTCAAGTTGTCATAGCAGACAAAGTTAGATCAATGCATCCCACCATTTTAAAGGACAGAAATCTGCTGGGCATGGTAGTCATTCTTATGAGCTCTTCATTTGAACTGGTAAAGAAGATTAGCTACATTTGTTCCTTGTGATCTATCTTGATGATTAAGAAGAGACGAATGTTGGCTTTTAGGCTAGTGCTGTACAAATAAGAGGCACCTATCCTACATTTCACAGTTTTCTTTGCAACGTGATGATCAACAGAAAGGCCATTATTTTTGGCATGTTTTAAAAAGCCAGTTGTACCTTGCTAATGAGAAGGCGGTTCCAAATGAAAAAGATCTTATGTCAACACTATATTGTGCTGATATCAGCTTCCATTATAGAAGCTTCCATTCTGCTTTCATTGTAGCGGTAAGAAATTATCTCATGAGTACTTGCAATTTTGCTGCAGCTGATGCATGTTTCAGAGGGATCTGATTCGACCAGGTCAGCATTTCAAAACAAGGACCATCTGCAGATGATTTCTGTGTACCATTTGAATTTTTCCATGTAGCAATTCGTCTCCAACGGTTTTATAATTGTACAGTCATACGAGTCTTTATTTCTGGATCCTCTTGGATTCTTTAAGCAAGGATAAATCTTAATTGAGCTAGATTCAGCTCTGCTTGCTTCAAACCCGCCTTCAAGTTCAGTCACTCCAGATTCCAGTTCCTTGTTTCTCTTCCATGCTCGAATTATTTTCATGTAAGAATTCACATTCTTTTCTCGGTTCCGCTGGTAGCTTAGAAGAACTTTTGCAGTCTACCTGGTGCTTTCATTTCATTGATGGTGTTCACCGACGAATCTTCACAGTCTAACGGATTAAATAGATACATCTATACTTTTTATTGAGTGCTCTCTTGTTCTTGAAGAGCACGAGCAACATGTTCTTCTATGCGAACACGAATCAAGAATGCTCTTAACACGAAGGTCAGAGAAACATTTGTCTAATGAAACTAAGGAGGAACAGGCACTTCTAGTTTAGTTTGTGAAGACAAAATAGAATCGAAACTGGCAATGATCACTCCTAATTTTGTCGAGATGTTGCAGTTGCAACCAGGACATACAATTTGGAAGACAAAGGTTGACAGATTGATACCCTTTCGAAGGGTTTGCATGATCACTGATAATTTATTAGGAGTAGAATGGAAGTCACATTCCATGGTTTTTCACGTACAAATCCTTTAAAAGTCTATAGTCAATTCGGAAGAAAAATGTGATAGAGTCCATTGGTGGGAGGTACAGTTTCCTTATTTTAAATAATAATTAATATTTGCGAAAGTAAAACCGCACAACGTCGATATGTCCGAGTGGTTAAGGAGACAGACTCGAAATCTGTTGGGCTTTGCCTGCGCAGGTTCGAATCCTGCTGTCGACGAACATCTCCTTTTTCTTTACTTGCTTTTTGCTTCTGTGTCTATTCCATTTGTATAAAATTATTGAGGCAGTTTTTTTCCTTTCCTAGTACCCTTCGCTAATTACTGTCTCGATTCATTATGTACATTTTGTGGGCATGTTAAATGTTGAGTAACTCCAATTTGAACGACATTAGATTCTGGGATTGTTGAGCAATGGACATAACAGGAGTGGACTCTAGTTTTAAGCAAGGCTTGGTCTAATTTTTGGAATAGTATATGACATATTGATGAACATTCAAGATCCTGAGATTTGGTGCATCTATAGAGCTGATGCCGTGCATGTGATCTTGGCGCAAATAGAACCATAGACTGTGGCCGGTCCCGCAATATCATCTGAGAGGCGTGGCCCAGGCGTTCAACGCGGTTGCTCAAAACAAGTTAGTTCTACTACACTTGGCTCCCCAGTATCATGTCTAGCATTGCATCATCTCTGTATCAAATGGGGCTGCCTGCTTGGTTGGTGAGCCTTGTTGATGACACGGCAAGAAGAAAAGGTAGAGAGAGTTGGGTGTCTCATAATAATACCAATAGGGGTAATTTTGACGACTTTTATTGGGTTGCTGCTGCTTTGAGTCTTGCGTAAATTGTCTGTTACATTGGCTGTTGTAGAGCTTATGGTCCTTGTATGGGGGAGGAGGAAGCGTTATTCACTGCACAGAGTCTCCATTCATGTCTTGTTAGTTATCCCAAACAAGTGGTTGTATCTGAGACATGAATCCAGACATGTGACTCCAATCATGTGAAAATGTTGATATATTGCTGATAAGAAGTTGATATACACGACATATTGACTAATGGTCAAAGGAAGAAAGAAAAATCACTTCCTTTGCTAAATTTAGGAACTTGCACCAGTCTCTTCTTCAAGTACTCTACTTGAAGCACCATCACCACCTTCATTTTTGCAGGGTCCATAGGCCTTGCTACAAGCAAGAAAGTACACAAAATTGAGGGTGCTAAAACAAGTGATGACCCCAAAGTAGTAGTCATAGTGCCCCTTGTTGATATTACTCCCAACCCAACTCTCCATCCCTTCTCTCTCAGTAGCCAACTGCACAATGCTGATTATGAGGCTCGCGACCAAGTTCGCCACGGCCATACCGACCCCGAACAGAGTGGCGGCGACACTAGACATGGTCTTGGGCAACTCCGAGTAATAGAACTGGTTTTGCCCGATTGCATTAAAGCCCTCGGCGAATCCGATCAGAACATAGTACAGAAGCAGCCACATCGCTGACATTTTAACCACCCCTGTTCCGTCCAAAAGTCCTTCCTCTGTGGCAACTTTTCGCCTAACTGATTCCACTGTGGCTAAGGCTGACGTGGCGCAGATGGATAGAGCGAGCCCAGACCCCATCCTCTGTTTCAAGCTCAGATAGACTGGCTTTCCAATAATTGCAGAGGCAAGACGGAGGAATACACAGTTGTAGAAAGCGACGAAGGCTAGCAAAGAGACAACCATGAAAATGGTGAAGGAGCCAGCAGGGATTTCGAAATTTGGGGTGATATGTCTCTCCATGGAGGCGACGAGGAGTACTATGAAGGAGTTCTGGTTGCAGGCCACCGCCATCATGATCCCAGTCGACCATAACGGGATTATGTTGATTAGCGATTTCAGCTCTTCGACTTGGTCGACTGTGCAGAGACTCCATGGATCCAGGGCCTTCCCATCTGTGAGGTGTAGTTGGTCAGTCTCTCTGATAATGCACGCTTTGTTCAGAAACCTGAAGAATTGAGTAACGAAAATTCAACGATACAATCATGAAATGTGATAGCCAGGAAATCACATTACAAGTATGCCCAATAGTACCGCAATTTTTCGCTCGGCACTTGAAGCATCGATCCTTTTCCAATATGATACGATTCGTCCGGGCGCAAGGATGACAGCTTGATGCTTCTGTTTTTAAAGGCAGAAACAACAACTTGGAAGAACCTCGTGAGCAGGCTTGATTCTACCTTCAGTTTGAAGTAAAAAGGCGATGCCAAGAAGAATGAGAAGGTTGATATGAACATGAGCACGACGGGAACTCCGAAGCCGATTTTCCAGCCCGCAATATCTTGAATATACACTATGCAGGTCATTGCGACCATCACTGCGGTCATGACCGAAGCATAGTACCAACTGAAGAACTTCTGTAACAAGTTGCCTGAAGTTTTGGAGCTCCCTCCTGCTTCTAGTTGGTCAGCGCCAAATGCTAAGGCAGATGATCTTATGCCTCCGGCTCCTATGGACATGAGGCCAAAGGAAGAATATAGGAGCAACAATTGTGCGGTGGTTGCTGATCCGCAAGTGTCCTTGTTGAACTCGTCACAAGAAGGAGGCCTTGCTTGTGGAAGCACCGTTGTTAACCATAGAAGAATCATTCCCTGTCATATGAAACATCGGTTATTCTTATCCAAACACTTGAATGTATCAAACTTTGCATGATTTCAAACCTGCTATACATAAGGCACATCAACATTTAATATTGTTCTTTTTTATTCAAGATAAGATCAAGAACACAAAATCCACAAGAACTGGCCCTGCAGTGAAAAAGCAAAAAATCCACCACGTTTAACACACCCTCCGGTGTCTTACAGGAACCATAAAAGAAAGAAGACCGAATCAGAATACTATAGGAAAGTACAGAAAAATGTGAACAATACACAGGTTGGTGCTGTAGGTGTTAAAATGTTTTAATTCGCGCTCACATCCTTGACTCTTGCTTAGGCGACCTTAGAGCCGGCTTTAGACTCCGTAGCGGGACAACCGAAGGCTTTTGGGACACCCGACTAATTTGCATTTGGATTGAGAGCCACTCTGGTCCTCCCATCCCAAGATGAGAAATGCTTGACCTAAGAGAGCCTATAGGCCCATGATCACCTCTAATTTGACTGAAGGTGTTGAGCTAGGAAGATGACAAGTCAACTGAGACTTTATTCACTAAATGCACAAAAACTTTTTTTCCACCTTTTCTGTTTGGATTAAAGCATAAATTTCATCTGCTAAAATCAGCCCAACCACGGGTGAAGGGATCTCCAAACTTTGCTCGAGGCCAAAAGCTAAGAAGCTGGCTATGTAGTTAATTAAACCTGCTTAACGTGGATTCCAACAACAGACGAATCAAACAAATGCCCTGAGAAGGCACAGCATCATATGCACCCTTGATTAGGACGCGTGCTGTTTCATTGTTTCACAGGTCACTTTCCATTCACCAAAAAATAGACGTGCACCATATCGTTATCATCCACAATGACAGTGAGTGATTGGCCAAGGGAAAGAAATCCAGAAGCAGCGGTGATGGCATTTGCCAGAAAAAAGAACAAAAAAAAAATAAAAAAGGTAAGATCCAAGCAATAATTTCAGGAAATGAATGAGATAATCTATAGGACCGTGAAATTCACTTGTTGATTATGTTAGGTGAAGGGCTTTCGTAGTACGAACTTATTGATTTACAAGATTATATTCATTAAAATGACATTGTCGACTTTTATCTTGTCGACTCTTTCATGAATCAATTCCTGTGTCCTGAAGCATTAATCTTGTTTATACCCCTCTTTCTAATGGTGATTAGAGGGTTAGATTACAACACGAAAACAAGATTCACCATTTAACGGGTGATTGAGTGACTATTGATAAATCGAAAACACGAAGGATTACTAATGGTTGCAACTCCTTTTTTTCTGGAAAAGAATGACACAACTACACTATAATCACAACTGACACGACATGATGAATCTTACCAGTAGACTGACGATGGAACCAAACCCGATCATCGGGTAGCGGCCGAAGTAGGAGTCGGCGAGGACAGCGCCGACGATCGGGAGGAAATTGGTGGCGGCAGACCAGAGGAAGAGGACGTTGGCAGCGACGACGTTCTCCAAGCGGTACTCTTGGGTCAAGTACACCACCATGTTGGGCAGCAATCCGTAGCTCGCCACATTCTCAAACGCCTCATTTGCTGCACATATGAACACACCCCCAGTACTGGAATGAACAAACTACACACAGACATGAGTTTACAATGAACTAACATGTATATGATGTGTGTGTATACAATACCAATTATGAAAGGGATGGTTCTGAGGCCACCCTTTGGGGTTGGGGTCTCCAGGAGCGGCTCTCTGATCGTCTTCTTGGCCGGTTGATCACTAGAACGATGACCCATTTGACTCATCTTTGCTCTTCACAGAGAGAGAGAGAGAGAGAGAGAGAGAGAGAGAGAGAGAGAGAGAGAGAGCACTTCCTAGTCACGGTAATGTTAGCTGAGAAAGATTCAATGAGTTGGGTGAGAAGGAGAACATATAGCAGTGAAGGCTCGAATCGAAAGGGACTCGAGAAACTAAAAGAAAAAAACAATATCGAGAGGAAGTTGCGTGAACGTCGACACGTACGAGGGAGTGGCTTGACTGGTCATGCCGCTGCTCAACAGGTTGCTCCGAGATCTCCGAGGTGGTTGAATTCTGTACAAACACTGCTGCACCCACAAACAAGGCCACACCTCCTCATTACTTCTTCCACCTCGAAACCAAACCAACTTTTAAGGAATGAGGGTTTCAGAACCAGAATCTTCACGTCTGAAGCCTTTTGTCCCAGTTGAATATTGCAAACATGAAGCTTTCACCGTCAGAATTTTCAATCCTTGACCAGACAGATCCCAATATCAAACTAAAACGAGGGAGAATAAAGGGGCTTTTAAGTTCGTTCGACACGTCAGCCATTACGTTTTCTCTTCCTTTGTTGTCTTCCTTTTCGTCATTTGAGGTCAGACAGTCCATCATTATCAACGGTTCCGTAGTGTTTGCTTAGTCTTCTGCAATGCTGCTACAGGATTGGGTTTGAGACTTCGTTGTTAAGTTTTTCAGATGGGTTGTTTAGACCTGGTCCAATTAACATTTTGTTATTCAAGAAATGGAAGGGAGATCTTCTAACATATGGTGATGGCGAGAGAAATTTCAGAATCTGCTAATTAGGTATCGTGCATGATTATATAGTATTGTACACTATTGTACCTGTCAATCCCTTGTTGAACGGTTGTTGCTTAACTAGTGTTGCTCACCGAAATGAGATTTCTTCACTAACAATTTGTGGAATAGCATCTTACACGTAAAGATGGTTCTCTGATTGAACCGGGAGAGACCGATGCGCCCCCCTACTGATGGCTATTATCATAGCGACTTCACATTAAGGCCAGGACCAGGACCAGGAAGAGAAAGCCTAATGGTGGCCCGATTTCAAGCCTCAAGACAAATGGGTTTGGGTCTCTATCTGGAGCCACAGAGTCATCTCCGGAAAGCCTACTAAAAGTCCATATCCCAAAAGCTACAAGGAATGGAAAACTCATTGTTCTTCCCTGCCCCATTTGAAAGCTAATTTCACATTGCACTAATCATTCAGTTCATTTCTCATTGCTAAAGTCATTTTAAGACTCGGTGGGGTTCTTAGGATGAAATTCCGCTAACGCTCGAATCCCAAGGAAGAAAATGGAACTCCTACTCATTTTATTGGTTCAAGTTGTGCCGTTCCATTGTAATCGAACTGTAGTGGGCAGCAGCGGCGGCTAAAGTGATGCTCATTTTAAAAATGTGTATCTCTATGCGCCACTTTATACTCTGACGAGGTGCACCAGATGAATCTTTTCCTATATGAAGTGGGAGTCTTGACCTTCCCCAACAAAAGCAAGAATCTGCAGCACTTAGCAATCCGGCAGTAATGGCCGGCCTTCATTTGTACAGCCTTTTGTAAGGTAGGGTTTAGGAGAATGAGTACATATCCACTTTCCTAATAATCCATGTATAATCATATGATTCTCTCCTGTAATTATTTGGGTGGTAAAAGGTGGGATCCTCCAATGAGTCCCTTGTGCAGAATTTAATTTTGATTTTGGAACCATTATTAGAGTTAAACTGCAATCATTAAGGAGTCAGCACTTAAGAGCTAGCCCTACCCCCTCCACTTATGGTGCCTCTACACTGAAGTCATAACCTAATCTTCAATTTTTTCTTTGTTTTTTTGTGGGATTAGAAACCTTTTAAAAATGTCTTGCTCGAGTGCAAGTGGTCAGCCCCATAGCCACGATGAGATTCCAATTCTAGACTATCATCAAGGGTCCAATATCATCGGGAGCAATGTTCCTTTTGTCTCCTTATGATATTTAATGTTGGAATTTTGCATGTACAATGTAGTCCCTGAAAATTCTTCCACTATGTGCAAGTGTATAGTCTCTATGCATAAATGCCATGTTCGTTCTATTGCCGTGAATGATCGAAAGATCCAAATGAAGGGAACATACATATTTATTGTATCTGGCAAGTCAATAAGGGCCTGACCAATTTTGCCTCAAATATGACATAGCTAAAGTGTGTGTGATTGGAATGGTTATTTCGTGCGTGAAGACAATTTTATGGATTTTCAGGAACTATTGTAATTGAGGGCCTGTTTGTTTGTGTATTCTTAAAAAGTCGCTCTCTAGCGCAAAATTTAACATGTCATCCAAATTTCAAAAAATTGTGTGAAAAATTATATGTAAATTTTGATAGTTTTAGGTGTTTTGGGTAAAGAAAAAAATCAAAACTGCGTATGCTACCAAATTTGGATTAAGCAACGGATAAAAAATAAAAGCCTATTCATACATGCCTAAATCATTTTCATTGATGGTCACAGCCCGTCCCTTCATCAGTGGTAGTTTCCTTTCTTATCATGCACTGAGGAGTATCCCTATTATTTAGATCTGATCATGTTCGAGCCCCAGAATTTGATATATAAATATTTTGTTATGAACAGGTGTAGACAATAAATTGGGCGCGACCTAAAGAGGTCAGCCAAGCCCAAGTCTGTCCATTGGTAAACTCCACATTGTTGTAGCATAGTAATAGCTTGAGATTGTTGTGGCACACGCACTCCAAGTCCTATGTCGGATGGTGAAGGTCTTGCGAAATAATCATTAGTAATGCCCATCCTTTAATGATCGTGGCCTTAAGAGGTAATAGTTAGATATTTCTTTTGGAGTTCGCCCCATCCAAAACGGGCTTGAAGGTTACAAATGATACAAAAGTAAGGCCACTCGCGTTAGATATACGATTCATGGATGGACCCTAGCCGACTCAATGAGGGTGCGAGGCGTTCATTGGGACGACAGGGCACAAAAAAGGTGCAGCTTCTAAATTAGTAGAGTGAGAATAAACGACTTGTATCTCCCTTCGGGGGAGTACAACTGACCAACAATGAGCTGAAGCAAACACTGTTTTGCAAATCTGACCAAAAAAAAAACACTATTTTACAGAAGGTTTTGCTGCACTCATGCCGATTTCCTCGACACCACTCAGCGACAGACAAATTGAGCAGCAAAATTTTCGAATAAAGAGCCCATGTTTGAAACTTACGCAGTCAAATGAAAAACTAATCTGGTTTGAAAGTTGCGGGTTGAATTCAAAACCATCAACTTCAACAGAAGTAATGCACTGTTTTGACAGTGTGTAATCATTGAGAGTATCTATCAAGTTTTGCGTACGGGCCCTCGCTTTGCTCACTTTAAATCATTTCAGTCTTCGTAGTGACAAAGGCAAGAAGAACCCCATGGCTATCATGAATCCCGCCGTTCAAGAAGGAATTCTTTAAACTCCTTTTATGTGCAAAGCACCAAAAACAGTGGAGTCCAAAAGCCAAAAAGAAGATGCAACTAGCAACGAGACAAAGTTGACCCCCCTTTAAAATGGGGTCTTCCCACTAGCTACATTTTCCTTTGCCAATGAGCTTTAGAAACGTTAAATTGCAGAAACCCCTTACAAATGAAGTGTTGGACTCTAATTGGATGCTATAAAGCATATTTTTTCTAGGTATTGAATGTATTGCACTTTTTTAGAGACTTGTAAACAATATGCCACATTATTTGTAATCGTTTGAAATAGTTACGATGTCAAAAGAATGTAACATGTGTGCTTGGTAATATGGAGTCTTTTAAATTTATAGTTCCGACAAAAGCCAAAAGTGATTATCAAGATAGGAAGGTTTGGATGAAGTGCCATCTTAACAGGTTTCTAAGATAGTGAAGGACCATAGAAATAAATCGAATGGGAGGTGGGGGAGGGGGGTACATTTCTGGATTGTATATGTGAAACTAGAATTAACTCAAAAAAGACACTTTTTGACATAATGACTCCAAGATTAAATATACTCAGATAAGAACTTTGCCAGGTCAAGGACTACCAAGAAAAAAGTTCTTACTTGTACGATATAGAACACTTAAGACTCAGTATAAGATAAATTAAAGCGGACCATTCTTCGAGTGAGTTAAACTAAAAGAGTGACAGCTTCCTTAAAAGTTGGGTGGTGCAATACCTAAAAGCCATTTTATGCTGTTGTAGTACGTAGTGGATGCGCTACAGGTAAGAGATTTTTGTTAGGGGTTTGATTAACGAAAGCTCTCATGATGCTTATTAGACATGCTTAATGAGTGAATACTCGATTTAAGGTATTGATATATATTATGATGATAGTCAATGTTTCCTTATTTAGTTGCTTAATAAGTGCTCTAGGACACTTTCTAACGAAATCCTTCTACTAAACAGTAAACACATTATCTAAGCTGCAATACCTCTTTATATGGTTAAAACTGCACCCTCAAAACTGTTCCAAATAGTTTTCTAGTATATCTATAATGATTCTTTCCTCGATAAAGAAAATAAAAGGCCCTACTTTGCCCACAACCCATTATAAGTACCCTTCAGTCATCGTATCATGATCAGTCTTAACTAGCTTGTTCTTGCAGGTTCCTCAAGTCTCGAACGTGCAAAAAGTAAGCTCTGTCTCGAGGTAGAGCTCAATCCTGAATGAAAGACAGTTTTATATGAGACTAAGAATTATTCTCTTTTTGTATACAGTGACTTCAAGCAGCGTCAAGCAGAAGAAACTGGAGCATATCGACGAAAATGGGCCTGCAAACTTGTCGTCATTGCAAGCGTCATGTGTGACCCCTGAGACTCCAATTGAGTCCATGGAGTTTCTGGCGAGATCATGGAGTGTTTCAGCCATGGAGCTCTCAAAAGCTCTTAACACTACTCATGTCTCAGTTTGCAACGACAATAATAACAGTGCAGAGAGATCATCTTTTTCTTCGGTTGGCACTGATGCGACCGATGCGAATTCCAGGTCTCCAGGAGATTACGTAAGATTCATATTCCAAACTCTTATTTTGTACACCGTCAACGAGAGGAGAAGTTTCATAAACCTATGGTTGTAGCTACTCCCATAGACACTTGGATGGAGTGTAAGGTCACTTTATCCTAGCTCCAACTTTGTAAAATGGTTAGTAAATTTTCTGTGTCAAAGCTTTTCTAATGTCTTTTCTCGGTTGTAAAATCTTTAGCTAAATTTCTTATCTCAGGTCGGTTGTATGAATATCTGACTGTCACAAATAATTTTGGAGCGGAAGCTAAATTAGTTTCCCCGTAGAGATGAAGAATCCCACTGCTGTAGAATCTTCTAAGGACCTGCCAATTCTAGCTTCCAAAATTTATGTTCAGATCAAGCGATATCGTTTATGTTAAGTTGGGTCTCAAAAGAAGATGAAATTGACACCATATTACTCTTGAACGAAGCAAAGCAGAAACATTTACCTAGTTAAAGAGTATCTTTGAACACTTGTCATCTATCCGTATTTTTTTTTAAGGTATCGTCATCATTGCCATCTGCTTTGGTTGTACATGATTTTGACAATTCTTTCTTTCACCCAGCAGCCACCTCAGCTACCACCAACGAATGAAACCGAATCCATCTCTCCAAGAGACAGTGGTGAAGTCAAGGTAACTCACAGCTTTCCAATTTTTCTTACCCCACGCACTTGCCCTTCCCTTGTCATCAAATGGACGAAAAGAAAAGAAGTTTTCAAGCACTTCAAATGAAAATGGCTGTTAATTTGTTTTCCAAGAATGTTCTGAATAAGTTCAGAAATTTCACTTTTAAAAAAAAAGTAAGCGAAACATACTTGACATTCTGAAAATCAAGTTTAACTCAGTAATGTTGTCTGTGAAGGAATTATTCCTACTCCATCAAGCACTCAACCCAGAATTCCTTTCCAATCAACAACTTCTCAGAAATGGAGTAAGCCATCACTCAAAGTCACTACTTTCCTGAAACTCCAGAAACAATACTTCATCATATTGACATTGCTACTTTGTTCTGCAGGTCTACAAGAACATAATGAGGGGGAAAACAATTGGGAGGTGGTTGAAGGACCAGAAAGAGAGGAAGAAGCAGGAAACCCGGGCCCATAATGCACAGCTACACGCAGCCGTGACTGTGGCAGGGGTTGCAGCTGCCGTGGCGGTGGTTGCAGCATCCAATGCAACCATGACAGAACAACCGACCAATCACCAGAAGAAGCATTCTAGGACATCTGCGGCTATAGCTTCTGCAGCAGCTCTGGTGGCATCCCACTGCATCGACCTTGCAGAGGAAATGGGAGCCGATCACCAACAGATTACAGCTGTGGTGAGCTCCGCAGTCAGTGCGAGGACTAATGGTGATATCATGGCCTTAACTGCCGGAGCAGCTACAGGTACGAGCAATGCTTAAAGCAAAATCCTCAGGAGAATTAGGAAACAAAAGCCCAGTATTTCTCAAAGGGAAAAAGAAGAGGCAGAGTTAGCTTTAGTTAGATAGAATTGAGCTTTTATCATTGGAAAATCATAGTGCAAACCCTCTGCACTTTGTTTAACAATCCTTGGTTCAGAGATCTACAATTTGGCCCCAAATGTCAATTGCGTTCATTGCTCAATTCTTGGTGTTCTTTGAATGGAAATTCAATTAATATATCTTACAGGATAAAGGCACATCATAAGCTGATCAGTTCAGGTATCCACAGAATATGTAGAAATATGGAGCTATAAACACTTACCAAAAATCCTTACCAAAAAAAAAAAAAAACACTTACCAAAAAATTAAAAAAAAAAAACACTTGTTGAAGAGTGGAAAGGGTACATTTCTGGAA
The DNA here is from genome assembly GCA_031216285.1 of Syzygium syzygioides. Taxonomy (NCBI): domain Eukaryota; kingdom Viridiplantae; phylum Streptophyta; class Magnoliopsida; order Myrtales; family Myrtaceae; genus Syzygium; species Syzygium syzygioides. The sequence goes on from CM062244.1 coordinate 3,551,273, forward strand.
CAGAGGGGGTGCCCAGCACCAATGGTGGTGACCTGGTGGTTTGGGCTTTTATTCCCAAACACTAGGTCACCACTTCGGATTGCTTGTGGTGGCAATGCGTTCCCTCACTTTGATCAATAGGATTTGGACCTCTTGACACTTTGGCGAGGGTAAGGTGATGGGGCTTGCCTACACAGACCAGTGGTTCACGACTGTTGCTAAGTGACAACCTCTCTACAGTTTTAAATCTCAACATATGTAGGGCGTAGTGAGTGTTAGTAGAACCCTCATGGTAACGCCCAATAGGAGTACCCACGATGCTTGCCCTGCCTCGCCTTTTTGATTTAGTTAAAAGAAAAAAGAAAAGGACAAAGGGGATACCTGTGTAATTTGACCTACCTTAGAGCTTACTATACTTTCTAATTTATCATCTCGAGGGGCACTGTCATTCTTGGTATTTTTCCTACAATAATCCAATCAAGTGTAACTTCTACAACTCAAACTGTGCAGCATTAAGAGGAGCTGCCACCCTGCGAGCAAGGCTTCAAAAGGGTTATGGAGGAGCAACGTTTGCCATGGCAGAGGACAAGGGAGAAGCTGACAAGGAAAACTACATGTCAATGTCAAATGCATTAGACTTTGTGTCAAAAGGAGGAGAACTTCTTAAACGCACAAGGAAAGGTATACAGACAGCATTAGAAAAAACAAGAGCATCCGCTCATGCTTTTATGCTTCTGAGTTCGTTGTCTGACAAAATTGCTCTTATACTTCTGAATTTGGTTTCTAACAAGATGCTGATGACAGGAGCCCTTCACTGGAAACAAGTGTCTTTCAATGTAAATTCGAACTTCCAGGTACAAACCTATACATTTATGTTAAGAAAATTGGGGGTACATCATATTATACTGATGCACTTAAACTTTTTTCTTTTATCCTCCTTAATTTGCTTTGAATGATACAGAGAGCTCCGTGTGTTCATGAAAGAGCTACTTATTATCGTGCTCCATTGGACCCATATATAATACATTTTTCTAATCTTCAATCCTAACAACTACTCAAAATTGGAGGCAGGTGGTAGCAAAGCTGAAAAGCAAGCATGTGGCAGGAACATTCACAAAAAAGAAAAAATGTAGGCAAATGCTTTTCAAGTTAAACTCTTTCGTCACCTTTTGGCTCTGTTTCATCTGAAGCAGTTTTCCAAATTACAGGTGTAGTCACCGGAGTGCTTAATGATATCCCAGCCTGGCCTGGAAGGGAAAGGGAAGACAGCGGCGAGAAGGCTTACTTTGGTATAGTAACGGCAGACAGGGTGGTTGAGTTTGAATGCAAAAGCAAGGGAGACAAGCAAATGTGGACTGAGGGAATCCAGCAAATGCTAAACTACTGTTCCAACATGATATGATCCAGAGGGAGAAGTGGTATGATTGGAATTTAGAAGTCTAGAAAAAGTTTATTCCGCATAAAAAATTCTGCATGGCGAGATTGATTGAAGGAGAAGACTAGCATTTAAAACGCCTGAAAGAGCCGTGGAGTAATCTCCAAGGTACCTCTGGAACAAATACTTGGTGAAAAGCAAGTTGAAAAAGCTAATCAAAGGTGAATCTGGATTACCTCAACATCTGCATCCCAGCGATGCTTCAGTCACTCTAATTCTTTGAGGAGGTCAACATTGTCAACGAAAACCTGAGTGAGAGAGATAGAGAGTCAAACGTTGTACTTGTATTTAAATGGAATTAGAAAATACAGAGTGCGTATGCTTTCAAAATCATTTGGTACCAGAATGAATTCCACATGCATATCAAATCTTCATAATAAAAGATTATAAAGGTCTTATTGTGACAATACCAACACGAGCTGCAATGTCCCACTCCGTCATAAAAACTATTCGGCTTATTTATAGGTTTGATTAAAAACGCAAGCGAAAGACAACAGTACAAAACAAAGATATCAGAGGAACATAACGGACAGCTTTTTATTTATCTTTTTCTTTAAGCGATAAACATAGTTACAACACAAAGGAAATGACAACTGGGAGGCGAGGATTAGTCTACTCCTTCTACTAGCTACAAAAAGTCACATCCACGCCTGACTTGAGGCTGCCACACCAAAAGTCCTAGGAGACTACTAGCCAGTGGTCATGATGCAGCTCAAACAAAAAGGGGCTACTGCACCAACACTTAGCCTGATCAACCACTGGCCACGAACCTCCTTATACTCTCGCATGGGAGGAAACGGGTCCATACAGGCGATCATCTAAATGGAAGTAGTCTGCTACAAAGCGATACAGCAAACAACCCAAAGGAGTAAAAGCAATCGACCCAAACAATAGTGGAGTGGTGCTCCTACACCACACTAGGAACAACGGAATTGGGACACTCGGCAAATGATCCCTCGATTTCTAAAACTAAATCATAAATGGAGATAGGTCCAGTCGATGGAAAGAAAGCCATGCTAATGGTTTGAAAAACATGGAAAGCAACAACAGTGAGATAAGATTAGCAAGTAAACCAAGCCATAACTATTCAATCCAAATAGTTATATCATAATTAAGGAGTCTACCACGAGATCATCAATTGCCATCATGATATGAATAATGATAATATGCATATGAGAATGCATATGATATGTCCATGAATTCCCCGCGAATGCCACTCCATTCGTAATTAATTTTAAGAATCGATCTTCTGCAAACCACATAGCAGCATGCATCTTGCTTTTACTCCGAGCTTATGCGACTTACTTACACATCTGCTATTGAGACCACGAAGCACGACTTCAAGGTATATGACCTTGAGCTTCCCAATTTCCCTCGCTGGCTCCCATGGGGCATCATCGGTTCGCCGTCCGATGGTCCTTAATGTAATCCTCTCAATGTAATGTATATGTATGAAATGACAAGAATGCAAAATACCACTTCAATGCTCAACAATAATTATATCGATATCGTCAATAAGATATGTTTGACAATAGTTGAAATTACCATCATACAGAGTGTCCATGGCTACACTATTAACCATACCATCTCGATCCCAATGCCACCGAAAATTTTAATATAAATCACATCATTGTGATAATCACAACCAAGTCACTATACATATAGATAGTTGTAGAAGCATGTAAACAGTGAAAGTTAACCATGCAAAGCAATTCACTTTCGTCTTTCATGCACATAATCATTACACAATCTTATCGTGCCAATTTAATTATAAAATGAGTATTTTCTCTTCCTCAAAATAAGCATCAGCCGCAACATCAACATGGTCGGCTACCAACAGAATTTTCGAATCGACGGAAAATCGCATCTTTCCTCCATCTCTAAAGCAAACAATCTCATTATCACAAACCACTTAATTTCGAAGTTTCCACCATCAATCACGAGTTCCGCATGACTACCGGTCGGCTTCATACACATCTCACAACCTGAGCTCCACCTCTAACCATGACTAGGGGTGTGTATGGTCCAAGTGGGCGGTTCCCACCTCGGAACCGTGGACCACCCACTACAGGACCGATTCCAAAAATTGGAACCGAGAACCGCCCGTTGGTTCCATGGACCCGCCCAAGAACCGGATCGGCGGTCCGGTTCTCGAGCGGGTCCATGGAACCGGTCTCAACAAGTTTTCCTAGACAAATAAAAAAAAAATTGTGGACCAACGTCTGATCAACAGAACAAAAGGAAAAGAACATAATTTTTCATATAATCCCTACACTATGATCGATTATATTAATCAAACCATCCATAAATCAAGTGGGTACCCATTAATTATTGGGAAAAATGACCAAGGTATCCCAACTATACAAGAGCTTCAGACATGATAACAAATTTTCTTCTTTTTTTAAATTTTTTTGTTAGATTTTTAATTAAAAATTTTAAAAAATAAAATATATTATTATTATATTACAGGTCCGGTCCATGTGGGCGGGTGAGCGGTTCCACACTGGGAATCGGGAACTGGCCCAAACAGTACCGGTTCCAAAAAATTGGAATCGAGAACCGAATCGGTTCCCTTGGAACCACTCTTCCGGTTCGGTTCTGGGCAGTTTCGGGCGGTCCGGGCAGATCCCAGTTCTTTTGCATACCCCTAACTATGACATAAAAGGTTGAAAAGAAGAGAAATGACGAGAATACTCGCCTTAAACACAAACGTAAACTCCGTCCTTCGTCTTCCTCGAGAAACACCAGAATCCAAGCTTCAACGAGCGAGATTTTCAAGAAGCAAAAGATGAGGAAATGAGAGAAAAAGGAGAGCACAGTGGAGCGAGGGGACTGTTCGGTCATGAAGAAGAAGACGTGAGGGAGCAAGAGAAAGAAGAAGAAAGATGAGAAGAAGAGAGCACAAAGTCAAATATCGTCATAAATTTTCAACCAATGCTACCCAAAACATTATCCAATGTAATATATCAATTGATATAAGACAAGAACAATGAAGGGGAAGGGATAGCTTCGGCCGAATGGAAGGAGAGGAGGGAGAGAGGGAGAGAGGCAAAAATGCTTTTGGCTTTGTCTCTTCAATTGAAATAAAGGGGAAGATCACAATTTAGAAGCTATATCAAAGACAAGAAGAAGATGGGTGGTAGCAGAATCAACGTGAAGTAGGGGGTCAAAGGTTTCCAAATGAAAATCAAATTTGACTTATAATTGACCTCTTTGCCAAAATACCCTTGAAGTTTCTGAAAACTACGATATTGCCACCAAGCCGATTTTTATAAGCTAATAGACACCATGAGCAAAAAATGTAAGGCGACATCAATACTAAGCCCTTTAGATCACATGCCACAACAACAGAAATTATAAATAGCTCGTGTATCTTGAAATCACAATCATCACAAAATCAATAATTCATAAAAGAAATGTAATTAAATCAGGAATTAATCACTCAGGGATTATTCTTCGATAGCTAAAGCGAAATAGCAAAACTAAATGTTATTCTCTGTGCATTAAAAATAGGCGATCCAGAATCAGGATGTCACACTTACTGTCAAACTTAGCTCTTTCCGTTTGATCAGCAACATCTACTAGGTAAAATTATAAAAAGAGTATTGATAAGGCCGAGGAAATCACAAGGAAAAGACATACCGATTTCCAACCATCAGGGTCCAAGCAAGCAGTTATCTTCGTATTTATACCTGGCAACGGCCCAGGTTCGCGGGCAATCATCCCATCAAACAATTTAATAGCCTCGGCCGTCTTATAAACATCATCAGTTCCAATTGCTATCTGATGAAAGACATAAAAGCTCAGTGTGTCACATGATTACCGAGAATGAGCACATGGACCCCAAGCGATTGTTTGCTCAAAAATAAGAGAGACTGGTGGAAGCATAAGGCTGGAGACCTCACCTGGGCATAGCCGTCTCCCTTATCATATACCGTGACCCCATAATTATAAGTTAATTTCAGGACTGGGTTCATGTCTTCAAGACCATAACCCAGTGTAACTTCTGCACACTAAAAGGTGAGAAAAATCCTGAAAGCATCAGAGAATGAGACATCGCCATTTTAAAGAGAGATTATCTGCAGACCACAACCAATAAACTGCTTTAAGAAGGAGCTAAGAAGCATCCCTGAATTAGAAAAAAGAAAAGAAGGCATCGGCTTGTGCTCAGAACAGGGTCACCATGTTCAATGCATCAGATATCAAATGGAGAGAGACAAAAAACGACACATGGTTTTGGTGCAAACTCTTCTTGAGAAGTTACTAATCATCACTCACAAAGAAAATGAGTGTGCCTACATACTTACACCACATGCCATGGGATAAAGGATAAAGAACAGTAAGAAAAAAGATTCGGGATCAAGAGAGATGCAGAATCCTCATCGCCACACAACCTTCCCGCACAAGGATACACCCCACCTACCATATGACATGCAGGTACACGTTCCCATCTTTTAAGACTTCATGGGACAGCCTAAGCCCAATGTTTTCAACAAAACAAATAAGCTAAGATTGGCTAAGATGAGAGACATTGAATCACCTTGTATTCAGGGTTGTCCTGTTTGCTTAGAAGGTCCATTCCAAAAGCCTGGCAGTTAAAAAAGGACAGCAATAATTATCTCAGGCACGTATACACGACAAGAGCTCACATGGACTGGTTGGAACAAAGGAAGCACTTCATAATTAGTCAATCACCTTCTTGTAAAAGTTTATTGATCGATCGAGATTGCCCACACAAAGCATTACATGATGTAGGGGCTCAGGAGCAGTTGCTTCTTCTGACAGCTCGAATTTGTATCCATCTGGATCTTCCACATAGGCAATTACTTTACTGCTTCCATTAAACAGAACAGGTTCCTTTATCACTTTACCTCCCTTTGCCTTTACAAGATTCACTGCTTTTGCTACCTGCAAGGAAATCTTGGTACATAAGTCATAATATCGTACAGTGGATAAGAATACTTCATCTGGCAAAAAAAAATTTAAGAGACAAAAGAAGTAACTTTTAGAGGTTTCATAGCAAACTGTCAGACGAATAAAAGGATACTGTCAATCTCATAGACACAAGAAAGAAAGAAACTTTAGACGAAGAAGGATTACTTACATTGTCCACTTTGATGCCAAAGTGGCGGAGGCCATTTCCTACGTTGTACTTGTCCACGCCATAATCTGTTAGGCATCAGCAAATTATGCCCAAGAATAGAAGCAATATCTGAACAAAGATTTCAAATTCACAATAGGAAAAAAAAAAAAAAAGAAACAACTTACTATAAGTTAGTTCAACAGTAAAATGGGAATCTTCAGGTCCATATCCAAGAAAAGCATTCGAGTATCTCTCCTCTGGTATGTCCCGTTTTCTCAATAGTTTCATTCCGAAGCATTCAGTGTAAAATCTGCAATATCTTGTTGATTAGCTATTTGCATGAAAGGCAGATCACTGGATGAGGAATTGAGCAATATGAGCAATTCCAGGTCAACAGTTAATGGACATACTTTATAGTCTTGTCCAAATCACCAACACGATAAACAACATGGAGCATTCTTCGCTTGTCCTTCTTAGCCCACTGCAATGCACTGTCCTCAGTGAGATTGCTGCTCATTGCTGCTACATTTCCAACGTTATTTCTTTGAACCATGATTTCTGCAGGCCTAAGCAATTCAGATGCTTTTATACCCAAGACTTGTGACTGAGGAATAGCTGGAGAGAGTCCCCAAAAGTTCTTTAGATTGTAGGACATTGATAATCACAGAATGAAGCAAAGTTAACAAAGCCAACTCAATACAGAATAGTCTCACATAATGTTATCACTACATAGTCCACTCTCATGAATTATTCATGAAAAAAGAGCTCTTTGACCACTATATGCTTCGGGTACATTACATTTTCAAGCATCAATCTTTATATACTGCCCAAGTATCACCGCAGAAGAAAGAGAAATAAAAACCATTAATCCAGTAGTGATCAGAATATTTCCAATAAAACCACTATGCAGAACCAGTCAGAGCTTGTTAAAGACAAAAAAGTGAGCAATGCTATGAAGTTGAACTCTTCATCATCAGCCAGAACAAATACGAAGCCCAAAGATCCAAACTTTCCACATTATTTCCTCTTCTATGAGAAATTTACCTGTGCCCAGTTGGAAAAGAGCAAGCCTCCGAGAGAAATTCGAGCAAGGACTCTCATTGCTTTGGTCGTCGTGACAAGAGACCTTGAACGAGCATTGTGAAGAAAAATAATGCTTTTTTGGGAGAGAAAATGGCGATGGAACTGACACCGTTATCGTCGTGAACATGGTGTGGCAATCTGCACTTGCTTGGTCACCAACGAACGAGAGCAAGAAATCACGAGAAATTGGAAGATGGAGATTGGGTGCATATAAATGGGCTTCAGCTTCAGGCCCATTTGATCACCTAATCTGTTCTTATCGTGCGTGAGAAAAATAACACAAATGGCCGAAAATTACCAAAATAGACCTAAACATTTTGCAATTGTGTCAAATTTGTTCTACACCTTTTTTTTTTGTGCCAATTCAAGACGCCGGCAGGCCAAAATTGGTTGGATAGAATGAATTGGCACAAATGCAAAATGTTTAGGACTAAATTGCAGCAAAAAAAAAGTTTAGGATTGAATTGACACAATTGCAATAGGTCCCCAAATGATCCTGAAATTTGACCTAACATGTAATGTCATCCATAAACTTTTAATTTGTTCATGTGGTTCCCGAACTTTAACTTAATGTGTAATGTCAGCCTAAACTTCTAATTTGTTCAAAATAGTCATTGAATTTTTTATACATGTTCAATTTAGTTCCTAAACTATATAAAAATGTTCAGTATTGTCCTTCCATTAATTTAAGTTTAAGGATAATATTAAATATTTTCATATAGTTCAGATACTAGATTGAACATGTACCAAAAGTTCATGAACTACTTTGAACAAATTAGAAATTCAGGGATGGAATTGCACATTGGATCAAAGTACGAGGACTATTTGTGTAGTTATTTCTACTGTGTGGTTGATGGTGATGAGTAGTCTTGCTTTTTTATTACATCAATTCATTTGACACTCGAAATCAAATCTTTCCTACGATAGAATAACAAAAACCCTTTCTTTTCCTTCTCTCATTTATTGATATCTACGTTCATCATCATCTCAAAATCTTAATTCGTCTTTTGAGCAGGGTCGACGATGATATGAAGTAATTATATAATCTTTATGTAGAATAGCAATAAAATAGTGATTATTGGAATCCAATTTTGTGTTGATAATTCACTGGTCAATAATTGCTAAATACCGCTGATAACGAAAAATTATTTGGTAACTTACTTAAACAGTCACGTGTCAGTAATCTACCAACATATTTTGACAAATACCAACATTTATTACCACTGATTTTAGTAATCCACAAACTTCTGTTTTTATGACTTACCATCACCGTGAAAGTTACTAACTTTTATACGTATACCAACATCCAACTAATTTTAGTCGGTTACCAACTTTTTTTATTTTACTTGGTTTTGAAAAGTACCAACAACTATTTCAATAATGTGGTCACGTTTATTATAATCGCTTATCAACACTTTTAAAGTTATTAACTTTTGTTTAAAATTACCAATCTTAATTTAATTAATGTACCAATATTTGTTACGTTTATTATAATGGCTTATCAACATTTTTAAAGTTATTAACTTTTGTTTAAAATTACCAATCTTAATTTAATTAATGTGCCAATATTTGTTACATTAAGATACCAGCTAATTTTACTCACTTATTAACTTTTTATTATACTTCTTCTTGAAATTATCAATATTTATACTTACTTAGAAAACTAACCACTTTTTTTTTTTATCTATAATGGGTCAAGTGGCATCCAAGCTAACTTTCGCGCATCTCGATTGGTCTGCCTCTGTGACCTATCTTACAATGCACTCTCCCTCATTGGTTAGTGCATTTAGGATTTTAGTTTGAGTGTTCTCAACAAGATTTGAATCTAAGATCACAAGGATTTACCAATAAAAAAGTGTCACGTCAGTATTTTTGTTAACCAAATTAACGGAGTTAATTGAAGAACTTTGATTGCATCAATTTGATAAATTTTAAAACTTGATTGTACATTTTGAAAGTTTTAAAACTCAATCACACTTTCACAATAAGTTGTACGACTTTTGGTATACTTATCCCTATTATCTTGTTTGGTTTTGAAAAGTACCAACATTTCTTCGTAATCCTAAAATTACCAACTACTTTAATAATATATCAATATTTGTTTTTTGTGGCTTACCAGTGCCTTTGAAGCTATAACTTCTATTCGAAATTATCAACTTTGATTTGAGTGATGTGCTCGCATTAAAATGTAAGTACTTTTAGGCTTCATTTGTTTGGGGGAAAATGGATGGTTTGAAAAAAAATTTATAAAATGATCGCCCATATCTCTTTAAATAATTAATCAATAGAAAATATTTTCATTATTAATAATAATTTATGTTTAAACATTTTCGTGGACGATGAAAATATTCTTCACTTAGTCATTTTTCTAAGTGATATAAGCGATTATTTTTAGAAAAATATTTTTCAAATTATTCATTTTCCACAAAACAAACAGAACCTCTGTCACTTACCAATTTTTTTGTCCAATTAGGTGTTGAAAAGTACCATTTATTTAGACTTCCAAAATTACCAACTCCTTTAACAATTTACCAATATATATTCGTGTGGCTTACCAACGCCTTTGAAATTACTAGCTTTTAGTTGCGGTACTTCATTCGAAATTACTGGCATTAATTTGATTAAGGTACCAGACATTTGTCATAGGAATCTCTTATTTCACCATTAGTCTCAACCAATTAATAATGGGATAATGACACAAACGGTTACTGAACTTTAGTATAATATACAATGGGCTTTTCAAAATTTTAATTTGTTCAATGTAGTCCCTAAATTTTAGCCTGATATTCAATGTGATCTCTGAACTTTAAATTTGTTCAATATGGTCTCTAGACTTTTGGTTTATATTCAATGTAGTCCCTAAACTATATGAAAATATTCAATGGAGTACTTGGTCTTGAATTAATGAAGGACTACATTGAACATTTTCATATAGTTCAAGGACTAAAATGAAAATGTACCAAAAGTTCAGAGACTACACTGTACAAATTAAAAGTTCAAGAACCACATTACATATTAGGTTAAAGTTCAGGGATCACATTGAATAAATTAAAAGTTCATAAACCACATTATAGATTTAGCCAAAGTTCAGAGATCATTTGTGTCATTTTCCAAGTAATAATCTTTATGCGCAATGATGGTGGTACGGTGAGCGCAGAAGAGTCTTCTTTCGCCTTTGATCAAAGAGTGTCACCTTGTTTCGTGCTATGTAAGCAGTAATTATCACATTTTTCATTGACAGAATTTAATGCAGATGACCTAAATCTGGAGATGACAATAGAATATTGTGCAGATCGCAAATCAACAAGGTTTCATATACTGATATCATGTGCAAAGTTGATCTGTGCTTTTCTCTGATACATTTGCATCCTTCTTAATTTCTTTTCTGGCAAATGATCGAACCGTTTGACGTGCTATGGACAGCCAAAGCCTCCTCGCTTGCTCCTCTGTTTGACCGTGCTCGCTAAATGGAGATTCTTGAGACCCGTTCTTCATGCTGAAGGCGAATCTTGAAAAGCCTACTATCTCGGACAAGGACCTCTTCTCGCTAGCATTGTTAGTGAACTGTGCTGCGGTACCTTTACAACAGTGAGATGAAGCCGGGTTCGAAATCGAAATACTATGGCTTTGGCTTATTTTGTTTCGGTCAACTCCTCCATCACTCGACTCCAAGGGTGAAAATCTCTCGCTTGATGAATAATGAAGCATCTCCGAGCTCAGGAACAGCAAATCTGAAGAGTTAATATCACTCCACCTGTTCCTGATGGCCATGTCAGAGAGGATGATCTTATGCTTAAACTTGTGAAAGGAATTTGGATGACCAACTCTGTTTTTTTTTTTTATATATATATATATAACCCAGGGAACCCCGCACGGCCGACAGCCCGATAGTAAACTCTGGGGGCGACACATGCTAGCCACCACACACATGCCACCGGTTAAGTCACCCTGCGGCGCCCGGGATTCGAACACTCAACCTTTTGCGAGAGAAAGAGTGCGCGCTCCAGCAGCGCCACCTAGGCGGGTGGTGATGACCAACTCTGTTGCTCTCACTGAAATCACAAGTCCTGCTTCCAAGGCCGAGCCTCGTTGTTTCCTGATCGTCCTGTTCTCTCTGAATGAAGACTGGAAGGCCAGGATTCTCCGACGAGTTAAAAGAATGTTGACCAAATCTCAGGCTCTCTGAATAAGCGGAATACAAGAGTTCTCTCAGATCATAGGGGTATCGGCGCAAGGGACAGCTGGAGTTGCTTTCCAGCCACTGGTCGATGCAAGTTGTGTGAAATGCGTGCTTGCACTTAGGCAATAGACGGAGGAGTTCAATATCCCAGAACTTCGATAGGCAAATTGAGCACTCTAGGCCCTGTTTTGATCCTCGTAACGAGGAGAACCTGAAGAAAGGGAGGGCGTTGATTGCACTTTTCTCGAACCCTGAAGATCTTGACTTCACTCCAGTGGAGTTGGAGTTTTCATGCCTCGGGAGCTCTAGCGGAATTCGGCAAAAGAACTTTACATAGACCAAAACAAGAAGAATCAGAGTGAACACCACAGAGAGAATTCCTATGATAACCGCCGGACTCAAGTTCGGGTGGGGGAATTTGGAACCGGAATCAGAGCTCTCTTGCGATTTCACATGGTGGGTCAAGGAAAGAGTCATTACAAGAACTGCTAAATCCCTCATGGAGAAGAGTTATCAGATTCTGTTGATTCTGCTGCAAAAGGAAAATAATTGAATCTCTTATTGTTTTTGTTTATATGGAGCAAGCCGTGCGCACATGCGACGCAGAAATTATGTCTTTCATCTGGAATGATCCGAGGAATCATTCGTTTGGTCGATTATGCTGTCTTCTTCTGTTTATCTAATTGAAGTTACACTTCCAATGTTATTGGAGACTACACATGTCGCATAGATAACGTTCATTAATGTCGCACATCTGTCTTAATACGACAGGAACGTTCCTAAACCTTTGTGCATTCTGCCGTCAAGTTCTGAACCTCCAACTGGAAGATTTTGTTTCATCCTCGATGATAAACACCGAAGAGACAACCTCTTTTAAAAAATAAAGGAAGACAACAAGAAAGATTCATCCAGCTTGACATTGTGGTAGGATAACAGATTCCTTTTCTGCTAAGAATCCATCTCCTTTTTGGATTTACTGTTTTAAATCTCCTAACAATCGACCATTTCAAGCCGTTAAGCTTTTTTAAGCCACAAAAAAAGTGATTGGCTTCGCAAATTAATGATCCTGAACAGGTTAATATGGCCTGCAAACATTAAGCTTCCCTGTAGATTTTATAGTCCACTTAAATCTCATTCCTGCAACTGGACTTTCACAATTAGTTAATTTTTGTAAGCTTTCACAAAGCCGCATGATCGCATAAGCAACCTTAAGCGAAAACCGTTCTCGCTAAGTCCAATTTTAGGAATTTCTCCTGCCCTGTCTGCAGTGCAACCATTAATCGGGATAACGATACTAGGAGTGCCTTAACTTTTGTACGGCGCTCATTTGAGTACCATAACTTTTTTTGGCTCACTTGAGTGCCAAAAATTTGAAAAAGTGATCACTTGAGTGCCAAATGCCATTTGGCAGCCAGAAAATCTAACGTGGCTTCACCGTAGCTAACGTGGACAATATTTTAATGTATGTTTTGAATTTTTGAATTTTTAATTATTTATTTATTTTTGCAAATTTTTTTTCAATGTTGGCGAGGGTCACCAGCGACCCTACTTGGTTGTGAAGGCCTTGTCTAGATTGGGCGAGGGCCACCATGCCCTTGGCCGCAAAGGCCCTAGGTGAGGCCACAAAGGTCGCCGCGCCGGCTACGGGCGAGGTGGCCTCGTCAAATCTGGCAAAAGCCTTCACCACCGCAGGCGAGGTAGCCTCGCCAGATCTAGCAAAATCCTTCACCGCCGCAGGCGAGGCAGCCTCGCCAAATTTGGCAAGGGTTTTGCCACCTTGCTCATGCCAGCGAGGCTGCAATGGCCTTGCCAAGGGCTTTCACGGCCGCGGGCAAGGCGGCCTAGCCTGATCTGGTGAGAGCCTTCGCCGCTGTGGGTAAGGCGGCCTCGCCAAATCTGGCGAGAGCCTTGCCGCCGCGCCTGCAGCCGGTGAGGCCGCGATGGCCTTGCCAAGGGCGTTCGCAGCCGCGGGCAAGACGAGCTCATCAGATTTGGTGAGAGCCTTCACGCGTCGCAAGCAAGGCGACCACTGGTGAGGGTCACCGGCGACCCTCGCCAACCTTGAAAAAAAATGAAAAGATAAAGAAAAAGAAAATTTTAAAAAATCAATAAAATAACATTAAAATAATCCACGTTAAATAAAAAATTAATTAAAAAATTCACGTTAGCTCATTTGCTGGAAATGACACTCAAGAGATCTATTTTCATCGGAAGTGACACTCAAATAATTTATTTTACTCCGATGTGGCACTCGAGTGAGCAAAAAAAAATTATGGTATTCAAGTGAATGCCGTACGAAAGTTATGACACTCCTAGTGTCCTTATCCCGCCATTAATCCTAGTCTGACTTCACATTCACAGCTTTCATGTAATTGAGATAAGGCGGAACTTGACTCTCCATCAAGCAGAACACATGCAACCGGCTTGTTTGTTATTTCCTAGCAGCTTAGATTTTCGAACTGCAGTATCGACCAGTACTTTGGTGGAGCTTGGTGCACAGTTTTAACGGCCCGAAGATCTGACGACACGCGAGTAAAGACTTGGTTAAAATATTTTCTTTTGCCCACGTTAAAAACTTTAACCCTTCCATTCTGCACATTCTTTAACAAGGACAATTCTCGTCCATTAGTAATTGCATGACACAACTCAGAAATGTGAACGTCACAGAGTACAAGCCAAATAAAAGCCACTATCTGATGAGAAAAGCGAGGCTAATTACAATGACTAGGTACATCGATTGTGGTATCCTGTGATCAATTCTGTGACGAGACAAAGGCTCCCGGACATCCATAAGGTACCTTTCGAGGCAGAGTGATTTTGGCCATTGGCTTGCCTTCGAACTTTTCTGCATCAATCACACCAACCAACGAGTTATCTTGCAATCATTAGCGGGCATTGTTGTCAGCAGGCAAAACTTCTTTATTTCATCGAAATCTCATTACAATTTCCGTTGTTTTGAAATCCAAACTTACTTTGGACGCGTCTGTCTCTTCGTTGTGTACCCAAGAGACAATCCAGGGGCTGTCTTCTCTGGCACTCTCTAATGGGACAAAAACACCTCCACTGCAGAAATCGTTCTGGTCGAAACTGCAGTACGCGACTTGCGTCAACTTCTCGTGATTCACTCCTCCCCAATTGAAGGCGACGTTAAGTACATTCGTACATGTAAAATGGGTGGTTAGTTTTAGATTCAAACTTTTGTTACCTCAGAACCAGATAGCACAGGCCAAGGTTCATCGAAGTGCAATATGGCTAGACCTCCATATTTAGCCATTCCTGAACCAAAAAGTGCGCGAATATAACGAACAGATCCTATACTCTTACATGGTGCGCGTGTTGATTTGCAGAATGAGGCGAACTAAAAGAGAAAAAACGTGGGCGGCTTGAGAATTACCTCATTCGGAGCTTGCCCCTCAATTGATGACTTGAGTGAAACCGCTCTTGTTTGGCAAGCCAGTGAAATCTAGAACAGTGAAAGGGAAGTGATACTTGCTATTCCTGAATTTTCTTGATATGTCTGCATGTGATGCTGGGCCTACGTTGGTACTTATTAAGATGTGAAGTCTCTCGGATGCTTTAGTTCCCCTACAGTGTCATTCGATGTCACGCTGGGTGAAAATTTTTTTATTTGACTAGTGATCTTGACATTTCTTGTTCCATGACGCACATATTCAAAACTGAAAGTAAGAAAAGTTTCCTTTTGCATGTTTGGTTATCTTTAGTAGGCATCTCATGTAACAAAATAAGGACTCTTTTGCATGCATACATTTAGATTAGTGCATGTTTTTTTTTTGTAACCCAGGGAACCCCGCACGGCCGACAGCCGGGGCGTAAACCCTGGAGGCGACACATGCTAACCACCACACACGTGCCATCGGTTAGGTCACCCTGCGGCGCCCGGAATTCGAACACTCAACTTTTTGCGATAAGAAGAGTGCACGCTCCAACAGTGTCACTCAAGCGGGTGGTAGATTAGTGCATGTTTACTTACTGAAAATTACGAAAAGTCACAATGAAAAAAATGCATCACATATCATTCCCAGATTTAGGACGTTCGTTTTTTCATGCGGTTCATTATAACAAGGCCCTGGATTAATTTTGTCTGATACGGCTCGAGTTGTTTTCTTTTTTGACCTTTATTGATATGTACTATTGATTGTTTCTTTTATTACTTGCACACTTATGCATGCATGGCCGTATAGATTTACGTGTTCAGGAATATAAATTGGAAAAGATTGCATGAAATAATGTTTTACTAAAGAGAAAAAAATACCTATAGTTCCTGCATTCGAAATCTCTGGTACGCAGGACAAATGTGCCCTCCTACGGCTTATTCGATTCCTAACTGATCTAGAATAGGTTAGTAGCTACTCTAGTTTCATTCCATTAATAATAAACGAAAAATCAAGTTGCGGTCAATAGGGCTTGAGAGAACTCGTGTGAAGCTTAAGCGTCACCTCGAGAAAGGGTTCTACACACCCACCCAGCAATCCATTAAACCCTCAAGTGTCATCTATGGAGGGTTGTGATAACTCTAAATGAGGTTGGTAATTTGTAAAAGAGTTGTTGAATATGAACAACAGTAAATGAAAGTGTAACTCATTAGAAAAGCTGGTAAATTTAAGAAAAATAAATAATTATTGGTAAGCAAATAATATTGAATGAAAATTTCTAACCTAAAAACTAGTTGGTAACTTAATTGGAAATTTGTTAATACATCACATAAATAAAGACCGATTGTTTTGTATAATAGTTGATAAATTTTAGTAGGGGGTACGAAGGTAAACAATATTTGGTAAACGATAGAATAAGTTTTAGATAACAAAAAATAGTTGGCAATTTTCAATAAAAAAAAGTGAAAAAACTTAGCTAACTAACTCAAATAAGAGTCAATATTATAAAACAAAGTGATAACATAATCAGACAAAGTTGGTAATCACTCAAATTGAGGTTAGTGATTTTTGAAAAGAATTGGTAAATTTAAAAAGTTAGTGAGTAAGATAAGTAAAAGTGTCAAAAAAAAAGACATGTAAAAGTGGTAACTGTGAGATTTGGTGGAACCATTGTCGACTGTTCTAAAAGTTTGAACTGTTAGATTAAGGCTATTATAAAAGTTTTAGCTATTAGATTAAGGCGTGGTTTAAAAATAATTATTCTTAGTCTGGTCTTTTTGCCATGTGGACATATTTAATTGGGGAGGTAAATAGGGCTTGAAAAGATCTGAACTCAGGACCTCCAGTTGTGATACCATATGAGATTTGGTGAGATCACCGCCGACTATTTTAAAACTTAAGTTATTAGATGAAGGTATAGTTTAATATTTAATTATTCTAATAGTAACTCAATAGAAAAGATTGTAAAGTGAAAAAAAATTTAAAAAATGTTAATAAATAACTCAAATGAGAGTTGGTAACCCACAATTAGTTAGTAACTTCATTGGAAAAAAATTGGTAATTAAGTAACTCAAATAAAGGTTAGTAATATCATGTAATAACTGATAAATCCAAAGCCTTGGTAAGAGAGGTACATAAAAATTTGTTACTATAAGAATTTTTTTTTCAAAGAAAAAAAATTGTTGTCTAAAAAGAAAAACCAAATAAACGGTCAATAATTGATTCAAATAAGAATTGGTAATTTAAGAATTGATTCTAGTTAAGGTTGCTAATTTCTAAAATAGTTGGTGAATCCAATGGGTTAGTAATCAAGACAAGTAAAGTTTATAACTCAATGAAAAAGTTGGTCAATTTTAAAAAAAAAAACCAAATAAATGTTGAGAAGCAACTCAAATGAGAGTTGGTAAATCAAAACTCGTTAGCAACCCTTCTAAAAGCTAGAAGTCACCCAAGTAAGGATTGTAAATTCATATAAGAGTTGATGAATTTGAAGCGTTTATATGTAAGATATATAAAAGTTGGTAAAAGTTGATAAACTAAATATACCATATATACTTTGGTAATTAACTCAAATGAGAGTTGGTAACTCAAAATTGATTAATATTGTGGTAGGAAAAAAATTGGGCAAGTCACTCAAACAAATATAGGTAAAATTCATATATGTTAGTAAATTTGAAGTGTTGGTAAGGAGGGCAAATAAAAGTTTTTTTTTTGGTAAGGAGGACAAATAAAAGTGAATAATTTCATAAAAGTATCGATATCACCAACAAATTGCCAGAAAATCAGTTGTCTGGTAATTGCTTACCAACTATCTTCTAATATTTGCCCGACTCTTTCAGAATTTTACCAGTATGTAGAAATTATCCGTTCTTTGGGAAAGGGAATAGTACGTAGATTCGTGCTTTGTAATCACAGCTCGTTCATGCGATAATAGTTTGAACCTCAAAAGTTTACGAGGCAAATCAAGATTTGCTGTGAATCACTTTATACCATTACAAATTTCTGATTCTCTTCATGTTTTATGTGGTCAATGGCCTTGGAGCCTCCAGTTAAGGTGGGATTTCGATTCTCTCTCGTCTGATACATGCAAGGAAAATAATTAGTTTTCATTTGTTTGGTAGTTTAGAAAAAGTGTTTTCTGTCTTACTAAAGGGGGAAAATAATTTCCCCCAATCTAAGCTTGTTATTGGTTGGAAAAGAATTTTCCCGGAAACAATTTTCCTTCAAACAAATGAATCCTTAATATTCGTTGTGTGTACAGCAGATTAAAAAGCGACGTGGTTCGAGGTAGCTGGGCTCTTCACTCTCTACTTTTCCAAGGCGGATGCGGCTACTGATAAGCAGGAAATGCTTGCACAAAACTAGGCTCAGATAGTTAGAAAGAACATCACATACTGGATGCAAAAAACCTATTATCAGATGAGAAAAGTAAGGCCTACTACCATGATTTGTACATGAGATCTGGTGTCCCAATCGTCAATTCGGTATCGAGACAAAGGTACAGTGAAACCCATAGGGTACCCTTTGAGGCAGAGTGATTTTGGCTACCGGCTCGCCTTCAAACTTCTGCACATCAATCACATGAACCTGCAAATTTCACAATCTAAAAGTCATATCGAACGTTGTTACCGGTGGGCAAAGCATCATGATAATTATATTGAAACTCCCAAACTTAACCTGGGACTCATCCGTCTCTTCATTATGTACCCAATAGACAATCCACTGTCTTCTCTGGCACCGTCTTTCTTAGGGACAAAAACACTCCCACTGCAGAAGCTGTCCTTTTCGAAATTATGGTACTCGACCTTCATCGAGTTCTTGTGATATACTCCTCTCTAATTCAAGGCCGCAGTAAGGTACATTTCGACATGAGCAATGGATAATTAGAGTGACTCGAAAAACTTTCACTAATACCTCAGAGTTGGATAGCCTAGGACAAGGTTCATCGAAGTACAATTTCACTAGACCTCCATATTTAGCCATTCCTGAATGAAACAAGTGATGCATAAACATTATGACACTGATCTTATGCGCTACTTTGGGCAAGTGGACATGCACTAGAGAGTGGAGACTGGCATTGCATTACCACATTAAGAGCTTGACTTTGAATTGATGACTTGAGCATAACCATACATGTTACGCAGGCCAGTAAAATCGGCATTTATGAAAGGGAAGTCCACAGAGATTTCAGTGCCAGTAAGACTTGACTCCTGAACTTCCCCAGTTTCCAAGTTCAATCTCCACTCATAGGCACAGGTAAACAGATAGCCTCCATGTTCGTTAGCATTTGCATCCACCGGTTCTCTGAAGTTGAATCCTCTCGAGAACCAATCAAACTTGTTCATACCCCAATCGGGACCTGGAAACACCGATGTAAGAGCTCTACATCCTCTCACCACAACCTGCTTTGTCAAGCAATATCGTTTAAGTTGAGGCCTAGTCTAAGAGATTTTTAACCCACAAATTAGGTTTGTAGAAAAATATACCTCATCCCCATCCTCAAAGCAGTTGAATATGTGAAATGTGCAACTGGAGTCTATATAAAACCATCGGACTGAACTCGCGTCTCCATAACGAGGCATCACCCCTATCCTCGCATACCCTTCCTTGTCATATTTCAGTAACCTACATTCCAAGAAAGCGATTGATTTAAAGCTGCTAGACGTGCTTGACAATTATGGCTAAAAATGCGAGAAAATAAAGAGTTCAAGCTTTTGGACTTCACTCACGGTCCACCACTGACAAGTCTCTTCATGCCAAATACAAGGGGATGGTCAATGATCACATTGTACCTAAAAATAAGTGGATCATTGGTTAATCTCGTACATTGGTGCCGTCCGACGTATCCAAATTAGAGTGCTCACCTGTGTGTGACACCAATTTCATGGCTGAGAACACTCCGATCAAACTCGAGATTGGCCTTATGATTGAGCTTCTTCCCATCAGCTGAAACAATTAACCATTCTCAAGACTCATAGTCTTATCCTTGATGCTTATTGCAGAATGTGACAATGTCACGAAATCAAGATAGAGCGAATTACCAGATATAACGCCCACAACATAGTAAGGTCTCGAAGCATTTATTCCCGTGGTGACCAGCTCCCCCGATACAGGCGCTCTCTGTACAAAGTTATGACTTGCAAATCAATGAAATTAGATCAATCCTATATTTGAGAGGGCATATTGTACATATTGAAAGATCGAACCTTTGGTTGGCTAGTGAAAGGTTGATCCCAGTCCCCGTCGAAGTTCCAATTGCCACGAGCTTCCAACGTGGCAATATCTACTTCTTGAGGCACGTAATTCTCCGCAACCACATACGTTTTCCCAGCGTGCTCGAAAACGTTAGTGTTGCTCATGTATTTATTCACTGCTCCATACCTAAGCTGCCAGGATGAAATAACTCAACTTATGCTGAAGGTAGAGCCATACAATTTACATGAAGGCCAATAAATAATGTTTATATTTGGAGAATAATTAAGTTAAAATGAAGGGAAGAATAGTAATACAGTGTTCAGGAGATAAGCAGCCATAATAGCCCAAGAATCTCCTTCGACAGCCGGAAGAAAAGACGGCTTGTTCTGTGGCTTCTCTGACTTGAAAGTATCGGACTCGACATATCGGTTTTTGTAGGATAGTAGCCAATTTCCTCCGGAGTCCTTTTCGAAATATATCGCAAGAAGCATTCCTTCTCCCTCGACCCATGTTTGGCTTGATCTTCCAAAAATTGATTCCGTGGATTTAAGTCCGCCAAACAGAGGATTTGGACCTGCAACATCGTACATTACTCATTTGTCAGCTATTTTGAGAAGCTAGTCACACTTTGCTTCTACAAGCATTGCTGAGAATGCCATCGTACTTTGTGTTCTCTAATTATGGAAAGTCGAAGAAGATAAACTAAAACTTATGATATTGATCGAAGCAGTTTGCATACCGTTCCTGACAAAAACTCCCTGCGGAAAATTGATAGGAATGTTGCCTTCGCAGCAAGCGACTACAGTTTGGTCGCCAATTTCTTCAACTGGAGCACAGTTTTTCTGCATGCATTCAATGCCCTTACTCTAAGTTAGAAAACTCGACCGGAATTGCTACTTGTATCTCTGGCAGTATTCTAAGGGTGTTCTGGGTACGTAGAAATGTATCTAAATGGGAATAGCCATTTTAACTGAGCAGATAATATGTCTAGACTCTATATGATCTATGATAATTCCAATCAATTTCATTGTATTACAATTATAATAAGTCTGGTTTGTAGAATAAAACATTTTTTCGAAGACTATGTTCTTCTTTGGTTTACTGTAGTTGCATGGGGAATAATTGAAAATAATAAGAAATACCCACCTAGATATTCTTTAATGAGATATAATCAAAGTCTAGCTTTTTCTATAGTCATAGCATCAAAATCATATAAGAACAATTATTTCTCTGTATAAATAATAACGCTGTTAAACTAATTTACAACAATATATTGTATAGATTAATAAGCTAAAAATTATAATTTTTTAATAGTATAGGTTCCTTGGTGAAACTATGATTTATACAGTAAAATTAATCAAATAAAGTGTTCTTCTAATCAAATAATTGACAATAAATGATAAATTACCCTTTTCTCTTAATGAATAATTTATTATAAAGAGAATTAAGTAATAATTATAATTCAATTATAAACTCGTATTATAATTAACTGCTAGCAAGCTTCCTAAGGCCTAGACCACCCTCATTGGGCAGACAAACATCATCTCATGATTACATTTGTCCCTTGTAATGGCCTCTGCATTTTTGCTCTATCTACTTGATAATTGTTGGGTGAACATAATAGGAAACCCGATATTTTCACCCAAGAGACCACCAAGAATAAGCCTAAATCCAAGTCAGTATCCAATTGGATCCTAATTCACTCAAAAGGTTAAATCAATTAATTATAGGCCAACTAATATATATTTACTACTACATAGTACACTACATACCTGATGTGAGACTTATTTCGCCTAACACCTTCATACGTACACCTCAATAATAACTTTCTTAGGGTTTATCAACATATGAAACCAATAATAATTGATGCTAACAATAACAGTTCTCATGAGCTAAAGCTGACCAGCTTATGAAAGATGCCTAAGGGTCCATTATTTCATGCTTGAAGTGATAGCCTCAACCAAAGGCTTACATTCTTTGTCACTTAGCTAACCTAAGATCAAAAGGTAAATCAAGATATTTTACTGGCAGAACACCCCTCTTAAAGCTACCCAATATAACCAATTCGACACGTTGTTCATCATTGTAACCAGCTAAGAAAGCCTCAATCTTTGAAAGATTCAATTTTCGGACTAAAAGAGAATGAAACAGCTGTGTTGACACCTGGTTTTTGCAAGCCTCGTAAATTGGTATTTTGAAATACAAATGGACCAAATTAGTGCGAAAGAGAGATAATAGGATAGAATTATTAGAAATATATATAAGTAAAAAATGAAAAGGAAAACTGGGCCAATTTGACCCGACCTGCTTTTGGGCCTTTTTCTTCCTCTTTGTTCTGGCCCGATAGGCCCGGCCCAACTAGGCCTTTTCTTTCCTCCAGCCCAGCCCAGCCACGCATACCCCTCGCTTTCTCTTTCTCACGGTCAGTCAGAGAAGACAAAGAGGAGAGAAGACAAAAAGGAAAAAGGAGCAGAACGGGACGCGCAACAAAGGGGGAGGTCGCGCAGTGGCAGAGGGCATCGCGCGACGCCGAGAATGTCAAAAGTGTAGCCAATGATCCCAAAGAAAAAGGAGCAACATTCTGGGATAAAGGGGGAGAGAGACACCGAGAGAGTGGGAGCTGGAAAGAGGAACAGAGAGTGATCGGAGAGAAAACTGAGAGAGAAAAAACAGAGGATTGAGGGTTTTGGAGGAAGTGTTCCGACCACTTGATCGGCAAGGAGGTGGTCGGGTGAATCTCTTCCCCCTCTCCGCCGTGCATTGAAAGTTCGTGAAAACCAGAGTTGGACATTTTCTTCTTCGTTGTTGTCCGAGCTCCTCACACAAAGAGAGACCGAGAGAGTTGGAGGATGAATCCAGAAGAGGAGAGCTTGGTTCGTTCACCGGTCGTCCACCCTAGTCGTTGTCGATCCCGTCGAGCTTCTGGTCGCCGCTCTTCATCCCGGTCGGTCACGAATCAGGTGAGTCGTTGTTGCATATTGCTCTGTTCTGGCCCTCTTTCCCCTGCCCCTCGGGTGCCGGGCACACTGAGCCCATTCGATGATCGCCCGGCCTCGTCGACGGAGGCTCACTTGTTTTTGATGCTCAGTGAACCTTTTCCAAACATGATGTGTCGAAAACTAACCACGAATCTTGTTGAAATTAGTCCTTTAGCTCCCTTTTCAAGTCGCCTAACACCTGTTTGCCAAAATGCTTCAGTGAAGACCTTCAAGCTTCAATGTGCCATTATTCAACACTCTATTGCAAACCATGACCACTTTGTTGCAAAATATGATTGTGCAAAGCTTCACACAGCATGTTTGACCCATATGTCACCTTGAATCTCAACCTAAAGTTTTCGTTCGAACTCGCATATCACTCGTTCGATAAAATGGCTGAGTGAAGGCCAAAACTAAAAAAAAAAACATGAAATCAGCGCATAGAATCTTCGATTTATGTTTTGTTCATTTGAGATTGATTTTTGGTCACTGACTCCTCTATTTCGTGTGATTTTATGGCATGTTAACTCTAGTACAAGTCGGCTATGTGTGCATTCCGTACCCACTGGAAAGTTTTTCGTCGCTGGATCGGTGCCCGCGGTTAGATGCCGTCGTAGTCAGTTTCCCATCTTTGTTTTGTGTGTTTATGTGTGTGTAGATTTAAAGCTTTAGATCTGTTTGAGATTCGGAGAAAAAGGGAAAAGTCGACACCAACATCCGGTCGCTCGTGTAATTTTTCATGGTCAGAGTTAGTTGATGGCTAGGTGGATGCGTCGGCCAACGGTGAGAGTGTGAGTCCAATGGCGGTCGTCGGCGTTGGCAATGCGTGCCGACAGTCGGAGGTGAAGAGGTGGTCACGGCGTGGTCTTGGCTAGAGACGTGGGAAGCTCTCGGTGAAGAAGACGCCCAGAAGAGAAGACTAGAAAGGCACGCTGGGGGAAAGCAAAAGTATAAAGAAAAAATAGGAAAAGAAAAAGGAACAAAAAAAAAAGGAAAGGAAAAAGAAAAGAGGGAAAATAGGAAAAAAAATCAGAAAAAAAAATAGAAAAAAGGGATCCCAGGCAGGTCAGAGAGAGTCTAGTCAGGTAGCCACTGGCATACCCAAGCTGAAATGAGAGTGCAAAGTGAGTGAGTGCAAATATGAGTGAGGGCGAGAGAGATGCGTTGAGTTTAAATCCGTTGTAAACTCATTTATTATCCATTTACGACTCATTTAACACTAATATAAGACTTTTACCCATTTATGACCCATTTACAAAATATAACTAATCCTTACCGAAAAAAAAAATACAAAATATAACTAACCTATTTATGACGCATTTACTAATTTATGGGTTAAAAAATGAATTTATAACTCATTTTGACAGGTCTAGTAGCCAAGTGGATCGGGTCAGGGGACCCGATCCCAAATTCTTATTTTATTAATAAAAATATTTAAAAATACAAAATATTAAAAAATTTCAAAAAAATCGAAAATGTTTAAAAATACAAAAAATATAAAAAAAAAAAAGTCTGAAAAACATTAAAAAAACAATAATGAATTTAGAAAAATTAAAAAATAAAATAAAAAAACAGAAAAATTTCAAAAAAATCAGAAAATCAGGAAATGTCTAGAAATCAGTTTTTAGCTTAATTTCACTAGATCTTAGTGTTTAATCTCATCTTAGACTTAGTTTAAAACTTATAAAATTTGAGAAAACCTTTAAAATTTTCCCAAAAAATTTAAGCAAGCCATTAGGGCTTTACTTTAAGGCTTTTGATTGCCTTTTCTTTTTAGAGACGATGTTAGGTTATTGATTGTTTCTTTTCTTTATGATTATTTGGTTGCGCATCTTTAATACATTTGTTGTTATTTTTCATTTTTAGCATGGTTGGGTGGAATCTTAAGTTTTTTCGATATGCTACCCAGTACGTTAGTTTGCGAGCATTCAAATTTAGGTACCGAAATGGTACTAGTTAAATTGATAGTATAATCAAGTCTTCAATCTTCGGAATCTTTGGTTTCCTCACGTCTCGAGACAATACTCCCGCGTCTCGATCAGGGTTCCTAGCTAACTCTTTGTCATGACTAGTGGCAACTCCAATTGAATGCTTAGTTTAAACAATTCTCGTCGTATGAGGTATGAGGCTTAAAAGTACCTCAGTCCTTGGATTAATGAACTATTTGGTTTATCTTTCAAACGAATCAATTAATCTTCACATCCATCGACAAATACCTCTTCACTAGCCAATCAATTTTTGATCCTCCTGATTGGAACAGATAGGTCGCGACAAGCTGTAAGGGAGAAAGGATTTGCTACAAGGAATTCTAGTCCCCTTTAGAGAAAATGATCAAAATTTATGCAAAGTTAAGATGAGTGACTTGTGTTTAAGAGCAAAGAGGGTGAAATTTTACAGTATCCTTGGAAGTAGCGTCGTAGAGCATTTCTGAGAAAACCTCCCTAGTTATATCACAAACAAACAAAGGAGAAAATGGATTTGCATGCCTTTGTGCCTTACCTCTTTAGAAAAGCCGTCAAGGTTGTTGAGAGTAAAGGTAAAGAAGACAACAGAGACTTTGACCGAAAACAAGTGGGGCTACAGTCCAAGAGCGAGACGGCCCGGAACTGACACCATGGCCCATGGGGGGCACAATTGTAATTTTGGAGGAGCGAAAACCCTAATCCTCCATGACTAAAAGCATATAAGAACGGAGCAGAGCCCTCTCTAATAATTTTCTTCTTCCTCTCTTCCTTTTGTATTTTTTCTGTCCTTGTGTGTGCATGTATGTGGTGATGATCGAGGGCTTTCAAATGAATTTTTACAAAGTATAAAGAATTGGCTATGGTGATGAGGTTTTCTATTGATCTAGTTCTTGTGTAGTTTCATTTCTTCATTACTTTGTTCTTTCTCATGGTATCAAAGCATTTCTCTAAAAGCCATTAAACACACAGTTTCATAGATTTCTCAGAAGTCAGGCGCTCACCACCACATATGGTACGTGTTGAAGTCGAGGGAAAGGAGATTGAAGCTTAGAATCTGGATTATGCAGACTGGATGAGGACGGATCAGTTGATTTCATCTTGGATAAGTGGAGCTGTTTCAGAAAACATTTTTGGCATGATCATCGAACTCAAGACTTCTTTCGAGGTATGGCAGATTTTATGTAATCGTTTTAGTCAGAAATCAGTGGCTAGGGAGTTTGAATTAAGAGGCAGACTCCAAGTATGCTAAAAATGGGATCAATTGTTGTCTGATTATCTCAGGGAATTTAAACTAATTTGTGATTAGTTAAACGCAATTGGTAAACCCATGGATGAGATAACGAAGGTTTTTGGCATTTTGGAAAGGTTAGGCTCGAAATATGAGAATTTCATAACCACAATTTACTGCTTGAAACCTCAACCCAACTATAATGAGGTCATTTCACAGCTTGAGAGATTTGAGGCAAGGCTGCAAAATTACTCATCTAATCAATTTAACCCCAATTTGGCATATTATGGGCAGAGAACCCTTGAGGGTGAACAGAAAGTGAATTTTAACGGTGGATTTAATTCACCAAATTACACATTTGTTAGTCAGAAGGGGAATAATCGGTTTTATGAAGGCAGTGGTGGAAGGAGTAATGGCAGAGGATGCGGCTATGATAATGGCAGAGGCCGTGGCTTTTGCTTATCAAGGGAGAAATTGGGGCTACAGACCCTATGCTATGAATCGAGAAGCACATGGGTTCATACAACATAATTTTTCTTATAGCTCAGGTCATGGGTTTAGACCCTATGCAAGTTCTTCACAGAGGTACCAAGATGTTAAGTCCTACCCCTCACCCGATTCACCTGAGAACAAGAATTATCAAGAAGAAAGAGCACCTGATAATGTGAGAGTTGCTTGTCAAATTTGTAAGCATCCAGGACATGACGTACTAAGGTACTGGTATTGATTTGATAACTCCTTCCAAAGCGAGGAAATCCCAACTACATTTGCCACTATGCATCTTGAGGACCCAAAGGGAAGTGAATGGAACCCGAATACGGGTGGCACAGCTCATATCACCGCAAATCCCGGTATAATGCACAACCCTTCAAAGTATTTAGTAATGATAGTGTTATGATAGGTGATGGATCGTGCCTTCCTATCACATTTACTTGTAATGCTTTCCTTCATACTGAGCTTAATATATTACCCCTTAATGACGTATTGGTGGTTTCGAAAATAACAAAAAATCTTCTATCAGTCTCAAAGCAAACCGATGATTATCCTTGCTCTTTTGTTTTTGACAAATATGGTGTTTATGTCAAGGACAATCAAACCAACTCGATAGTGCTGCTCGGAAGGAAAATTGGGGGACTTTACAGAGTCGGTCAACAAGCAACTAAGGCTCTTTTTACTCAAAGACACAAGGTAGTGGGTGAAGAAGTGTGGCACCAGAGGCTTGCTCACACTAATGCATAAACACTTAAAGTTCTGCAAAATCATAAACTTATTCAAGGGAATAAACAAGCTCAGACCGTGCGTGAGAGCTGTCGTTTTATAAAAAGTGCTAAGTTGTCATTTCCTTTATCAGAGTCCACAACCAATTCATTGCGACATTTGGGGTCCATCGCCAATAAAATCCTTTCAAGGTTTCAGCTTTTATGTCATGTTTGTAGATGACTTTTCCCATTATAGTTGGGTATATCCAATGAAGTTAAAATCGGAGTTTTATGATATCATCTTTCTCTTTCAAAAATGTGTGGAAAATCAATTCGACCGCAAAATCAAAGTGTTTCAAAGCGATGGAGGGGGAGAGTTTACTAGTACAAAATTTCAGAAACATTTGCAAAACTGTGGTATAAAGAATTACATGTCATGTCCATATCCCCCGAAACAAAATGGGGTTTTGGAAAGGAAATATCGACATCTCGTGGAGCTTGGGTTGTCTATGCTTTATCATGCGAGAATTCCACTGATTTAATAGTCAATTCATTTTTTACTGCAAACTATATCAACAATCTCCTTCCAACCCCAAATCTGCAGCTGGACAATCCTCATAGTAAGATCTTTGGGCAAAAACCGAGATATGATTTTCTCCGAGTGTTTGGTTGTGCCTATTATCCTTGTCTCCGACCGTATGTGCAACACAAACTTGATCCCCGTCCTCTGACTTGTGTGTTTATTAGTTACAGTGAGAAGCATAAAGGGTACCATTGTCTTGTACCAACAGAAGGGAGGATTTATATCAGCAGAAACGTTATA
The DNA here is from genome assembly GCA_031216285.1 of Syzygium syzygioides. Lineage (NCBI taxonomy): Eukaryota > Viridiplantae > Streptophyta > Magnoliopsida > Myrtales > Myrtaceae > Syzygium > Syzygium syzygioides. The sequence continues at coordinate 3,579,813 of CM062244.1, forward strand.
TTCGATGAAGGTCTCTTTCCATTTGCTCATAAGTTGAATTATGTGTTCCCTCAATATTCAGTTTTGTATAAGAAATGGGTTGAAGAAGTGAAGTTCATGGGATCTGATAGAGAATCACAACCAAGAAATACTGCACATGACAATTCGGGTTTTTTACAAGATAATGATGTCCTTGAGATTGGACAAATCAGAGTGCCTTACAAGGAAACACCTGAGTCACAAATGTCTCCCACTACTGAGTTGGAGAACATGTGTTAATGAACAATTCGAAGAAACTCAAGCAACTAACCGTTGTGAGCCACCTATAACAAATGCAGTGACTTCTAAACAGCCGAGAATCACTTCTACTCACCAAATACAAACACGGCTTAAATCTGGGATTGTAAAGCCCAACCCCAAATACACATGCCTAGCTGAATATCGGGTACCTGCAGAACCCAAATCTGTAAAATCAGCACTTGCACATGAAGGTTGGAATAAGGCCATGAGAGAGGAAATGGATGCCTAGCATGACAACTAGACCTAGATTTTGGTTCCACGAACTGATCAAATGAATGTAATCGGGTGCAAATGGGTATTTAAAACCAAGTTGGCCCTAGATGGGAGTCTTGACAAATTAAAGGCACGTTTGGTAGCTAAAGGCTATCACCGAGAAGAGGAGATCGATTTTCTCGAGACATTTAGTCTTGTAGTGAAACAGGCAACAATTTGCATTGTCCTCTCGGTAGCTATAGTGCAAAAATGGTCGATACACCAATTAGACGTCAAGAACGCCTTCTTGCATGGTATGCTTCATGAAACGATATATATGGAGCAGCCCCTAGGATTCTCGAAACTCCCTAATCATGTATGTTTGCTTCGAAAGTTTTTGTATGATTTGGGTCAGGCTCCGCGTGCATGGTTCGAGAAATTCAGCAATTTCCTCTTAGAATCAAGCTTTTTCTACAGTGCTACTGACCTATCTCTTTTTATCTTACAAAAGGGTCACGATACAGTCCTACTCTTGCTATACGTCGATGACATTGCGTTAACCAGAAGTTCAAATCAATTGCTCACTGAATTGATCAAATCTCTTAGCTTCAACATCCACATGAAAGACTTGGGTTATTTACACTATTTCTTGGGTATAGAGGCCATGTACACATCTGAAGAATTATTTCTCTATCAAACGAAATATGCCATTGACCTCCTGGAACGAGCACATATGAAGGAATGCAAGCCCATCTCCACACGCTTGTCGCTAAAACCAGTTCACAACTCTGGTGATGATGTTTATCTTGAACAATAACCAGACCAAATATTGCATATGCCATGAACATGTTATCCGGAAAATGCAGAATCCGACAGTGGGTCACTTAAATAAATTGAAGCGAGTATTGCGTTATATCAAGGAGACTGTTAACTTGGGACTTTTCATTCACTCAAATAGCTCGTTGAATTTATATGGTTTTTCAGATGCCAACTGAGCTGGTTGTGCCGATACGAGACGCTCCACTACGAGGTTTTGCACTTACCTTGGTTCGAATATAATCTCTTGGTCGGCAAACAAACAAACCACAGTGTCACGGTCATCAACCGAAGCAGAGTACAGAGCACTCGCCTCTGCTACTACTGATCTTACGTGGATTGCATTTGTCCTAAGAGACATCAGGATTCACTTAACCTCACCAACGGTATTGTTTTGTGATAATCAATCTGCAATTTCTCTTACATTTAATCCTATCTTACATGCCAGGATAAAGCACATTGAAATCGATTTCCACTTCGTTCGTGAGAAGGTTTTGTTGGGTTTACTTAGTGCAATACATTCCTAGCCATCGTCAAATTGCGGACATTTTTACCAAGGCCTTGTCCAAATTTGATCATTGTTCTCTTAGAATCAAACTGGGTTTAGGTTTCAAAACCACACCCAGTTAGAGTGGGGATGTTGAGAGTAAAGGTGAAGAAGACAACAAAGACTCTTACCAAAAACAAGTGGGTCTACAACCCAAGAGCGAGACGGCCCGAAACTAACACCATGGCCCATGGGGGGTACAACCATATTTTCGGAGGAGCAAAAACCCTAATCCTCTGTGACCAAAAGCATATAAGAACGGAGCATAGCCCTCTCTAATAATTTTCTTCTTCCTCTCTTCCATTTCTATTTTTCTGTCCCTGTGTGTCTGTGTATGTGGTGATGATGGATGGATTTCAAATGAATTTTTACATAGTATAAAGAAATGGCTACGGTGATGAAGTTTTCTATTGATCTGATTCTTATGTAGTTTCATTTCTTCGTTACTTTGTTCTTTCTCAAAGGTCACTATTCAAGGATATAGAAAAATAGGGAGAAGCAATGCAAGCTGTAATCCATTGCATGAACTGGGTGGTCAAGAACATCAATAACTCGAATCACTTAATGCAAATAATCCAATCTCGCTGAGTCAATTGCCTTGATAAGATCAGCTTTAATCAATGAATCTAGGGGAGATCAGACCGGCTATGATAATTTTCACCAATTCATGGGCTAAAAGAACATTATCAGAGATGCTGAGAAAACCAATATAGATATGTGACATGGTTAGAAGGGTGTCTGGAAAATGTGGGTTTCTGTTTTCGTCTCTTCTTATCTTTGGCTGGCTAGATTAAGAAAATTTACTGATTCTTGAAATGCATGATCGGAATGGGCTCGTCGCCATCAAATGAAATGAAAGGTGGTGCTCCTCAGACTAGTCTAACTTGGCCCATTCAGCCAATAACCGAAAGATATATTCAGAGTTAATCAGCCCAAGTATGATGCATAGTTGTTAGACTCCTCAGGCACGCATTATATTCCGTATAGAATCTTCTCCTTTTCCTTGTGTATCTGGTAAAAGGTCTTTGAGATGGACTGGACATTCCAATTGAAAATGGCGATTCCATACTTACATAGGAAACCCGAGGCCATAACACAATGGAAAGCGATAAAACAGATTAGACAGACGAGATAAGCACATGCACGAGACGGCTATACATGATTTGAATCTGGATGCACATAAGAGGATTTATATGGTCATATTCTGCTATTCAAGAATTGCAAGAGGTTGCAACATGTACTTATGCCTCGCTCATTGCCCTTACCCCAGTAACACTATCTCTCTGGGTGTCTAATCTCGAGTCAAAGTCCCATATAAATGTTCTCTCAGCTCACACAAAGTCCCTGAACATTGTTTTGCTGAGGCTAAGCACTACAAAAACCTCATTTCCATGCAAAATATGGAAACCCACGCATCAAGAAATCTGCTCTACCGTTATCTTTCTCTAATACGATTGACAGTCGAATTCGGGTGGCGATGCATGTCCTTGGGCTCGAAACTCAAGACATGCTCAAAAGTCTCAAAATATACGAATAGAGATTGTCATTCTTGTCATCAAGACGATAGGACTCACTTTGGCTTTTCTTTTCACCATTGGCACTTCGCTTTGCCTTTTCCATTACCCATTTAAGGAGAATCTTGAGCATTTGTTCTTGTCACTCTCTTTCCGTTTTTCAGTTCACTTTTTTATCACGGCCAAATAAAGCAAGGAGAGTGATCATTCTTTTCAATCTGTTCCATTCCTTCTTCTATTTCATGTTCCTTGCTCGTCATTTCACCACACCATACCAAATAGAGAAAGGTAGCTAATCAAGGGTGATGAAAAAGTACAGTGAATACACTATATATTCTGTACTGGTAGGAACTCACACGAGCACGAATAAAGGAAAGTGTACTTCCACACATCCTCAGGAGGACATAAATTTGAAGCCAAGGCCGTTGATTGCATTGTGGGGTAATAGTCATTAATGCGATACCAATCGATCCCTCACCTTTCAAGAGAATGTAGAAGCGCCAAGTAGGTTCGAGACATCGCATGACCTATGGGCTCATCAAGTGCTTTGTTCGCGGTCAGGACCCGAGATGATTTGTTGCGTAATTTTCGGTGGCCAAAGTGCATTTACGATCAGATAGATAGATGAATGCATCTCATGGAGCATAAATGTAGCGTTGCATAGACTTTTAAAGTCTATTGATGACGTGGTGGACAAATCAAAACCAAATACGGTGCAGAAATTGTGCAAAATTTATATTATTCAATGGACCAATGAAGGGTCGCGTCTATCTTTAGGTCCGGTAGATTTCATTTACACAGTATTGGCTCAACTAATACCCTATGGATTGGAGGCTCACTCATGCACCGTGCACGACCATTATGTATATGGGACCCTGCCATCCATTCACTGACAGACAGATCTTCGCTTAATCACGGGGCCATCATCCACACGTGTATGTATGCATTGCTTAATCACGGGGCCATCACGGGGCCGTCATCCACACGTGTATGGACGCATGCATGCATACAAATCTCTTGGTCGTATTCGTACAGCGACAAACAAAAGAAGTTTAATGAGATTGAAAGGTGGAGCAAATTAATGGTAAAAGGTTATTACCGAGAGAATTCGAATGGATTGTTTGATTCAAAGGTTAATATCACGAAAAATTCAAAACTAATACGTTTATGATAGATTTACCCTAAATTAATTTTTTAACATAAAAAACCCCAAACCGATACATTTGTGATAAATTTATCTTAAACTAATTTTTTGACCATCGATAACCCCAAATTGGTACATTTGTGATAAATTTACCCTTTGTTAGTTTCCGTTAAATTGGATTAATATCACGAAAAATCACAAACCGGTACACCCATGACAAACAAAGGATAAAACATCCGTCAATTGCCGCGTGTCATCTAACTTAACAATTTGAAGGTAAAATTTAACGGAATCTAACGGTGGGTAAATTTATTACGGATGTACCAGTTGGGGTTTTTGGTAGTCTAAATATTGTTTGGGATAAATTTCTCACAAGCGTATTAATTTAAGGTTTTTCGTTGTATTAACCCTTAATTAAATGGTGTTCTTTACAATTTTTTCTATCTTTCTTTTTTCTTTTAGTTTTGTAAGCTTTGTCCTTGGATTTGGTTTGGATTTGGAAGTTGTTGGTAAACCAGAACATGTGTAGTTTAACTACGTACATGCTAGAGTTTTTTTTTTTGGTCGAATACGTACATGCTAGATTTGGTAGCTAACCATTATAGTCTTTTTGGAAATGCACGGCCTCTTTTTTACAAAAGTTCACGAAAATTAGTCAAATCTTATTTTCAGAAGGAAGAATGACACAAATAATCCCTAAACTTTGGTCCAATGTGCAGTTTGATCTCTAAACTTTTAATTTGTTCAATATGGTCCCTAACTTTTGTTATGTGTTTAATTTAGTGCTTAAACTATATAAAAATATTCAAGGATATATTAAATAAATTGAAAGTTTGGGAATTACATTGCACATTGGGCTAAGTTTAGGGACACATTACAGAAATTAAAAATTCATAGACTATTTGTATCATTATCCCAATTGATGAATAACTTAGATGCATGGTAACATTCCCAAGTACATGTACGCTCATTCGAAAGGACTTCAACTTTAGCTATTCCATATCATATCCGCGTAATTAGCGACTTGCCTCGGTAGAACTTAAGCCGTTGATTCCATGCATATGATCTTGAACAGTTGCAAGAAACCATTGGTCAGAAAGTGTCAAGCTGTTAAGCATAGTTTACTGTATAAATGCTCTGGCACGTTTTTTTTTTAAGCAATCGGGCAGGCCTCTTAATCACATAATACAATTTTTTAAATAGTGATTGGACCCGTCCTCTAGCGTCCGAGCTGGGACTTTATTGAATATGGGCCTCGAGTTCTTTCTTTCCACATCTAGCTAAAAATCCCTCCAGATCAGAATCAATCATGCATGAGGAAAAGAAAGACCCGATGAACATTATGTTAATAGTCCAACACCCATCACAATATTATAGTCATTCCCTTATTTATATATATCCCAATGGGGCATGGTGGCACTGTGAACCCTAACCAGTTACCTCACACAGGATCAGCATATCCCCACCAACCAATCTTGGGAAGACAAAAGAAAGAACTTGCGAACGAGGATTTTATCTTTTTCTTCTTCTTCTCTTTTTTCTTTATCTTTACTTTGGCAATGCAAGGTTAAGGGGCAAGACTTTTTTCTTGGGTGACGAATAATTAATTGATTTACATGGGGTTGGTGATGGTCCCTGAAACATGATAAGGGGTTAAATGAACAGGAGTGACCAGGTGAAACACTGAAGCTAGAGAGCGAGAGAGAGAGAGATCAAAAGCAAAGATTGGAAGCTATCTTATTGCTATGACCTTAAAGAAACAAAAATGAAATAATTAAATGTAAGGGTTTCTTTGGGTCTTATAGGGGTTGGGGACCCCTCACATTGTAGCTTAGGGTAACCCATTTCTTTAATGGGTCCACCTCTCTGTCGTTCTCTTCATTGAAACCCTTTATAAATGTTGTGTGGCTCACTGGGAAAATATTGGGGGAGAGGAGGAACAAAACAAAAAAAGGAAGAAGAAGATGAAAAGGCTTCTGCTTTGTTTAAGTAGAGTAGCTCTCAATGTGCATCCCCACTTAACTCCTTCACTGCACAGTGAAGTTCTGAGTGAGGGGAGTAGCTCTCAAAGTGCATGCCCACTTACTTAACTCCTCACTGCCCAGTGGTCTCAAGTCCTCTCTCTCTCCTCTTCCTCATCATCATCTCCCTCTGTCTCTATCTTTCTTCAAGAGCTCCTCTTTCTCTGACTCTCAGCATTTCAATCTCCTTCAACTTTTAGCCAGAGAGAGACAGTTACGTAACGAGTCCGTCCCCCTTCTCTCCCTCGCCAAGAGTTTGGAATTGTCTGAGTTTACCACATGTGGGCAAGCGAGCTTGATTGTCTTCTCTCTTGGTTGCTTCACTTGCTCCAAAATAAACCAAGACTATAGTCTCTATACTATAACAGTTTCTTCTTCTGTCTGTGAAGACCGAGTGGTTCTTCCCCTAAAACCTTCATTTGGTCATCCAATTCCAAACTCAGTGACTACCGAGGACGAATTCCAAACTCAGTGACATCCAATTCCAAACTCAATTCCAAACTACGCACAAAACCAAGAACCAAAAACAAGGACGAATCCCCCAAGAAAGCAAAGAGAGTACCGTGTTCACCAGATAAAATGATCGAGTCGTCCAACTCGGACCGCGAAACAAGCTCCAACTCGCTCTCTTCCCCACCATCCTCCCCTTCCTCGCCCACAGGGTGGACTGACTCGTCCCTCAACTCAGCCCCTAAGCCCACCGGCGACCAGAATTCCGCCGACCTGCCAGCCGAATCCGATAAGAAGATCAAGCGCCTCCGCGACTCGGGCAAGCACCCGGTGTACCGCGGCGTGCGCATGAGGAACTGGGGCAAATGGGTCTCCGAGATCCGCGAGCCGCGGAAGAAATCCCGCATTTGGCTCGGGACGTTCCCGACGCCGGAGATGGCAGCTCGTGCCCACGACGTGGCCGCCCTGAGCATCAAAGGCAACTCGGCGATCCTCAATTTCCCCGAACTCGCCAGCTTGCTGCCCCGGCCCATCTCGCTAAGCCCGCGCGACGTGCAAGCGGCGGCGACAAAAGCAGCCCAGATGGATAAATTCGATACAATCACCACATCAACGGCGTCGTCATCCTCGTCCACAAGTCCGTTGTCATCACTAGTCTCGGCGATGGATCTATCTGAGACATCGGAGGAGCTGAGCGAGATCATCGAGTTGCCTAGTCTCGGGACGAGTTACGAGTTGACGAGGCCGAGCAGCGAGTTCGTGCTCATCGACTCGGTGGACGGGTGGCTTTATCATCCACCGTGGCTCGGGGCGAGCTTTGATGATGAATGTGGCTATGTGGGTGGGTGATCCAATGCCGGTGCCAGAGAGTTTGATACATATGATGAATCTGCAGGCTTGTTGTGAGATAATTATCAGTACTGGTATGAAATTTGTGAATTATCTGTCCATGTAAATCATGTGCTTTGACTTATTTACCTTTGTTCAATTTGTGTCGATCTTCTCCTCTAAGTTCTCGGTCATGTAAAGCCCTTCTTGTTTTTCTTCCAAGGGCTTGTGTTGAACTCCGTTCACAATATGATAAACTCGGCCAATCAAAACATGCAATAATCACACGATGTATTTGATTATATGACTAACTTTGTTCATGCTCAAACTGTTGTTGGACGAGTTTATTTGACTCTCTGTATGTAATTAACTTCTTAATCAGTTCCTTCTTCTATGTTGTTAACTCCATCGTCTCTATCGATTGCTTCTATGTAATGTGGTGCCCACTGCAATGGACTCAACTACTGTAGTTTGTTCGAAGAGGGCCTCATAAATTGCTTCTGCTTTTGGATGGTTGAGTACTCATTTACTCTCTCTCTCTCTCTCTCTCTCTCTCTCTCTCTCTCTCTGGTCTATTGTGTACGTAATTGTGTTACAGTTTCTGGATTCGTCCGTACCTGTATAAAGTATACTCCACTCGTATTGTGAATAAAATAATGGCCCTTCCAGCAACTTTTCCTAATGAAGATTCGTGCATGAAACCACCATCTCATGATTCTCATGACTGTTCCAGACAAACATAATCAACAAAGACCAAAGTAAGGTTTTGATCATGACATGGTATCTTCCCCAGTGCAATCCCTGCCATATTGGGCATATAAAAATGAATGATTCACAAGGAAATGGGCAACGAAAGTCTAAACCTCATGATCACCTCAATGAGGAAAGACTTCAGCCACTGAAACGACGACCCACCCAAGCCTCAATTACTGTCGTTCATGCTGTTATCATCTTCTCGGTTGGAATTTTTAACTTTAGGGTTCCTGGCAGACACGACAGATGGTGAAACAGGGTGCGAGTTTGCAAGGGAGTGATGGTGATAGTGACCATTTTTGCCTCTCAGTGGGATAATAACACTCACTTCAGCCTACCGTATCTACTGGCCTTTATTATTTAAACCTCAGCTTTTTAAACCAATGTCATAATCAGTGTGCGCTGTCAGTCTGCTGTTTTTGAAACTTATGTCTAATTTCTTGGAGTGTGGATAAATACGCGCATGAAAAAATGTGGCTGGTGTTGAAACCGAGTTTCAAGAAGATATCTGTTCTGTTTTCTTTATTTCTTCTGCTGGAAATGAGACAGAATCACAGAAGAATATCTGTTGAGCCGCGACAAAAGGATGAGCAAAGTACATACAAAAATTTGAGTCGATTTTAACGAGATGATTGGAATGATGTTAGACTGAAATTGGCAATAATGCTTTTTCCTTCATATGATAGAGTTTTCCCTGGTGAATGAAAAGCGCTGGCTCGAAAGTAATGCTACTACAAGGCACATTGAATTTTGAAGGTGAGTGATAGCTATATAGTTTTGCCTGGGGATGAGCAGCCGAGCCGGTGGTTCAACTCAGGAAAGGAACTAAATCGAACCGAACCGGTCTTACTCGGCCATTTTCAAGTCGGTTCACATGGGGACCAATTCAATTCTCGAGTAAAAAATTTGGTAACCAGCCTTGATCAGCTCTGTTCCTAAGTAGAATCATTGCAAGGTCAGTTCTTGGATAGAATAGGTTTTGAATCGTTTCAAAACCAAACCCTACAAGTCTCTTAATTGAGACTTTTGCCAATAATAATGACGTTAAGCATTCCAACATAAGCAGGCCATTATGGTCGTAATTGAGAAATTTTGCCAAAATAATGATCTAGCAATTAAATAAAAATGAGATAGAAAAGAATAAAGAAAAAAATAGGTAGGCCGGCTCCAAGGTCAACCGGTCAAGCTAGGTTCCAAGTTTCTAATTTGGAATCTACCCACTTTGAAACCGGTCATCCCTAGTTTTATATCTTAACTTTCATATTATACGGATTAAAAAGTATTTTCATCACTTCTAGGAACATGTCAAATGCTACTTCGTACAATACTTTTATACATGCTCCTCATGATGCCGTGTAACAACAGTATTCAAAGGAAAAAAATGTGTATGATCAATACCCTCACGAACGTTCCTCGTAATTTCTTGAGAGTCTTCCTCTCAAATAATTGCGTTCTTCAGCTCTGAACAACGAATGTCACTTTCGGATTCATTTTTCCTTTTCGAAAATAGTATATCTAGGTAAATAATCGCCTCGATGTTTTCTATTAGCGTACGTACCGACATGTGTTAGTTTGTCGTGCGCGCAAAAAAAAAAAAAGAACTCATATCCCGACTCGTTTTACTGCTGGCACGATAAACAGTCAGAGCCCGACGTAACGCATGAACACATGAAGTCCAAGGTTATATTTTATTTTTTTCCATCTCTCATAAGGCGACAGGGAACTGAGATACTTCAAGGTTCATGAGCCAGCTGTAATTTTCCGATTGACATTGCAGGACTCATAGCAAACAAAAAGTTTAATAAATCTTCTGGTCCCCGATCATTTAAATCGAATGGGGTAGACGACGAAGAGGGTGGTGCCATTGGATCTTCAGTGCCCAATTCAATTATATGGTCCAAATTGGTGGCACCACATCAAAGCCGAGATCACAAACTCCAACAAGAAATTTTTTTTTCATTTACGATTATTTTTCCTTTCCTTTTTTTTTATTTTTGAAGGGTTTTTTTACCCGCAAATTGCATAGGAATCGTATTCCGGCGAAATATCGGGCAGAAAAAAACCCTAAATTTTTTAAATCGAGAATTTCTCGCGTGGTCTAAAAGTATGGGGCCACCTCCCCATCATATAATATATCCAAAAAATGCATTACGTAATTATAATAAAAAAAATTTATAACATATGGTTGGTATATCGATTTTAATACGGGCCGGCTCCTAATTTTTTTTTTATCGATTCCCCATTTGCAAAATCTTTTTTAAATTCCCTCTTGTGTTTTTCTTTCTCTCCTCCTCCTTCAAGTCCGGCATAACATAGCTCGACGAAAGACCAAATTGCAATTCCATTAACGACGTTAATTTAATTTATCTTTTTCTTTGCCATCACCATCCACTCTTTGGTCGGACAGCAATGGATATGGTGGGATTCTTTGGCGACTTGAAATTCTTTATTTTAATTTACTTGTTCATTTCGCTTTTTCAATTGCATGCACAAGAAGGAGACGTACCTTCTTTTTCATCGCACCCACCTAGCGCCAATTTGCTAGGTACGAAATTTAATTGAGCGAAAGTGATGTGTATCTCTATTTTGGGGAATGGTCGATTCGATCGATTGCCAAAGCTAGAAAAGCGACAAGGGAATTAAAGAAATGGTGAAGTATGAAGGGGGATATGTGCATAAATTAAGCATCATGTGTACTATATTATCGATGGGGTTTCCACTGGATTTAGATTAATCATTATTATTGAAGGAGCAAACCTACCACAATCGCCTTGATCGTTACCTTCTCCAGCCAATCAACTGGAATTGAATTGTTTACACGCATATTTGTATGTTAAAGGTTCAAATCAAATATGATTGGCATTGTACTTTCTCCCGATTTGACATGTCAAATAAAAGATATTACAGCTATAACATTTTAGGTATAACTAAGGGAAACACTCAAATGAGTTGATGGGAAAAACTAGATCACAAACGTGCGACTACTTAAAGGCTCATGAAACACCTCCACGTCCCACGCATAGGTCATAAATCCAAGCCTATGACATATACAAGTGGCCTTAATCCTAAGCAGTTTGCATGTAATTTGTAAGATTTGAATGGGCGACCTCCAATTCTTATAGTGGAAATCCCCCGGTACCACAACCAACTAGGACAAACTGGAGGAATTAATTTGGTAGGCCTAATATCAAAGTAAAACAAATGAACTTAACGTACGAGCAAAGGTTACTGACAAAACACCTAGCTCTTGTCGGAGGGAGAGCCACATAGGGTCACTTTTCCATGACACAAGAACGCATTTATGAGACAATGATCGTGCTTTTTTTCTTTTTGGTCGATATGACCATGCTATTTGAAAATGGTGAATACATATAACTTCTTATTTTCATGTAAATAAGTTGGAACTTACATACGGAAAAAAAAACCATAACCGTAGTCACATGAGATAGGAAAACGGGTGAAATATAAAGTACTAATGAAAACCAGTGTATTATAATTCAAACTTGCCATATGAATCATCAAATTTTCTCTAAAAATTTAATCAAATGCGAAAATTTTGTTATAATGTACTCTTTTTGGGTAAGTCTTATAATGCATTTTTGTACAGCGTGTAGTATACGCATTTCTTTAACAGCAACGATGAATCATGCTAAAAGAGGCCACCAATTATATCCGACTAAAATATTCTGATTAAATAAATTTGAAACTCAACTTTACTATTTGGGAGATTCGGCACTTCTCCCAATAAAAGATGATTTTAATGCATTTAATCAACCTTATTTGATTTGGCAATGCTTGTAGAAGGACAAAGGAAAGGGTTTGACTATAATTTATATCGGCTTCAAATTATTTGAGGCGGTTATATAAAATTATAAACGTCGCAATTTTTTTCGTGATTAAAAAAGTTCCATCTATTGTACTTCAGACAACAATTCTGTTTGAATTTAGTAGTTAGAAGTACCTTCTCCAATCAAACCGCCCTTTCCCGTTACACAATTTTATTTTGGGTTAATATCATGAAAAACTCTAAATCGGTACACATGTGATAATTTTACCCTGAACTATTTTTTTACCCCAAAAAACTCTAAACCGATACATCTGTGACAAATTTACCCCGAACTATTTTTTTGACTATAAAAAATCCCAAACTGGTACACTTGTGACAATTTTACCAGGAACTATTTCTTTGATCACCAAAAACCTCACATTGGTACACTTGTGATAATTTTACCCCCAAACTAGTACATTTGTGACAAATTTACCCTCTGTTAGTATCCGTTAAATTATATTAATATCACAAAAAATCACAAATTGATAAAATTGTGACAAACAGAGGGGTAAAACCCAGAACCGGTACACATGTCAATTACCATGTGTCATTAAATTTAGCAATTTGACAGTAAAATTTAACAGAAACTAATAGAGGGTAAATTTGTCATAAGTGTACCAATTTGGGGTTTTTGGTAGTCAAAAAATTATTTTGGGGGTAAAATTATCACGGGTATACCAATATAGAGTTTTTTATGGTAAAAAAAATAGTTTGGGGTAAAATTGTCACAGGTCTACCAATTTAGGGTTTTTTGTGATAAAAAAATAGTTTGGGGTAAATTTGTCACAGGTGTACCAGTTTAGAGTATTTCGTGGTATTAACCCTTTTATTTTTGGTCAAATTCACTGTATATAATTGAAGTGATTGGTTTCAAGGTAGTACTGAAACCAATGTTGTCAGAATCGATTTCCGGTAGTTAGGATCAATTGGCAACGGAGGATTAAATGCATTAGGATTTCTAAATAAATTGTAAAATAAATCTAGGAGTCTAAAGGAAAATTGGATCCGACATTTCAACAGAATGGACATGACTAGACAAGTTTTTCTAATCTCCTGGACTTTCTCTTAAGCTATTGTATGTGCAATACTTAGTAGGTCATGAGAACTGTTGTCACATAAAGTTTACAACCTAGCAAAATGAAATGTTTCTCTATTTTTCTCTCCCACGATGATGACACGGTTGCTATAAAAATTACATAATCACTACCAACTTATCTAAAAAGAACCTTACAAATAAAAGCATATAGCTCCACAATATACTCCCCCTGTGACCCATAAGTCGAGATGTGATATAACACTAGGCTCTTTTTGTTTCGCGGAAAACTAATGATTAAGAAAAATTTTCCTTTAAGATGATCGCTTCCAATACTTACAAAAATGAATGAAAAGAAATATTTTCATCGTTTATGAAAATGTCGATAATGAAAAAAGTTTTCTTTGGCTAACCATTTCAAATGAAGCAAGCAATTATTTTAGGGAAAATAATTTCTAAATCAATTATTTCCTGTGAAACAAACGGAGTATAAATACAGGGAAAAAAAAAAGGCCAAAGAGGATCAAGATTCAAACACGAGAACTGCAACTCTAATGCAAAGTATAGAATAAGCGTCGGTGGTAACTTACTTGAAATTCTACCAATAGAAACGGGACTCCATATATAGACATGGTAAAACCAGGGACCAAGTAAATTCCATACATGATTGTAACAAGGAAAACTACTGTCTGCGCCATCATCACAAACAATGCTTGATGAAAGAAGTCACTGGAAATACAAGATCATAATGGAAATGGAAATACTAGCAAATAAACTTAGGGTTTAACGTGAAGACAAAGCACACTTTCGCATCAATCAGCTTCCTGCTCCAAATTCCCCAGCCACCATGCCCCAACCGGTGTACACTGGCAGTCCCTACAGTATTGAAGCACACGGCCTAGCTATACACTTCAAAGGCCTTTCTTTTCCACAATCATTTGCCCTTTCTTTCCTTTTTGTTCCTGTTCTAGATTTCTACCAATTCGATGTGGGGAACCGCATTAACGCAGCAAACAATTGTTCATCTTCGTCGCAGACAAGTGGGTTTTCTCTGCAAGATGTGAGTCAAGAAAAATCAAATAATACGCATAAATAAGATAAAGCGAGTGATGATAAAGCTGAAGGATGACTTTCTAGCGATGCCCATCTTCAAATGTTTATGCATTATGAGACACCAAGATCTTGAAGACCCATCTCTCTATCTCTCCCTTTTCCCCCTTTTATGTGGAACTCGCTTTCTGAGCAACTGTAGGGTGACCCAATTATTTGTACGATCAATATTCATATTGACCCCATTTCCTGTTCTTAGCTGTGAGCCACTCATTTTCCAAGCCCAATATTGCATATGTCGGACCTTTTTACTCTCTTTTTTTTTCCTTCTTTTTGGATTTTGGGTATACTTTTTCCAAGCGGAACACCTTTTCTTTCTCCTCATTGTTCCCTTTTTGTATATTTGTTTTCTTTTATAAAGTTTCCGGCCGACTGCATATGCTAAAAAATCCGGAAAACCAACACGTGCAGATCAAAATGCAATAGCTTGCTAACACATTTTCACGTGATGGCATGCTTTATTCTTCGTAGAACCAGTACATACGTACAGACGTATATATAGGTTGCACCATGACTTTGAAATGTAAGACCAAGAATGATTCTAATGATGCATGTTGGGGTTTGGTAGATATAATTAGTCTCTCCAAATATCGGTTTGAAGGGAAAAATTGGACTATGTATGGCATCTTTGAAATGTATATCTTTTTACTTGACTGACACTCTATGGCTCTATTTGTTTCGCGAAAAATGTAACATTTCTAAAAAATATTTTTCAATAAGTCATTTTCTTTTTTTGGTATTTGTCTGAAACCTTAAAAATGATATGGAAAATTCTTCCATCATTTCGCAAGGAAAATCTTGATTTTCCTAAATAGACATAAACTATTCGGGCCCTAGTAACATGTGCATGGGTAGTCAAGGAACTCAATAGGGGCACTAGAGTCTCAAGCCTGGTTCCCCGGCTGCCGGGCATGAGCACGGGCACTACAGATCTTGGGTTCACCAAAGCCGAGCCCCAAGAACCTAGTATCCGTGCCTGGCTCACTAGCGCATCGGCTCGGGTATATAGAAGTCGGGGTCGGATCCTTGGTTCTAGGGCCCAGGTCCATCAAGGTCATGCTCGGGACCTTAGCTCCTGAGACCGAGTCCATCGAGGCTGGGCCCGAGATTTTGGTGCCAGTGGTCGCGCCTGGTTCCATCGAGGCAAAGCCCCGACCTTGACGCCCGAGGCCTAGGTCCATTGATGTTAGGCCTAGGACTCCGATGTCATTGCCCGCACCTAGGTCCATCGAGGCCAAGGTCCAAAACTTGGGACCAGGATCGAGTCCCCACCCGGGCTTGGGTCTATCTAGGGAGGGCCTAGGACTCCAATGACGGTGCCCACGCTCGAGTACATCAAGGCTAGGCCCTAGCCCCCGATGCTCGCGCCTGGGTTCATCAAGGCCGAACCCAGAACCCCGACACTAGTCTCAGGTCCATCAAGGTCGGGCCTAGGGCCCCAATGCTCAAGAACCCAATCCCAGTGCCCCAGGTCCCCGGTGACAATGCTCCGGGTCCATATAAGCCAAGCCAGGGTCCATCAAGGCCGGGCCCTGGTCCTTGGCCACTTGATCCGAGCATGAGCACTAGGATCCCAAGCTTGGCCCTATGGACCTGGGATCAAGTGTTGGGGACCTGGTCTCAAACGTCGAGAACCCACTCATGGGCATCAAGGTCCTATCCTAAGTACCAAGCACGAGCGCCGAAGTCACAAGCACGGCCTTGATGGACTTGGGCCTGGGTGCCCTCGATGGATCCAGGCTTGGCATTGATGGACTGGGGCGTAGACACCAAGGACTTAGGCATGAGCGCCTGGGGACTTGAGCACGGGAGTACCGGGCCCGTCATCAATGGACCTAAGCTCGATACCCAAGGACCCAAGCACCAATGCCGAGATTTGGGGCTTGCCCTCGATGGACCAAGGCATGGGCATCAAGGACTCAGGCCCAGCATCCTAGGCACGGGCACCAGCACCGATGTCCAAGGCCTAGTTGCTAGGGTTTAGGCGCAACCTAGGTGGACCTAAGCGAGGACGTTGGAGTCTCGAGCTGGCCTCGATGGACCTGGGCCTAAGCGCCGATGTCCCAAGCACAAGCACTAGGGTGCTAGGCCCTACCTTGATGGACTCGGGCTTGCCCTTGGTCAACCCCAGTAGACCCGACCCTGACATCTAGTCATGGCCTCGCTGCCAAGGGCTAGGGAATAGGCATTGGGGTTCCTATGACCAAGCGCAGATTTGTTGGTCCAAGCGTCGATATCTAATAATATTTTGGAAAATGATATCTGATTTTTTAAAGAGAAAATCATTTTTCTGAATTTAAGCATTGGTTTTCTAATGACTCATTTTCTCAAGTAATCCAAACGTCGAAATATGAGAAAAATATTTGTTTCAAAAAATATAATTCACGAAACAAAAGAAGCACGTCCAATATGTCAGACCACATGAAATATACTCAATTTTGATATAAAAGGACAAAAAAAGAGATTTATGAATCATAGATTTAACTTTACATCCAACTCTTCTTTTGACCACATATCAACATATGGCTCCCACCTGGGTGGTGCTGCTGGAGCGCGCACTCTTCCTCTGGAAAAAATTGAGTGTTCAAATCCCGGGCGCCGCAGGGTGATTTAACCGGTGGCACGTGTGTAGTGGCTAGCACGTGTCACCCCCAGGGTTTACTCCCCGGCTGTCAGCCGTGCGGGGATTCCTTGGGTTACCCAAAAAAAAAAAAAACATATCGCTTAAGCTTGTCTGCTGAAATGTGATTTTCGTAGCCTATAGCTAGTTGCTAATTCGATCTCTCTTTTCGTGAACACAATTTTTCGCACCTTTTTTTGGGTTTTATGGGGACTTAATAGATAGATAGATATTATTATTATTATTATTATTATTATTATTATTATTGGTGTAAACAACTGCTTATACATTCATCATAAATGGATGAGACAATATAACAAGAGATGTTATTCAAATTCATATGCATGTCAACTATCCAAAACTTAGTTGCCAACGTATGTGAATGGTACATGGATTGACTTCTTGCACTTCCATGAACACAAAGACAAAGAGTGGTCTCCAGCTAATTCGGATTGTGATAAAAACCCAACATATACATGACAAAATCAGGAATACATCAGGGACGGAGCATAGAAATTCTTGAATTTTCCAGGCCTACAATTATTTAGCAAGATTGTTTCCAACGTCACATCTCATTGGTCTTTTAACTCTCTTTCTTGTGTTGGTCATTTTTCCTTTTGAATTGACATACCATAAGTCGCCAAAAATTTATTTGACATTTTGATTCTTCCGCTACAAATGATGAAGGAATCATGATTATGATGGTTATCATGTAATCTTCCCCTTTTAATAGGTAAGTAAAAAAGAGGTACCAAATGATACTTTATCCCGATTATTTTTACAATGGGGAACTTCTTTCACATTTCTTTTAAATTATTCATCATTGATACCCAAAAATGTCCAAGTCTCTAACCATTGACTCGGACTGAAAGAGACTGAGTAGGCACAGTTGAGATAAAATTTGCTACGTCTGTTTGGTCAGTAATTATAGACTATTGACAAAGGCAACGAGAAGATGCTGATAGGTGATACAAGAAAAAATTACTAAGTGTCGAGTCAAGAGTGTCAACGAACAAGAGCCGACAAATGAATAGAAGCTGGAGCAAAGATCAATCAATCGAAGATAAGACAAGTGTTCAAGTCATGAAGCCAACAATCTCAGATACTGCCATCACGATTTTTTCCATCGGGAAGCCATAAATCTCGAAAGCCACAAATGATAATGGCCGAGAAACATGGGTTGTTAAACTATCGGGAACAGGAGTAACGAGCTACTGAATTAATTAACTATCAACGTGGGCAAGTGATGAGGCTATGATTTGTCGAGTAGTAGTTAAATACATGTTGCTAATTTCTAGGAGTCACATAGGATGTTATTTGCTTTCTTTATAACCATTGTTAACTGTCGGTGGTAGTAGAAATGCTTAGCTCATAGTTTGTAGAAAGGGCAATCAATCAATCAATGAACAGTTGTTAAATTTTATCTTCCCGTTATCTTTACATTGAAATACCCTTTTACATGGCTAGTCACAATTACCTCCAGTCTTCATACTTTTAAATTTCTCATCACTTCATATTTCCGATCCAAGAATCAGCAAATGACCCCTCCACTTCCTTTGTCGATCGGTTCATCAATCCATTCTTTGAAAGGTGCTTTGTCAACACTTTTCAGCAAAACAGTCATTTTGCTCCTCTTGCTTAGTAGTTTTCTGCCACTACTGATGTTTACGCAAAACTCAAGATATGTGTTTAGACTCGCAATGTGGGCAAGTGAAAATTAGTAGCATGTATGGAGAAAATGGATGGTTATCATATAGTTGTATATCTTAGATGACCCTAGAAATTACTAAAGCTCAATTCTGTGACAAGTACTATTTTTACCCAAGACCGTACTACTTTATGTCTTTTAGCTTTAATGCGTCAATCCAAAATAGTAATACCTGCTCTCCAAGTCCAATAATTAGTGATGGATGTAAGTTTGATGTTATTAGGCTACACAGCTCTTTTGATATATAAATCATTATTATGGGTAGCTCTCTTAGTCAATATATTGCGAAAAAGTAATAATGATTTTTAGTAAAAACAACAAATTTTCCTTCGACTTTTTTCTCTTCTCAAAATTATTACAGAGCTCAATGGATTCAAAAAATTAGGGCGGTGGAATTATCATATTATTAGTCTAAGGTTTTTCTGTTTAACCTATGTACTCTATTAGGAGTAGATAGGTATAGTCACTACTTTCGTCCCAATTATTTCTAATCTTATCCAAACTATAAGTGGATTAGGTAGGTCCACTTCATAGATAAGCTCGATGACATCAATATCAAAGGGCGAGTTCATTGCTTTTGATGATGGTACTTGGTCAAATTATTTAGTTCAACCAACATTCTGATAATAACTTATCGTTTATTAGCAGTTTCCTAAATCACCTATTAAGCAAGACATTTCACAGTTTTCATACAGTATGTCCTCAGTATGTCTGACCAAAACAGATATATACTCAACAGGGATATTAATGTACAAACAAAGATACTCATGAATCGTAGAATTAACTTTAAAGTGGGAAATGTGATTTTCGTAGCCTATAGCTAGTTGCAGATTTTGTCTCTCTTTTCGTGAAGATTGTTTTTCCCAGCCTATTTTTCTATTTCGTTCTTTGAAGACTTCATATATACATAATCGTTAGGTATATTATTGGTGTAAAGAACTTTTTAAACATTATCATAGATGAATGAGACAACTAACAAGTGATATTAAAGTATTCTTATTCATCTACATGTCAACTATCCAAAAGCAAAATATATATATGGCTTTTGTCTTATAATCGTGAGGGTTAATATCACGAAAAACCCCAAACAAATAAACATGTAATAAATTTATCATAAACTAATTTTTTTACCACCAAAAACCCCAAATCGGTATAACTGTGATAAATTTACCTAAAACTAATTTATTTACCACAAAAAATCTCAAATTGGTATATTTGTAACAAATTTACCCTTCATTAATTTATATTAAATTGAATTAATACCACAAAAAAACACAAATTGGTACACATATAACAAACAAAGGGTAGAACCCTAAACCGGTACATCTGTCAACTGCCACGTGTCATATAACTTAACAATTTGACAGTAAAATTTAACAGAAATTAACGGAAAGTAAATTTGTCGTAAGTGTACCAATTTAAGATTTTTTATTGTCAAAAAATTAGTTTGAGGTACATTTATCATAAATGTACAGATTTGAGATTTGTTGTGATATTAACCCTAATCGTGATGGACCTAATAAGAATCTCTCTATAAAAAATTCCTATGAAGAAAACATCACATAAGAATGGCACATGGGTGACTTCTTGGACTTCCATTAACACGAATATAAAGAGTGGTCTCCAGCATATTCATATAAATATATCTATGACAAAAGCAGGAGCATGTAAAAGTAGGGACAAAGCATAGGAAATCTTGAATTTTCCGAGGCCTACGATTATTTAGCAAGAATCTTTCCCGACATCAAACCTCATTGGTCTTTAACTCTCTTTCCTGTTAAAGTCATTTGTCCATTTCGCATATCATAAGGTCGCTAAGATTTGATCTGACATTTGATTCTTCCTGTAGAAATGATGAAGGAACCATGATGATAATAGTCATGGTTATGATGGTCATCTTACAATCTTTTCACCCTTTTACTGGGTAAAGTAGAAATGAGGTCATAAATGATGCTTTAGTGCGATAATTGTTACCATAGGGAACTTCTTTCACATTTCTTTTAAATTGGTCATTAAGATGTGTGTTTATGGTCGCATTATAATTTTAGAAAAAAATATTCAAAAGGTTCTAAATCAATAGTATGACAGCTCATTAAGTTATAAATTTTTTAATTTGTCTAATTTAGTCATAAATATTTTATCGATTTGCCAATATAGTCTTTTCAATTAATATTGGCTAGAAATCGAAAACGTGGATTTCTCAAAAATACTTTACTGCAACTTTTCAAACATAATAAATTTAATGCAACTTTTCTTGTATTCTATGTAATATACACTTTAAAAATAGAATCACGTATTTCTCACCTTTATTTGGATTGGCTCGGTCTCTAAATTTTTTCAACTATAAAAAGCATCCATTTAAGTTATTGATATACTTTATATGAAGCACTGCCCCATCTAAATGATTATAAATTTATTTGCATGTAAAAATGCAGACATTATTTTTTAAAAAAGTAAAATTATATCAAGATTCCCAACTTTCTGATCAATTAAAGCTGGCATATCTATAAACAAATGATAAAGCATGTGCTCCATTTGGCAAATTCTCCCTGACACCTATCTTTCAACTTGCCCCATCAAAGCAAATCACATTCCTAAAAAAATTCGGAACGAAGAAGGGTTGACGATTTGCCACATCATGAGAGAATATAAAGCACATATTTCCCTAATTAACATATATTTTGTATGGATTAGTTACATTATGGCAAGAGCGATCACAAAATGGCTACTTGATTAATTCGTAGGGGATGCAACCAGGCAGACTGAACATGTCTTAATGGGGCGTCGCATTTTGTCGACCCATGTTTTTTTTATTGGTCACCTAACTGTCCCTTTATTTTATTTCTATTATTACAGGTTGTGACACATGCTGTACTTTGATTAGCCATAATTTGGTCAAGTGGAGAAAAAAAAATCTGAACTTTTAGCTGCAACTTGTCTGCATCTAATATTGAGAATTCGAACATGGCAAAACTAATGCATGTACGAAATGTTCTAAAAAATATGGAATGTCAGTGTGTCATATCTAGCTTGTCCATGTGCAACATAAGTGTAATTAATTACTATGTCCCTATTCATATATTGGATCTTATAGAATAGATACTTTTTAAGCTGTCGCTTCAGTTCTCTCATTGGTCCTTTAAAGCTTGAAATGGAGAAAAAAAAAAGGAGAAATAAAATATATGGACAAAGCAAAGGAAGTTTTGCGAGGAAATTATCCAAAAAGCCCTAAAATTTTGCCAATTTAATTTTAAATATTTTCATTGTATCAATTGAGTCCTAAATATTTTCATGTTTTATCGATTGAGATCACTGATGTAAATGTCAGCTATCTTACATGACAAGTCCAATCGTTGATGTTGATAATTTTTAAAAATATTTTAATAGATTTTAAATACTTTATTTTTTATTTTTTTTCTTTTCCTTTCTTTCTTTTTCTTTTTACTTCTCTACTTTTTTTCTTTTTTCTTAATGTTACACGTCGGCAGGGAACTACCGGCCACCGGCCGGGCTTGGCGACCCCTGCCAGCCTCGCTTCCCTTGCCCAGTGGCCAGTGGGGGTCACCTGGCCTTGGCCAATGGCCCGCAGGCCCCTACCGACCTTAATAATAAAAATGTATATTAAAATATTAGTAAAAATTGTTCACATCAGCATTAGCCATCCTATCCAGCCGTACCAAATAGGATGGCCGGCATCTCCGTCAGCAATTTCCTACCAAAATCAGCCGAATGGACTCAATTAGCAAAATGTGAAAAGGTTTAGGGCTCAGTTGACACAATTAAAAGGTTTAGGACTGACTTTAGCAAAAGTCTAATACGTTTAAGACTTTTTGGATAATTTTTCCAAAGTTTTGCACCAAGCTGCCTTAATTACCCTTGATTTGTGGATTTTAACTCCCCACTCTCTTAAATAAATGATGGAGGGATTACATTGGGTTCACTTCTTACAAAGTGCTCCGTGACGTTACTCTCACTACAAGAAAAACACCCTACGGTAACTAAGGCGAAAAAAATTTTATCGCCTTGGGTCATACCCAGAGGTGACAAAATCAGAATTTCATCATCTTCAGTATTGAACCTACTGCGACAAACATGAAATTTGCCGCTTTGGGTCTGATTTAAAGAGACAAAATCATGATTTTGTTCAAAATTATGGTTTTATGAACTTACTTACATTATTTTCTTCTTCTTTCTTTTGTACATATTTTGGACTGATGTCC
The DNA here is from genome assembly GCA_031216285.1 of Syzygium syzygioides. Classification (NCBI taxonomy): domain Eukaryota; kingdom Viridiplantae; phylum Streptophyta; class Magnoliopsida; order Myrtales; family Myrtaceae; genus Syzygium; species Syzygium syzygioides. Next base: position 3,602,877 of record CM062244.1, read on the forward strand.
TTTTCCATCTTGAAAAAAAAAAAAAGCCATCTTTCTGTTTTGCTTCGAGGTCGCTTCGAGGTTGCTTCGAGGTGATTGCTCGTCCTGTCAAAAGACAAAGTAAATCAATAATAAGGATCTACTCCGCGCGACTTGCTCCCCACAAAACCATTCATGTATATCCACTCCTTTTTATCATACGAAACCCTAAATATCCACTCAGAAAACCGCCACCCCCCCCCCCCAACCAAGGACTTGTCGATCTTCTTCTCGTTAGTTAGCCATTCAAGGAGAGAAACGACACGAGCAGTGATGCATCCCAGTAAATTAAGGATGGACAACTCAATACGCATGGTATGGCCTTTTGCTTCGATTGGGTCTCTCTGCACATCAAATCAAGCCACGCCCTGTGACCGTACCATGTCTCTTGTGATTGATTGGTTCGATCTTTGGGTGTTCACCATATTAAGATGGATGAAGAAATACACACGATTTTAGATCTTGAAATTGTAACACTCTTTGAGTTTTTATCATATTGCACCCGTTTTCATTAAAATCAACGTGACTGAATAGTGTTAAAAGGTATTTTTTTGGTGTAATGCAATCGATCATTACATAATTCGTTGTAATGTGATTTTAAATGCCTTTCTTCTATATTCACCGTAGAAAATTGTTAAATATTCTAGGATCTTCAAGAAAGAGGGGGAAAGAGCAAATAAGGGAAATTTACTAAGAAAGGCCTAAACATATTATACTTATACCAATTTAGTCCTAAATGTTTCAATTTGGTCAATTTAGTCTTAAAAATTTTGATGATTTACCAATGTAGTCCATCCTGCCAAAATTGGCTAGACATCTTTGACGTGGACGCCAGCTATCTTACATGACATGACTAACGCTGATATGGATAATTTTAATAAATTTTATAAAATCTCTCTTTCTTTTTCTTTCCATTTTTCTTTTTGCCAATGGCTAGTCGCCGGCCACCAGCCATAGGCAATAGCTATCGAGGGCAAGTGCCAACAAGGGCCTCCTCGCCAAATCTGGCCAGGCCAACCCTCGTTGACAATTGCCTGTGGCCAGTGGCTGGCAAACAACCACGGGCAAAATGAAAAAGGAAAAAAAATTATTGAAAAATTGTCCACGTCAGTGTCAGCAGTACCATGTAGAAAAGGTGCCATCTACTTTAATGATTTTCCAATAAAAATTCGCCAAATGAACTACTTTGGCAAATCGTCAAAAGGTTTATGGTTCAATTGACCAAATTGAAAGGTTTAAGACTAAATTGGCATAAGTGCAATAGGTTTAGAACTTTCTTGGTAATTTTGCCAAGTCAATAAAGACTATATCTTTACTCAATTGACTTAACATTACACTTTATCAAAAAAGGGTATATTGCATAGGAAAGAAAATAATCTTATAAAGAAATTAGCTATCCTAGAAAATAATAAAATATCAAACAATATCCTTGTTATCTAATAATATCTCCAAAAAAGAAATTAACTTCACTTGTTAGGCCATATATAATACTTTTATTTTTCCTCAAAGCTAAAGTTTTTCCCGTGAGATTACTAATTCCTCACACTTTACCAGTCCTGTTTGTTTAGACTTAACTAAAAGCAAAATTCTAGTATTGTTTTACTTCCTGTCGAAACTTAAATACCAAAATTTCACAAATCATGAAAGATTCATATGTGAATTTATGTGTTAATGTTTATATAACGAAAGTTTCATATGATTGGAATTATAAAAAGAAAAGCCGAAGCATGTGAATTGCGAGATATGCAAAAAGTAAAAAGTAAAAGTCACTCCATGCATATCCAGAAAGGGAAAAAGAAGGAAAAACCAAAGTAAATGATTGGAAACTTACTTCAGCCAATGAAATACGACGAGCTTGTTTGCTTCCATGACGAAATTTAGATGATTTAGACTCCGTTTGTTTTGCGAAAAAGAAAATTACAAAATATTTTCCTAAAAATGAACAAATAATATTTTTATCTCCAACGAAAATAGTTAAATATAAATTCTTATCATTAATGAAAATATTTTATTTAACTAATTATTTCAAGATATATAAATGATTATTTTTAAGAAAATATTTCTCAAATCATTGAGTTTTTGTGAATTTAACATTTTCGAAAATTAACCGCATGAAACTGAAGTCACGCTTTGTTGCCAGTGTAGTTTGCCGTTGAGCTCAAACAGAGATATGGAGAGGAATAACAACATGCGGTTGTGCAGACTCCAGAGCCATGTGGAGCTGAGCTGTGGCTACGCATGACAGGTGCTTGGCTGATTTAACTTCGGCCGACCGACCCACATTAAACGATACATATGCCCTAGCAAATTCAAAAGGTTGTACGGATGAAGAGAACATATTGGGAACACTGAATAGCCTTGGCATGTGTCGACGGGTTGAAAGATGGTGAGAGAGTGACCATTTTGAATTATTAAGATGGTGACTCGCAGGGAAGCTTGGAGCCCTCCCCTTCTTTTCATGTTTCTATCATCTTTGTTTCTTCTTGCCCCCATTTCATCTTTCATTTCCATCCACTACCATACTATTTTGTATCCTATACGTGTGCATATGTCTATGTAGGGATAGTGAAAGCTATACTTACAAATATATGAAATTGTTCAGCGGTTGATGCTTACACGTGTGTGGATTAAGCGCATATCCCAAATTTGATCATTTTATATCCTCATAGGCAAATGAGTTATCCGTTTTCCATGGTCGCCGTTGTATCAAATTTTCATACTTCGGTCAGCTTTATCATCGTATTAGCTTTCAAGTGAAAGGAAAATGTTAAGTTTTTTTGGGTAACACTCATAACTTACAAATCTAACATCCTCAATGTCCATGGAACATTGAGCCATAGCTCCCCTCAACCTCCGCAGCAACCCTACGACCGCCACAGTCACGTCTCTGTTAATGAGTCCCTGCTACCGTTCCATGCCCACCGTCGTTACCCTCGTGGGCCCTCACTGTCTCCTCGGTATCTCTTTCTTCGTGTCATGGAAAATGTAGGAGTTGTCTTGGTGCTCCAACTATGTAGGTTGCAACCACCCTCGCTAAACTCTTGCAACCTTTGACGAAGGTTATCGATGGCCAATCTGGGATCAGGAGCCTTGTGAGTCATGGCCAAGCCGCTAGACTCAAAAAGAGAAAAATGTTAAGATGCACGTGTGAGTAATGTTACAATAGTCTTACATTGAAATATTGATTTAGTGTTGTATGTTAGTTGGCCCAAAACTCATTAATTTAAGTTTTTAAGAAAATAAAGATCCAACTGAATATGTTGACTAGGCGATTATCCCTGGTGAATAATCCCACTTTATTCGGTACTCCCAACAAATAATATTAAAGTCAATGATTGATTGGTGGCTCACTCCCATTGCATATCAATCAAGGAAGGAATCTCGTGACATACTCGTTTTCCAAGGAGCCTCGTGATTTGGTCTAGCAAAAGAGACCGGGTTAAAGTTGTGCGTTGTAATGTAGCAACGCAGTCCCAATAACAACTTTCATGGTAGGATCTAAAGAAAGATGAGATGAAGGTGTGCGTCGAAGATTCAAGTTAAGACATGTCGATGCAGAAGATTACTTGGATTAAAAAGGAACAGACCTAACAATGAGCTCACACGCGAATAAGAGATTATTGAGATGCACATGCAAATTATTTTAGAAAAGTCTCACATTAGAGAATTGTGTGCTTGAGCTTTTGTATGAATGTGAGTCCAACCGAATATGTTATACGGCTCAGACTTGAACTCTCTCTTGGCAATATCTCTAGATTAAAGTATCGGACTTCTGTTGTGCACTCCAAACAAAAAGGGGCACAGTTACGCGATTGGGCTTGCCGAGAAACTCAAGCGACTGCTTCTCGAGGATCAACTGAGGCTAGCGACGACACCGGAGGCTTGAGCGACGTCGGAAGCGTGGTGGCTCAAGCATGCTTCGATGGAGAGGTTTTTCCATTACCACTAGGGTGAGAAACAGGCAAAACCGTGAAGAAGGGGAAGCAAGAAAAGAGGAAAGAAATATATGAAAAAGAAAAACGTAAAAGCCACTAAAAATCTTAAATTATGTCTAGTATGACGCATTTATCCTAAACTTTTTTCTGTAACACCAAAAATATCAACCTTGTACTTGTGTAATACATTTACCCTCTGTCAAAGTTATATCAATAAAGACCATTAAAAATCTATCTATATTAACAACAAAAAATAAACGTTATTGACATGGAATCTTAAATGAAATGAAAACGATATTATTTTGACTAAAAAATCATCTGACGGAATATTGATGGAGGGTAAATATGTCATATAAATATAAATTTAAAATTTTTTATATCACAAGAAAAAATTTAGAGCAAATATGTCACAGTAGAGAATATGCGTCAAGTATCCTTCTATCTAAGGTACAATTTTAAGTATAATTTCGGAAAAAAGTTACCTTTAAATTTAGGCGTACGACGGTGGTAAAACCGGTCACCGGCGAGAGAAAAGGGCTCGGGTCACCATCCATGTCTCACTGCCCCATTCACCAGAAAGCTGACTGCATCGATAACGACTGTCGGCAGTCGTACTCCCCACCACGTGTCCGTCCGTCACAAACCGCCCGTCATGTTTGACTCCTGTGAGGTTAAAAGGCACCTGCACTTCTTATTTTGAGGTCCCGAGTGGCAATCCTTTTGTCTCTGTACGGAGAAAATGATTGCCGGTCATAGTCAGAAATTAAATCTTTCTATTGGGATAGTTAGATTGCGCATCATAACCATTCTTATTCTATCCAAAACTGATTTTCTATTTTTAGAAATAACTTTGGATTAGAAATCCGTTTGATAACGCAATTCCATTTCTCTATTCCTGAAACAACTTTTTGTTCCAGAACCCATTACAAACTAGAAATCAGAACTAAAAAAAAGGTAGGTTTTCTATTTCTTGACCAAAAATGAGAATCATTTCTAAGAGAACTCTTTCTTCAAAACGCATGTTCATCTTGAAGTCACGATCTTTGAGGTGGGAAAAAAAAGTAAAAAATCAAAAATTTCAAAATTTCACAGAATTGTTTAGAATCTGTGGTTACCCACTTTAAGCGAAATTTAAATTTTTTTAGGTGTTGAAAAAAATCAAAAAATCAAAAATCAAAAATTTTAAAATTTCACAAAATGGCTTAAAATATCTATGGCCACCCACTTTAAGCGAAATTTAATTTTTTTTAGATGCCAAAAAAATAAAAAATAATCTAAAATTTAAAAACTTCACAAAATGTCTTAGAATACCTGTGGTCACCCAATTTGAGTGAAATTTAATTTTTTTAGGTGCCGAAAAAAATTAAAAAAAGCAAAATATTAAAAATTTCAAAATTTCATAGAATGGCTTAGAATACTTGTGATCATCCACTTTGGGCGAAGTTTAAATTTTTTTAAATGTCGAAAAAAAAAAACAAAAAAACTTCATAGAATGGCTTAGAATACCTATGGCCACCCACTTTGAGCGAAATTTAATTTTTTTTAGATGCTAAAAAAATAAAAATAAGCAAAAAAGAAAAAATTTCAAAACTTCACAAAATGACTTAAAATACCTGTGGCCACTTACTTTGAGCGAAATTTCATTTTTTTAGGTGCCTAAAAAAATAAAAAATAAAAACAAAAAATTAAAAATTTTAAAACTTCATAGAATAGTTTAAAACATATGTGGCCACCTACTTTGAGCGAGATCTAAATTTTTTAATGTGCCCAAAATAATTCAAAAAATAAAAAATTTTAAAACTTCACAGAATTGTTTAGAATACCCTGTGGTCACCCACTTTGAGTGAAATTTAATTTTTTTAGGTGCCGAAAAAAATAAAAATAAGCAAAAAAGAAAAAATTTCAAAACTTCACGGAATGCCTTAAAATACCTGTGGCCACCAACTTTAAATGAAATTTCATTTTTTTAGGTGCCTAAAAAAATTAATAAAAGCAAAAAATTAAAATTTTCAAAACTTCATAAAATGGCTTAAAATACCTGTGACAACCCACTTTAAGCGAAATTTCATTTTTTTAGGTGCCCAAAAAATTAAAAATTTTAAAACTTCACAGAATAGTTTAAAATATATGTGGCCACCCACTTTGAGCGAAATTTAAATTTTTTAAGGTGCCCGAAAAAATTCAAAAACTCAAAAATTTTAAAACTTCACAAAATTGCTTAGAATACCTGTGGCCATGCACTTTGAGTGAAATTTAATTTTTTTAGGTGTCGAAAAAAATAAAAATAAGAAAAAAAGAAAAAATTTCAAAACTTCACAGAATGACTTAGAATATCTGTGACCACCCATTTTGAGTGAAATTTAAATCTTTTTATGTGCCGAAAAAAAATTAAAAAATTTAAAATTTTAAAACTTCACAGAATGACTTAGAATGCCTCTAGCCACCCACTTTGAGTGAAATTTAATTTTCTTTAGGTCTTGAAAAAAAGTTAAAAAAATCAAAAAAATAAAAAATACCACTTGGGCACCTAAAAAAAATTAAATTTCACTCAAAGTGGGTGGCTAGAGGCATTCTAAGTCATTCTATGAAGTTTTAAAATTTTTAATTTTTTTATGTTTTTATTTTTTTTCGGCACCTGAAAAGATTTAAATTTCACTCAAAGTGGGTGGTCACAGATATTCTAAGTCATTCTTTGAAGTTTTAAAATTTTGATTTTTTGCTTTTTTTTTTACCTCAAAAAATTAAAATTTCACTCAAAGTGGGTGGCCACAAATATTCTAAGCTATTCTGTGAAGTTTTGAAATTTTTGAGTTTTTGAATTTTTTTGGGCACCTTAAAAAATTTAAATTTCACTCAAAGTAGGTGGCCACATGTATTTTAAACTATTCTATGAAATTTTAAAATTTTTTATTTTTTGATTTTTTTGGGCACCTAAAAAAATTTAAATTTCATTAAAAATGGGTGATCACAGGTATTTTAAGTCATTCTATGAAGTTTTGAAATTTTTTATTTTTTAATTTTTTTTGAAAAAATTCAAAAATTTTCCTATTTTCCCGAAATCTGAATTTTTTTTATATTTTGGAAATTGTGGTGAATTTTTCTAGAATTTTTCAATTCTTTTGGATTTTTTGAAATTTTTTGAGATTTTTAGGAATTTTTTGGATTTTCCAATTATTTTTATTCCATTTCTAAAAAAATGGATTTTTGTTCCTGGAAATAGAATTTTGTGTTGTTTATCAAACGAGTTTTTGTTTTCAGGAAATAAAAATTTTGTGCTATTATCAAACGGGTTTCTGTTCTAAAAATAGAAATTTTTTGTCATTATCAAACGGGTTTCTTTTCTTAGAAACTCATTCTAGAACTAGAAATAGAAAAATCTATTTCTATTTCAGAAACTCATTCTGGAACAGAATGGTTATCATTTGTTACCTTAGTGTAACAAATGAAAAATGTGTTAGGATATTTGGAATCCATTTAAAGTAAAAACCACCAAAAATCTTAAATTATATTCACTGTGGCACATTTATTCTAAATTTTTTTTTGTGACATCAAAAATCTCAAACTTGTACCTATGTGACACATTGTCAATAAGAACTGTTAAAAATTCACATACATAGACGGTGCTGACATGATGCCCACGTAGCTTAAATGAATAAAAAATGACGTTGTTTTGGCTAAAAACTTATCAAACAAAACCTTGATAAAAGGTAAATGTATCACATATGTATAAGTTTTGGGTTCTTTATGTCACAAAGAAAAATTTTATGATAAATATGTCATAGTAGGCATAATTTAGAGCTTTTGATATCACAAAAAAAATTTAGTAAAATGTGTCACAGTTGGCATAGCTAGGATTTTTTGTACTTTTTTCCCAATGAAAAATGTGTTAGGAATTTTGAATTTATTTAAAGTCAATAATACATCACCCCACACGGCTAAATAATTGTTATCGGTGTTTAGATAGGAATTATGCATGTAAGACGCAATTAATTTTACCATTTAAATGACATTAATAATTCGATTAAGTAAAAAATATGGGAAAAAAATCATTAAAAAAACCCAAACTATATCTACTGTGGCATATTTACCATAAATTTTTTTGCAACAGAAGAAAACCCAAATTATACATACTGTGACACATTTACCCTATATTTTTTCTTGTGTCATCAAAAATCCCAAACTTTTACCCATGTGACACATTTACCCTCCATCAATATTCAGTCAAATGATTTTTTAGCCAAAATGACGTCGCCTTTGTTTCACTTAAGCCACATAAATGCCATGTCAAAACATTTTTCCTTAAGCCACATAGGCGCCATGTCCTCCATTGGCATGGTGGATCGGGTGTGCCCAGTTGATTATCAATCTTATCATAGCATTTATAAGGTTTTCATGAAGAATTAAATGGAAATACCAGGAGAAACATGGACAAGTAATAAACTCAATTTTTTGCTTATAACTTATAATTATTTTTTTCTAAAAATTGAAATTAGAAAGTATTAATTCGCATTTCGAAAAATTATGAGGAAACTATAGATCTTGCTACTTATAAATGCTTGTAATTTTTGAAAGGTTTCCGATATTTCATATTAAATAAATATAAAAGTTTGATATCCTATAAGATTCTTCGACCAAAGAACAATATCTTATAAGATTCATATGTAGCGGTCAACCAAATAGACCCGGTAAAGTTCAATGGCTAAAAAGCATGATTTGGGTCTCCATTTAAAGTTATCAAGTCATTATCTATCTATATATATTGTTTAAAGCAAAGCAAGGAGGATTTTAGATAAACCAATAGTCCCTAGGAAAATGAAATTCATTAAATAAGGAAAAGTAGCAGAATGTGTCACACCAATCCTTATGGATGATGGAGTTGAACATGATCTTTCGAGGATATGGAATGAGATTTTTTTGTTTTTCATGGCAGACCCAACATTAGTTAATTCAACATTTTTCTAGTTTGATTAAAGTTAGGACACCACGGTGTTAGTGCGTGTACCAAATCTTGCTTTAGATACAATTTGTTAATAGGTCTAATTCAACAATATCTTGCATTAGATCTTTCTGAACATATAATATTTTGAAAATCCTTTTCCTTTCATGTTTTCAGGAAAAATTCCAAATAAGAGTCTATAAGAATTTGAAGTGAATCTTGTTTCAAATAAACTCATGAATTAGTTATGTTAGTTTCAAAGAATGGTTTGATTTTCAGAATGGTCAAGGGCATTTTGGTCCTTTCCCCCTTTTTTGAATTTTTTTCCCTTTTTTTCTTTTTTCTTTTCATTTTTCCTTTTTTCCTTTTTTTGGTTTTTTCTTTCTTCTTCATCGGTCGCCGGAGAGGGCTAGGCGAGGGTCGCCTCTCCAGTGGCTAGCAAGGGACAGCTTTGCATCGATGAGGGGACCCTCGCCTTGGGCAAGGCTACCCTCGCTTGTGGCCAATGAGGGTGGCCCTTGCCAAATCAGACGAGGGTGACCCTCACCCAACCCTCTCCGAGCATCACCAGTGGCCCGCAAAAAATCAAAAAAATGAAAAAAGCGAGAAAAAAGGAAAAATTAAAATAAAAAATGTCTTTGGACAAAATCACCCTTGATCCGTCGAAATATTTAACCGGTCAGTAACCGGCGAGATCAAGCCCTTATTTAAAACTGTCATGGCTACTTCAAGCCCTTATTTGAGACTAACATAACCCTTCTGGCCCTTATTTGACATAAGGTCCACTTCATACTATTATATGAGAAAATTGGGACACTTCATGCTCTTATTTAAAATTTTTCCCATGTTTTCATGGACAAGCATGTATTAGGTGTAAATAATCATGCACAAAAAGATAATTGTTTAATTTCGCAGACATCCCTGCAAAGGATTATGTTGGGCTTCGTTTGTTTCATAAAAAAAGAATAATTTGGCAAATATTTTCTTAATAATAATTTGTTGTATTGCTTTTAAAAATAAATAAACAAAAGATATTTTCATCGTCAACAAAAATGTTTGGACATAAATTGTTGTTGATAATAAAAACACTTTTCGACTAATTTTTTCAAGTAATATAAGCGATAATAAAAAAATATTTTTCAAAACATTTATTTTTCACAAAATAAACGAGTCTTGGATTAGATTAATTTTTGTTCTTTAAGGTACAAAAGGTATTGGGCCAATGCATTTAGGTAGCTTTAGCCAGATATAAACTTTCCAAATTGAATGTGTTTCGTTGATCAGGTTTCTTTATCATGCAATTTCCCACAGACAGCTAGATTATACCTATTAGATTCAAGAACAATTCAATTAACTAAAATTCTGTTTATCGTGCGAAAAACTCGATAACTCAAAAAACTTCATGGAACAGCTAAGTCATATATGTCTCTGACTGTTGATAAAGGATGTGTATTAGAACCCCATTAAATGGTTGGATTAGTACGAGGCTTGTGCTTACATATGATAGAATAATTAAACATTGAATACCTAACAGTTTAAACTTTTAGAACAATTGACAGCAGTATTAATTACAAAATCTCACATAGTATTAGAGTAAGAAATCCCGAGTTCGAATCTTTCCAAACCTCTATTTGCCTCTTTAATTACATATTTCCATGCTTAGTACTAAGCGAAACGATCAAACTAAGCATGAGGGTGAGCGATAAAATATTTATATATTGAATCACGTATTCATCTAACAGTTTAGCTTAAGCTTTTAGATCAGTTAACAGTGATTTCGCAAAATCTCACAATATACAAGTATATATACATTGCTCTATGATTAAACCAAGCCGTTTTGATACAAAAGGGTCAATCCCAAACAATTTTTTTTTAAAATGGGTTTTGTCAATCCATATTAAAAACCCGAAATATAGAAGAATAATCCGACTAGCTAGTCCTCCACTTGAACGACATGTCTCATCATTGATCTGAATCGTTTCACAAACGGAGTCGGCACAACAAGAAAATTCAATTCATAATTGACGTTGACTTCATCTATTTCACGTCAAATCATAAATTTTACATATTCCAAACATTATATTTTAGCATAAGAAATCCATATCCAAACACCAAACAAAGACCGGACGATGCACCTCTTCATGTCGGCACAACCTCAAAAGAAACGATGACGATCGAAATCAAACTCGTACCAGAAGAGAGAGAGCAGTCGGCAAATCGAAAGGCGGTCATCAAAATCGGCTTGTTCCTCAATTATAGACAACGTCTTAGATTATTACAAAATCCTAAATGGACCCCGATCACATGTACTTTTCACCAGGATTCTACATCGAAAGAACGTTACATTATCTTAAGATATCAGCAATTGGGGTGCCACAGAATCCGATTGATTTGAACCGACCATGATTAGAAATTTAACCTTTGTTTAAAGAGTCCCACAATTAAGAAGTCCTGACCATCAATGTTAGAATACTATAGTCGCCACTTGCTAATAAGGGAAATGATTGAGGTGAATTTACAACTCCATGTTGCTGTCTTTTCTTGTTCGTGTGTGGAAATAATGGCATCCAATTGTTAGCTAACGATGTAGACCTAATCTTATAAAATGATTCCACAAGAAAAAGGTATCTATAAGACCTTTAGGTACCGCCGAATAAAGAATAGGGTGAACGCAAGTATAACTTTATTCCGAACCGGTCAAAAAAAAAGTATATATAAAACCTTTAGGCATTGCCGAAGAAAGAATGGGGCAAATATATATAACCTTATTCCAGGCCAATCCGGCATGGAATGGTAGGCTTACGTGAGTTTCGCGTAGTTCAGTCCAACAAAGCATTAGCACTTGGTATATCGAATATAATCCCAATGGTTTAGCTAATCGAGCATTAGATTAAATGAGTTGGTTTACTTGCCTTGGGTGAGAAAAATATTGGAGTTTTACTTGAATTACACGAGCTTAAAATTTGGGAAATTCCACGTTACTTTGTCACGTTTATTTCATCATAATTTGTCATTCATAGTTTTACTGATTATTTGAAGCCAAGATCATGCCGATCAAATCACGTAAAATCATTCTAATCTTTCTCGTTTGTCATATATATTGCACACATATAATTCATCGGATACTTCTTTTATAGAGTTAGTTAAGGAGTTTGTGTCAATGTTTATAATGCGGCTGCTTTTGTAAAGTGAGTGGATGTTGGAGGAAGATGCTTTCCCCTTTTAAAAGAACTTTTGACCTAATGCACACTCAGAATAGTGATGAGATCATTAGAAAAATTCACAAGAGGGGGGCTAAAAGATTGTCACTAATAGCCAAAATTGGACCTTCCTCATGCATAGTGCCACCTAATGTAAATTACAACAACGCGATCGGGCGATTTTCAAAGTCGGAACGGTGCCGTCGACAATTACGCCGTCTCGCCTATTTCATCGTAAAGACTCTCGGCCGCATGGACAGTTCGATGCGCTCCTCGACACACTCCGTCCCGTCGTGCAAATTCCGTTGCCCGAGTGCAGGCTCCGTGCAATTTTTGTTATTTCATTCAGTTTGATCATGTAGTTTGATTGTTGTGCACGTGCAACTATGCCCCCCCGTAAGCATGATTTAATTGATAAGTTTCCTGTGGTCGTTTGAGGAAGAAGAGGTCTTTGGAGCAAAGAGAAACAGATTGTCTGCTTGTCCTTAAGAAACGTGTAGAACCAAACGTGATTCGTCCAATCAAGGAGCATTATCAGCTCTAAGCCTTTTTCTAATGTTTCCAAAACAACGGCAAGATTTCTAATAAAAAAAATTCGCAATTTCGTATTCTATTCAATTATAATCTATATTAATTTCACGTCACGCGCATATACAGTAGAACAACACGTATGACCGACTGTTTCATCAATATCATTTCACGTTACGAGCGAGCAATGTAATTTTCGATAAACTGTAAGTAAAAAACTTAAGTAAGTTCGTTAATTCTACGGGCATTATATTGTTTTTTAGAATAAATTTAATACACCTAATGTTATTTTAAGACGATATTTATATAAGTAAAAACTTATAGAAACAATCTGTTGTAAAGTGATTATTTCTCTAAGATAACTGAAAAAAAATGATGTTTCCATTGTAATCTCTCTGGTTTTTCTTAAGCTACCCTTAATTTTACTTTTTGTATATATTTATCACACACCATTTTTATCATTTGAACTCACCCTTGATCAAAATATGAGAAAATTTCAAATAAGAGCTTGAAGTAGATACGGCAGTTTCAAATAAAGGCCTAACCTCACCGGTCGTCGGCCTGCTAAATATTCCAACCAGTCAATGGCATTTTTATCCAGAGAAGATTTTAATTTTAATTTTTTCTGTACTTTTTTCTCATTTCTTTTTTGGTTTTTTTTTTCCGACGAGGCCGACCTCACCTAAGGCGAGTTGCCTCGAGGTTCACCCAGCCCTCTCCGAGCATCACCGATGGTTGGCACGAAGAAGAAAGAAAAAAGACAAAAGAGGGAAGAAAGAAAAAGCGCAAGAAAAAAAAGAAAAAAGGAAGAAAAAAAAAGATAAAGGACGAAAATGCCCTTGACCATCCGGAAAAGGAAGTCGCTTATTTGAAATTGACGTAACCAATTCAGACTTTTATTTCAAACGAGATCCACTTCAATCCTTTATCTGGGAAAATTGGACGCTCCAGGTTTTCCATTAAAATAATGTTTTTGAAAATCCAATTCGAGCTAGTTTTCGTTGATGCCTATAATATTTCTCAACTTTAAAAAAAAAAAAAACGGGGGACAAAATACGTACATGTATACGCGCAGCGCCGTGTGGGTCCCAATCATTTAACGTTTAGGGGGACGCGGGGATCACGATGGTGATGGGGGCCGCGCCCAGCGCTACTGCTATGTCGGCTGCTTCACGTACGACGCGTAGCGCGTGGGGCCGCAGCGTGATGGAACGTGAGCCGTCAGATCAGAAAAAGGCTTTTGCTTTTTACCGCCCCCACCACCGCCCCTCCCTCTTCTGATGGCGATGTGTCGATGCCCTCCCGTCTGACCGTACGCTTTTGTGCCCCCCCATTAGAATTTTGTGAGCGAAAATGAAAGGTGGTGAGGGGCTCGGGAGAAAATGATTTCCCTTATTTTCCTTATTTTGTATTAACAATTGGTATTTCATTTAAAGGTCAATATCATGAAAAAAAAATTTGAATCGGTGCACATATAATAAATTTATCTAAATTAAATTTTTGACTGCCAAAATTTCAGATTGGTACATTCGTGATAAATTTACCTTCCATTAGTTTCCGTTAAATTTTACAATCAAATTACTAAGTTAAATGACGCGTGACGGATGTACCAGTTTGGGATTTTATCCTCCATTTATGGAAAGTGTACGAGTTTGTGATTTCTTTCTTTGAAAGTAAATTTATTACAAGTGTACTAATTTTGAGGATTTTCAGAGTAAATTTGTCACTGATGTATCAGTTTAGAACTTTTATATGATATTGACCCTTCATTTAATTAAATGATTTATGTGAGGGGTGGAGCTTTATTTAGAATTTTCCATTGATAAAGTAAGTATTTCGCATATATAAGACAATTACTCTAGTCATTTCATATCGGATCGAAAGCTACGACACCACTTATATGTGGATGCAAAGCAAAAGGACAAGAATGCACTGAAAATGAAGTTCCCGCACACGTTGATGCAAAATGAAGTTGACTTCAAATCTTTTTTAAGCACGAGCAAAAAAAAAACGTAAGATGGATTTGTTCATTTTTAGCAAATACACGATAAACCCATTATTCGGCATCGTGTATGTAATCTCCATCGAAGCTGATATATACACTTTGAAGGAAATAAGACATTGCTACATAATTTCGCAGCCTGCGCCGCGGGATTGTCTCGATGATTGAGGAGCGAGCATGCGTGTACACACGAGGATAAACGGACGATATAGGTTTGATCGATCCTACTGTTGAGTATGAAAACGATGGCTTGTTGATTGGGCTATCTAATTGTCCCGTGGGGCCAGTGAATTGACCCAAAAAAAAAACAATTTTACATAATGAATTTTTAAAGCCGTAATTCATCACTTCAAAAAAAAATGACAAAAAATTGGAACTTGCAGCTTGGCCTTTTTCTCTGGTGCTTCTTTCATATGTTTTTCGCCCCTCCAAAAAGTGAAAAATATGGAGAGAGAGAGAGGGGGAAAAAAAGGGTGAAAATATTTCATCATCTTTCCACAATCTGTGAGGGTGTGACAGAGACAAAAGCTTTCAGTCTGGTTCCTGCCCCAGAGGCGAAAGCAGCCATAGAGGGACAAATGTCCTCACTCATTTAATGAAGGTGCTGCCGTGTCTTTTCTGCCTCAGATTGACAGCTCCAAGATCTCTCTCTCCCTCTCTCCCTCTCTCTGAATGCCTTCTCAACAGGGGAAATTCTTGAGCACTCTTTTCATCCACATCCCTCTACCTGAGTATAAAGATGATATCTCTGATATCTTCACTTGTTCAATT
Organism: Syzygium syzygioides; assembly: GCA_031216285.1. NCBI lineage: Eukaryota > Viridiplantae > Streptophyta > Magnoliopsida > Myrtales > Myrtaceae > Syzygium > Syzygium syzygioides. The sequence continues at coordinate 3,618,267 of CM062244.1, forward strand.
GATTGTCAGTCCAGAGTTCTCCTATGTTATGTTTTATGAAGCTCTTGCAACGTTTAGAATGTTGTCATCTGTCTCGTTCCGACATGGGAAAACACACTTTTTCTCTCTTTTCACGAGAAAAAAAAGGAAAAATTATACGAATGATTTATGAACTTTAGTATAACTTGCATTGTTGTTCCCGAATTTTTAATTCGTCTTATCCTAACAATATGTTCTTCACTCGCCTCTATGAGGATCTTGTGCATCGGAAACCAAAGCCAAATTGCCTTATGTTCATAATAAGAATTTAGCTGGATGTGTTAAAAGTAAAATCTGACAGAGTAAGACCTATGGGAGGTATTGCAAGGGCACTGAGTACCTACATTTGCTAAATTCTATCTTAAACATAGCGCCCTTTATATCTCACATGAGTACCATTGGATCCAATGGTCCGTATTCGAATTTATAAATAGTCCGGATTTGTTGAAAATATCCCCTCAACGTCCAAAATGTACGGGCTGGGTGCGACTTGTAAATTCTACAGTGGACTCGTGTGCTATAGGGAACGAACAACCCTACCTCAAACAGTAACATCTGTCGGATTTAGGCAAAAACTGAGAAGTGGACGGTTAAAAGACAGACCATGTGATCTGCTGAGAAGAACGGGAGTCTTCTCTCCTAGACACCCCACCCCCCCAAAGGAGATTGGCTTCTCAGCGGCTGAAACTGTGCACAGACATGGACACCAACCAGAAATTTCACGCAACCTTCACTCCGTTGTCCAAAACAAACCTCAACCATCAGTGTCAATGTTGTCAATTCAGGCATTTATTGAAGAAATGACCGGATTTTTCATTCATGGCGTTCAGCTGTTTGAGGGTTTTTCCGGGTGCTGTGCCGAAGAAAGAAGATGGCTGTAAGATGTCATCAGGAGGCCAGGGACAAAAGAAAAAAGGACTGTGGGGAAGTGGGTATGTCTCGCAATATGTGGCACTGCGTACGTAGGCATGTGTCAGAAGCACCTTTTTGACTTCAGTGTGTGTGAATTCTGAACTGTGCAGGTGAAAGTGGAACAAGGAAAGAGGGTAATGCTACATGCTGGTACACGGGAAGTCGCATGTCGTCGTTGGATGGAAAATTGGATGAAAACAGAATTTTTCTAATGATTGAATGACTTCCAGCTTGACCCATGCTCTTATACCGCAGTAGGTGTCTAACATCATTAAGAGCAATGATTCTAGACTCGCTGGTCCCAGAACTTCTAGCCAATTTGTAGTGTACGGCCCAATTCTTTATGAGGTACTGGTCTATAATGGTCCAGTACATTACTGGGCCGGCAGGTCCGTTATCAGGCCAAGCTATGAACCCGCGAGATCCGAATAACCCAACATCTTAAATCAACGGTCTCTCCGGTAATGCTGTCACCGAGATGTACGTGTTATCATCGAGTGTTTTCAAGTTGTAACATCTTTCGACATTATGTGAAAGCTGCGACAGCTCGAAGCTCAGGCCAAGTATCATCCCAGGAGCAGCTTAGCGATGCTACATCTACAAGGTAGTTGCCAACCACCTAGAAGAAAACAATAAGCTCAGCTGTAGATGCTGCTCACAGATGGGAATTACGGATTCTTTCTTAATTCTATACGTAGTGCTTGCCTTGGTAAATGACGGTTTATGATTCGCAAACCATATGACGCTTGCTTTTCCGTGAAGATCGAGGATCTCTTGCAGATAAATCTCGGGCTGCAACATCTAACTAGCCACCAGTAGAGCCTAAAACATCAGTATCAGTATTTGATCATCCTAACTCAGCTGACAACCATTGAGCTCCCCGCCAACAGGAGTTCAGAATATTCACATCTAGGATAAAAGTGAACTACATAAGGCATAGAGGAACTAAAAGAAAAAGTCACCAGCATTCAAGAAATTGTCAGTGGAGAAGTACTTACAGTAGAGTCTTTCTTTGAAGAAGGCAGCCGCGTTGGCGGCATCAAGGTTTGTCTCGAAATTCGTTAGCACAGACCGATCCAATGAAGCACTAGTTTGTTACAAATGAGGGCAATATATAGTGCACTGACGTACTCGAACAAAACAATTATACCTTTATCATAACACAAATGTCAAATTCAACTGGTACCTCAGAGTCTGGCAGCTGAAATACCATCTAAGGCGAGGGCTGTACCGGTATGAAGGTCCTCTCCAAAGAGTTGTCTCATGACTTTTCCCATCATCGGGAACCCCGAACCACCCCGGGGCAACCTCCCTCTAAAAACAGACAAGAAACGAAAGGAAAATCGCCACTGAGACTATCAATGCCCACTGAGCAGAAAATGATTACCGTGGCCATTGTATTCGAGTATCTAGAACTTATTACCCAAGAACGAGTAGGGCATATCAGAAGGCTCATCTTCCATCGGTAAAAATTTGGTATAACACACTCCATCAAAAATAACACTCGCAAACCCCTCATCCCCCTCTCCTTAAGAAAAATGGAGAAAACAGAGACTGTGTAAACTAACAAATGAACACAGTCGGAACAAATTTGATGCTTGGCGCAGCTTGTATCAGTATCATCCACTGGCAGTATGCATCTAGTCATTTAAATGGTGATGAGGCAACTCAATTATTTCTGGTCCGTATAGACTGCGTCAACATCATCTAGATCAAGCAGTCCTGACATTAGTTCCTTGTTCAAGTCCATTGCCTCATCATCCACCTGAAAATTATCACAACAAATATTTCTCTTAAAACCATAAATCAAACAAAGAGGACAGCAGAGAAGCATCTTTGTACGGGAATTTTTTTAATCACATATTTCACTTAAAACCACAGCATCTCCGGATGAATCAATGACATTAACTGCAAGGCAGTTGCCTTGAAGACACGGCTACCAATGCGCCGGATGCTTGAGATATGCGCTACCAGCACATTACGAGCAAATATTCCTAATGTGCCAGCCCTTATGTAGAGATATCCAAAACTTGCAATTAAATAATCAGCTTAAAGTACTTGATCATTGAGAATCTTACAAATTTTCTAGTACTCCACCTTAACGTCGAGAATGTTTTTCTTTTTCATTCCTAAGTATTTTCCCACATCTATACGTAATATGAATAGCAAACTTCGATTCTAAATTCACTGAATTCTACTGGAATGATGGAAATTCAAAAGAAAAAAAATGTGTGCATGCGCAACCACTATTCTGCACTTCAGAGAAAACTCAAGGCTCATTGATTTGTGTTATCCTCCAGCAGTGTCAAAAAAGAGAATAACCGAAACTTAAAAATGGAAATCACAAGAAAGGATGTTCGAGTGTGATTTATAATTACAGTGCTCATATCAACAGCAAATAGAGTGCGAACCTATAGCGCTGTCCTCCGATAGAAGCTGGACAAGCATTTTCAGGTTCTTATAAGCACAGAAAAAACAGAAACAGAGATGAAGAGTGCAGTTAGGACAAGATACCAGGAGAAACCCTTTTTTGCTTATCATAAGCTGAATACAGGCAGACAAAAGGGACAAGACAGAGGACCAATGAATGAGCCTTAAGAAAATAGTGTAGTCTATGTGGACGAAGGTCACAAAATACCAGCAACAGAGGACCATAAAGTCTAAATTTTTGAGATGTACCTCAATGGTGGTGATGGGAAGTAGCTCAGACCCATTATCAGGCTCAAAAGCTATTCCTTCCTCTCGTAGCTTTGAAAGAATTGCAGAATAGTTCTCAGGTGAACTTACAACTTTATAACAGCTGCAACAAAAGATTATTTAGTTGGACCTAGTTTTGGGTAGTCATATCCATGCTACTACCATTTTTTTGAGAAACAAAAGATTGAATTGAAGAACTTGCTCCATACAAATATATATAGATGACAAAGACAACTGATCATATTATATTGGAACAAAGTGAATGAAATAGGATGAAGCAAGGTTGAAGCTATTGTCAAAAGCCTACTTTTTATTTCTTCACCAACCAGAAATTCCTGAGAGGACCCAAAATCTTGTGATGGGGAATGTGAAGAATAATGCACCCTAATCCTTTAGCCCAAGACATTGAAAACTCCCAAACTTGAAGCTACATTGTAATCTTTGCAGAATCTGATCTTATATATCAAATCTATGCTATTGCAGATTTAGGTGATTGCAGCTACTATGTAGCGATAGTGGCCAGATCCAACAAAAACATCAACTGCATTTTTTTCCCTAACCACGGACAAAAAGAGAGGCTCATTGGATTTTGCAAAGATAACATTGAACATTTAGCAGCAGTCGCAGACAATTTGCAGTGATGGCACGCTTCATCGCCATTTTCAGTGATAATAGAGATTGGACTACAAAATAGTTTCTTTTTTCGGAAACAGGCATTTTTTTTACCTTCCATCAAATTTTCCAAGATCTTTCAGTAATTAACTTCAACAGCTACCAGTAGACAATTAGAGATAATCATATTATGAACATGATATTAGTCATTCTAGAAGCTAGAGGAATAGTTCTGATATCTCTAGTCAGTGAATATTTGATAAACCGATCCCCGCAACTGCAATAAGTAGAACGGATATACATAAAATTTGCAATCTCGTGACAAGTATGGTCAGATAGCTGTAAACTATCAAATTGACCAGTGGATTAGTTGAATCTGACAGAGATATACATTAGAAAAAATCAACCTATAGTGAAATGAAACATTGTCACCTCTCCAATTTGTCTTTATCTGCATCATCTTCACATATTGCAGGTTCAATGACATCCTCTGCACCTGCATCTAGAGCAATGGTGAGGAGCTCGTCTTTATCAGCATCAGTAACTTTTATATTCACAACACGGGCACGCCTGAACTTAAACATGACAGATCCTGGATCTGCCATTTTCCCACCGTAATCCCTCACTACCTCTCTAACAGCCGCAACAGACCGATTTACTTTATCAGTGGACACCTCAACTACAATACTGACTCCTCCAAAACCATACACCTGAGAACAAAAGAAGAACTTCACTTTCCATAGTAGACAAAGGAAAGTCACGAGCATTGCTGTGTTGATAATTACTACGATAAAGCAAGTACAAGGAGTCCTTGAAATTGATAATTCTTATTATGAGATATAGGCGGTATCGTTCACCTACCTCATATATTTTCTCTATGTAAGACTCCTGCCCCTTTACAGAAGCTCTTTTGATGTTGCGTTCTAGAATTTCTTTTGGTACATCCAGTTCCTTAGCTTTCTCGAGTATAGCAGCCAAAGCTGTATTTGATGTTAGATTTGGGCCGCCTTTCTTTACCCTGTAACAAGTGGTGTAATTACCCTCATAGCAGTCTTCAAAAAACAAAGAAAAACAATTACTATCCAAATCGAACAAAAATAGACCACCACAAATTATTGATCATTATGGATACAGAAATATTCCATACTAAACTGTTGTATCCTTCGAAAAGAAAGAAACACCAGTAGCATAGTCATGTAGCAAGGATCCATTCAAGTAAACACTGTTAAAGACACTCATTCATTATCAGCAGTCTTTTATCACATCAAGCAGCCAGATTGAAAATGAAGCGACTAACTTACGCAGATACGACTTCTTTCCCTATCTTTGAAAAAAGTTTTGCTTTTTTGGCATTTTGGGCGTCCTGCAATAAGGCAAGTTACAAACGCTGATTCCAGGTAATAACATAAGCAATTTAAAATGTAAATTTTTGCCACGAGAAACCATAGTATAAATTAATTATCAAAATCATCTACCGACTGTTAGCTTCTGTAATGCTAGCAAGGAATTTCATCAAACAGGTTACCTACACTAGGTGATTTGGCTGCTGCGCACTCCGAAAAATGAAGAGAACAAGCTCTAAGCCCACAAAAGGCATGATCATGAAGAAGAAGGTACCTTTCTGCCAGCGATTTTGCAAGACCTCCGGCCCATGCAAACAGGAGAGAAAGTCCAAATCTTTCTCGCATTGCCGCCATCAAATCTCACTGCATACAACGAATCCCACCATGTGTTCCGCGACATACCTGCTGAAGACGACAGAATTCTGCCAAAAGAAACAGTCCCTGAATACAAGATGGCATCTTTCAGGCCTTTATCTAATCGAAACGAACCGAAATCACACACCCACCAAAAAGAAGAAAGAAGCAAAAGAAATGCACACTCCCACGGAAGGAGAAGTACCTCTTTGGAGAGAGAAAGGCATGGGGAGTTTGAAGGGAACTCCATGCGCAAGCCTAACAACTGCACCAAATGCTCTGACAGCAGAAGACGAACTCATTTTAACTTATGAAGATCGGGTCCTCCTGCAGCAATTCAGAGGGGAGATTTTGCTCGCGTAATGATACACAACGGCGCGCACGGCATATGATAACGAGCAACAAATTTAGCGTGCGGAGGCAAGATAAGTACGTCGCTGCAATACAACGTTGGAATTCGAGGCACACTCGCTCGAAGCAAAGTAGTTTTCCTCGTCTTTCTCGAAATCTTTGTTGAGTTCTTTTGTGTCCGTGAATACGACAGCAGGACAGCACGTCAAGCGTACAACAAAAGGAATAGTGCTAGTGTTATGGTATGCAAGGGCTAATTGAGATTCAAATGTCAAATGACATGAAAGTTTATATCATCATGGATGGAATTGATCAATTTCTTAACGAGCTTTTTATCAAAAGAAAATTACCAGCTTTTGGCAACGGCACGATCTAGGCCAAAACTTTACGACATGCCGATACTAATTACAGAATGTTGCGTTTAGCTACAAAATTGGCGTCAGTCAATCTTCTTTTGGATCAACCATTGAAGTTTGTGCTTATTTATGTCACTCTTTTGACCAAATTGTTTTTTCAAGGGCTAAGTGCACTAAAACTTGTACAAAAGTATAATTGAGTCTTAAAATTTTCGAAAAGTATAATCAAATTCTAAAACTTATCACGAAAATATAATCTAATCCTAAAAATTTTCAAAACGTATAATCAAGTCCTCAAATTTGTCACAAAAGTGTAATCAAGTTCTAAAATTTGTCAAATTAATCAAATCAAGTCATTTCATGATGAGTTTTAGAACTTTTATAACACTTACCCCTCTGTTTTACTTGGGCAACCAAGAAACAATTCTCAAACAGAAAATGCCCACTCAGCAAGAAACAAAAGCTCAATGTTACGCTCATAATCAGAAGCTACGGTATAAAGGGCTCGACAGAGATGTCCCGGGACAAGATTTACCGTGAATAAGGTTTGAAGAGGTGAACAGAAGTCCTCTGTATTTTCATCTGAGATCGCATCGCAAGCGTCAGGTGAAACTAATTGGCAGTACTGATTAAGGTACTTGTTTCTTCACTCTCCAGCTTCATCCGAGCGTGAACACGACAGAATTTGTTCCGGGGAACGTTCAGCTTCCCACTCTTTAAATGTCGAATGTTTCGTGGTTGTGCAAAAATGGCGTCTTGAACGAAACTCTGACGACCCTTCTCGAGAAATGCAAATCGATGACCGAGTTGAAACAAATCCACTCCATACTGATCACTTTAGGCCTGTCCCAGGAGGACCCTTTGTTATCAGGAGTTCTGTCTTTCACTGCACTTTCAAGCGCTGGCGACGTAGACTACTCCCGCCGGGTTCTGATGCAACTGTCGAGCTCAAGGACTTGGCATTGGAACACAGTTATTAGGGGGCATTCAAAAGGTAAGAACCCAAACAGATGTTTATCGCTTTTTGTTGAGATGTTGAGGAGAGGAGTCTTGCCAGGTCATATGACATTTCCATTTCTTGCGAAGGCTGTGGCTCGGTTGGAGGAGCTGGAACATGGGGAATCGATTCATGCCCATATCGCGAAATCTGGGTTTGAATCGGATAGGTTCATCGTCAACTCCTTGATCCATATGTACGCGTCTTGTGGGGACATCGTATCTGCACGCAAGGCGTTTGATGGAATGACCGACAGAAATTCCGTTTCGTGGAATTCCATGTTGGATGGGTATGCTAAGTGTGGGGACATGGATTCGGCTCGTGCATTGTTTGACTCGATGCCGGAGCGCGACGTCGTGTCATGGAGCTCGTTAATTGATGGATATGTCAAGAGCGGGGAGCATAGAGAAGCAATGGCACTATTTGACAGAATGCGTTACATTGGACCAAAGGCCAATGAGGTGACTCTGGTGAGTGTATTGTGCGCTTGCGCCCACTTAGGTGCACTTGAGAAAGGAAAGATGATGCATCGGTACGTAGTGGAGAATAAGCTGCCGATGACTCTGATGCTGCAAACGTCCCTTTTAGACATGTATGCCAAATGTGGGGCAATAGACGAGGCTTTAGCGGTGTTTGAAGCAGTGCCTGTGAATAAGACCGACGTGCTGATCTGGAATGCTATAATCGGAGGCCTTGCCACGCATGGATTTACTGAAGATGCCCTCAGATTGTTCGATGAAATGCAAAGAACCAGGATCAAGCCCGATGAGATCACATACTTGTGTTTGTTGAGTGCTTGTGCGCATGGAGGATTAGTTTGCGACGCTTGGCATTTCTTCGAGTGTTTAGATAAACGTGGAATGGCTCCTAAGGAAGAACACTATGCTTGCATGGTGGATGTGCTGGCACGCGCAGGACGTCTGGAAGAGGCTTACCGGTTCGTGGGTCAAATCCCAACGGACCAAACCGCTTCAATGTTGGGTGCACTGCTCAACGGTTGCATTAACCATAGGAGATTAGATATTGCAGAGATTATCGGAAGGAAACTTATAGAGTTAGATCCGGATCATGACGGTCGATATATTGGTTTGTCGAACATTTACGCAGTGGTCAAGCGTTGGGATGATGCCAAAGTAATGAGAGCAGCGATGGAGCAAAGAGGCGTCAAGAAGTCACCGGGGCTTAGCTTTGTGGAGATAGCCAGAACCGTTCATAGATTTGTAGCACGCGACAAAACACACCCTAGTTCAGAAGAGATTTATGTGATGCTGAATTTAATTGTAAACCAAGTTAGACCTGAAGCTGATCACGAAGACGAGGAATGCTACTTGTACAATCTGGAAGATGCCTGAGGCACATCATTTTTGCACAATTTTTCCAGCATATCATGCATAATATCGCCAAGTATCTGTAACTACACATTGCACATGCTTGGTCCTAATACCTAGCAAGAATTGGATCTAGATATACGCACATTTCATTGCAGTTTTATGTCCGCAATATTCGAAACTAGACAAGTTTTAAAATTTATATAGGGAAAGCCATGTGAAATGAAAAATTGTTAGCACGGTTTGGGGAGAAGCTTTTTGTTACCAATTTTCACGAAGAAATCATCCACGCTATATAGGGGTTAGTACCACAAGAGCTCGTTAGTGATGTGAGGAATGAACCTATACCAGATCAAGGGATTGATAGTCAAATTCTTGTCAGATGGGACAATAAAAGAAGCTGCCAAGCAGGCGAGATAGTCCACTCGAGCATTTGCCACCCCTACTTGCTTAGTTCCGGCCACCATCTCGTGTGGGAATGGCCTCGATCTGTTCTGAGAGAGGTTCAGGACAAACTATGACCAAGCTTGCAGAAAAATCGTGAAAATCGACCTAATAACAACCTGCCGTGAAGATACAGCTTAATACCTGACAATTTTAGCAAATCCAGAAGGCCAAACACAAAGTTTAGAGAAGTATACATTTCTACCATAAAAATCAGAGTTCAGGAGTACAATCTTCATCTTTGAAATTTCAAGACAAAAACAGAGATTAAGAAGGGGCCAAAAACAGTAGCAGTTCCCTGGAAAACTGGCACCGGATATTCTGACCGGCGTAGCATGTCCAAACCCAACATCAAGTCAACTGGTCAACACCAACCTATCTATTGTTACTACTGCAAATGGAGACATTATTTTTTCTCTAAATAACACTGGCACCAATAAGCAAGTGGCGACTGAGATTTTCTATGTTCAAGTATGAGCTAATGTGCTCACAGATGCAAATCCATCTCACTAACTCTAACATGCCAGAGAGTAGCGAACACAGGCCTGCCCTCAGACAAACAGTCAGCACAGAAAAATATCAAGTGCAAAGAGTGGGAAAAATGTACTTTTCTCATGAAAAAATCAAATATACTCAGAAGCATTACGACTTATACACTCGATTTAATGCAGCACTAGGATTACAAAATTTACAGTCAAACCAATCTAGCCTTACACAAAAGTCAACTTGTACTCAATGGTTTATGTCCCCAACCGGGCTCCGCAACTGTGTTAGCACTAAAGATGAACCAGGCAAGAGCAGGTCTGGCAGCGGGCAAAGATTATCCAAATATATATACATTGAGTGATGAAATCACCCATGGATTGCCACTATCATTCTTCTAAAATAGCACGTCCAAGGTTTGTGGCAAGGACTAGCCTTACGGAGCTTAAGGCTTGAGATGGCAAGTCCGCTTCAATGAAGTCCGGACGCAGCCTCGCTATGGATAGCTCTTGCAGTCTATTCAACAGAAGGTTGGTCTGAGCAACATTCAATAAAGGTCGATCCTGCCAATTAAGCAAAATCAACTGCACAAAAAGCATCATCAGTAAATCAAATACTCGATCACGGATAGACATCCCAAGTAAGGGCCAAGTAAACCAACAACAAACAAGACAGACTTGAGGGCAAATCAACAGCAACATACAATAGCAAAGTTAACCAAATTCAACCCATCAACACATTGCTCAGAAGAAGAGCAAATACAAGCAAAAGCCTACTCTAATTGGAGGCTCCACTCAGTAAGTAATGGTTCTCCCATGCTTATACAGAACAGAAGAAGTATGCAGTAAGATAGCTCACCGAGTCATACAGAAGAGGCAGCCAAAATCGTTGAGGTGTAGAAGGGTTTTTCATAAGCTGCAGGTTATAAAGGTATATGAGATGAATAACAAGAAAACACAGAAGCCAAATACAACCTCGCTCATAAAAAAAAATAAACAAAAATGCAACTACAAAAATTCCAGTATTTAAACTTCCGGTAAGCTGTCGATGGAGGACAGGGTCTTTCCATGGACTTCTTTTTCTACATCGGCAGTGTTTTAAGGACCACCAGTTACCCAGATTGCACATTCTACATTTCCTGGATCGATACATTTAGTATGGCAAGTTCTGCTTCCTCTTTTTCACTAGTATTTTTTTAAAAAAGATTGCATACACAAGTCACGTGATAGGAGGCTTCACATACCAACATAAGGGACTCAACAGCTTGCCGAGCAGCTTCTATGTTTTTTCCATCATGAATGTGCTTAAGAAACCTCTTGAAGTCCCTGTACCTGTGATGGACACACTTGCATTAGTAGAACAAAATTGTACCAGTTGCAAATAGCAGGAAAAGTATACAGAGATGAATTTTACTTGTGCAGAAACTCAAGACCTCCAGCAGTTTTAGACTCGGAACCCAGCAACTCAATGAGACCTTCCCATTGCTGAACCACAAGAGAAGGAGAGGATAAAAAATAGCTGCTAATTCGTGTAGGGTTAATGAATTATATAACAAAACAGTCATGTGATATCTGATTTTTTAATGCCTCAAACCTGCCAGAAAAATCTTAAAAATTGATAACCACCTTGAAACTTTCATCTGAAATAGACTTTCCCACAGAAGCAAACAGCTGTTGAGCAATTTTATGAAGACGAACTTCATCCCGAGCTTGTTGGAGCCAAAAAACCCCAGCACCTTTTCGGCCAAGCTTCCAGTGATGCACACCAGCAATCTGCACATAAGGCGTAGAAACTCTTGAGCAATTAGGGATTTAACATAAGACAGAACTGCTTCAACTGCGCTTCTTTACAGATTATTTGAATCAACTGATAAATAACATTTCCAACTATTCAACACAAGCGCCATATAAGCATACAGTTACCTTCATTATATGAGAGCTGACATCGTCAAGTTCATATAAACGGCAAATCTCTAAATTCTGCCAGGCAATAGTACATACAATAAGCCAATGTGTACATCACGAAAACACTGAAAACAGTAATCTAATGACATAATAAACACTCATGTTACTGTAGTGACCGAAAACAGACCAAAAGATGAACCCTTCACCTTATGTAGCAGTTCATTATGCTGAACAGGCTGCTTACACAATAAAATCTCTAACAAGCCCATTCCCTGCTTCATGCACGATGTCAAATAAACTGGAGCGATCTGGAGGCATTATAGCATTGAGATTGTTAAAGAAATACAATGTTTCATTGACATACTGAAAATAAATTAGGACTAGTCAAAATAATGACAATGACAAATGAGCAGAAGAGAAAGCTGGCAAATTAGCCTGTTTGAGTGGCTACACATTGGATGATCTTTTTAAAATTTCCCCGCAAATTTAGCCTTTTTGGCTTTCATAGTTACGATTTTGACTAAATTTAGTGACTGAAAACTGTAGTCTCCAACTTGTATGTTTATGGCTTCCTCTCTGAGAATGACAAAAGTTATGAACCAAGGTATGTTACAATCCTACATTTCACACGTTAGATGTAAGTTGACATTGTTTACATAATTCACTCGTAAAAGAAGCATAACCAAGAACCTAAGCAGATAAACTATGCCTCTGACATTTACCAGGTTGAGCTGTTTTCCTTTTTAGGTGCCAGACATATTAAAAGCTACTAGCTAGAAACAGGTGTGGCGAACAGGCCAACCATGACAATTCCAATAGCCCAATCAACTATTGACTAATCTTTCCTGTATTGGATAAACCACAAGAAGCAACCCCAGGGACCTCAACCACCGCATGGGCATCAGGAAATGCAGCTAAAATTAGCTTGCACCCTACGATTTGTTCAAAGGAATGAAATATGTCCTTCCCCAGATATTTTCTAAGAAAATGCAGATTGAAAAGCTACAGTTCAGAAGGTGGAGTAACATGCACTAACCTGCCAAGTAAATGCGTGAGAAGAGAGAACTTGAGCGTAGACCAGTCGATGGAGCTCCTGTATAGAGAGCTCCCCCAAATTATATTGCTCTTCACATAAAAGACTTTCTGCTTCATCACTCCCAGCAGTCATCAACTCTATGGCATGTGCAGCCATCCTATTCATCAGTAAAATATGTTTACATGGCTCGTGTCATTCGCCCAAAAACAACATACTACAAATTGCATTTAGATAACTGAGTAACTTACCAAGGGCCAAACTCTTTAGAGCATTCTGCTAATACAACCTAACAAATCAAAGTGCCTCATAGTCAAGTCCATGAAGAAAGAAGAACAAGAAACTTAACACTTGATTAATGAATAGTTGTTACCTCTGTATTTTCCTGGAGAATTCCAAGAAGAAGCCCCATCAACTTCTGGGATCTAGGCACTGGTTTCAACTGAATACATTTTTGCGCAAGGCCATGCATGCTTTCAAGACCCTAAATTTTGTCAAAAGAGTTGATGAAATCACATGCCGTAACATCCTCAGCTAATTATTCGTAATCAACTGAACCTAAATAAAAGATGTATCTTTCCGGAGGAAGAATGACGGGTTTTTACCACTGTGAATGGCCTGACGTATAAGAAGTGAGAAACATATAGCTCCAGCCAATGATAAGTCGCAGATGAAAGACTGTTGGAGTTCCCCAGCATTATTTGCAGTAAAGTTTTCAAGCCTTCTCTTGTCTGAAGATGATTACATTCGATCCAATATGCACTGCAGTCAAGCTTGGTAATTCGTGCCCTCCATCTCTCCCATGCCTGGAAGTTTAAAGCAATAAATAGGCATCCAAATCAGAAGATCACCAAAAGCGTATTTGATGGATTCTCGGTGGCTTACCTTAATAAAGTCAGGTTTAGCTTTATAGCATTCACCTAATCTTCCATCTCCCAATTCGAGACGCATGCGTGGCATTTTTGAGATAAGAACAGCAACTGCCTCTACCAGTCCATTCTCTGTCTGTACAATTCAGGACAAAAAAAATTTCCGTTCAAAACAAATGAGAGACATAGCAAATCATGGAAAGGAGTCCACAGAACTAGCCATCTTAGTGTATTTGTTAACTTGATACAGTTTGAGCACCTAACATACACAATGAAAAAGGATGAGGACAAGCATAGGTGACCCTTAAGACTCCGCAAAATTTTATGGTTGTATCAAATACATGCCATTTACTAAAAAGACTGCTCGTATCGCTTTGCAATGAAGTGCCATTTGTCATTTTACAGACTCCAATACCTATTATACATTCCTTTGCCAAATATTCTACTTGCGACACCTTGGTACAACCACATAGTCATCTCCTTTGACATGCACCATTAATTTTCTTTTCAATAGGTCAGATATCATTCATTTGTATACAAATCCAAGTTTCGTCAGGAAAATTACCTTTCTTTTTACTAATGCTAGTGCCATCAGGGCATTTCTATAAGATAACAAGATCAATAATCAATTTACTTTCTGATTTCTGTGCTATATAATTGGCCTGTCCCACAACAGTAAGGGAGAAGATATTAGAGATGCAAGTGAAAAAGTATTCTAGTGTCAAATTACGTGAAATCGGAATTGTCTTTCGACCTGATGAAGGATAAATCATATGGAAAACAATTGCATTCACGCACCTCACGACTACTAAGCTGATCCAGTTGGTAAGACCCGTGGAGATGTAACAATTTAACCTGTATATAAGGAGAAAAGAAGGAAATGAAATGGATTGCTGCATCCCATATACTGATGTTATGTCTTCAAAAGTAAACAACAAGAAGAAGACAAGATTCTACAAATGAAAGTCCCAAACTTTAAGAAGATACTAACAACAATCTCTAACCAGCCAACCGCAAGTGCTGACCCTATCACTTCCCAGTACCTAGGATTGTCCTCAATAACCTGCACAGATTTCAGGGATGAAATATTCATATAAGGAGGGAATCCTAAGTCTTAACAGAGAATTCCCAGTGAAAACAAACTCTCAAGCAATTAAAATTTAAGACTTTTGCATGAAATAAGTAACCACCTAATCATGAACAGTGAAATCAGATATTAAATTAACGACACTTAAAACAGATCATAAAACAAGCTATACACCCTCACTTCCAATGGCGTAAGCAAATTCTATTTTAAGGATCAAACAAGGAGATGGTACTTGGAAACTCTCCAGTGAAAGCTCATTATGTATGAAAGGATCGAAAACCGCAAAAGAATAAATGACTAAAGCTTCACGATAGAAGTCTTCCTATACATTAGTTGAGATTTTTGTGAACTTTTGGCTAGCTGACACGGCTAAACACCAATTTCCAAGTCAAAACCAAACTCCTTTATACCAAATTGAATTTAACGGCCATATTAAACGCAGAAGAAAAGAATCTTACCTGAATATTTATAAGTTCATTTTGGAAATCCACAAGTTCAGAGTGGACTGTTGCACAAGAGCCGGAGAATAGGCTATCATAATCCTGTCATGAGACGCATAGCATGTAGGTTCATATCAAACATTAAGAGTACTAAAATTGACAATATATTTCCCATGATGAAAGAATTACTCAAATGAAAATAAATATAAGAAAGATCATTACAGCCAACCAATCAATAAGTCGCTCCGGTAACCATGCTTGAGATAGCTTATCGGCATAAAACAATTCCATCAACTCCCATGCAGCTTTCAAAGATGTTGGCTTCTCACTTTTCTGCAATTTCAAATCTCAAATTACAATTAGCCTTCACAGAGACCACATTTACCGGAAAGTAAAAAATCGAACACACCTTCAGAACTGCTTTCGGATCTTCAAAAACCGATGCGGGAGTAGATTTCGAACTACCTAGAAGTGCATTTATGTCTTTGCTGTACTCCATCACAAACTCCCACCTGCATCATCAGAATATGGGCCTCGAACATCAGTGCATATCTAGGTGATGTGAAATGACTCGAGCTGAACGGAAGTAAATTTCAATACGCTATAACGATGAACTGGGTGAAATGACTATCTTTCATTTTCCTCGAAAGACAAATTACCAATCTACGTGATAAGGAGATGGGCTTATCCTCGACAAGGCCGAGACCGAGCTCCTCCGGCTCTGGAGCATCGCGAACGGGGACATCGAACCGTACGCGATCCTCCTCCACTGCGCGATGCTGATCTCCCCATCTCCGCCGTTGAGCTTGACCTCGACGACCTCCCCTCCGGCGCCGCCCTCGCCGCCCGCGGGAGATTGCTGCTGGAGGATCGAGACGCGCAGGGAGCTGCCGCGCGCCCAGCAGACGGAGACCCGAGGGGAGACCGGATGCCCGACGGCATGGCGGAGAGGATAGACAGGAGGCCGTTCCAAGGAGAGCGGCACCAGCGCGCCGCCGCCGGAGTCCGACGCGGCGGCTCCTCCCGGCATCAGCGACGGAGGACGGTGGTTTTCTGGAGGGCTTTTAGGGTTTTGGAAATGCAAGCAGATGCTAACAGACTAGCTCACTGCGCGGGACGAGTGAATTTGACGTCGACGACGCTGCGTTTTGGGGATCGTTGTTACTTGCGGAGCTGTCGTTTCGCTGCTTTGCCGGAGTTTTTTACTACGGAAATTTACCGTAATACTTCCGACACATACATTGAGAAATTTACACAATTGACACACGCCTTTTCCAATCCATATGGGAAAGCTGTTGAACTAACCATACTTAGAAAAATTCTGATTTCTTGGTTTTTATGGATGTTCACTTCAGTGAGTACTCTACTTCCTGAAGCATTTTACATATGTATTTGCTACTGCCATTATGCAAAATCAGAGCGAAAGAGTAAATTCTGCGGTTAGTTTCGACGTGTTTACGCATCAAAATTCTGGAAAGAAATTATAATGCCATTAGCATCCCTATGATGTCCTCCTCCACGTCAATCTTTTGCTTCCATTGAATCACTGAGTGATTCTTTCTTACCGCCGGAGTCTGTATCTCTTAAAATCCTATCGGACTTCCGGTCCCTCTATTCTTTGCCAAAGGAAGAAAGCCTACTATGGTCTTAAACAAGAGAGAAAAGCCCTCTCTATGTAGTTAGCTAAGCCAAAATTGAAATCAAAGGTTAGAGCTAGCGAGCATGAAAACGGATGCGCTAAGGCGCAACAGCTCATACAAAAACAATGCCTTGAGAAAACTGTACATCGAGATTGACATATAAGACTAGTGCAATAAGGTATATGCCTTGGCCCGCCGCTCGCACATAGTAAAGAAATGAAGAACACATCAGGCTTCTCGGAACCAAAAGCTTTCACCTATAGACAACAGATGAAGTGATGCACTCTGTATAAGCATGTAATACAACAGACATACATGACCCTCTCTTAAATGATAAATGAACCATGTCCTCGTCCGCTCTGGTCCATTTAAGGACTCTACTGTCCAGGACCGGGGGCCTGGAGACACTCCTGTACGATCTCCTTGATCCTCCTCTTCATAAGCTTGTCTTTCACATCGGCAAGCATGTTCCTGTAGAACATCTCCATTCTGACAAGCTTACCACGGTCGGCTGACTCTAACATGTCGTCCCACTCTTTCGCAATGTCCAAAGTCCCGGAATTCTGTGATGGCAAAGGGATATCTTGCTCGTTGAAAGGTTTCCCAAAGATCGAACCGTGAAGCATGCTCGTGTATCTTTCCATTTTAGAAAGTCTCAACTGGAGAGACTTTATCTCTTCCGTCGCAAGCAACAATTTTCTCTCCATTTCAGTGGTTCCATTGCTACTTTTATCCATGGTTTTGTCTTCCAAACTCTCCTCTTGCTCGAATTCCTCTGTTGGTGGAGGCCACAAAACCAAAGTCGGAGCATAACAATCTATTGTATTTCCATTGCCAAGGACTCCGCTCCTTCCTCTTCCCCAAGACCAAAGCTTGTATCCATCATCTGCAACAAGAACAGTATGTGCTGCACCACAAGTGACTTGAACTGGGTCGTGAAATTTAGGCCCATATTTCCAGTTACATGGAATTAGTATGGGAAAAATAGCATCACCCACGTCTCCACCTGCAAAACTAGCTTCTGGACATAAACCGAGACCCCTTTCCATACCCCACGACCACACATCTCCAGCTGATGAAACAACACTGGTATGAAACAAGCCACAGTCAACAGAGATCAAATATACAGGCTGCGGAAGCTGCTTTACAGGTTCTGGAACCAAAGTACTTTGGATTGTTCCATGTCCGAGCTGTCCTTTATCTCCAAGTCCAAATGTCCAGCACATACTTTCTGAAGTGTCACTTGGTCTTTTCCTATGGGTGAGTAATGCTGTGTGAAAGGCCCCACAAGCTACCTCATAAACTGCCCATGGACAATCCTCATTGAATGTTTTTATGATTTCGGGGTGAAGTCTGCTTTCTTTATCTCCCAAGCCTAACTGACCGTGATTATTGCTACCCCACGAGTAGCACACTAAATCATCCCCCTCATGTTTTTCTCCTGTACTAACCAGTGCTATTACATGCTCATTTCCACAAGCTACCTTAACTACAATGTGTCCATGCAAATCCCACATTGGAATTGGTGTAGGACAGCTCACCAGAGAGAACGCTTCTTTGTTGTCGCTGCTTTGCTGTGGGCAGTTTCCCCACATCCATAATGCACCAAGATTATCTATTGCAAAGGACATCATACCGCCAGCTTTAACAGAACAAACCTGCCGGAGTCAAAATGGATGCAGATGATTTACAAAATATTAAAGAGGTGCTTCATATAATGCACCTAGCCTTGTCAGATGAAATATTGCAAACTATATCAGATACCTTCAGTGATGCTTTGCTGTTCATTTCTGACTCATTTGTCATTGATTTGGGAGAAGCCAGCTCATTAAATTCATTCATCAAGCAAGGTACTGCAGAATTGTCTCCACTGGCACCAAGTTGTCCGTCCATGAATCGGTCAAGGGTTTAACAGGAGATGAACTTAGCAACAAGTTCAAGAAAAGGATGATTAAATTTGTAATTCTACACATTCAATAAAGATTCTGCAAGGAACTGGAACAATATCATAGAAAGCAGACAGATTTGCAGAGGATACAGAGATTGTAGCCCCAGCACCAAACAGATCCATCATCTGCAATTTATCAGAGAACCAAAGAAAACTTCAGTGAGTAAGAATTGGAGATCACATCACATATTAGACATGCTTTACTTCAGTTAAGATCCATTCCAATTTGTTCTGACCTTTCTCTTAACTCTAACTAACAAAGGCCTATCGTCTATTCATTTGAGCATTGAACAGAAAGATTATATACAATGACATTTTCATTTGAAAGGGCGCCCTGGTTACAGCAAGGTAGCATGACGCTCACAGCCCGTGTCATCAAAGACGTGGAAATGATTGTAATTTCCCTAGGAAACCAATGAATTCACAAATGAGTTTGTTTGAATGCTTAGCTACGAGAGAATGTAGATCACCTAATACAAGCAAACTGTCATTCGCTAACGGGTAATGACTATCCATGCTATATGTACAGCACATGTGTCAACCCTACACAGCATGGTTATTCACTTTGGAGAGCTTTGATCAGCCGAAGCCAGCAAATGTCGCAAGGAAATCCATACTATATTTAACAGCCTTAGAATTGTGAAAGCCTCTGTTGAATATGTTCAAACACTGACTATGCAGCTCATAGTTAACAACATTTACACATTGGACACTATATAATAATCCTGGATATTTGGAAACAGTTTACAGACAGTTAGTTTACTGATCGACAAGCAATAGTAACAAACCAATTTAATTTCCTCCATGTATACTTAAGACTCGAAATTCAACCGGGACATCAAACCGACCTGCAAGACAAAGACTGTGGTAAGCACCAGCAGCAATTCCCACAATCTTGACCGTCTTGTCCTGAGGGAAATCAACCTTGACTCGAACTGGGAAAAGCCCATCCTCTTCAGAGCCGGTCCCGAGCCGCCCAAACAGTCCTCTCCCCCATGCATACACAACGCCATCCCCTGCATTTCACATCATCAACAACACCACAAAAGCCTTAAGCTACAGATAAAAACAGAAGGGAAATCTCACAGATGCCATAAAATTGCGAACAGCCCCGTGGAACATGTAAAACCCGTATTCTTCCCTTCAACAAGAAAACAAATGACCCATTCTTGATCCTTTTTTTACTATTGTTTTCAACTAACAAGTCGAGGAGTTATCAGACGGACATGTCTCTTCTAACATCAAACACTTCTTACAGAAAATTATGCTAGCAACCGTCTCTCTCTTTCTCTGTGTCTCTCAAAATCGGAACTTCATTACAGTAAAAGCAAGATGGCAAGGCACCCGATTCAGGGGAGGAATTGGGTAGTGAGCTAGCGACGGCGAGATTACCGGTGAGAGCAAGAGTGTGAGCTTCTCCGGAGGCGACGGCGACCACCTTGCGAGAAGGGTTGCCGGGTACCGGAGAAGTTTCCGGCGCTTCCATGGATTCCGGCGAGCGACGGATTGAGAGGAAGACCTGACGCGGACCGGTCTCTTCTCTTAGCTCAGTCAGTGATGTGCTCCAGTTCCGTGCGCCCCTTTGGAGCTATTCATAGGACACTTAGAAGCGTGCCAGTGGTTAAATGGTAATTATCATGTCTCGCGCGATCGAGAGAAATGCTTTTCCTTTTTTTCTTTTTTTTTATATGTGGTAAAAATGCCTCAAATTACTTTTGAAAAAATAACACAAATAATTCCTGCACTTTGACTAAATGCACAATGTTGTTCTTAAATTTTTAATTTATTCAATTTGATCTCCTGAACTTTAACCTATTGTGAAATGCGATCCCTAAACTTTTAATTTGTATAATATAATATCTGAAATTTTGATATATGTTCAATTTGATCCATGAATTATATAAAAATGTTCAATGTAATACTTCTGTTAATTTAAGATCGGGGACTATACATCAAAAGTCTAGAAACCATATTGCAGAAGTTAAAAATTCGAGGACTCTATTGAATATTAGACTAAAGTTTAGGTACCACATTGAACAAATTAGAAATTCATGAATTACATTGCACAATGGGTCAAATTTCAAAGACTATTTGTGTCGTTATCCCTGTGTAAAAGTCATCAATTTCATAAATATATGACTATTTTCATCTAAAGATAAAGTCTTAGGTATTCATTCCATAAGAATTTATCAAATGCATGGAGAAATTACTAGTGACAACTTATAATTCTCACTTCTTCGGATGAAGATGGAGACTCTTGATCATACAGAGAAATTGCTAATTTCTTATTCTTTCAACCGTATAAAAAATACGTAGAAAGCTATTGTCCACGTAGAGAATGTACTAAATTTTTTATAAGTCAAAAGTACATTTTAATCACATATAGTTCCAAATCGTATTTGAAAGTAAACTTTTATCTTGTGCATCAACAAGGCAAAAAATTTATCACATGAGTGGGGTTTAGATAACGATACACACCTAGTATTATTTTTAGCAAGCGAAATTATTTTCATAAATAAGTTGATTTTTTCATTTTGAGACTATTTGAGTAGAAATGAAAGTCCATGTATGCCGGTTATTTGTAATATTACAAAGTTTTTTAATGTGGAAATTATTGATCAACGCTTGAAAAAGTAATTTAGTATAGTTTTTTTTTCTATGGTAAAGTGAATACGAGATAAGTAACTTAGTAGGGTTATTGATATTTCGAAGTTAGAGAAGATGATAAAAGTAGCAAAAGAGTTATTTAAACTTCACTTGTTTCACAGAAAATGGATGATTTGAAAAACATTTTTCAAAAAATTATTGATTGTACCGCTCGAAATAATTAGCCAATGAAAAATGTTTTCATTATCGACAAGAATTGATATCTAAACATTTTCATGGACGATGAGAATACTTTTCGTTCATTCATTTTTATAGTGATATTCATAATCAGTTTTAGGGAAATATTTTTCAAATCATTTATTTTTCAAGAAACAAACGAAGCCTTAATATAATACTAATTGTGATGGTTATTAGGACACTCGAAAAGAAAAAGATATTGAAGGTTTGTCTTTTGTTTTTGGTAATGACCAAACTTATGGTCCTTGTTTTATAAAAGGATAAGTATTCCGGAAGTTCTAAAACTTACCAGAAAAGTATAATTAAGTATTAAAACTTTCAAAAAGTGCAATTTAGTCCTAAGACTTGTCACAAAAGTGCAATCGATTCATAAAACTTTCCAAAATTGCAATCAAATCCTAAAATCTGTTGCGAAAATATAATCGAGTCCTAAAACTTTCAAAAACTCAATCAACCGAAGAACTTTCATGATGATTTTTAAGACTTGATTATATTTTTTAAAAATTTTAAAACTCAATTATACTTTTATAATAAATTTTAGAATTTTTAATATGCTTATCTCCTTTGTAAACTAGCATATCCGGAAGGACTAAGACCTTAAAAAGAAAAAATTGCGACCGTGTTCTAATCAACTTTCGGTGACGTGATAAGGCTAACGGCCAAGGACAAAAGAGGAGATGATGCTTGTCCTCTTGAAAAGGACAACTTGCTGGACACGTAGTTATAGGCTTATAGCTAGCTGGTTGGATGAGGCCCCCGTGGTTAGCCAAAGATCGGACGTCTCGGATTGGGCATTGCGTGAGCCAACGAAAATCAACCATCATGTGAGCGACACGTTATGGGTGCCTTACCGTCTATCATCACTCCGCCAATGGTCCGTCACAGTTGTCATTCTCTTCTGCTGGCTCATTTGGGTCGACGATGACGATGATGATGATGATGATGAATTGATGATCGTTGAACCATTTAACACGGAAAAAATTTAGAGAATAGAATTGGGAAATATCACGGGCAAAAGGAATCAACAGCTTTAATTGGAACAAAATCGTACAAACGCAAAATATGCCGAGATTTAATTAACATCAAGGCTTGGAATATACGAACTTTGATGAAGTAATCAGATGTAAATAAACCATGCTGGAATTTTAATCGGCTACACGGTTTAATTTAATTGAGGAAACATCACTTGAGATAGAGATTACACGCCAAAATTTAATCGACGGCACGAATTGACAAGCTGCGGCTATGAAAATAAAGTACAGCGTAAGAAGGTAAAGACTTTGAAAAGACAGACGATTGATGGTATTTATTATGATCTGGTGATAATTGCTTTCTGGCAATTTTTAACAATTACGTTTACCTATATGATTTTCACCGATTGCTTCAATGTTCCTCCTTCGAAAAATCCATGCCCACACTCTTGTGATGCCAAGATTCTCCTTCCAAGCGGTTGCTTTTACCAAACTATGTGTCCATTGCTCCACGACTTTACTTTTGGACGGTTGTTGCTCTGTTGTTTAACTTTTCAAGTAATGACTGTCGCACAATTTTGTTCCTAAGTGATAACTGTTCCCTCAAAAAAAGTATGCTCATTTCTCCTCAATCTCAATTTGCTTTGCTGATTTTGAACTTTGTAGTCGCGCTTCCATGGTCCTTAGGTGAACATCTGCCAGTTACTCCATTGTCCCAATTCCTTAATTTTGAACTGGTAATTATATCCCCATGATTCTCATGCTTTCAAAGAACTTGGATGGCATTCTGCCATTCGCCCATTGTCGGTATCCACATCAATGGTTGCCAGCACTTCATCGTCATGTATGGATAACTGAATATGTGCCATCGACATGTATTGATGTCAATCAGCAAATGCCAATCTCGGTCGTTGATAAGTAGACCTGTCAAAATGGGTCATAAACCCATTTCTTAACCCATTTATTAGTAAATGGGTCATAAATGGGTTAGTTATATCTAGTAAATAGGTCATAAATGGGTAGAAGTCTTATATTAGTGTTAAATGGGTCATAAATGGGTCGCAAATGGGTTATAAATGAGTTTACAACTGATTTAAACTCAACGCATTTCTCTCATCCTCATTCAATCTTGCACTTACTCATTCTGCACTCTCATTTCAGCTTGGGTATGAATTTTCCTATATTTAATTAAATATGAAAGTATTTTAGCAATATAGGTCTAATCGGGTATGGGTCAGGTCAAGTATGGGTCAACAAAATTGCATTGCTCATAAATGGATCATAAACGGGTTAATGGGTCAATTTGGATCGGACCATTTATGACCCGATCCAAACCCAACCCGACCCACCCATTTGACAGGTCTATCGATAAGACGTCATGTGAATGATAATGCTCACATGTTACTTATGTGACTGTCTATACCCACATGTCAAACACGTGCTTGTTCATGTCAATAACTCGGTTATTTTTTGGTATAAACGGTAATCTATGGCTTTTTGTAACATTTTGCATCCCGAAACTCATAAATGTATCCTTTTTCAGTATCAATGTACTCATCTTACAGCAGAACACCATCACTTATATACCAAAAAATGGCTCGTAACACATGACATTGGCTGACTGGACATTCTTGCGCAAAATCGGGGTCGATAAATTCGGATTTGGGAACCATGTGCCACCGATGTGTATTAATGTCAATCAGCAAATGCCAATCTCTTTCACTTATTTTTCCGGACGAAGGTATTTGATTTACGTTACGCACCGCAGACAGACGTTGCGCGAAGGGTCGCTTCCGCTAGCATTTTGTTCCATGAAAAAGAAAACAATCTCAAATAAAACAGAAACCTGAATTCGAACGGTTAAGTTACTCGGTCAGCAGAAAATAAGTTGGGGAACATCTAACTTGAGGCTAGGCTATACATTTGCATATGTACACACCGATCATCGACGTCGTATGATTGTGTTCGCAGGTTAACATCGCTTCTGTTCCGTCCGCTGCATCGATCCCTTACGGCCATTCCTCCTTCAATGGCAGAATCGCTACTGAAGACTCAAAGCACCGCAGATGCTTTGATGGCTCTCCCCTTGATCGTCCTGGCTAACGTAAGCCCCCAAGTTCACGTAGGAGTTCTCCTGCTCCGCCCTCCTCCACCTCCCCCGGCAGATCACGCAGATCGCCGGCCGCCGCCCCCGGCTCCTCTTCCACCTCAGCAGGCACTCCTCGTGCACCGGGTTCCGGCAAGTCCCGCACGCCACCACCCTCTGGCCCCCTCTCTCCTTCAGCTCGTCCAGGCAGATTGGGCAGGACGCCCCGTCCTCAATGTGGACCTCCTCAGGCAACCCCGCCCCGTCGGGCCTCGCCCTCGCCCGGAAGAAGTCCCGGTGGAACCTCTCCCGGAGGCTGGGCCCCGCCATCGCGTCGGGCGACGACGGCGTGGCGAGCAGCCGCTGGAGCTGGCACGGCCGGAGGGTCCTCCGCTGCAGGCAGGGGTCGTCGAGGGAGACCCCGAGCACGCGGATGAAGACGAACAGTATGTGCTTGCACGGGGTCGCGCGGTCGGGGCACGTGCACTCGGGGCTGGACGACAGCGACACGGTGTACACGTTCCCGGTGGCGCCGAGGACGAAGAAGGTGGACTCGGAGCGGTGGAGGAGCAGGAGGTGGTGGCTGACGGCCCGGACGATCCGGTCCACGGTCGGCTGGGGCGGCCCGAGGAGCTCGCCCGGCGGATGATGGCGGCGGTGGCCGGGCCGGGGCGTCGAGTTGGAGGCAACGGACTCCATCGGGATTGATTGGGAAAGGGCCAAGAGGCGGTCGTGGCGGTTAAAAAGGGGCAAAAGGTTGGTCGGGGGCTTTGTGGGTGTGTTTTGGAGAAGTTAAGGAAATGTTGGTGAGGATGGCGTTTCTGTAGATATAAAGGAGGGATGGAGATTCTTTTGTAAGGGTTTTGCTGAGGGAGAAGAGAAGGGATTGCGGGAGAGTTTGGGATTTTAGGGGGGAGGAAGCAGTGAAGGGCAAGTAACGGGCTTTTGTGTTCTTTGAGGAATTTGGCTGGAATTGGTCATTTGCTTGTGCGGTGTTAATAGTTGACCACAAGGCAAGTTAACATTGGCATGTGCGAGCAGGAGTTATACGGTAGGATTCAGAAGAGTGCGGCATATTCTTTGGGCCATCTTGATTGAGGGACAAGGCTTCGGATTTTTAGGGTTTCCGGTTTTATGGTGAACTTCGGGCAGGTTTTTTTTTTTTAAATTGATGCCGCCAGTGGAGGGGGGGGCCAATACCAGACGGTTGACCGATGCTTTGACTATTTTCACGGGTACGATCGGCCGTTTCAAAATAGATTAAATGATTTTGTAAATATGATACGGTTAAAGCTCGGCATTATTGACTTCTTCCTATTGAAATTGAATCTCGAGAGTAACTCCCTCCCAGAGCCCTGGAGCGATCTCGCTCGCGCTTCGATTGTCCGAGGTCGGATCGTCTTGGCACTTGTCCATTTTTGGGTCAACAAACTGTAATTTGGAGTTTGTCGTGAAACGGTATATGTGCGTTTTGGTGACAAAACGCTGGTTAGAACTTAGAAGGCGTCAGCATGTTAGTCAAGGTTGTCAAACGACAGCGTTTAAACTCGGCAATAGCCGCAGCCCCCCTCGTTTCGTTCTTCTTCCCTCTTTCCTCGTTATCCGCCCGCTCGCTAGTGCTGCTAAAAACTAGTCGCTCCCACTCGAGCGTCTTCCGACGGCGGCGATGTTTGCTTCGTCGTCTCAATCTCGTAACAAGGTGACTCGCTTCTCTTTGATTCCCTCGAATCGTCTACGTTCTGTACCTGTTTTTAGATGGGTTTTTGTCGCTTGGTCGCTGGGGGAGTGTGAGTCGAGAATTTTTTTTTTTTTTTGGTAAGGTAAGAAGCACATTGAAAATGTCGGGTTGAGATTTTGACTAAGAATGTAAATTGTTATGTTCGTAAAAGAATTATATTATGCATGTGAGTCGAGAAATTTGTGAGTGCAAACGTCAAGAATCCACGCTGTACCGCGTTTTCGTTCGACGAAAGCTGCTTGAGATCGGTGCATTCGTCTGTCTTCTTAGTCCATGAGGAGAAATCGAGGGAAGTTTAGGGATTTTTCATTGGGTCTTTCTTGTTTCTCTTTTCTCGGAAAATTACGAGAGGCCGGGCAACTGGGTGCTCATGGTGTTTGCTTTTTCTCTTCCTGTTTCATTCAAGGGTTTTGAATTATTTTTTGTATCGCTCGCAGCAGCAGCCAAAGAAGCAAGAGAAAGAATGGCTTGCCGTGAGTTTCAGGCCGGAGAATTTCGTTCCGGGACTCATCATTGGTTTCATTTTGGGATGGTTCATTGACTTATCAAGACCGACCAAGAGCAATACGAGGAGGAGAAATTTTTTGGCAGGAAAGCAGCAAGAGCAGTGTCTGGTCTCCAGTGGACGTGACCAGGACCTTAAAATGGTGTTCTTTGCAGCTATCTCAGTGTTTACTTTTTCCATTACTACTACCTTGTTTTTAACTGGATAAGAACATTCGCCAAATGTGTTTGTACATGTTTGTCTGCAATCCCCATTCATTTCGTCTGGCAATTTTTGTTGTAATAGATGATACTTACTCGATGGTATGTTCAGGGCAAGTTTTGCCTAGACTCTAATTATGAAGAGCTTGCCCAATGCAGGTTCTAGTGATCAGACAGGACCTGAAGATGGGACAAGGGAAGATTGCTTCTCAATGTGCTCGTAAGACACCTACATCTCCGGTTAATGTCTAGACTCTTGATTCTTTCTCTTATTGCTAATCTTTCCCTTTTCATCGCCGTATGTTGATTAGCTTTCTTCTAATGAACTCCAGATGCTGCCACGGGGATGTACGGGGAGCTGATGCAGAGGTATGTGTGGAACATGCTCAGTTGAAGAAAGACCTTTACTTTGTTGCTACTTTCCTTCTTTTTGATTGATGTGACTCCATGAGAAATAAAACACGTTCCTTTGAGTTTGTGATGCTTTGATGCTGATATGTTATTAAATCATACAATCTTCTTCAAGTGTTAGACAAGATGATGTTTAAGCATACGTTTTGCTTGCTGTCAATGACAGTCAACCGACAGCTCACTGGATTTTGAGGATGCGACCAAGGAAAGTTATTTATAGTGCATGCAACATGACTATTTCATTCTGTATTTTTAATATCTGACCAAAAAAAAAAGTACGTGTTTTATATGGACTCGAAGTATTCGTTTGTCTGTGCAGTTTTTAGATAATCTGATAGTCGTTGACCAGCATTTTATGTTGCTATATCAATAGAGAACTGCATCTCACCAATCGCTACTTCTTGCCAACACGGTCAAAGTCCCATTATCCATTTTTTCATTGCAGTGACCGTTTTTTATTGAGAAAGTGGGAACAATGTGGACAACCGAAAATTGTTTGTACGTGCAAAAATCAACAAGAAATGTAAGCAGGTGACTTTCAATATTTGTAATGTTCCTATCCTCCATTTGTCTAGTAACTTCCTGTACTTGTTAACCATGATTCAAGAATTTATCTTTGTAAGAATATGGCTAAAGCTATTACACTTTTTGTCGGGTTTTTCAGGAATAAGCTAAGGGAAGCAGCTGAGAGCATAGGTCTTCCAACTTTTGTTGTCGCTGATGCTGGGCGAACACAGGTAAAGATATCCATGGCTTAATATCATAATGGCCAGCAATGATGATGTTATGTTTGAATTTGAACGGTCTTATATTTTCTGGTTGGATATGGAGCAGATGCTTGGTCAACTTAAAGGCAGCCTAAGCTTTTTGTTTTTCCATATAAGTCAACAAATAGTGTTGCTCACATTATATGTACTATCAATATGAATAGTATCCAATGATCACCTTAAGCAATTGTTTTCTCTTGCAAGATTCAGAGCTCACAAATAATACCTGTTAGAGATGCCTTCTATAAAATCGCAGAACTGATGATATAGGTTAAATATATGGACTATAGTACCTAAACTTTGAGTTTACAAAGCTGGGGCTCTCTCTTCCTGCATTGCCTGTCTGTATGTTATATGTAGCTTATATATCAGTAAAACCCCATCTCTAATTACTAGTTGTACTTTCACTTATTTGTTTACTACTTGCTAGAAATATTGGGTCGTTTCCCTTCTCTCCAAGCCATTTAGCATTATTTCCTCCGAATTTCAACTGTTATACCTAAGATGCTATACTAATGACAAAATACTTTCCCCAGGTTGCAGCTGGTTCAAGGACTGTTCTTGCTGTTGGACCTGGTAATTCTAGTCAATATTTAGTTGTCCTAGTCAACATAATGGTAGCTATATTGTAGCTTCACAATTCTTAGGATGATGTCTTTTGCTTGGCCTCCGTTATTATAGATTGATTTTCTGAGGGATTGGTTGACTCCCTCTTATTTTAAATTCATAGGAAAATGAATCGATGTCGTAATCAACAACTCGGAGCAAATTTGTCACAACAGAAGTTGCCATTCAAAGAATCTGTATGTCACCACTTAGATGCCTTCTCATTCTTTGCTTTACTTTGCTGCTTTGAGCAGGACCGAAAGAATTAGTGGACTCAGTAACAGGAAAGTTGCGCCTCCTATGACACCATTGACCGATTATCTTCTGCTCTACAAATGGTTTCACGCCTGAAGAATTTGCTTCCCAAAATTTACATAAATCCTATTTAGTGGCGTGACAGCAAGGTTCACTCTTTAGTTGACCTCTTTTCAGCATAGCAATTGTTAGTTACCTGAGCTATATATCATTAGTAGGTGCAATCGGGATGCAAGGAACTGTAACCATTCTCTTTTTTTGCCAACTTATTGCATCGTTTCTAGTCTTTAGTACCAAGGTCAGTCATCTTGATTCTCTTCGTAGCTCTCCTGTGTAACATTCAGATTGAAGGCAATCTGCACTGAAGAAAGGTAAAAATAATGGAATTCGCTCTCCATGTGTTAGATTCTCGATGTTGCTTTAACATGTGAACCAATGAGCTCGGCTGATTACCCTTTTGTTTTGTTATGGCTAAACATGCTTTTGACCCAAGATGAGCCATTTCACTGCTAAGTGCGATATCTGAAATGAAGTCATGTGCTTTAACTTTATGCGTTTGTGCGCTTCCTTTTATTCTGTGCTGTTCTCAAATGGGAAATGACAGAATACACTAGCATTGAGTGATGGATCATTTTGCAGCAAAATGGAAACTAGCTCGTACTCTGGTGAATCTACTGATGAAAGGGAAGGGACAAGATTGTGTGATTGCTGTCATGTCAAGAATCATTATGTGGTTGTCTTCTTTTGCTTTAATGGGAACTGGTGAGGAGTGGCGTGGGGCATGATTTTCTTTAGATGGGAATCTGTCTCCGATGGCTCAAGGAGATTATTGCGTCGATCGATCTCTGTTTTGGTCCCATAAGTGGGAGCAAAAGGAGACGATGAGACTTGGGTTGAAGAGTAATGCTAGCAGAGGAGTCATCCGACCCACCGAGCCAGACCTTTGCAGATGTGGACATCGCGATTGGAAAACACAGCTATTTTTTTCCTAGTTAGAATGTGCGACTCACGTCTAAACGGCTCAATCCCCACCTCTTCCAATGCCAATTAGGGAATAATGCTTAGTACAGGAGAAGCATATTGCTTACTCATTCGTAAAACATGAACTTTGTAGCATCTACAACTTTAGGAAATTGTATGAATGGTGGAATGTGTCATTGCCTATTTCTAATAGAAGTGAATAGCTTCTCATTTGACTAAACATTGATTACTTTGACCTTTTGTATTATTAGGTCTAGGATTAAGATCCTCTTATCCAATTAAGAAAGCTTAATTAGTAACAATGGGCATTTCGGGAGCAAAATCTTAGCTCAAATAATAGTTCTAAAGTAAATCATCATTCCCACACAATGAAATGTATTATGAGTAATACAATTACCAATCGGTATAAGGAACAGATATTCATATTCATGCAATTGTGCTAATAAAAAGGGAACGTAATCCGTTCGAGCAAAGCCATGCAGATTGAGATTCTTATTGGTTTGGTAACTCATGTAAAATTCAATTTTTGGTGTTGTATCTGTACTTTAATATAAGAGAAAAGGCCTCCTTTTTCATAGTTTGACTAGGGATTATTAAAAATGTGATGACATAATATCCTTCAAATTAGCCGTGTATAATAGTTCAATTAAAAACCCTAATTAAAATCGGATGAGAAGACTAGTTTTTATTAATATACGTATTAGATTGGCTAAAATTCTTATATGATGGCCTAACTTCGATTCAACCAAAATTTGATCATAATCTTTTTTTTCCGTCAAAATCTTTTATCATGCTTCAGTATAGAAAAATCGATCACGGATATTACATGATCGGTCAATAAAAGTTTATTAAAAATTATCGAATATAAATCTCAAATTTTTATCATAGTTCAGCATACAAAAATTGGTCATGAATGTCATCCGCTGGTCTAAAGTTCATTAAAATATTTGTCGGATATAATAAATCTCAAAAACATAAAATTACCTAGACAATTTTATTCCCAAGAATTCGGGGAAAAAGAAAATCCTTTAAAACGCAAAACCCCATCTAAACCCTTCTTCTTCCTCCTCTTCTCTCTCTCTCTCTCTCTCGTCCACTTCAATGGCCTCTCGTTGCAGATCCTTGACGAAGCCGGCTCTCTCCCTCTTCAAGTCCACCGTCTGCAAGCCGACCCTGAAGCCCACCTGCTCGCCATCTCTCCTTACTGCTCGTTCGTCTCTCACTCCGAGCAGGCAAGCTTCTCCTTTGAATCTCTTCCAAAATCTGATTTTGCTCCTCCCTTGTCTCTGAACTGCCCCCGCGAGAGTCGTGTTCCATGGTTTCTGATGTCCGAATTGCTCTGGCGAATATCGTATTCCGTAGTTTCAATTTTATGTCTGATTGCTAGGTCCTTATCATTTTGGTCGAGGCCCACTTTTGAGCAAATTATAGTTGTTCCCCTTCTTCGGCTTGTCGATGGCGATGGCTTTTAGTAGCTAAAGTTGAGATTTTGATCGTTGGGTTTTGATTTTCAGGTCGTTTTCTCAATTGGGTTCTCTTCAATCGATGCTCCCGTTGCACATGGCGGTCTCGTCGGCGAGGCTCACTTCGTGCCTCGGCATGGATTCGAGGAGCTCGAGGTCGATGTGTCAGGGTATGCTCTGCAGTGCGAACCCAGGAGTTTGATAAATCCCCAAATGTTTTGTGTTTGTTATCTGTAAGCAACCTTTTATTACTACTCATTTCTTTTATTTTTTTGCTTATGTCTTATCCTGGGTTTGTCCGCTTGCACTGTTAGTGCACCGATAGAATGCAATTTCATTGTTTAAATGGGCGATGTTTACTTTCGCCGAAATTGAATTTGTTGAATGCAATGCCATTTTGTAACTTCTTGAAACTTCCAGGAAGTAGGAATATTGATGGAAAGATTCGTTGGAATGAGATAAAGTTTAAGCTTGTCACTCTTCATATCTTGGTCTGGCTAGATAGGTGTATATGCATATATAACACATGCATGCATTCATACATTTATACATCTGTTATGTTTTGTTTAGGATACCTATAATTATCAGATGAACCAGGTTTTGGTGCTAGCATGTATGTTTATTATCCCTTCTTGTGTTTGGCGTGGAAGATTGCATAACAGCAAGGCATGTTGTGCTGGTGTTAAATTAGTATTAGATACTGGAATGAGCGGTATCCTTTTGTAAAAATGCATTGATACTGGAAATTGGCATTTCACCGACCATGGATTATTGCAAAGCATTATATGGGTGAGGGCTTCTACTTATTGTCAAAGGAGTATCCTAAACGATTTCGTATGCTGGGTACTTTGTCTGAAAAACAGAGAAAGTGTGTTTACTCTTGCTGGGTAGAATCGGTGATGGCAACTTGCAAATATATACATGCTTGTAAAGTGCCCAACTTTTGGCAGATTCATGGCTTTTCCGTCAAATTTTTTGTTGTTACATTATGTATTCAAATTTACTTTGCAGCATGTAATTCTTACCTAGTTTTGGTTTTGATTTTGATATAAGTGCACCTTGTTAGTTAGTCATTACAATATTTTGAACAGCATGTGGTGAATGGTTTGAACCCTTTGAAAGAAGTATTGAGTATTTGAGGAAGAAAGCATTCTCGTACTTCTGATTAGGGGAGATAATTTTTGACAGAGCAGAAGTGCATTATCTAATGAAACACGAGCACTGGAAAAGCTAAAATCAAAATTTGACAGAACACCGCTATGATTAAGTCAAAACTACCAATACTTGACAAGCTTTCAATCCCTTTTTTTATGGCAAAACTCAAACTTTTTCCGTATCGGTCAAATGTATGATAATGGTCCA
Organism: Syzygium syzygioides; assembly: GCA_031216285.1. NCBI lineage: Eukaryota > Viridiplantae > Streptophyta > Magnoliopsida > Myrtales > Myrtaceae > Syzygium > Syzygium syzygioides. Next base: position 3,651,272 of record CM062244.1, read on the forward strand.
AACTATTGACACTAACATGATAATTAACGTAAATTGACACCACCACTTGTAACTACCATTCATATAGGTTATGATTTGGAAATTGTGATTTGTCTTTGATTTTACGAATGACAGGAGAAAGGAGCTCAGGTGTATGTATGCTTATTTCCTTAGTACGGAAAATAAGCAGATGTATATGACTTTGGAGAAGTACACAATTGAGAAGACTTAATAATGAAAAAGAGCATTAAACATGTTCATTTCTGTTTCTAATGCGCATTTATGGTATATTTTTTGTGAACACTATGCTAAACCATTTATAGTTAAACGAGGAACTCTTGCTAGTATATGAAGTTGGTATCTTCTTTGTCGAGACAACTGCATGATGAAAACCATAATATGCCCGCATTTCTTGCTTTCTTTAAGCAATCGCATTATAAAGAAGTTTTACAGAGCCAGTTGACGAATTCTGGATTTTGCGTCTTATTTTCATTCGTTAAAATTCAGTACTTGTCACTGACTGAGACTCTACACAACCCTGATTATGATGGACAGGATGATATATCTGTTGGTGCGTCACATCACTCTAACAGTATCATGTTTAGGGAAACCTTTATGCCAGCAGATTGACTCTTACTTTTGCCCCTTCAGTAAGATAAATGTGTCAAGTTTTCATTTGCTTTTGTAGTAACGCCAGTATGTAATATTGAATTAGAACTGTGAAATGAGGAATAAATTTTAGGGTTTCCTAAGAAGAAGAACAAAAACACTGGAATGGAAGATGACTTCTCTGCGGGGATAAGATGAAAAAAGCTAACTCTGTGATGAAAGCGAACAATCATAGCTCTGCTTAAATCTTCAAACTTGTCATTCTATCTTCCGTTGGAAGAGACAAACCTTCAAGCATGTTGTAAAATGTTTCTTCCGTCTTGTTTTCCTTTTTGAGGGGATACTGTGGGTATCCTGAGACAATCACTGTTCCAGGATTGAACTTTCATAGTGCTTTGTTGGACTAATGAACCGGAAGTTCTGTCCTTCCATGTCAAAAAGTTTCTTGCATAAATGGACAAGTTTTCCAAAGGTTTTACGGAAGGAAAAACTGATCTTGCAGATTTTGATCAAGTTGAGATGTTCAAATTCTTGGTCTGATCTTTACCAAATACTAAACACCCGTTTAAATCTACAACCTTTCAGCCTTTGACCCTTAATTGTGAATTTCTCTCTACTTTTGCCTGTTTCCAGCCCCTTCCCAAGCTGGGTCAATGTGATTGCTGGTGGAAAGTGGACAAGTATTGTTTAAATCTCTCTTAATTTCATTATTGTGCCTAGAAATATGGAAAATCTGATATGAAAATCTTAGATTTCTCTAAGCTTTGTATGGAGTAATTTATCTGAGCATTCTTTACGGCCGACCAACCTTTTTCCGAAGGCACTTGGATGAACCTTAGAGAATTCTGATTCAGGCGCTCTGTTCCAATTTAGGCGCATGCTGAGGTTTTCTCGAGAGTTCAGGTCGAAACTGCCACTTGCATGTGGATGGGCAGTAACTGTAGTTGGCCGTGCCCTGTAGTGAAAACAGTTCATGACTAATGCTTGCTAGTTAAACCAACCTAAACTGGAACCGTCTTACAAGCACTCCCCTAACATGGTCAAGGAGCTAAATACTTTAATTTTGCAAATGGTTCTTATCATACTTGAGTTATAGTAACCAATGACATGTGGCACAGATGCTTGGTAATTTATCCATTTTCATTACTTGGTTGACCATCTTCTCTGCGTACCTTTGGTTGTCAATGAGGTCCAAACTTAGTCTGAAAGATTTATTCGAGCTGTTGCTTACACATTCACTCCAACTTGCAGAGCTAGGTCTCAGTGTGCCTCGATAAGGGAGGAGGAGGAGGAAGCGGTTAACTGATGGAAACGCTGCCTCGTGTCTCTCGTTTTTATTTATGAAATTGACATTCTGGCAATGCTCAGACCTAAAATTGGCGCCGTGTAACTTGGCTGTGCAATTTTCTGTTTCTTCTCAGACAAAATGAGATGAAACAATGCTGTGGGCCTGCGGTACGGTTTCCTTAGGGTGCATGAACTATGTATTTGTGTTTCTTTAGCTTAGAATCGACAGGGAGGATAATTCATTTTGCAGACCCGGTTTTGCTTAGGCAGATTTGAGTTAGAATATGATCAGATTGAAATGCTCAGATGTTCAACTTCTGTGATGCAAAATGTTATCTACTTCATCTGCATTTTCATGGGTTTATTAGTGAAAATCCAGAGGTGGGATGTGTAGGAATGATACAGAAGGTCCCTCTGCTAAGCGGCTGTTGTGACTGCTAAGCAAGTGAGGATGATGAATATCTTACAAGCAACGTGGAGTGCACGTGAGAAAGTTTAGAGGGGTGGGGCTGATTTGGAGCTGACTCTCCTAATAATGTCTCCTTTTCCATTGAAAGCAACCTCGGCCATTGCATCTTTGTCTCCTCTGTGACAATACGCTCGCATGTGACTAGTGAGCCTCCCCCCTTAAGCAACTCTGCAACTCTCTCTCTCTCTCTCTCTCTCTCTCACGAACATTCAATTCGATAAGCAAATCAAAAGCATTTTGGTAAAGGTTTGTCTTCTATATATCTACTTTGCATTATAGAATTGTGGGTTCAAGCTTTGGTTGACCCACCATCTACTCACCATCCAACAGCATCTTGAGCTCATGCTTTGTTCAATAGCATTCGTGCACGGTCAAGGTCCAAGACCATGAAAGTCTATTATTGCATTGGAATCGTTCTTGGTGACATTTCCACCTTGCACCCAAAGAAGAAAAATAAACAAGCTAGTCAAATTAATGAAAATGCAAGTCGTAATTCCGACTGATCATATTATCCGTGCCATATGCATTCTAGCCGATTTCCATATTTTAATTTTGAAGCTCTTTTTTTCATTGGCCGGCTTCTCCACGTATCACCCCCACGTGACATGCCTCTTAAATGAAATGCATTTTCATCGATGTGGGATTTGGCGGATATACACAAATTGGATATAGAAAAGCACGAGCTTAATTCAAAACAACTTGTTTTGGAGATTCATTGCCATGCCTGGGCAATTGTGAGACTAATAAAAATTTTTAGGTTCCGTTTAATTCACGAAAAATGAATGATTCGAAAAATATTTTCAAAAAAATGACCGCTTGTGTCGGTTACAAAAATAAATGAATGAAAAATAATTTCATCATCCACTAAAATGGTTAAACATAAATTGTTTAGCCTTACATAGATCAATTAAAAGTATTTGAAAAGAATGGTATAGTAAAGGGCGGACATTAAAAGTTTTTCGAAAATTAAAAAAAGACAAAAGCAAAAATGAACGTGGGAATGTCCGCCATGCATGGAAGCCCACCAACTTCCCCTTGTTTTACAATAATATAATCGGTTTTGCAAACGCATCCTCTCACCTACAACCATTCAACGGCGAATGTGTGACGTATCCTTTTCAGCGGCAATGAACTTAGTGAAAATTCATTTATATGCGCGTTTATATTGTGAAAAATAAATTATTTAAAAAATATTTCCTTAAAAATGATCGCTCATGTCGCTTACAAAAATAAATGATTGAAGAATATATTCATCGTCCATGAAAATATTTGGATGTAAAATGATCATCGATACCTAAAACATCTTTCGTCGATCAATTATATTGAGCGGTACGAGCGATCATTTCAAGGGAAGTGTTTTTCAAATTATTCATCATTCCTCCCCTTAAGTTGTAATTATACATAATCCGAAAATTGCCCACCTTTTTTTTTTCCAGAAAAATACGCAAAGCTCACCACCGTGTCTCTGTACGAAGCAACCTTTTTCACAAACCCAGAAAAACATTTTCTCAAAACTAAAAAATGGCGGTCGTGTCTCTGAGAATATGACACCAAACACACCAGAAAATGAAAAAAGAAAGAAGAAACAACAGACCCTCTGGTTCACGTTGTCACTGACTCATCCACGAGGAGCTTGCAAGTGGCGATGAAGAAGATGGCCACATGCATGTGACCACCGTAAAGTTTGCTCTCCTCCTTGCCATTTCTGCCACTATTTTTTGTAGTTATTTAATTAATCATAACGTACGGAATAGATTATCCCAAGCAATTATTTAATATAATTATCATAGCAATGACAGTAATCTCAGCAGCATCTTATCTTGCTCAAAACTTTGCAGCCAGCCACTGCCTTCTCCCTGATGGATTCCATGGCGATTTCATTCTATTTTCATCCTGCCATTTCAGAAGGGGAAGATGACGAGTGCATGCGATCTTTTGCAGAGAAAAATGGTTATCTCTCTGACTTTGTAGTGTTTAAAAATGATCATCTACCGATGAACAGAGAGAGGGAGAGAGGTGTTAAACAATTAGGGCAACAGAGGCATCTGGATTAGCGTTGCATGGCATCGTGCATATACTGTCGAGTGTCGACCTTTGATTATATAATCAAGAAAATGAAAAAGATAGGAAAAGAAAAAAGAAAAATTCCTCTGTCTGCTGCATTTATCAATGAATAAATAAGATTAGGCTGGTGGAAATGGAATCCAAAGATAGCCAATGGGAGACCATGGCATTACAATATTATTGGAACCAGAGGGATGCTGTGAAGTGTCATGAGAGGTTTCACTAGTGAAATTGGTACATAAGGAAGTATAAGCATCACATTAACAAATGTGATTGGCTTCCGGTATGCTAGATGAATTAAACTCTTTTTTTTATAAAATATCGACACCCGAATTTCGGGCAAGACTAATCTTTATGAGTGCATGTAAATTATATTGGTAGGCCGTTGTCCGTAGAAGGACGAGCATCGGCCCTTGAGATGATTACTTTGAATGAGAGACGTTATGATTCGAATGTGAAATTCACAAGTGCGATGGCCTTGTTGGCATTTTGCAATAGAATTCGTCGGATTACAATCAAAATGCATCAATTACCCAAAAGAAGTTAGCGTGCAGAAGCGATGGAAATCAAATTTCACTTATGTAATTGTAAAGTTCAACAGAGATAGTGCGAGGAAATAAACTTAAAAAGGAAAATTCCAAAAACCGTCCTAAACCTGAAGTTAGCACACGTTTTCGGGGGGCTAGGGCGGGGCTGGCAAGAGATTGTGGAGGAGAGAAAAGTGTATGTTAGGGCTTGTGAGTCATTTTTTTAGGAGGAAAAAAATGACGATTTCTATAGATAAGTGGGGTCTTAACGGTACAAATTAATATTAGTGATTCTAAATTACGCACTTATTATCGGGCGCTATGGAATACACGCTACCACAGGATCGTGCGAAAATATAGAACAAACAAAATACAAAGACTCGTTCCAGGTTCTCCAATTTTTTAAACCTGGAACTTACCTTGCATGACCGGACAAGTTTCTCCAGTTACCGGTTCAACTCTAAAATCATGTTCACCCCTAATGTTATATTTACGGGTGCAAATTTAACCATGAGGAGCAGTAAGTAAACGACACGCGCAGAGAGCAGAACTGGTCGAGGATCACGTGAACAAAAAGAGCCGCGCCCCTCCGGAAGAAACGATGCGTTGAAGCCTAGCCGGAAACAGTCCCAACCGGGGAACACCAGAGACCACAAGCCGATGACCCGACCAACCGCTCGCTCGCTTTCCCTCCTGAACATTTTCTACACTCGTGGCGAATCCCTGCCACCAGTTATCGCAGGTCACCTCGTTAGTGAATCCCTTGTAGATTTCTAAGGGTATGCGTGGCAATGATTCTATACTCGAGAACTAGTTCTACTAAGAAATGATTCTCTTTTATTCTGTGCCCGGGAATAATTTCTAAGCATTTAAAGGTGTTTGGTAACTGTCCAAAATCTCTATTCTTAGAATAGAAAAGGAACAGAAATACATTTGATAACTACACAAAATTTCCTTTTATTAATAATAATTTAATAATATTTTGAAGGGAAAAAGCCACCAAAAATCCCAAACTTTGCCACCGGTGACACATTTACCCCGAACTTTTTTTTGTGACACCAAAAATTCCAAACTTTGCTATTTGTGACACATTTACCCTAATGCATTTAGTCCATGGGCATTTTTGTCTTTTTTGCTTTTTCTTTTTTTTCCTTTTCGGCGAGGGGCGCCCTCGCCCGACTCAAGCGAGGGCGGCCCTTGCTCGCCCAGCCCTCACCGGATCTGGCGAGGGGGGCCCTCGCTGGCGTCGAGTGAGGGCGACCCTCGCCCGATCTGGCGAGGGAGACCCTCGCCGGTGTCGGGCGAGGGTCGCCCTCGCCTGGGCGAGCGAGGGTGGCCCTCGCCGACGACGGGCGAGGGCGACCCTTGCCAGATCCGGTGAGGGTGACCCTCGCTCAACGTCGAGCGAGGGTCGCCCTCCCCGGCGTATGGCGAGGGTCGCCCTCGCCCAACTCAGGCGAGGTCGACCCTCACCCGACGTCAGCAAGGGTCGACCTCGCCTGAGTCGGGAGAGGGCCGCCCTCGCCCGACGCCGACGAGGGCCCCCTCGCCGAAAAGGAAAAAAAAAAGAAAAAGCAAAAAAGACGAAAATGATCATGGACTAAATGCATTGGGGTAAATGTGTCACAAATAGCAAAGTTTGGGGTTTTTGGTGTTACAAAAAAAAGTTCGGGGTAAATGTATCACAGGTGGCAAAGTTTGGGATTTTTGGTGGCTTTTTCCCTATTTTGAATTTTTTAATATTTCTTCCTTTTTTTTTATTGTTTTTCCTTAGCCATGGCCGGCGAGGGCATCGCGGCCCTCGCTGTCGCCGGGGGTTGGCAAGGTCATCCTCGCCCAGATCTAGCAAGGCCGACCTCGCCGTCGCCAAGGGCGGGCCGGTGGCAGACTAGGTAGGAGATGAAGAACAAATAATAAATGTAGAAGAAAATCAAGAAGAATCAGAAATGGAAAAATTATTCCAAAATCAAGAAGCTACTTTTTTTGCTTCTTAATTCTGTTTCAAAACTGATTCTGAGAATAATTTTTTCCAAATTTGTGTCCGGGTACAAAAATTTTAACAAATAGATTTCTGCTCCCAAACTAACTCTAGAAATAAAAGAACAAAAATTTTCACTATTTAGAAAGTTGCCAAATGCCGTCTAAAATTAGTACCACCGGCGACTCCACGACGAGCCCCAACGTGGCCGAGCGTCAGTCACGTGCTCGTCAGCGTCGCGTTCGCCCGTTCGTTTGGTGTGATCACGTGCCTCGGAGACGAGCAAAACGCGACCAGCAGCTGAATAGGCCGTCGTCCGCGCTTTTCTGAGCAAATGGCTCGGTGCCCGGACACGTGACTGCGCCTCCCCCATTCTTCTTCTGTTGGCGGTGGCCGCCAACGCTACTAGAGAGGAAAGGGCTGAGAGAGATTGACAATTTGAAAGTCTCACAACAACTCAACCTACGATATCAATCTAATTTTATTTTTCCAGAAAAAATTATTACCTAAGAATGATGACGGGATTGAAAAGAATATCCCGAATTTCAATTCTTGATAAATAGCGTGACAAAATTTAATGAACTCTCGATATAACTTCTAAAAGCAAGCACGGAATTTCACGAACCCTAAACGTTCACTTGAGCTATGGCATCATCGTGGACGCCGTACGACAATCATGCCATGTGTGGTGTCATTTCCCCCCGAAGATTTTGCCTATGAAATATGGCTTTGGGTGTAGAAAAATGCCGTGAAAGACCAGACAATCTAGCTTGACATATTGCGTGGAAAAATCAATTATGGTGAAAGCAGTTCCGTGTATATTTATACCATTGTTACCCGTCCGGGAAAAATGACTCGTTTTAATTCTTAAAAAAACGAGTAAATTGCACATTTAATATATAGCTGTGTGTAAAAGAAAAGATGAATTCTCTCAACAAGCTCTGAACAGTCCTAGCAATTGCCCATGACACATTTGCAATTCATGCATTGTTGTCCGACAGCGCCATGCCTGCAATGCATGGCATGTTTCCTCCCCTACTTTATGGCAAAGAGATAATGCAATGTCCGCGAGGTGTTCCCGACGTACATTTCCAACACCACAGCACACATATAATACATAAATATATACATAATTAAACAAATGAATAAATTCAATTTAAAAAAAAATAAAAGCATAGCCTATTTTTTCTGCGACGATTTTGATTTCTCGTTAGGAGTTTCCCTCCAACCATTTCAATAGCGCAATCATAGCGCTAAACCGACGGGGCAAAAGAGAGTAGAATTCTTCTTTTTTCCTTTTTATCGTTATTTAGGGGGTTGACCTCTCTTTGGCAATGATCAGATGCTATATCCATTAACTACCAATGAGTCATTGGTAGGCTCCTTTAGCCATTAATGAAACTTTTGACCCAGAAAATTTCGTTTTATTTTTTTTTCATTATTATTGTGACTATGAATTGCTTGAGGACGCATTTGGATAATGTGCATATAACTCCTTCCCTAATTATGCTATCTTGTAGGGGAACTGAAATGAGAGCCAACTTTGAATTGATGCATACCCACAAAGAAGGCAAGACAACATCGAGTGCTGTCCTTCTTGGAAGCCATACATAATGTTCAGTCCACGCTCAAAAGAGCAATGAAGATGAAAGTATATATCAAGAAAACATGAATAATGTAGACATATAGCAATTCACTTATGGGTTGACAAAATTTCTGGTGTTCGCGCATGTTCTTCATGGTGCTTATACATCCGCATGAATGTTCACGCAATGAAGAAGATGCGGCTCATTGCGCACGTAAGGAATGTCAAGTTAAGGCGTGTTTGTTCAAGTTTTATGGGCTTTCGCATGTTTGGCTTTCTAAGAATGATTAATCAATAAAACACCATTCCCGATCAAGAAAAGTATGCACACTTAAAGTTAGGAAAATGGATTCATTAACCTGCAAAAGGGGAAAACATTTTCTTTTATCACAAAATATTCCCCGCAACAGATACATCCTTAGCTTTGATTTGAATTGCTCATGTTTAACCTAGTCGGGGATGGGGACATAATTGCACATACATAAAAGAATGTCAAATTTTTTGCATGTATTCTTTATAGCTCTTAATTCAGCAGCAAGTGATCGTTCCTGCGGAACAAAAGAGAAAAAGTGATGATTTCGTGTAATCTAATGCACTTTACACGCAATCCTTCGTGTGTCCCCAACATCAAAAAGCAAGAAATTCAAATTAAAAATTACTTGAATTTATCAAAAGAAAAAAAAAGTGGGTTTGCAGAGTAATTGCTAGCTTAGCAAAAAGCTACTCCTCGAGAGCATTAAGCCAAAAAGTTTATAAAAAAAATTATAAAAAAAAAAGTTCCGCAATTCGAGAAAAATCAAAGTTAGGAACTAAATGAACTTGGCAACTTAGAAAAAGAAAAAAAATTCTTCAAACTCGGCTTGTTTCGTTCACTTCACTACACTCGCTCTAAGGTTATCCTTGCTACATCAGCTGCCGGAAGTCGGGCCCCACGTGTTGGTGGATCAAGTAATCCTCGCCGTTGGATACGTCGAAGGCCATGTTCTGGTGGTGACGGTTGTGAAGGAACTGCTGCTGCTGCTGCTGGTGCAGCTGCTGAGCCCTATGGAGCTCCTTCTGGCGCCGCAGCTCCAGCACCTTGCGGTGCGAGTTGGAGTGCTTGGTGAGCATGAAGGTCGGGCTCGCCGCGGGCCGGTACTCGGGCACGAGGCGGCCGGACTTGTACCGCACCCCGCACGCGTTGCACAGGGTCTTCGGGCCCATGGGCCCGGTGCGCCACTGCGGCGTCTTGTCGGTCTGGCAGTGCAGGCACTTCCGAGCCTCCCCGCCGGGCCCGTCCGGCCCGTCGAGCCCCCCCTGCTGCGGCTGTTTCTTCTTCGGCGCCGCCCGGATGGTCTTCTTGCCCGCGACGGGCCGCGGGGCTCCCGGGAAGCCGCCAACGCCGCTGCCGGCGGCGGCCGCCTTGTCCTCGGGCGAGGGGTGGTCGGCCTGGGAGAGCACGAGCAGGCGCGAGGCCCAGCTGCCCGGGGCGGCCCGCGAGCGCTTGCTCCGGGCCTTGCCCGGCACCGTCACGTTGGGGCGGAATACCGTCGGGGCGCCCTGGTTGGGCTCGGGCTGGAACTCGCGGGTCGTCTCGCAGGCCGCCTCCGGCCGGGCTTTCATTCCGGATATCAGCTGGAGCTTCTGGAGGTCCTCGCTGGAGAACGATTCCTCCGCGAAGTTTGAGAGCCATTCGAGCTCGGCCAAATCATCGTACTGCAAAACAAACGAACGAACACAAATCAACAAAACCATAATCATTATCAATAAAACTCAACTCTTTTAAACATAATCTAAGAAAAAACAAGAAATCCTTCAACATTCAAACAGCCCTTCGTTACGTAAACTTTGAACACCATTTCAGCTCCCTTTTCAAGCTGCAGCATTCCCTTTTCCTTGGCAATCTAAATGGAGTCGATCAAAAGCAATTTAAATAAGATTGTTTCCTTCTAATAGTAACGTTTAACCTAGTTTTTTTCTTTTTTATAACCCGGTGCTTGAAAAGTTTCGCGTGAATTGAATTAACTCTCCCGCAGTTTTTCAATATATATCGACTAAAAAAATTCAAAGCACGAGAACACCAGCGGAGAACGTACAAGTAACGTATCCTATAAAGCGAATTAAAATATCAAATAAAAAAGAAAAAGGTGATATCTTTCTCGCGAGAATTAGCGCGAGCTGTAATTTCGAAGGGATGACAATCTACCGGTACGCAGAGGTCACTGGAGAAGTGACCCTCGGCGAAGCCGCGGCAGCAGCCGCTGATGCCGTCGGCGAAATTCCGGTCGTAGCCCGAGAAGGAGGAGTTGCAGCTGTCCACGGCGGTGACGTTGGAGTCGGTGGAGCTCCCCGTGACGTTATCGAACGCCCCGTCGCCGCCGCCGCCGCCGCCGCCGCCGCCGAGGGCGTCGTCGGTGGTGGAGAAGTCCAGGAGGTCGTCGACCGTGAATGGGTCGCCGCCGCCGCAGCCGGCGGCCTTGCCGTCGAGGGAATGGCGCCTCTCGGGGGCGAACTGCGGGGAGCAGAAGCCGGGCTGGAAGAATTCCGGTGCCTCCATTTTGATCTCCGGCGCTTCCATCCTCGGGAATGGCCCCTCCTCCTCCGAACTCAGATGCCAAGAAATAGAGAGAGAGAGACAGACAGAGAGACAGTGTGGTGTGCGAGTGTTCGCGAGGAGAGAGAGAGAGAGAGAGAGAGGAAGAGAGGGAGAGGAGGAGGTAGAGAGAGAAAGCTGTGGTTCTGAGGAGAGAGAGAGAGAGAGAGAGAGGGAGGGAGGGCTTATTTGCGTTTGAAGGGGACAGGCGGACAGCTGAAATGGTGGAGTTTTGACGAGAGAAAAACGAAAGTTAAAAGGGCAAAGAATTTTTTTAATTTCGTTATTTTTTTTCCGATTTTCCTCAAAAAGAAATGGAGGAAAAAAAAAGAGGGGGTAAATTGAAAATCAATTTTTCAGTTACATCGATGCCCTTTTGCTTTGAGGGACCTCCTCCTCCCTTTTTTTTTTTTTTTTGCCTTTGGTCCTCCTCCTTTGGCTTGGAGACACTTTCTTCTAAATTTTTATTTCTTTTTATTTTCGCGTAGAATAATATATCGAGGGTGGTTATTATTATTATTATTGTGGATTAAGTACTTCTTTTCTTCGTGCGAATGGCGATAGAGAATTGTATCGCGCACTGCCGATTCCCGCAAATATATACGCATCTCTATCTGGATGCGTAAATGGGTACACAGATGGCTCCGCCTTATAAGTAGAGGTGTCAAAATGGGTCATAAACCCATATATGACCCATTTAAAAATAAATGGGTCATATATGGGTCACTTTAATTTTATAGAGTCAAACTTAAATGGGTTTTAAATTTTAAAGTTTAAAGATAAATGGGTCTAAATAGGTTGAGTTTGGAACCCATGTCCAACCCACCTACTAGACCCATCCACTCTCTCTCTCCCTCTTTACAAAAATTCGATTTTAAAAATAAAAAAATATTAATTTTTTTTATTTTCTTGGATAATGACTTTATGGAAAATATTTTCTAGAAATGTCACATTTTTCATAAAACAAACAGAACCTCAATTTTAAAAAAAATTATAAAATTTTTCACTAGTTTTGTATTGCATAAAATGTTTTAGCAGTATAATTTTAATAAAAAATCATAAGAAACAAGTATTCCTAGATTAGGTTAAATATAAAAGTGTTTTAGCAATATGGGTCGGATCGGGTATGGGTCGAGATATTTACACTAGGAATAAATTGGTCATAAACGGGTTAATGGGTCAATTTGAATCGGACCATTTATGACCCGACCCAAACCCGACCCGACCCACCCGTTTAACGGGTCTACTTATAAGGCATTGAACCTCGAGAGGTTCGCTTCGGACTTGCCATATTTTCGTGGGGACGGATTTTTGGATATGGTTTGCGACATCACGTCGAGAGATAGATGGCACCATCTACCGAAGATGGTGTAGACGCGATTGCTCCTGTATAGGGCCACTCACATTCTAAGTGAGGTGGTGGAGATACACTGAGCACCTACCAAAGAGAGAATTTTAACATTGTTTGCTTCTTTTCCTACTTTTTATTTTATCGGGACATTTATTTTGCTGCCGAAATTACGTAGCCCCCTCTTCCGACAATAATGCATTTAACTCTTTTTTTTCAGATGGCTGGCTGAGGATAGAGCGGATAACATTGAATTGCAACCAAACTTGAATTGACCGAGGAGATAAATCTATTTTTTCCCGCGCTCGTAAAAAAAAAAATCCTAGCATGATTTCCACAAAAAAGAAAAAAGGTTTCGGTTGAGTAAACCGAAGAAATGCTAAAAAAATCAGCCCGGCCCGACCCGAAGGGCTCTCTCGCCGTGTATACATTCGACGGTTCGTGCTGTCGAATCATAATCATGACTGCAATTCCTTTCGATTTGCATCGGTGACGAAGCGACCCAATCTGCATCGGCCGGCTAAAATACCGAATAACAGCAAAACGAGGGTTTTAATTTATTTTCACACGTACATCCTCCGACCATATTGGGTCGCGTCGTGTTTTATCGTCTCGTGTATGGATCGAGTGTGACCGATCGAGCCGAGTATAGTTAGATATCGGGAATTCGGAGGCACGTGCTCGGGGCGATGACTGTTGATGATCGTGCCGTTGTGCAACCATAATCACTGCACGTACCCGCACACAATCATTGATCCCAACGCGCCCCCCCTCCCCCCCGGGCAATCAAGTACGCATTGCTTAATCTTGCAGCCGCTGGGCAATTCCGTAATTTCGAACAACTAATCTTTCTCCCCCACCCCCACGAAGCCCAGGGTCAAAATGGCGAATCCCCCCCATTTTTCGCGGAGCGAATTGAAATCGATAATTTAAAATCTAAAAATTGATAATCTCATTTAATTAATTTCCTGATTAATTAATTAACTAATCAATTAATTAAAACGTTCGAAATTCAACCCCAACCCCTTCCTCCTCCCTCGCGAACCGATCTAGCAGGTTTGTCGCTACCGTCCAAGTCCACACTCCAGCCCGATTCCTCTGCTTCTTCTTCTTCTTCTTTTTAAAAAAAAAAAAAAGTTCGGGAACTGCGCTCTGATTTTTGCGGATTTCTCTTTTATTATTGTTTCCTTATTTTTCTCCGATTTTCGGACAATTTTTTTAAGGTTAAAATCCGGGGGATTATTATTGTTAATTTAATTTAAGTACCCCGTTCGTTTCGACGCTTTATTCTACGGGGGGGGCCCCCACTTGTCAGCACGGCGGTCACCGCTCGGCCACCGTCGAGATGGACGGCCGGGATCTCGCCCACGTGTCTCGCCCCGCGTGGGGAGCCTGCCGATTTCGGCGTTCACTTTTCGTGCCCGCGTCGCCACGTCGGACCGCGGGGGTGGGGGAGGAGCGAGGAGCGATTCTACTGTTTCGAAATTTGGGAGCAGGGGCAACGTGGTTCCGAGATCCGGCTCTAAACGAAGATTATTGAAAGGATTTTCCCCGTAATTTTTAGAAAATATTTCCCTGGCGATTTTTCTTATTGAAAAATTTAGCTGAAAAACAATGCGGATATTGCGACGATGTCGACATCATTGGTATTATTACGATATAAAGTACTTAGGTGGACCTGGAGCATGTAATCGGAACGCCGTTTCTCTCGATAAGATAAGATAGATCGATTCGTAAGATTGGAGGATCAAAATGCGATTGAAAAAGAAAACGACTTCTCACATTCGCATTATTATTATTATTATTATCGTATTGTTGTAGCGCGATATCACTGGTCAGTTTCCGTGTACAGATTATGATGATTCTCGCACGTTTCTTTGGAGGTTTCTCGATTTTTAAATAGCACGAGGTGCCCGAATCTTCCATCTGACCGATTCCAACAAATATACACGAGAAGTTTATGTTCGCCCGCGTGCATCGGATCAAAAAGCTCTACTACAGGGGAGAAGGAGTTGGCCTTTATTGAGCTGGAGAACGACATTTCTGAACGGGAGAAAGATGGTTCGAGCACGAAATTCGTTGCGTATTTTCGAAATTTGAACGTTCGATTGCTCGGCCAACCCCTTTTCGAGCGTTCGGATCTCTTATTTTTTGCGGCCCTATTGGCGAAGAAAGAGGCAAATTCGTGCTCTGCATGTGATTTTTGAAGGTTGATCTACAAATCGAACTAAAGAAAGGAGGAGGAGGAGGAGGGAGAGAGGGTCAAATGCCCGAGTTATTAGAGTCAACTCGGAACGTGCATGCTTTAAACTTCGATATCGCGATTCCCGTGCATATTGCATCGAAGCAAAGCGATGGCGGGATGGCATGCATTTTTGTAAACCAAGATATTGACTTTGGTGTAATAATAACATCGATAGAAAACTTTCATGTTTTTTACCCACGCGCAAGAACCTCCAACGTCTAGCCAAGCTATCGAAAGAAATCCGTTGGCATAATAAAGGGTAGAAGCCGCTGAAAATTACGAATCATGCGTATTGTGACATACTACCGTAGATTTCGAATTTGTACTCATGCGACGCATTTACCTTCCGTCAATGAACGCAGTCGAAAATCTGCCGACACGGACGCCGGAAAGCAAACGGCGTGACACGGCGCCCGTGTAACTTAGGTGAAATAAAGACGGCGTTATTATGACCGAAAGATCATCTGACGAAATCTTAACGGATGGTGAATGAGTCATATAGGTACAATGCCGGGGCTTTTTACATACCAGAAAAAAAGTTTAGGATAAACACATCGCAGTGGGTATAGCTCGAGATTTCTGATGTCGTTAAAAAAGAGTTCAAGATGAATGCGCGACGGTAACCCTAATTTAAGATTTTCGACGGGTTTCGTTCCCTTTAATCAATACAGTAAAAAAGAGCATTTAACCTCGTGATCGTGAATACTCCAAAGTAAATTCCTTGAGCATTAACAAGCACCGATCCCCATGAACGTCGAAACTGCTGGAGCCCCGGTCACGATAGAGGATAAGATGCTATCATCTTTCGTATTTATTATTGCCTTGCTTGTTCCATACTTTGCCCCCACCTTTTTTCGTTTCTTATTATTTTCGCACGCTTCGATTTATCGGCTTTTGGTTTTTTTTTTATTTTCAGTTTTGCTTTTTTCCCGCTTTTTTTGCTTGGATTAAAAGGAAAGGCTGAAAAAGAGAGGGCACCCAGGCCGTTGCTTGGCCTGGAGGTTTCATCTACCAGAGAGACGAGACCCCCGCCCCCCCCACACTTTTTATAATTTTTTATTTTCGATTTATTCCGCTTTTTTTTTAAGCGAGATATTTATTTATTATCGGCGTTTCTTTAATTTTTTCTCTTTTTGCGATAAATTTTTTTAAAAAAAATAGGGGGGAGGTGGTACGGCGGTGGGGTCCAAAGTGCACGTGACGGAGCTGGAGGAGGGGGGAGGGGGAGGCGGTGTCAGCGACCCCCATGTGAATCCAGAACCGACGGTGGTCAGTGCCACGTGGCGATGCTGACGTCAAGCCATCCCCCCTCCCCACCCCTCGTCCTGAGGGCCCGTATTCATTTTCCCAGGGCGCGAGGGCACGTGCCGGGGTCACGTGCGTCCCACGGGCGACGGAGCGGTCACGTGTCCCCGTCGGTGGCCGGTCACGTAGGAGGGGACGTCCGGCTTTAAGTGGTTTCACCTTCGAAGCTCCACGGTGGGTTGGTCTTGTTTTTGCCTAGGAAAACGATAAGAAGGATCCCCGAATTTTAACCAAATTTGTAATGTGATTTTTGAATTTTTAATTTATTCGATGTAGTCCGTAAACTTTAACTCAATATACAATGTGGTTCACGAACTCTCAATTTGTTCAATTGAAGAACAATATTGAACATTTTCATATAGTTCGGGGACTATATTGAATGTATACCAAAAATTCAGAGACCACATTAGATAAATTGAAAGTTTGTGGACCACATTATACGTTAGGCTAAAATTCATGGACCATATTAAACAAATTAAAATTTGAAAGACCACATTACACATTAGATCAAAGTTCATGAATCATTTATGTTATTATCCCTTTTTACTCAAGTTAAAGTTGATTATCACTTGTTAAGTAATTTCTTTTTTGCCCGGAATGGTGTATCGCTGGGGCTTGACCAAAGTCTACCTCATTAAAATTTCGATTCAAGGGTACAATTGAATCATGCTTCCGAGCCCTTTCCAAAGGTATCTAATTTGATCAAATCGAATGACAGATCACTAGATGTTTGAACTTTAAATTTTAACTGTCAAATTTTGAAAGAATCGAGAAAGGTACATCTTTCGCAAATGAAATGATGATATCACGAAAATCTGGTCTTGAATTTTTTCCTAACGGCTTGAGAATCACTTATGTTGGCATTTTTTTGGAGCACGAAACTCGAGTTTATTAGATGCAAATTAGAGAAGGACGAGCAATCAAATGTAGGTTAGAAGGCAAATTTCGCTTAAAAAAGGGAAAATAGCGATGTTCAGCCGAGCCAACCCGTTATTGCCACGCAGCACGATAGCAGCCTCATCGCGAACTTGGGCCTTCAAAGGGCAACTTATGGTCTCGCGTAGTACGTACAGCGAAACTCGACTCATGTATTCGAGACATGTTCCAAATTCTCATACAATTGCATTTCGTAAACTTTAGGCTCCATTTGCTTTTATGGAAAATTGATGATTTGGAAGATATCCCCCTAAAAATGACTGTTCCCATCGCTTGAAATAATCTGCCGATAAAAAATATTTTTATTATCGATAATATTATACGCTCAAATATTTTCGCGAATGATGAAAGTATGTCTCGTTTGTTCATTTTGTAAGCGCTAAAGGCGATCATTCTTAGGAAAAGTATTTTTCAATACCATTCATTTTTTCGTGAAATAAACGGAGCCATAAATAAAATTACGTTGGACCGGAATTTGACATTGCCGAAGAGGAACGAGCGAGGCCTAATACCACGTTGGCCACAAGCTTCCCATTCCAAAAGCCCATTTGCTAATTGCAAATCTTCTTCCCCCCAAGAAGAAGTTGGAAATCTCTCGTTTTCGAAGTAACGTCTCGCCCTCTTTTCAATCGATGGAGATCACCTCCTTCCTTTCAAGCTAACCGGCTATTTCATTTTTTCGCTTCTCCAAGAATCCATCTTCGAGTAACGTCGGATCGTCGAAAAATCAAATCTATCGCTATTCACTAGGGTGGAAAGACTTGGGCTTCAATGCATGATCCAATTCGCCAAATGGGCCTCTCCTTGTACGCCCGACTCGTGTCGGCCCAATAAGTTTCGGCCATTAGATCAAGTGGATTGGGCTCGCACGCGCCGAGCTCGCGCGACGATAATTTTTGTCTCGTTCACAATTTTTATCATCCATTTTTGTAGGGCGTTTGCTTTTTCTCCGTTTTTTTTTTACACGAAGCGAAAAGCGCGCGCTATGCAATCGCATGAGGAATTTTCTGAATTCTCGTTTGCTCGGATTAGATTATCTCCCAACAAAAAGCAGGTAACCTACCGCGGAACTAAACATAAGCGGGGACAAAATGACGAAGCATGTGCATCACGAAATTTCATCTGATCGAGTAACTCAAAACGACTTGATAACTTAATCATAAAAAAGTTTGTAAACCACACCAAATGGTTATTAATCCCTAAATAGTTTGTTCACGGTGGGGGTGAGCGGTTCCCGGTCCGGTTTGGTTCTAAGGTGGAATCGGGAATCGGACCGAGAGAACCGGTTCCTAATTTTCGGAACCGCGGACCGGACCGGTTGGTTCTAGGACCAAGAACCGAACTGTCGGTTCGGTCCGGTTCTGGTCCGGTCCAATGGAACCGGTTATTTAGAATTTAGGGATTTTTTTTTGTCAAACACTTAAGGTTTGTTCACATTTTATTAATTTTTGCCAATAAATTTATGTCAATGAAGTTCACTTAGGGTTTAATTCACATTTTACTATTTTTCATCAATGAATTTATAATAATGAAGTTCACTTAGAGTTTAGTTTACATTTTATTAATTTTTAAAGAAAAAAATAAAAATATATATTAAATAGTCGGTTCGGTCCTATCGATCCGATCCGGTCCGATTTCCCTTGGGAACCGGAAATCGGACCGTCCGAAAATCGATTCCGCTTTTAGGAACCGGGAATCGGATCGATAGTCTCGAGAATCAGACCAAACTCGTCGGTCCGATTCGGTCCCGGTTTGGGCGGTCCAAGACTCCAAGTTGCTCACCCCTAGTTCCGGGGGGAGGGGTCGGAGGAGAGAGAGAAGATCATCGCCGGCACCGTCGTTGGCCTTTCTCCTTCATTGCCACCGGCCCTAAGAGAAACCGACACCGATCCAGCTCCGGCGCCACGCGAGGCACGCGCCGCACCGCCCCGCCGGGGAAATGGAGTGGCTGAGCGCGGCGGTGGCGGAGCCGTACTACCTCTTCCACCTCCTCGCCTTCTTCTCCTACCTCCCGATCCGCTGCTCCGCCGCGCTCGTCCTCTCTCCCGACACTGCTCACCTCCTCCTTCGCCGAGTACCTCTCGATCTCTCCGTGCCTCTCCCCCCCCTCGCATTTCGGTGACGGTCATCGGTGTTTTGTTGAGCTCGGCAGCGATCGGTGCTTTGACCTGATGCGTTTGAGGTTTTCGATGCGGTGCAGGAAATCCAGGCGGTCCTGGCGTTCCTGGCATTGGCTGCTGTCAAGGTATGGGGTCGCCGTGATAAGTTCTCGCCTTTTTCGGGATTCTCTCGTCGGCGTTGCGCTGCCTTGAATTAAATTACTCTTTGTTTGGCCTTAATGATTGCTTGCCTAGCGTGTGGAATGATTGCTTGCCTAGCGTGTGGATTGGCTGTTGACTCTCTTTCTAGTGGAAACCGCGAAAAAAATGCGGTTTTTGGGGGGGATGCGAGTGAAATTATCTGGGAGGAACTTGGGTGGCGTTTGCCTGTTGTTGGGATGAAAAGCTCGGGGGAGATAATGATGAGTGCTTGTTCCTAGAGCATGCGGGTTCGTTCGCCTGATTCGGCAAAGGTTTTGGATCGAAGGTGCTTAGACACGGTATTAGAGCTGGAACATACTTCATTCAGTTCAATTTTATGTTCTGCACCTAGTATATGTTCTTCTTTGTCTGAAGCCCCCTTCTGGGTGTTCCGGGTGCGAGATACTTTCGTCGTTGATCCAGTTCCCGTCTGTCTTGCCTCCGCCCGAGCCCTGCATAACTTCTTAATGTGGTGTAAGTAGAATTTTTTGAAACCTGTCACTTCATCCACCTAATAGCTTAAGCCACCTTTAGGATTCGATATATCATCGAGAAAAGGCAAATGGTTACAGGTACTTCTGACTTCAAGATATTGGTGGAATGAGTTGTGTCGTTTTTTTAAGCCCTAATCGAGGAGCTTTTCGACTTTTGCTTTTATGATCTAGTGTTTAGTCCCCTGAAGATTGCAATTTACGGCTGGCTCTTTATTCTAGCTGTTTCTCTCTGGCATAGCTTGTGCGTGAAGAAACATGGGAGGCCTTCGTAGCTGATTCTTTGTTTTTCTCAAAGGTACCCCTGATGTTGCTTCTGATTCCTGATGCTGCTAAAGCAAAGTTCTTTACTTTTATCGCTTTATGCAAGCTTGTTATAGCATGTGAGTTTCCATATCTCTTTTTTCTGGCCATACCTTTATATTAATCTTGAAGATTGCAACAGTTAAACTACACACAATTATTCTTTATGACACCGAGTGAACATTTTCGAACTTGAGGCCCAAAACAAACAAGTTGGATTTTAGTGAGCATTCATCGTCAGTTTTCATGTGACAGTCCAGTTATGTTCATTGTCTTCATTATTATTTCTCATAATTAACCGTTGTCTGGAATTTACGTAACTTTTCAGGTTTTCCTTGTTGTTGTAACATTAGTGATTGATTACCACCTGGCTCTCTGGTACATTCTGATATTCCTGGGTACGCCATACATAGTTGTTAACTCTGCATTTCATTTCTGGAATCCTTGTATGATCTACGAACCTATTTTTGCAACCCAAGCATTGATGATTACACTAATTTCTTCGATGCAGTATTTTGCATAAAATAACGATGCATTGAAATACTGTTGGAAGCAGTTATCTCCTTTAATGTTGTCTTTATCTGGCTCTCTTTTGCAGTGATATATACATTAACCCAGCAACCTGCGTCTCAATTCTTAGGTATGGCCGTATGGGAATGTTTGATTTTCCTTACCCAGAAATGTTTGATTTTCCTGTGCTATAGTTCCCTCCCAGTTCTCTGTACCGCAATCAAAAGTGGCTATCTGTTGATATGGAGTGCACTAGAAATATATATCTGACTTGTCTCTATTATGATTTTGCTGATTCCTTCTTTACCATTTGGTTGTTCTGTAGGTACGGCAAGCAAGTTAACTCCACTGCAATTAGAAACGGTACTGAGCGATCGGGGCACATCAAGATTCTGGCTGGTTTGTTCCAAAAAATTGTCATAATTTGCTTTTTGAGAATTTCCCTTTTCTCAGATTCCTTAGATGCTCAAGAGCAGACTGCATTTTTGCTGAATGATTCTAATTGAATGTAACATTGAATGTCTTGCGTTTCATTATGTAAATTGGCTTGAATCAGCCCATTTTGCGAAGTAGCACTGACTAATGGACTTAGACTTTTAAGAAGTAATGTGTCGATTGTTGGCTCATTTATATTCTTTTGAACCTTTGCAAATATTTTTGGTACTTGCACTTAACTTATAATAATGGAAGAGCCAAACTATTGCTGGCAGGTAGAGTTTCGCTCTTCATGTTCCTCTTCCTGCATTCGAGCAAGTCAATGCTTTGCTGAGCTCTCAATAACGTATGTTTCTTATCTAATCCTAGACCTGCCATGTTTCAATTGCGACCTTTATTATTAGCCTTTTAGGTCATATTGTTATATGGCTTCCATAATTGACATTCTTACAATGTTACTACTTGGATTTCCATGACAGATACTCGAACAAAAATTTGTCCTTTGCGATAGTGGATCTTGGACTCTTTCCTGTTGCTGCAGAGAAATTTGGAATATCTCTTGGAGTTTTATCCTTTAGTTCAATATTCTATTTCTCTTGAGAAGGTAGGCTGGTTTTAGTTTGATCTTTTTTTTGTTTATGTGGGTAAACTTTGTTCTTGTAGGGAACATGGCCCAGCTTCCCACATACATATTATTTGAAAACGCAACAGAAATAGCACGCCTTCCAGATATTGATCTTGGAGTCAAAATTTTTTATCCTCCCATTACTAAGGTATATTTTGTATTAGTTATCTCCTAATATTTAATGTACAACTGTTTATTTCTGCCGACGAACATAATTTCCGTGAATAATACTCTCCATCTAATGCCATTTCTGATGACGAACATAATTTCCGTGAATAATACCTTGGCTGACTAACCATATGCTTGGACTATGTGTAACTGTTAATTTCCGTGCTCAAACTGCTTAGTATTACCTGTGTATGCTCTCTATGGTGATGATTGGTGTCTTTTTCTTGCTTGATTTATCTTTTAGGCCATTTATTGCTCATCTGTTTTATATCACAGCTGTACCATTGTTCGGACTATTTTCATCTTTTTTCTCCTATTTTTTCTTTGCTGCAGAGACTTCTTTCCAGGCATTTTGAGCTTGATCGTCTCCTTCTTGAATATGTGAATGGCAAATAGGTAATTAGAAGCGAATGATCTTTCTTTTAATTCACAACTCTCTCTCTCTCTCTCTCTCTGTGTTTTCCATGTGCATTTCTGGTTTCTTTGAAGTAGTGACACTATAATATAAACGTGAAAATGTAATTATTTAGTCGAGATTCTAAATAGATAGCAAGATCGCAAAAGTTGTGTATAATGTGTTGTCAAGATTTCTAGAGACCAGACATCAGCAAATTATCACTTCAATATCATCTGTATCTGCAGCTACTACATCCACTTCACAACAGCCAGCCCTGATATTGCCTTGAATTTGGTTGTAGTAACTAGGAGTTGGTCATCGTGTGAACTTGCAAGAGGACAATCAAGGGCAGGCATCCTTTGGCATGTGTTTTGGATGAGCATGTGGGCTAAATTAGCCATTCCCAATGGTGAAAAGCATCTATCATGCGTGCCCTTTGTTGCTCAGGTTATGCACAAATGGCACACCTAGGAAATTCTACTCGGTGGTCTTCACAAAAACTATTGAATGAATAAATTAGAAAATGAGGCATTGTTGCTCTTTAGTATACAATCAAAGTCGTTGTTTATCCTTGTTTTACATGAAAGAGCAAATGGTAATTTCTAGGTTGAAGAAGATGTAAAATGGGCTCTTTGGAGGTAGTCGCGAACGTAGGTTTGAGTAGAAGTTGGACACTAGGCCGTCTCATTGCTTGTGCTGTTACTGTGTTTACTAATCCTGTATTCTTGATGCAAAATCATTACCAGACTGAGAATGAAGTGATTTCCTTATCAAATGAAATTGTCATCTATCAGCCAGGACACAACAAAATTATGGGCATGTTTGGTGCTCCGTTGTATCACCTTTTCGGTTGGTAAATGTACTGTTTCCCACCATTAAGTGGGCCTCTAGGGGACTAGGATGGGGTCAAACTGGGATTCCCTTTGGATTCTTGTTAAGCTCTAAGGTCCTACATGCATCAATGCTGTCTCACAGTTCTTATTTATTTTCAAGTGTTGCGCGTTTGAGTAGGCTGTGCACTGTTTGAATGGCATCCGGGCTTAACCGATCTATCTCTTTCATTCACTGCATAGGTCCGGAGACACTGTAAGGAAAGAAGAATGGCTGCTATTAAATCTATGCATGCTGTTTCGCACTAATGATTGCCGGTTGGTCTTTGACAGTCTTGAACCTGGTAAGAAAGTGGTGGCACAAAAAGAACAAAAAACCTGGTAAGAAAGGGACGCCAACTAAGAAAAAGAGCTATTACTTTACCAGATTTTTCCCACATGAATAGGGATGAACCTGGCAGTAATATGAGATGACGACTTCTAAAAATTGCTAGCAAATGTTTCTTCTTTTTCCCTCTCTCTTCTTCTTCTACAGTTTTTTTTTTTTGCTCTGGATGTTTCTATGTTTTATCTTAGCGCAGCGAGCATGAGGGGACACTACTGTATCCGGTAAAATTGAGAGCTCTCTTTAGTTTTTAACTATTATCTTCTTGTCAGGACAATGTTCTTACGATATTCTTAGGCTCCTGGTATGGTTTACTTCAGTTGCCACTGCACAGCAACTCTTGTAGCTTTAGATGCTCTCACCTCTTAATTGTAACTGCTGGAAACGATTGGAAACTTAGAAAGTTGTGCATGTAATTGTTTCTCTGTTATGGCGCATTAGTCCGAGACTCTTGAGAGTTTAATATGGTGGCCGTTCCTTCTTGCACAATTACACTTGCGAAATCTGCATAGAGAACTACACCCCCAATCGCCGGTTGACTACGCCAAGCTGAACTAGCGGCGGCTCTACTGATTGGTCAGCTTAACAAAGTCTTGCTGTTGCACGTGCTTAGTTTATGTTTTGAGAATTTGGTAAAGAAAAGGATCATGTTTGGAGCTCCGAGTAAGCGCGTGGGACTGCAATTATACGGTGCGAGATACGGATGGATATATATCGCCGTTTTCCTGATTTGAATGTGGTCCTGCCTCTCGGATGGGCTCGAAATCAGGTCTAAATCCAAGTGCCCCATTGAGCATCACTCTCTCTCTCTCTCTCTCTCTCAAGTTGAGCTCCAAGTGTTACTGGTTTTTCGCCCGACATTGAGTAGGCTGCTGTCGATGACCATTTTAAGAAGAGGTCGCAAGGTGCAAATGATTTGATGAGCCGTACAAACATAAAAAATAGCACCAACTGACTTGAGTTGGTGCAACTTGAGTATCGGATAATTACTATAAAAGTCATAGAACCTAGCGTGATAATGCACTCGAGTCCTCGAATTTTCGTCTCCCCTATATAATCCTACTAGAATTTGTGACTTCAATACACACACGTCCTCCCATCGATTCCGTTCTCTAAAATCTAATAAAGCCAACAAAGGATCAAAGCGGATGACCGTGACGAGGTTTAGAGCTCAAAACACATGAAACGAAAGTTTTACAACTCAAGCGTATTGCAACAAATTTGGCGACATCTATCACAATAGTCCCGCGCATCTTTCTAGGCGTTCCTAAAACGGGCAATGTTGCCGTAACGTGCATTCGGCGTGCGCTTCCGAAGCACTTGCCAGGTATTTTCGATAACGGGTCGTTCGATTATCAAACCGTGAATCATACATAACACGAAAACGATGTACAGCTTACGCTGACTCTTACCGATGCCTTTTCACTTTCATTATCATGGACGACCCCCACCCCCCCCCGAAGACCCTGCCCCCCTCCCCCACCCCGGGGTCGATGGGTAGAACGAGGGGTCGCACTAGGCTCATGTTGACCCCGGGCTTTGCTTCCAAACGCAGCGTCCAAAAGTCCAATGGAAAAGGCTAGCTTGTAGTGCAACCCACGGCCCCACCTCCACCTCCACCACCACCACCACCACCACCACCACCACCTCCCCCAAAGAGCGCCATTAGCGTAAACGAAGGGCTTAACCAAAAAGGGTCGAATCCGTTGGCTGTCCGCCATTGACATCCCGCGCGCGAGTGGGAAGGGGCCCCTTCCAATCACGCTGCCGACGCCCGTTTTCGTCTCCTCGCGCGCGCGCGAGCGAGCGAGCGAGCCGAGCTTTACGAAGCAAAGACGCATCAGTCGTCGTGCTTACGGCTCGAGACATGCCGACCGAGAGACGTCCATCTTTCGATTAGAATTTGATTCATGAACACGCTGCGCCGAGCGTAACCATCATCCCTGACGGTTCAACGGGACCGATCCCGCCACGTCACTGACACGCGGCGGCCCCCCACGTGGGATCATGCTCCGGGCGGCGGAGGCGGTGGCGGTGGGCGGGGTCCGAGGCTCGCGTCCCGAGAAAGCCCGCCCCCCTCCGCCGCCGAATATTCTCTCCCCTTTTCCTTTTTGTCGATGCAAAACTGGAAAAAAAGAATTCCGATGGACTGAGGAAAAAAGGGGGAGGCGGAATGAAGGTGACGGCGACAGTAGCTCGTATCATATCATCGCCAGCGAAGCATCGAGGATCGGGTCGGGTCGGGTCGGTCCGGGGCCCGCTGGGCCCCCGCTCCCCTATCCCCCACGCCGCTCGGTGGGCCCCCCCCCAGCCCCGGGTCTCGCCTGTCGCGTCGGCCCACTCCCGCACTTCTCCTCCTCTTTTTTCCCTTTTCCTCTTTCCTCTTTTTTTTTTTTCCATTTTTTAATTTCTTTCTTCCCCCGAAATTTCTTCGGCACTCCCCACCATTAACTTGTGCTTGGCGTTGGCGTGCCTTTCGTTTAAAGCATTGTCGCGTTGGGGCGCTCCCCTTTTTTCCACCCTTTTTTCCCCTCGTCTATAGTTAGTGCGCGACATCGGAAGATCTTCGGACACCCCCCCCCCCCGGGTTAACCCCCGAGCGCCTCGTGACATATGGATCGACGACGGTCAAAGGCCGGAGACGGGTCCCTTCGAAAGGGCTGTGTGCCGTGGGATGGCGTACCCGTTCGGATGGTCGCCGGTCCATGCCGTGGCGCCTACGGATCGCGAGTCGCGCGTCACGGGTCAGATCAGGGGAATCGCGCGGGTTCAGGACTCGGCCATCGATGTATGACCCGGTCTTTCGTATTTTTTTCGGACGAATCGAATTATGCTCCGCATAGTGATTCTTGGGTGGTCACGTTTTGATTTTGAAAGCGCTCGTCAAAGTAAATGGTGCGTTGGTAAACAGCCACGGAAAATAAAAAAGAGAGTCTAGATCCACGCGTAGATTGCTTAGACCAGACCATTTGAACCGTATTTTCGTCATATTGTATCAGTTAAAATTCAAAGTAATGATAACAATACTATATGATAGGGTTCATAAATTAATTATTTTTTTTCCCCTCAATTTTTTTTAAGGGGGACGAGCCTGCGATCTCAAAGCTGCGCGTGGGGTGGCGGAGGAGAATCTCGTGCTCCTTTTGAGGAGGAGATTATAAGGCAAAGGGGCAAAAAAAAATCGTATATGTTATTATTTTTTAAAAAAAAATAAATTGATTTCGTAATTAAAAGAGGAAATATATTACGTAGCGGCGAAAAATAGGTTTAAAAAAATACGGGGTACACGACGCAGCCCGCCTGACGACTGAGACTGTAAAGCTTAACGGGCCGAGGATCCCCGCGCGTGCCGCGCGTGTGGGCCCCGAGATCCACCACCACCACCACCCACCCACCAACGACACGCGCGCCACCGAAGGTATGCTCGAGCTGGCGTCCAGAACGCTTCGCCAGAGCACCGCCCCGACACGTGTCGCCCCCCCACTTGCCGGGAGACCACGGAAAAGTTTTACTACCGTCGAAACGAATTCCATGTTACCCCCGTCCCCTCCACTAACCCCAACAAAAAAAAAAAAAAAAAAGAAATCAAAAGAAGGGTCGAAAATAAAATTCGAAAATAAAGTAAAAAATTTTAAAAAAAAAGAAATAAAAAATGGAAAAGAATTAGGGGCGCACCAATTCCTAAGTTTACTGGCGAGAGTGGCGGGGGCGTGCTGCCACTTTTACCGGCCAATCCCATTTCGTCACGCCCCCGTTGACACAAAACATCCCGCGATCCCCTTTTCTCCCTTCTTTCTTTTTTTTTCCGATTTCCGTCGCCCGGAAAAAGGGGCGAAAAAAACAGGGGGAGAGAAAATGATGATAAGAAAGATGGCGACAAAAGAGAGGGGAGGGACATCGCGGAAAGGGGCCTCTCGTCTTTCGAGCTGAGCCATCGGTGTTTTTGCTCGCGACCTTTATCTTCCCGGAGCTTAGGGGGGGCGCTTCGGGGCTCCGAGGCGAACCCGTTTTTTCCGACGGGCGCCTCCGGAAGAGGGGACGCTTCTTCGAGGTTCCCAAATCTGAGATTTTGATATCACAAAAAAAATTCAACGTAAATGTGTCACAGTAAACATAAGAGGGGACGCTTCTTCGTTTATTACGGTCTCGTTTTTAATTATTGCCCTCCTCTTTCTTTTTTATATTATATATATATATAATTAGAGCAAGAAGTTCGGTACTTGTGTGTGGAAAAAACTTTTAGGTGAAAAAGGCACGGGCCAATCTTCATATGGACGCCACAATTTGGAGGATCGAACCCCACTTCAATTTGTCTGCCATTGTCTTCCCCCCTCTTTCGTCCTAAAATTGTCAAACTCAACCCCCCGAAAAGAAATTTTTTTTTTTTTTAAAAATCAATATATTTTTGTCAAGAGTGCTCCTTCGAAAATTTTCAACGGTGGGTACTGTCGAGGAGGGAGAAAACGCCGAGGTTGTGGTTTGAAATATGACATCCTTGACGCGACTTGCCATTGACTCTTACTTGGTAAGAATGTGTTTGACTTGCTTGGGAGCTCTCCCTTTCAGAACAGTTTCTCTGAGGCATGGTGTTTCGTTTCCATGGCATGCCCAGGAGTTTTCAAAGTAGAGAGCAACGTCAATACTCAGATTCATGCGATTTCGTCGAAAATGCCGCGTCGAGGACCGAAACAGCGAAACCTCGCTGGTCAATATGTTCGTCCGCTTAGCTCGCAGCACGAGTCGAGATCACCGTAACTGTAGCTCCTCTTGCGGTAGCATACCTTTCGCGTGTCCGTATGCTCTGCGGCGTGTGTTTATATAGGAATAATTGAATGCTCAAAGCCAGGGGTAGGGTAGAACTTGAAACCGAAGAACTGGACTGGTGAGAACCTGTCCAGTTCTAGGTTTCAAGATATGCAGGGTAGGTTTCGGGTTTTAAAAATTGGGGAATCTGTTACGATGAGTAGGTTTTAGGTTCTAGGTAGGCAGAGCCCAGAACAAGTTTTTATGTTTTTCTTAATCTATATCTGCATGTGATCCTATCGTATTCCGTGACTTCGGATGATAAGTATATAATTTGGAATCACTAGTCCGAACTTCAGTTTCGTGACTAAATTTTTATTTTGTTAACGTTTCATATTCTTTTATGTCCAAATAAAAGTCGTGGTCAGTGAATCATAGAAGCAAGTTGTGGTTATTAAAGCTGATGATTCACTATAATTGTTCAATTAATAATACATGTTGAACTTGGGAAGACCTGTAACTTGTAGTAGGTTATAGGTTTTAGGGTATGTAGGGTAGATTTCAAGTTTCAAAGACTTATGAATATGTTCCAACGAGTAGATTTTAGGTTTTAGGTAGAATATGTATGGAACTTGAAACCGCTCACCCCTAATTCGAACCGTCCCTTGCGATCATGTCTCAGTACAAGAAAATGGAAAACCGCACGCTATCCCCCATATTCGGAAGGAATTGATATGGAAGCGAAATAGGAAAGCGAAGAGAGCGACGAGCTCAGGTAAATTTTCCCGGCCGTTTTCATGGCCATCAAAGGCGCGTCCCTTCCTACTCCGCGTCGTCGCGGACGGAGAATCGCGCATGATCGGGGCGATTCGAGCCGTGCCGGAAAGATCAGTTTTCTCGCCCCTCTTTTCCCTCCTCTTCGGAACGAAAACTCGAATCCCTAAAGTCAGTCCTAGGAAATTTTACAAACCCCCCCCCCCCCCCCAAAAAAAAAAAAAGGTAAGAGGAGAAATTTGTGCAAAACAGCAGTGTACGATGGTCTCCCGAGTTAAGTGAATGTCTACGCAAAGTCGAATGTTAGGGTTTCGCCGCTTAAAAAGGGAAGAAGGGCATACACAAAAAGGGTGAATGATGCGGGGGCATGAGAAGTCGAGACGCATGCAAATCGCCCCTCATTATTTTGTCCCTTTGACACAGGGACTCATGCAAACATCCCTTCCTCTCTCTTTCCTAAGGGGCACACGCACGCATCATGATATATTATATCCACCTTATGTCCCTCTCGTTGTAAACAGCTCATGCTTCGCTTGAATCTCACGACACATGTAGAATTTAACTCGGTATCCTCGTGAATTCGCGCCGCGTCTGGATATTCGTCCGCGTAAACCGATAAAGCGAATCGCCCGTACGGTATGCGATACTCATCCCGTCGTTGCATGGACGTGTGCCGTTTAGGTTAAGGGCTTACAAGCTTTCTGAGTAAAGAATGTGCCGACTATAAGTATTCGGCGATAGTTGTGGCTTCGGAATTGCATTGGATATTGAATCGGTTTTTCTAAAGCGATGTGCAGCTGCGCCGGGTTAAACCAGGTCGAAACGGGGAAAACGGGTGGCTGAACAACGGCGCCGGAGATCGGCAAGTCACCCGGACGAACCGTTTTCAAAACTCCGAATTTAACACGAACCGGTTTAATTGAAAGAGATTTTGCGCGATCATATTAAGGAGGGGGCGGGGAGGTAACGTAGTACGAATGCGCGCGCTTACCTAATTCACATGCACCGTCGGATAAGATGGGCATGCGTATCGAGCTCGAATGTACACCGAGGCTACGTAATGATGACGTTGGGGTGGTGAGGGAAAGGGAGGAGAGGAGAGGAGGAGGTGGTGGGGGGAAAGAACAAAGGCTCTTCGGAGGCAACGAAAACAACAACATCATCAACAGCGACAAAAGGGGGAGAAGAAACAAAAACAAAAGCCAAAGTGGAGGGAGGAGGAGAGAGTAAAAAGAGCGATGATGTGAAAACAAACCAAACACTCCTTTTCCTCACCTCTCGTTGTCTGTCTGGTATATGGGGGTTTCGCTCTCTATCTCTCTCTCTGTCTTCTGTGTACTCTCTCTCTCTCTCTTCTGTGTCTCTCTCTCTCAGGCGTTTCCCAGGATCCCCGATCCCAATATCATTCCCCCCTCCCCACGCCCCACTCTTTTGTTGCCACATACATACGAGAACGAAGCCTGAAAGCCTCTCTGTCTACTCGTGAACTGGGTCGCTTCTCGCGTGACACGACAACCTCCTCCTCCTCCTCCTCCATGGCTCGAAAAGCTTCCGCCACTTGACAGACAGAGGAGAGTTGTCCGCGGCGAGAGCTCACTCGGGGCAGCTTCTCGCTTTTGGCTCCTTCGAAGTAGGACGATCGCACGACGTGAAGAGGAGAAGAGGGTGTGTGGTCCTGACCGGGGGGGGTCTCTCTCTCTCTAGAAAGACTCGTTTTTTTTCTCGTTTAAAATGAAGCGGGGGTCTTTCTAGCTTCTGGGTTTTGAGGAGGGCCATCTTTTTGCCGATTCAGTAGGTTGGCAACCCGGTAAGATCTTCGCTGCGAGTGCTCCTTACGCGGTTCTTGGTCAGTTGGAACTTGATTCAAACAGTGGAAAAAATGAATCTTTGATGGCAAGATCATAGTATACGCGTGTCTGTAGAGCTGTGTTCGCGAGTGGTTAGTGGGCTTTTTACTGATTCACTGATCATATAGGGAAATGTTTCTTTCAGTCTTAGTTTGTGGATATTTTGTTTTGGAATTTTTGGGTGGGGACTTTTGCATGATCTCTCTTCAGGTTCTTCTATGTTTGCGTATTTGAGATATCTTTGTTTAATTTTTTGCGCCTTTGGGTAAATATGAAGTGATGATGGCGGTGACATCGGCCTGTAAGGACAAGATGGGGATCGACAACGGGAAATATGTGCGGTACACGCCCGAGCAGGTTGAAGCTCTCGAGAGGCTGTATCATGAGTGCCCAAAGCCAAGTTCTTTACGGCGACAACAGCTGATTAGAGAATGCCCGATTCTCTCCAATATCGAGCCGAAGCAGATCAAAGTTTGGTTTCAGAATCGAAGGTATGTCGTCTTAAATGTGCTACTCTCGTCGAGTCAAGCTTGGATTTATATAGCTGGATCATCTTTTCATCCGCAAATTTGTACAAAACATCGATGGGAGTTATCAAGTAGGGAGTCTGGGCCAGGCGGGTATTGGATTCTTATTCTCGGTGCAATGAAAGGTGAAAGAAGTAATCGGCAAAGGGTCTTCTCAGTTTCAAATCTACGTTAGCTTATCTTGTTTTGAATATCCGTCAGAAATTCTGTCGACGAGTAATCTAATGTATCTTATGGATTGAAATCTCTCGCTGCCATCGGAGATGGTGGTTGTCTACGCTACAGGAGAGATGGTCTAGCTCCATAAGTGGCTGAGAAATTCATTTCTACCTTAAGATCTCTACTGTTTTTTAGCTCCCCATTTAGTTGGTACTTACTAATTTTTATTGTTTGCTATGAGCCTTGAGCGATTCGATCCTTTGATCTTGCAGGTGTAGAGAGAAGCAGAGAAAAGAAGCATCACGCCTTCAAGCAGTGAATAGGAAGCTGACTGCAATGAACAAGCTTTTAATGGAGGAGAATGATAGGCTGCAAAAGCAAGTGTCACAGCTGGTGTATGAGAACAGTTATTTCCGCCAGCAGACTCAAAATGTGAGGGAACTTCTCCACCTCTTTTCATTCCTTTCTCTTTTATTGCTTAGTGAAGCGGATACGGTGAAACTACAAGAAACTGAACTTTTTTCATTCTAATGATTTTTTGTGACGGACTAACTTTTCCCTATATTCAAGTCATTTAAACGATGTGTTTTGCCCCCACAGGTTAAGAGCAACCAAGATAGATATGCGTGCTAGAATTTGTTTTTTTCCCCTTTATAATGTGTGTCGGTGAAGCATTCTTTAGCTTATTTCTGTGTCTTGCAGGCAACCCTCGCCACCACTGACACGAGTTGTGAATCGGTGGTGACCAGTGGTCAGCACCATTTGACTCCTCAGCATCCACCAAGGGATGCCAGCCCTGCAGGGTTAGTGGTGTAGCTTTTATTGAGTCTTTTCGTGCTTTATAATTGTCATCTGGCTTGGCTTATGACATTGTGCTCGTGTCTTTTGCAGACTTTTGTCCATTGCAGAGGAAACTTTAACAGAGTTTCTATCGAAGGCCACTGGAACCGCTGTGGAGTGGGTCCAATTGCCTGGGATGAAGGTAACGCTACAACGGTGTAAAATCGCTTGGTATCGGTTGTGATTTAGTTATGAGGATGCTTGACCTGAATCTGCAAAGCAACACCGTAATGATTGGCCTCATTGGACCTGCTTCATTAACCAGATTTTACTTACCCTCTACGCAGCCTGGTCCGGATTCCATTGGAATCATTGCTATTTCTCATGGTTGCACTGGTGTGGCAGCACGTGCATGCGGCCTCGTGGGTCTAGAACCTTCAAGAGTGAGTCCTTCACTATCATTGCATATGGAATATTAAAATTTTCAATTGAAGGGTCGTAGAATTCAATGTGCCACCTTCTCCACAGGTTGCTGATATCCTCAAAGATCGGCCTTCGTGGTATCGTGATTGCCGAGCTGTGGATATTGCAAATGTGCTGTCGTCTGGAAACGGTGGGACTGTCGAATTGCTATACATGCAGGTGGGTTTGAAATGTAACTTTTGGGCTGTGATTCTGCTGAAGAATTGCTGGTAGAATTGCTTACTAAAATTATTGATTTCCTGTTGTCTCTGATTAGCTCTATGCGCCTACCACTCTGGCACCAGCCCGTGACTTCTGGTTGCTGCGCTACACGTCTGTAATGGAGGATGGGAGTCTTGTGGTATGCTCTTTATGAATTCTCTGATAAAATAATATCTTTTGTTTTTCTAATGTCATAATCAGTTATTTCTTTTCTCTATCTTTTCTTGGTTGTCTGATATGTTTTTTTCATCTCTGTGTGCCTTAGGTATGTGAAAGATCCATCAACAACACCCAAAATGGTCCTAGTATGCCTCCTGTGCAGCATTTTGTGAGAGCTGAAATATTGCCTAGTGGATATCTGATCCGGCCCTGTGAAGGGGGTGGGTCGATAATTCATATCGTTGATCACGTGGATTTAGAGGTATGTAATGGTCACCTGCTTTCATTGGTGAAGAAGTCCATCTTTCATTGTGAATTTTTAAAGTTGCTTAATTTCTGATAGCCATGGAGCGTGCCTGAAGTATTGCGCCCACTTTACGAGTCGTCAACTTTGCTCGCACAAAGGACAACAATGGCGGTAAGCTTTTCTTGTTGATTTTGATTTTGCCAAATTGAAAGAGTACTTGTAAGTTTTTAGTTCCTGCTCTAAAGACGTTGATATTGATGTGAACTAACTTCTTTTCAACAAGAATTTTGATAGATAAGAAAGTTAAGGCAGCTAGTAAGGGCAAAAAGTATCACGGACGTTCTAACAACTGTCCTATATTTACCCAGGCTTTACGCCATCTGAGGCAGATTTCTCAAGAAGTTTCCCAGCCGAATGTCACTGGTTGGGGAAGAAGACCTGCGGCACTGCGTGCTTTAGGTCAGAGATTGAGCAAGTACGTTGGCATGCTCTCATTACAATATTCCGATGTGCAAAATTTTCCTTTATTTAGTCTAAGAACTCATGGGTCTAAAGTAAGCTGTCTATTTGGACAGGGGTTTTAACGAAGCTGTCAATGGATTTATGGACGATGGTTGGTCTATGTTGGAAAGTGACGGTGTCGATGATGTTACTCTTCTCATCAACTCATCGCCGGCCAAGATGGCAGGCGTGAACCTTTCTTATGCAAGTGGTTTTCCTTCAATGACTAGTGCGGTCTTGTGTGCAAAAGCATCCATGCTGCTGCAAGTAAGAACT
Organism: Syzygium syzygioides; assembly: GCA_031216285.1. NCBI lineage: Eukaryota > Viridiplantae > Streptophyta > Magnoliopsida > Myrtales > Myrtaceae > Syzygium > Syzygium syzygioides. The sequence goes on from CM062244.1 coordinate 3,685,317, forward strand.
GCTTATATTTCATATTCCAAAATTTTAAATTTGATAACACATTTCATTCAATTCTAACTCCTTTTCCTTCCTTTTGTTGATTCTTTTCTTTTTTTCGTTTTCATCTCAGAATGTGCCTCCAGCAATTCTCTTACGGTTTTTGCGAGAGCATCGATCAGAGTGGGCAGACAGCAGTATTGAGGCGTATTCTGCTGCGGCAATTAAAGCTAGTCCATGCAACATGCCGGGGACACGAATTGGAGGCTTCGGGAGTCAGGTTATTCTTCCGCTCGCTCACACAATTGAGCATGAAGAGGCAAGTAAAATTTGTTTTGTTTCCTGCCATCGGTGGCCTATGCTACTTCTATCTTCCAATAAGATTGCTAATATTCTGAGATCGATTGTCTCAACAGTTTATGGAGGTTGTTAAACTTGAAAACATGGGCCACTATCGGGACGACATGATTATGCCCAGTGACATCTTTCTCTTGCAAGTAAGTCTTGTCCTTCCTTTCCATATTGAACGCTCAGACCAACTCCTCTCTTTGACATGTTATTGATGTTTTTTTTCCCTGCTCCTTCCTGGTCGAACTTGTTCTAGCTTTGCAATGGAGTGGACGAAAACGCTGTTGGCACATGTGCTGAACTAATTTTCGCTCCAATTGATGCATCCTTTTCTGACGATGCACCCATTATTCCTTCGGGATTCCGCATCATTCCTCTTGATCCAGGAGCGGTAAGAGTTCATAATCTTGCCTTCTATTTTCTTTCCTTTTCCTTTTATCCTTTCTTGTTCTTTTGGTTGCACTTTAACATAAATTCAACAAATATACAGGATGCCTCCAGCCCAAACCGGACACTCGATCTTGCCTCAGCTCTTGATGTTGGGCCCACGGGCAACAAAGCAGTCGGCGAAAATTCTGGTCATAGTGGAAGCACCAAATCTGTGATGACTATAGCCTTCCAATTCGCGTTTGAATTACACCTTCAAGATAATGTGGCATCCATGGCTCGTCAATACCTCAGAAGTATTATAGCATCTGTTCAGAGAGTGGCGTTAGCGCTCTCACCTACAAATTTGGGCTGTAATGCAAGTCTTCGCCCACCACCCGGCTCTCCTGAAGCGCATACGCTCACCCGTTGGATATGCCAAAGCTACAGGTGCGTATGCTTTAATGCTCTTTAATGTTACTATTCGATGTTGGTCTTGCTAGTATGGATTTTTATGTGTGCTTTTTCATTTATGAGCCATCTACCTACCATAAGAACTGTAGAAATTGGCGAGTGAAAAGGTCCTGCTTAGTACAAGCAAATGAGAATATTTCCGTTTCATTTATCTTCAGAAATCGTGATTTTAGTCTGCTTTGTAAAATTGATTGCATGTCTGAAACTGACCAAAGTGAAATGATTCCAGGTCCTATCTCGGCGTGGCATTACTCAAGAATGAGGGTGGTGATTCTTTGCTAAAAAATCTATGGCATCACTCCGATGCAATCCTATGCTGCTCTCTCAGAGTAATATTTTCCCACCGACGCTTCATCATTTCTAGTGAATATTTCTTTGTCTGCCTGTTGATGGAATTTATTTCTGCATTCTCTTTTAAAAAATCTAAGATCAATCAGTTAATTGAACCATTACCGAGTTTTCTTTCTCCTTGTTTATAATCTATTTTTCCATGGCCTTTTTTCATCTCATATGAGTTGTTATTCCTTCTCGTTTGCAGGCAGCACCAGTTTTCACATTTTCTAACCAAGCAGGACTTGACATGCTGGAAACGACCTTGATTGCGCTGCAAGACATTACCCTGGAAAAGATTTTTGATGACAATGGAAGAAAGACTCTCTGCTCGGAATTCCCCCAGATAATGCAGCAGGTAAATCCCCAGGAATCTGAAACAGCACGTTTGATACATGAATAAGCATACGATAGTTTATTTGACTTTTATCTTTTGGAGACTTTAGAAGTGCGACTGCAACCCCTAGGAATGATAATACTTCTTTATCTGAGATTCGGGCATTTTCACTGGCACTTTTGTCTCCTTCATTCACTCAACAGGTTGCTTTCTTTTTACAGGGTTTCATGTGTCTCCAAGGTGGTATTTGCCTGTCAAGTATGGGGAGGCCGGTTTCCTACGAAAGAGCGGTAGCTTGGAAGGTGTTGAATGAAGAAGAGAATGCTCACTGCATCTGCTTCATGTTTGTCAATTGGTCTTTTGTCTGAAACTAAGCTATGTTGAAGATCTAGTTTGAATCGCTCTCTTCTTTTGTCCTCTTTTTAGGCAATAGAGAAATCACGAACACGGTTAGTTTTATGGTATTAGAAGCGACACTGGTCTAGAAATTTTTGTCCTCCTTTCTTATACTTTGTTCGGTGCTCTGTTTATGTATTATTATGCCTGTGCTTAATTATATTTTTTCTTCGTCGGGATCACGTTATGCCATTTCATCCTGCAATTGTGCGTGCCCTCACCAATTTGCGCTTCACCGATTGTGCTTAACGACGTTGTTCATCTGATGAACAATAGAGATGAGGTTTAAGTTTGCCCTTTCCATGACGACGTGAGCCGTATACGTGAGGAGAGATTTGTTGATGCATTGCAAAAAACAGATGGTTAGTTGGTGTTTGGAAACTCAGCCAAGAGTGAGCGATCTTAGCGGGTCTTATTCTCTCTCCCCCGCCATGACCTTGATATGTCAAGAAGCTCGACATGGCCATCGAAGGCTTCCCCGGCGACTACTGCTACCAGCCATCGCTCGCCTCATGCGGGGAGGGAGCAGCTTGCCTCGCCGTTAGGCAGCAGAGGGGAAGAGACTGCCAACCACTGTGCATGCGACGAGACTGCCAACCACTATGCATGCGACGCGGATTGGACCGATATAACGATGCATTGCGAGGCTGAACCTTTCATGACGGGCCCTTGCATCCTCGTTATGACCTGAAGGAATTGGTGATCTGAGAATTTGTCCCGGTCCTGTTATTGATTGCTTCTCTCTTGATTTCATCTTCTCACATTTAGAGACTCAAGTCATTGGTCCCGTAATCGAAAAGAACACGAGCGAAAAGTATTCTACGGCCGAGACGATATAACTCGAGATGGAGGCTTAGGTAACCAAAATATTAATTAGCAGTCTAAACTTGTGGCACTGCACGCTCTCTAAAGAGGAAACTGATTTGATTTCTTTGCGCGCTGCCGAAGATTTCAGAGACGATAATCATTGCGCGAGGCGGGTGCGGAACATGTGGACGATCGGTTCATCCTGCGAACACGAAATCGGCTATAATCACCAAAGTCCATGAATTGTTTCATAAATGCGTCGGGCGTGGAACAATCTTCCATTGCAACCGAATCCATGGTTATATGTTCTCCCCTACAAATATATATTAATCGGTGTTTTCTAAAGATCAGCTTAAAGGTGACACAAGGGATAATTGTCAAAATAGTCTTAAATTTATTGTGCAACAGCCAATTCTATCATAAACTTTTCAATTGTGCTAATTTAGTCCAAAATTTTTTGACGATTTACCAATATAGTCTTAAACCTTTCTTTATGTCTTTTTAATCCCAAACATTTTAAAGATTTGCCAATTTATTTCTATACCTATTATTTGGATATTTGGCCAGAAAGACTACACCAGCAAATGGTTAAAAGGTTTAGAACTAAAATGACAAAAATATCAAAGGGTTTAAGATGAAATTGGCACAATTAAAAGGCTTATGACTAAATTGACCAAAAAGCCTCATTCTCATCGTAAAGCCCGGCTTTCCTATATCCTTCTCAACAAACACTGTCCTGCCAGCATCTGTGGTCACTTGATTTTTAAGAAGGATCGTTTTGTTACATGATGAAGGTGCCAAATTAGTTTGAATTGCAGTACCCTTCGGTTTATTATATCTTCTTTTTGCTTATTTTTTGGTATTCGTAATAAGCCCGTTCTAATCATTTCGCTTAGATTTAGAACTAAAGTTCTTTCATTATTTCATATTATCTCGCGCAACACGATCAAGTTTATGTGTAGTTATAGGTTCTTTACAGCGAAATTTATGGATCATCAAGTTTATGTGTAGTTATAGGTTCTTTACGGCAAAATTTATGGATCGTGGCGAGATAATAAGAGACTAAACTTTTCTTGCGACTCGAGTACACTCAAATCTCCTTAGTATCTTAGCCAAAAAGGAGGACACAACTGATAGCTCTTATGCTTATGCCTGAATCCGCTTGCGCTTCGGCAACTTAAGCAACCCTTTTAAGTATTTATATACATCCGTGGATGTATAAGATCCTAAAATATATTGGTCGTGCACACATGACTAACCATCGATCATAACCCTTGTCTCTCCTAATTGAACACGCCCAACTTCTTTGTTAAAAGATACAGAAAATCAGAGGAAATATCTTAAATATCTCTAGAAGATATCTAAACATCTCTAACATTCACTACCCGCCTGGATAACGCTGCTGGAGCGCGCACTCTTCCTCTCGCAAAAGGTTGAATGTTCGAATCCCGAGTGCCGTAGGGTGACTTAACCGGTGGCACGTGTGTGGTGACTAGCATGTGTCGCCCCCAGGGTTTACTCCCCAGCTATCGGCCGTGCAGGGGTTCCCTGGATTATAAAAAAAAAAAAAACATCTCTAACATTCTTCAATTGAAGATGAGGCTTGTATATATAGACTGATGCGATATATAGATCCATGGCGAGGCCTACTATCATATTCACTATGGTATCAGGCTCATCAACGATGAACCTGATCTACGTGAGTATTTGGCCCGCTTCAATCGACCGTCGTTCTGTCGTAGTTTCTCTCGTGATAGCCGGAATGCAGCTCGAGCTCCTCGCGATGGCCGCTTTCTTCGGTGTGCCTTTGCCTCTGGGCCTAATGGAGTTAGCCCTAGAACCGCTACCAGTGGAGCTCTTCTTCAAGATCTCCCTCATGGCCTCCGCTTGGTAGAGCACCGGGTACGCCCGCCCGAGTCGGTTGAACCGCATGCATGCGTTCATGTGTGCGTTGAGCGCCTCCTCCCAACTCTTCCCCCCATTCCTCTCCATCTCCACGCGCACCGCCTCCGCGCACAGCCCGCACAGCAGCTTCCCTGAGAACTTCTCACGGACGTGGCTCGCGTACTCCGGCGTGCACTCCTCGCACATCCCACAGCACTCGCACTTGGCATCTTCCAGCTCATAGATCAACGGCAGCGGTGGCCTCGCCTCACCGTCGGCTCCTCGGATGGCTTCTTTGCTAAGCTCGGAGGTGATGTCAGAGACAGATCTCTGGAGGGTCTCCATGGAAAGCCTCGGAGGGTTGTCCCGGATGTCGTCGTTAGCTTTAGCGTACGATCCGATGGGGGTCTCTCTATCTGGCGCCATTGGAGTTGAACTTCGAAGCAAGCTTTGTGATCAAGGTAAAGCAAACGCAGCAAGCTAAGGTTAACGTGAGAAATGAAATAAAAAAGGAAGGAACCATGTGTGCGAATATATAGGCAGATTACATTACTATTTCTCTAGGGGAAAATAGAAGAGTGAACTGATTGTGGACCGTCGGCAGAGTCGAAAGAGACTGTATTTTTCGTGAAGATAACCTTCCAATGTCTCTTTTGTGGGTAACTTTTTCTGTGTGGGGGCCGATGATCGAGTTCAGTTACCTCATTCTCAAGTCACACGGACATGGAAGGGTTTCATTGGTTCGCTTTTGCTTAGTCGCTGAGTTTTCTGCATTTTTTTGTGATCAGCTTTAATTGGATTCTCATGTCATCAATCTTTAAGATCAACAAAGAATAAATGCACCTCTCTTTCGGCCAAGCTTTAAATTCACTTCTCGGCAGTTTCCATCTCATATATCAAATTATTTGCTTGCGATTAGAAAGATTTCGTTCGGCGATAAAACGGCCGTGGTGGTTTCGTAGTGTTTAGGGTAAACAAGACTCTTAGTTTAAACGTTCTTGCGTTGTCCTTTACTGAACTTATGTGCATGAACTCAACTCGAGTCAATGCATGTAAGTATATTAATCTTCCTTGGATAACTACATCTAATTGAGTTTAAGAATCGAGGTTTTGTTTTCTGTTCTAAGCACGATCGACTTTGCGTCCGCTACAAGATAAAGAACGCGGGTGGCTTCAGCTCTCGAATCTTAACGTTATCCTCTGCGGTATGCTCTATTTCTACATGGTGTCGTTCATACCGGAAGCGCAGAAGGATTAAAGAACAAAAAAAGGAAATTGTGGGTTGTTCACGAGATGTTCTCAGTTCCTCCCCAACCATGCATGCATGTCCGAAGAGATTAGGTTAAAGTGTTAAACGAAGGGACGCAGGCGTTCCAGACGAGTCTTGTCCGTCCCAAAACGAGGTGAAGCTGACGAACAGAGCAGACACACGCAAAGATTCGGAGCATTTCACGAGAAGCATAGCAAGACATGTGAGGGAGGGTTGGAGGTATCCGAAAGAAGACGAAGTTGGAGAGCTCTTTCAATGTTGAGCAAATTAATTCGCAGGTGACTCGAGGAAAAGGGAAAGGGCTGCGAAGGCGTTTTGGCTTGGCGAGGGTATGAATCACATCTTTGGTGCCGAACTCGTTACCAAAAGGGGGCCTTGACGGGGCGAGATTTTCGTTTGATCGAAGAGGCAAAAACGCCTTTTGGAACCTTTTCGGGGCAGCAAAAGTGACCTCCATTTGCCTCACCGACAGGGAAGAAATTAACTTTTTTAAGTAGCATTATGTCCCTTCATGCGGTCATCATGATCCATTATTGATGTGTGATTTTCACTGAATATTGGAGAGCCTGTTTGTGCGAGGTGTGAAAATCGTACTTAGAAAGAGTATTTTGTTATCTCGATCACGAAATATGTCGAGAGAACTAATATAAAGTATTGTGCTCGCTTTGCCGGCTGCTCGATGAAACTCTGACTTAAGATAATTTGTGAGGTCCGATTTTCAATTCAAGCGGCTTGAAATGGAGGAAAAAAAATCACGTTACTCCGCTGGGTCGCGGGACAGAAACGGCGGCAATTTTCTAAAAGCTGTTCCAGTCTTGGATGTGCCGCAGCTACGAGGTGTTTAGCAAATGAAATCGACCGTAGAAACACTTGCTAAGTCACGCCAAAAGGACGAGAAAAAGAGACAAGTAGCTTGGCGCTTGCGTGATTTTGTCATCCTTTTGTAGCCTCGTGGGTAAAATGTTCCTTTGGCAGAGTCCATGAAACATGGAAGTTGGCCATCCTCAATGCGGCAGCATTCTCTCGGCCCAGCCCATATTCACGTCCATCATCCTATTCGCCATCAACCCTCCCAAATTTTGCATTGTCGTGTTCCCTATTCCTTCCATCAAATCCCCGTAATTAAATGCGTATTACCGCCGCCTGCTCGGGGCGGGTCCCACGGCGCTCGGCGGGCGGGCCATCGGCGCCACGTGTCTTGAGAAAGTAAATAAAAGAAAACACCGCGTCTCCGTCAAACAAAATAAGCACGGTTAGTAGAATTACTTAATTGCACTTTTTGAAAGTTTCAGGATTTCGCTGTACTTCTGTGACGAATTTTGAACCTTCCGGTATACTTATCACGAATAAGAATAGATTGCCGTGAATCAATCACTTAAGTTATGAAACCGTTCGAGATATATCGGCTTTTGCTATGCCGATTTCACTTCTCTCAAACTCAAACCGGCCTGAGCGTCATATGGTCCCAAAAGAATCGATGCGCGGGGACATATATACATGTGGCATGCGATATATGTCGGGGCCGAGAATCCGGTGATCAAGGAACCAACGCAAGAGAGGGTTCGGGTGCTGGCCCGGTTCGCATTCCGGCCACCATACGAAGAGGATAGCCTCTCTTCTCGTCATTTCAACAGGAATCATCTTTTCCCACAATAGCAACTGGTTGTCTCAATGTATTACAATCGAAATGGGATTAAAAAAATGGAAGAAGGAGGCAAATTTGTGCCTTTCTTTATGCTCGCTTTCGTTTCATTATCCACGCAGGAGCGAATCGCGAGAGAATTTGGAAAGGAATATGCAGCGTCGTTGGCGCAGACGAAAGATCTGGTTTGTTTCGGGTGACGTGGGCTGGTCTCGGCCGCACGATGAAGAACCAAACCGTCCGATTGGGCTTCTTGGATCGGGCGGTCCAACGTTAGATGACGTGGCAACGCTAAACGAGGTTATCTAACTAAATTAAGGTGGATCTTTTGGGTACGCCGCGCCTAACGGAGATTTTGTTTTAATTAGTGGAATTAGAAAAATACTTATCTTCCGTCTTTCCCCGGCCAACCACTTTCGGGCACGTGTTCGCGGATTTAGAAGGATTCCAAGGAGGTTTTGTTGATAAGGATTAATATCAGGAAAAGTCCATCATGACATAAATACCCTAAAATTTTTTTATCTCTAACCTTGTCTATTATGGCACAAATACAAAAAAAAAATTGCGTCGACAGATATATCATGGATGGAACTAAATAGAGAGTAAATATGTCACACATGTTTAAGTTTGGGTCTTTCGTGACATAAAAAGTTAGGGATATCTGTGTCACGATGGATAAATTTAGGGTTTTTGATAATAAAAAAAATTAAGTATGTTTTTGTTGAGTATAGTTTTTGGTTTCTTGTAGTATTTATCCTGGTGTTAATTTTATGGTATTGTTAATTCTATGGATTGAGTCTACCACACGCACGAAGAAACGTGTGGAAAGAGTCTTGCTTTTTTTGGCGAGGACTCAACACGACATCGATAGTTAATTCGATTTGGATTAAGGTCGCCCCGGCTACGCGGCAAATCCTCGTTTTTTTTTTTAAATTTATTTTTCCTTTTAAATATGAACGGTGAAGATCTCGCGATAGGAGCCTTCAGTTGTAAACTTCCCAACAAGAAAAAACAGGAAGCCTTAGTTGTGACCTGCACGTTCGTGTGGCTCTTGCCTGGCCATTTATAGCGACCAAATCAATGCCGCGCGAGCGGGTTCTTAGACAAGACAAACGAGTTGGCGTGGCGAGCATGGTTCATATTTATCAACAGCATCGACAATTTAAATGCTATTCCATGTTTAGCATCATGCTTACCAAGTATCACGCGGTTTTAAAAACCAAAAAAAGAAAGAAGGGGAAAACTGAATTTATTAATTATCATATCGTGACATTTTCGTAGCTTATTAATTTTTTGGGATAATAACATAAATTTTGATCCATGTAATTTTGGCCTAATGTAATGTGATCCATGAATTTTTCATTTATTTAATGTGGTTCCTCAATTTTAGTTCAATGTGCAATATGATCATTGAACTTTTAATTTGTTTAATGTGATCTCTGGACTATTTGAAAATATTCAATATTGTTCATAAACTTAAATTAATGAAAAGATAACATTGAAAATTTTCATATAGTACAATGGCTAGTTTGAACGTGTACCAAAAGTTCAGAGATCACATTAAAGAAATTAAAAATTTAGGGACTACATTGTATATTGAACTAAAGTTTAAGAATAATACTGAATAAATTAAAAATTTATAAATCACATTATTTATTAGGTAAAAATTCATGTACGATTTGCGTTATTTTTATATATTTTTTTATTGATGCCCTAAGAACGTTTGTCAATATTTTATTGTCGTAAATTGACCGATGAATTAGCTTCGTTCAACGGACAAGCTGTCTCATCTCTAATCAATTTTGCAATTAAATTTTTAATAATTTCTTGCGAAGTTCCGTCAGCTTTCCTCCTGCTTTCTTTGAAGGAGCGGTCATAACATAGCATAGACTAGCTTGTCCGAAAACGACAAAGCAATAAAAGAATCAGTTGAGCGGCGCCGATCCCGTGCTTCGCGGCTCCCCCTGTTCTCCCAACGCGCGACACGCGGTCGCCCAATCACCGCCTCCCGTCTCCTCCCGCGGCGGCTTTTCAGCGCCACGTCATCGCTCTCCGCTGCGCCCGCGCCGCACCTACGCTCACCTCGACCTCGCTCTCCCGTCACGACCGTACGAACGTTCGCGCCACGTGGAGGAAGGACCGCCCACGATCTCGACGGTCCGAATCACGGGGGGGCCCACCTCCCCTCGAATTTTTCACGTTCCCACAAGGAAAATCGGTACCTCCGGAGTTCGACGGAGGAAATGACGTACACGCCCATTGCCAAGTCAAAGGATCATGTTTGGCGGACGTGGAAAATGAGGTTTGAATTTCGTGTGAACTAATAAATAAAAAATGCTCGATTCGCACACGATAGAAATAGTTTATTATTATGCCCTCTTGCTTCTCTTCTTGTTCCCTTCTCTAATTTTTAATTTTTGTTTTTTGAGTCTTCTAGCTCATTCGGTATGCATAATATAATTCTTTCACGAACATAACAATTTACATTCTTAGTCAAAATCTCAACCCGACATTTTCAATGTGCCGCCTCTCTTTTTAGTACGGGATTGCATAATTTATATAGATAAATAAAAAGACGCAAACCCATTAAAAGTCGCGGGAAGGAAGAAAGCAAGGGCAGCTTCGAAGATTGGCTAAGCATCTCGAGAGAATAAGTAATGTCTAGCGGTAAAATAATCTTGTCATACAATTCAAGAGAAGACCCAATCGCACAAAAGACTTTTAAACTAAACCATTTCAAATTATAAGGTCAACCACCCGCCTGGGTGGCGCTATTGGAACGCGCACTCTTCTTCTCAAAAAAAGGTTGAGTGTTCGAATCCTAGGCGCCGCAGGATAACTTAACCGGTGGCACATGTGTGGTGGCTAGCACGTGTCGCTCCCAGAATTTACTCCCCGACTGTCGGCCGTGCGGGGGTTCCCTGGGTTATAAAAAAAAAGAAAATTATAAGGTAAATATGCGCTACCAGTAATACATACGAGTAATACATACTTGTTTATTAATATAATCAGAAAAAATGAAAGTGCTAATTTTAACATTTGACTAATCCCTTCGGATAACATTCACGAGATCCATAGGTTTGAAGGAAAATCTCCACCGCAGAATCGCGAAATCAAACTCAACCTACGAGCGAACGAGGTTCCATGGTAAGCCCCCATATGCCCGTCCGCGCCGGATCGGAGCCCTGAGCTGGGGGCCCGGTCGTACGGTTCCCAAGGTAGTACCGGCCTCAGATGATTACCCTTTTGTCGTCTTCTTTCTCTTTTCATCGGTCCTGTCGTAAAGCAGAGAGAATTGAATGCGCGCATCAAATCCTCGCCCGTAAAACTCTCTCTCTCTCTGTTTCTCTCTCTAACCTCTGCTTCGTTTCCTTCTTCGATCTCTCTCCTCCGCCCGTGTGGTGCGGTCGCAGCCCGGCGTTCCCCCGCCCGAGCTCCCTCCTCCGCCGCGCGGCGGGAACGTCAGCCGCGGCGATGGCGGCGGAGATGGAGGTGGATCAGCTGACCTCGGGCGCCAGCAACCGCATCATCCCGATCCTCAGGGCGCTGAAGGTCTCCCTCGCGTTCGTCTACGGCCTCCTCTTCTCCCTCCTCCTCCGCCGGCGCAACAACAACCACCACCACCACGGCCGGCTCTCCCCGCCGTCGCACTCCAAGCTCAGGCGGCGGGAGGAGGAGGAGGATACCGAGAGGAGGAGGGCGCTCGCCGAAGGGGTCCAGATGGGTTGCCAGGACGACGGCTGCGTCCGCGCGTGCCGATGGAGCACGTGCCTGTTTTACGGCGTTCGGAGGAACGCGCTCTTTAGCAGGTCGTGGTTCCCAGCGACCGGTGAAGTCAGGTGAGTTGTTTATGTCGCTTTTTCTTAACATCGATCAGTTCGTTTAAGGTTGATGATATTGCTTTGTTTGTAGTTTAAAATGCGTGGTTTTTTTCGAGTGGTTTGAGTGTTCTTTTCACGGGCAAAGCGTAAGCAATTTTTAAATTCCGTCATGGTTTGAAAGGGGACTTGATGTTCCTGTTTGGAATGATGGCGACTGTTCTGTTCTGGTGCGCGGTAGTGGAGGATTTTGTTATTGCCAGTCTTCCATCGACAGTGGGTTTTTGAGTATGTTGATATTGAAGGACCGAATCGATGGACGATTGCTTCTGATTGTCTATGCTTAATTTTTCCGAGTGTCTCTTATAGATCACGGAATCTGTATCCTGGATTGTTGTGAATTTTTAACAGCGTCTGGATGTTATGTGTTAGCTATACCTTGAACTGGAAGAGCAAAGATGCTTTTATGGTGGGCTCTGCGGGTCCATTTCTCAAACTGCCAGTGAATGTGCTTAGGTTGGTTAAGAGGGGGCGATACATCAGCGTTTGCATGAATTTTGGGCCTTGTTTAAAGTATTGTCACATTGTTGATACTACTTGAAGTTGTTTCAGTTGGGGATACATCGATCTCTACGTGTTTTTCCAGCCATGTGTTTTGTCATTGATAGGTTCCAATGCCCATTGCTTGGTTGACATGTTGTAGTTCTCTTTATTTTGAACAAAAACTTTTGTTTTTGGTTCCGCGTGAATGAAGTCCCTTTCATTCTACATTTATTTTCTCTCTCCTTGTTGGGTGTCGATGCGAGAGGTTGGCGTGCTTTCTTCACTCGAAGGGGGAAAATTAATGGCTAGAACATTGTCAAACTTGAATAATCCAAGTTGAATTTTTCTTCCGAGTACAAATCAGTTCTATTTTCCCCCTTTTTTCTTCATTGAAGCATCAATGTCATGTCACCCAGTAAATTGCTGAGAAAAGAATTGAATTTTAGGTTGGTTAATTTTGTAAGTTATCTTTTAAACCGTGGAAATGCCAGAGACTGGTTGGCTGGTATATACCCACCAAAAAAGATTTGTTTGGTTAGTTGGTTCTTAAGTTGTGCAGTGAAGTAGATTTACTATCGAGCCACTGGAGTGTATGCTTTTCGACTATTCTCTCCCATGATGAAGTTTGCATGGCTGAAATTTTGTCAAGAGGCCCTAGATGATTAGCTCTTGCTGTATTAAAGTTAGCAACTATGAAGCATTAACTTTGAATACTCGTGAAATGGAGAAGTTTTCTAGCTTAAGCTTCAAGCATTAAAGCTACCTTTCCTTGTTACCATGTTATGACACTTTACATCCTCTTTAAATTGCTCGCGTTGTTCATTTTGCCTACTGAGACTACTTCTTTCCTGATAACTGTCTTTGGTTAGTCTAAGGCTTCTTTAGGTGAATCTAGTACCTTCTCCAATTTAACTTTGGCAGCCAGGATGATCACTATATAAAGGATTAGGTGCTGCATGGCTCCCTGATTGTTGTTGCTTTCATGCCACAGATCTGATACCTGTAGCATGTACTGTTTTGCATCATTTTCAGTTGCTTTCATGCTACTTTTCCTCCAACATTGCTTCTTATGTTGATTGTTATGTTGCTTCAGGGGGATATTGGTCATTATTCACGGGCTTAATGAGCACAGGTAAATTTATCAATGCCAAAACTTAATGGCTCTCCCCCCAACCACATATTCATTATTTGTTTGGAAGTTTAGCTGATTTGCTCGATTTGGGTTCTTGATTTGTTGTTTAGCGGAAGATATGCCCATTTTGCAAAACAACTAACATCCTGCAACTATGGTGTTTATGCAATGGACTGGATCGGTATTGTATTCTTAAGCTCTATCATTTTGTGCTTATCATTACATTTAAAATGACAATCTATTTTTTAAACAAAGTAAACTTGGATATGGCATCACGTAGTAATGGGAGTGTTTGAAAGTTATTGGCGAGTGGTTTTCTTGTCGGGGGTATGATTTGGGTTGGAAACTCTCCTTAAATGACTTAATGGCTAAGATGACATTATGTATTTTTGTCCCAATGACGTTATCATCTTTCCTAGCCTTCTGCTTGAGATTGGGGTGCATCAAGGTACTTAGCTATCCTTTTGATGACATAGGTCATGGGGGCAGCGACGGCTTGCATGGGTATGTTCCTTCACTAGATCATGTTGTTGGTGACACTGTAAGTATTTCTCTCATACCATTGATATTTTATTCCTTTCCTCTAGCTGGAGGAAACTCTCATTTCATTTCTTTTTGAGACAATTAATGAAATGAAATGATTTGGTTTCCCACCATCGTTGCTGTGGTCTCCATTCATCATGAATTTTGCATTGCAGTTTAGAGGGACACTTGAAAACTAGAGATTAAGTTGTTGGAGTGAGTGTGAAGATGTTTAATTGAAATGCTCCTTTATGCTCATGTCAGATGAAAATTTCTTGAGATTCAGTATTTTAAATCGAAAGAAAAAAAAGTAGCAAGTATTTTGATAACTGGACGGATGTTGATCGAATAAACATGAATAACTGGTTTTACTCTCGATGCTTAGTTTATCTGGCATGTGAATCATGGTACTGATTCAATGTGATCGTGTAAGGTTTAGTACTCATCCGCGACAGCTTAACTGGTTAATCTGCCGTTTGCTTCTTCGGCTTTTCTCTCAGATGATGAACTTGCTTCATCTAGACTAGAGTTTGTTGGCCTATAGACTTGCATGCTTTATGATTCAACTAATGCTGCAAATTTATATAATTTCTTTCAGGGGGCCTTCTTGGAAAAGATCAAATCAGACAACCCTGGTATACCATGCTTCCTTTTTGGTCACTCTACAGGAGGGGCGGTGGTTTTGAAGGTAAACATTGGGAACTAGATCATCAAGCGCATTTAAACAGTTGACATCTAATGATAATTTCTCTCTATCACTAACATCACCTGATGAAATTAGTCTGCATGTGTCCTTGAACAGGCCGCTTCATATCCTCATATTGAAGATATGCTGGAAGGAATTATATTAACCTCGCCAGCTTTACGTGTGAAACCTGCACACCCAATTGTTGGGGTATGTCTCTCCTCTCTCATAGTCTACATGTACTGGAATTTTAGACTGGATAGTCCTGATGCCCGAAATCATACTCCTACAAACAATCTTATTGGACACTGGATTGAAATTCAACTTGTCATCAAGAGCTCCCTACAAACAAAACTTAGCCCGCGTAATTTGGATGCTTCTATTGGTTGTTGTTCTACCTGTGTTGTGTAATAATCCTATTTTCCCATATTCACACAGGCTGTGGCTCCTCTATTTTCTCTAGTCGCACCAAGGTTCCAGTTTAAAGGTGCTAACAAAAGGGGAATCCCTGTGACAAGAGATCCTGTGGCTCTATTAGCAAAATACTCTGATCCATTAGTCTACACTGGACCCATCAGGGTCAGAACGGGCCACGAAATTTTAAGGATATCCTCTTATCTGATGCGGAACATTAAGTACATTACTGTTCCATTCTTTGTTCTTCATGGAACCGCAGATAGGGTCACTGATCCACTGGCCTCCCAGGATTTGTACAATGAAGCAGCGTCCAAGTTTAAGGACATTAAGCTCTATGAAGGATTCTTACATGATCTTCTGTTTGAGCCTGAGAGGGACGAGATCGGTCAGGACATAATTAACTGGATGGAAAGGAAATTAGGTACTGGTTCCGAGGAGATTAGAGTTTGGTAAATCTCTTGCCCACTTAAACAAGGGCCAAAATCTCAGGGTATTTGAAGCTGGTTGATTACCGTAGGTGTCTATATTCTGTCTAAGGGTCTTTTACATGTATGTATGGCATGTTTTGCCAACGAAACTGTATCTTGTAATGTATGGCATCTGAAACTATATCTAGTACTTTAGAAATATATATGTGGCTCAGCATTGTTGAAAGAGAACATGATGCCTTATGATGCCTTTGCCTGATTTGCGTGCTGGTTTCGAATTATGGTCTTTCGCAATTAATCTGGAGTTGGATTTATATGTGCGAGAAAACGATGGATGGGCACCTGAGCCTATAGTCGGTTCTCGTACGTTGCCTCATGGGCCAGACCGGATATGATGGTGGAGCGAAAGCCAGTAGATCCCATTCGCGAAAGTTACAGGGAATAAAGCGAGGATGAAAACAGCATACTCAGGAAGGCTTATCCTTTCGAATTGGAACTTATCTGGGTAGGGTCTTGTGACACGGATGGTTTCGATGATTTTCTTTTGCTTCTGAGGATTCTAAATTAGTTCCGATGCCTGCAAAATCACCGGGCCAAATTACTTGTGTTTACCACAGGATCTAATTAAGCAAGAAGGAAGGTATTTTTGCTGGCACTGTATATTCATTAATTCTGGATTGATGGATGGATCGCAGCTGCATGTTGCGACTTGCTCGGCATCCGACTAACCTTTTTTAGAAGCTTCAACACGTTTTCCTATGGTGGCCAGATATTGAGTTAGTGTTCGGAGATCAGTTTGAGATGGTTGAGTAGAGATGTTCTTTGAACCAAATATCTAGCTTGAGCAACTGAAGCATGTTATTGACAATTCTGAGCAACTGATTAAGTTCATTGATATAGTCGACATTGACTTACACACATATATATGTACAGCTTGTGAGAAGCTTCATGTAACGGATAAGAATTTAGAACATGTGAAAAGATCTCAACCAAATACAACTCAAACAATGATCATATCTCAACTGAACACAAATTGAAATGATTCATTCTGCTGTCGTACCTTCAACCAAATATATTGATTCTGGTTGCACTTGAAAAATGTTCGAACTCAATAATGGACCTCCCCTTTCGTTGAGGGTGAGGGCGGCCGGCCCTCACCAGGCCACCAGCAAGAGTCGCTGCCTCCATAAAGCAAGCGACGGCCTGCTTGCCCTCGTTGGTAACCGGTGTTTTTAAACTAGGGTGCGTTTGGAAAAACTTTTCCAAAGGCCTCTGCCCTAAGGCAAATGGTGCTTGAAATTTTCTTTCGAGGGTTATAGGAGATGACGCAATTGTATTTCCAAATGCCTTTAAATGCTTTTAATCCAAGGCAGGTCCGAAGGTGTTTTGGAGCTTTGAGCTTTTAGCAATTTCGGAATGTTAATACATTTTTCTTTCGGGAAATGCATTTATCTCGCGCGATGTTGCCGGCGGAGGGCTCAAGTCGCTAGCAAGCAACTGACGAGCTAGACATGACCAAAATTGGCACCGGCAGCCCTAGGACCTCAGCGAGGGCTGGCTGGGGCTGCCTACCGTTGAGCTATTTGCCAGTTTTGAGATTTCTTAAAAAAAAAAAGAATAGCAAAAGTCATTTACAAAAGTGTGATTTTTCCAAATACCATTTAGACCAAAGTTGCCACTTAATTCATTTTTAAATTACGATTTACCAAACACTACTTGTATTTCGAAAACCCTCTCCAACAAAAAATTCTTTACATTTTTGTAAAAACTTTCATCAAAAGCCAAACCAAATGAATGCTAAGTCCCATCAAACAACTGATTAGGCTTTTGGTTCGCGGGTCACCGGTTCAAAGGTTGAACGAGGGTTGAGCATTTGCATAATTTACTACAAAATCATGTAATATATATTTATTAAAGTCGTTGAACAAATAATAATGCCTAGCTTAGTTGGTTCGGGTCTTAAGCATGTGTCACGGTCCGGAGGTTCCCCATGCATTAAGGACCATAAACCATCTAAAGAAAATAGGCAAAACTTCTATAGTATTATCTGAAATATTCTAGGGGCGAGCAATATTGTAAATATACCCTATTTTAATTCCTACTCGGGTGATTGGTCAATAGGGAGGTGGCGTCTAGATAGGGATGTGACATCTTCACTATTAGATCAAGGAGAAATCTACTCTTCTGATTAAGCTTGTACTTGTATATAAATGTGTCTCCTTCCCTCATTTGGATCATGCGTTGGGTGACTTGGAGACCAGCGTGGTGAAGATGGAGATCATCGTTGTGGACATCCAAGAAACTATTGAGTAATTGTCTTAGGCATGCTTGTCCCTAGGGTTAGCAAAAAAATTTCTTCCAAAACTACCCTCACCAATTTTTTGATTTTGCCCTCATTATAAATATTCATTTTCTCTGCATGAGAGTAGCTAACAATGGGCCTGCGAGGTCATGTGACCTTGGGCCGCCTTCGCAAGGGATGCCAGGGGTCACTTGATGTTCGAACACAAACAACACCCACCAACGCCAGATTTGGGTCGCTAGCGGCCCTTTGTTGGCTCCGGCGAAAAGTTTGATTTTTTTTTTTGCATTTTTTTAATAAAAAAATAAGAAAAGTCCTTTGCAAAAATAATTTTTCCAAACATTTTTTTTTACCAAAGTTGCTTTATGGACTTTTAAATTATAATTTAACAAACACAATTTGCATTTTGGAAAATTCCTTTCTCTGCATTTTTCCAAAGATTTTCCCTAAAAATCCAACCAAATGCAGTCTAAAGCAAACCGGCCAAGTACTTTCTTGTATGTCATTTGAGGGATTTAGGGTTATGGTGATTCTTATCCCAAAATGCCCCTCGGAAAGGGCACATGTAACGAACACAGGTTCGCCGGCTAGCCAATGTCTTCATCAACGTTTATGAGGTCAGAGTGATGAAGCTCAAGAGGTTATTGGGTTGAAGCAATCAAGCTCGTGGAGGGTATTTTGGAACAAGTCAAATATGGAAACTTTCAGAAATGGATACCAGGTATTTTTGAAACCAAGTCAAGTCAAGTTGAAACCTCACAAGTTGAAACCTCAAAAATTGAATGCCACTGCATTATCCAGGTCTAAATAACTCTACTAGTCAAAGCATCAAGTTCAACTCGCGTTCGCCTCTATTGCTTGGTCGAATGTCCTGCCTTGTCTTGTAAAAGAAGAAGAATGGCCACTAGGTTCAATGCCCGAGTTATATTACAACACACTCGTGTCGAACGAGTTTTAAGTTAACGCCCGGCAGATCTTACTTTTTTGCCTGCAAATCAAAATTGTTCATCTACTCTTTTTTCTTCTAAATCATTTTTTATTTTCCAAAGAGTGTCGGCGACTATTTTTAGGTTGGCTCAATAATGGAATTTGCCGATGTTTAAGATTTATGTGGACATTCTTTCTTTGTTCATATGTGAATTTTCTCTCTTTCATGTCAACTCTTTTCTCCCTCGCCCTGGAGATTCCTCTTCTTTTTCTTCTTTCTTCGTCGTACCATTCCAAATAAATAAAAATCCCACAAAATATAACATTCGCAACAATGCAAAAATATTTGTACTCATTGACCATCAGCAATCGAGCAGCCATATTTGAGTTGGCTATGGTCATGGCTGTCGCAACCTCTAAGCTCACGCGGACATGACCGATACGAGCACGTAGCTCTAGTGGCCAAGGCCTCGAACTTCACTTTTGGAAACTCGCGTGATCATGATTGCTGTGAGCTTGAGATTTGGCCACGGCGATTGCGAGCTATATCAACAAGAGAAAAAAAAGAAAAGATATAACAGAAGGACTAACGGTGATACTTTTTAAAAGGTAAAATAGCATTTCTAGAAAACATGTAAAGGAACAATTCTGGTATTCGATCAAAAAAACGAGATTGAAGCATTTGGCCAAACGAAAAGATGAACGGATGTGATCAACAAAAATGTGAATTCGCCGAAAAGCCATTAAAAAAAAAAGCTCCAAAATGATATGAAAAGGAAAAGAGCAAAGGGAAGCGCACACAACAATCTTGTTCTCTTTCTCTCTCTTTTTTTTTTGGGAAAAAGTTCGTAGAGACAAAAAGAAAAAAAAAACAAATCTTGGACCGGAAAATTCAAAATTCCTTTCAATTTCTGCTCAGATCTCCCAAATTTCCCTCCCACCAAGCCCTAATTTTGTTCAATTTTCTTTTTTCTTTTTTTTACATCTGCCCACGTTGTCCCCCCTCCTCTTTCTGGAAGCGTATGTAGTTCCCCTTCCGCACTCTCTCTCTCTCTCTCTCTCTCTCTCTGTCTTCTTGTTCGCATGCTCGAAAATACCCACAAATCCGCTCCAAAGCGCGACCGCGAGGCCATTGCAGAACCTTCCCGAGCCTTGTACGCGGACGACCCGTCGCCGCCTCAGGCCGCCTGAAGCTGGGCTCCGCCGCCGCCGCCGCCGCCGCCGACTGCGGGGGTCCACGGCGTCGCGTGGCTCGTCCGGGAGGGGCCTTGCCGGGGAATCCCGATAAGCCCGCCGTACGGACAGGCGGGCGGGAGCTTACGACATTGACGGCGGGCCGCGGGAAGGAGGGTGGGTTTTGGGGTCGCCGCGGAGGGTGGGTTTTGGGGTCCGGCGAGCGGCGGCAATGGACGAGAGAGATAGCGGGGGCCGGAGCTGCGACAAGGGCGTCGGAGCTGAAGACGAGGGGAGTACGGCTCCTCTTCCCGAAAAGGTGAAGATTGTTTTTGGGTCTTTGTGGTTTGCGTGATCGGAAATTTTGGTGGGTTGCTGGAGAACGTAGGAGCCGAGCAGTTCGATGTTTCTGTAATCAACGGTTGAATTTTTCGGAGTTTCGGGTGTTATTAGGCCACTGAGGAGCATTATGACCATCCTTTTGAAGAGCTGCGACAAAGGATTTACTTTCCTTTTGGATCTTTTAGAGCAGCTTATGGGTCTTTTTGTTTTCCTTAATGACTTTGATTGCGGGCGATTCTATGTCCTTCTGATTATGCGTATCTGTATCTTCGGGCAGATTGGTACAAGTGAAAATGCTGTCTGATATTGAAAGTTTTCTGTCTATACAGGTTCAGGTCGGTGGTTCGCCGTTATACAGGATAGATAGAAAATTGGGAAAGGGTGGTTTTGGTCAAGTATACGTTGGGCGAAGAGTTGGTCCAACTTCGAACGAGCGAACCGGCCCAGGGGCTATTGAGGTTCGGAATTATTGATTTTTTTCATGAATTTTGTGTCAGGCTTAGGTTTTCAATTGTCAGAGTAAAGACTGTCTGTTCTTTTAAACTGTCCGTTATGATACTTAATTATTAGGTTGCGCTGAAGTTTGAGCATAGAAGCAGTAAAGGATGTAATTATGGACCGCCCCACGAGTGGCAAGTATACAAGTATGTTTCCAAAGACGTCTTTTGATTTAAATTTAACTCACAAAGGCAATTTATGGACTGACTTTTTTGTTTCCACATTTGCCTTCTATTGGTTAAACAGTGCTCTTGGCGGAAGTCACGGAGTACCACGAGTACATTACAAGGGGAGGCAGGGTGACTATTATGTCATGGTATGTTTGTGACTCTTAAATTGCAGTTTAGCAAATTCGGTAATTCTAGCTAACTTCACGTTATGCACAGGTTATGGATATGCTTGGGCCTAGTCTATGGGACGTATGGAATAACAACTCTCACTCGTATGTTTCTTTATCAGATTAGTTGCTAAAAGGTGTTGCAAATTCTCCTTTTCTTGTGTCCTAAAGATTTTGTGCATGTATTGCAATGCAGCATGTCAACTGAAATGGTTGCCTGTATTGCGATCGAAGCAATCTCCATACTTGAGAAGATGCACTTCCGAGGGTAACTTCCTATTTTTTCTAGTTTTCATGCTTCTTGATTGTGTTTTGAAGTGACAGTTTTATATTTCACGCCTATATTGTCCAAAACAAGATCGAGTAAAAGAGTAACTGCTTAGGTTGTTTGTCGTGCAAGTGCATGTAAAAACAATATAGTTGAAGCGGGTCGTCATAATTGTACTCTTGATTGTGCTGCCCGTCATTTGATTGGGCTGTTGTTGAACATATCAGGTTTTTATGTTGCTGGTGACTTTTTTGCAGATATGTGCATGGTGATGTAAAACCTGAGAATTTTCTGCTTGGTCCCCCAGGAACACCTGAAGAGAAAAAGCTGTTTCTGGTTGATCTTGGCTTAGGTGTGCTAGCTGTTTTTAGTCCTCTTTCATGCCACAAGTGATTGGTGCATTACTTAAACGTCAATATTATATTCTGTTTGGCCTTGCAGCCACCAGGTGGAGGGATAGCTCGACAGGCCTACACATTGAATATGACCAACGTCCAGATGTTTTTAGGTTAGCTTGCTACTTCAATGCAATGCTTTATAGAAGAGTTAGAATTTCATGGTTTTTTGTCTGGATACCTTGCTGATTGTTCTGTGTTGTTGCTTCTTTTGTTTTTTTTCAGAGGGACAGTTCGGTATGCCAGTGTGCATGCTCATCTTGGTAGAGTTGGCAGCAGGAGAGATGACTTAGAATCACTTGCCTACACTCTCGTTTTTCTTTTGCGTGGACGTTTACCTTGGCAAGGATATCAGGTTTAAGTCATCAAAATTTAAGAAGTGTAAAATTGCTGATTTTACCTAAATCACCCATTGACCCTTACCTATGGGTTTCCTTAGGGAGACAATAAAGGGTTCCTTGTCTGCAAAAAGAAGATGGCGACTTCCCCAGAAACGCTCTGTTGCTTCTGCCCTCAGCCTTTCCGACAATTTGTTGAGTATGTGGTGAACTTAAAATTCGATGAGGAACCCAACTATGCTAAATATATCTCTCTCTTCGATGGAATCATTGGCCCTAATCCGGATATTAGGCCGATCAATACTGATGGTGCTCAGAAGGTACTTACGTTCTTTTACGAACATATTACAGCTTGTTGGTTAACAAGCAGAGCAAACAACTTGCGTTTTTGTGACATGTATTACTTTGCTTTGTGCTCTGAAGCTTGTCTGTCAGGTTGGACATAAAAGAGGACGATTGACACTGGAAGACGAAGAAGATGAACAGCCAAAAAAGAAGGTTCGAATGGGGATGCCTGCTACACAATGGATAAGTGTCTACAGTGCTCGTCGACCAATGAAGCAAAGGTTTTCTGCATATCTCATTTTCCCTCGAATTCTTTGTATTCCAAAGGAAAGTTTTTTCATCGTTTTTTCTCTGCATATGGTTAGGTATCACTACAATGTGGCAGATATGCGGTTATCGCAACATATCGAGAAGGGAAATGAGGATGGGTTATTTATCAGCAGTGTGGCTTCTTGCTCTAACCTTTGGGCCTTAATAATGGATGCTGGCACCGGCTTCTCTGCTCAAGTTTATGAACTCTCACCCTGCTTTCTTCACAAGGTTCCTCTTACTATCAAGACTATGGGCATCGATTTTTGAATTTGTTTTTGTTATGTGTATGTTAGTTTCATTGGATCTTTGATTTGCTATGCACTGATGTGAAACGGTTCATTCTTTTTTCAGTAGTTTGTGGTGTGACGAGTTGCTTCTTCTTGGTTTGTCACTCTTTAAAGGATTCCTATAGATTGCTTCTGGCATTGCCCCGTGCTCTTTCAGTGGTTACATGTGGGCGCTTAGGATGGTGTGATAGTATAAGCATGCAACTCCACCCATTTAAATTCTTGAGGCAGTTGCATATAGTACTTATTGTTATGGTATTGAATCACCGAGTATTTGCTCATTGCTGTGTGGAACATTAGGACTGTTATCTACTACTATGTTTTAGCAGAAGAGATTATTGATGCCTTTTGCATTTTTATTCTAGGAGTGGATCATGGAGCAGTGGGAGAAGAACTACTATATTACTGCAGTTGCAGGAGCTAACAATGGCAGCTCATTAGTTGTTATGTCTAAGGGTTAGTTATTGGATCTAAAGACAATGACATATTCTGAAATGATCATAGATTTGTTTCTCTGACTTCTGTTATACCCTAAATGGTAGGAACTCCATATCTGCAGCAGTCATATAAAGTAAGCGATTCATTTCCCTTCAAGTGGATTAATAAAAAATGGAGGGAAGGCTTTTTTGTCACATCGATGGCTACTGCTGGGACCAGATGGGCTGTCATCATGTCCCGTGGTGCAGGGTTTTCTGATCAGGTTTTGTTGTTATTTTGCCTTAATATTTGATTGCTTTTTTTGAGGCTAAAACCAGTTCTTAATGTTGGAGTGTTTATTTGACAACATTAGGTTGTGGAGCTAGATTTTCTCTATCCTAGTGAAGGCATTCATAGAAGGTGGGACGGTGGCTACCGCATCACATCAACGGCTGCTACTTTAGATCAGGCTGCTTTTATCCTCAGCATTCCTCGAAGAAAGCCGGCAGATGAAACCCAAGAGACCTTACGAACTTCTGCTTTTCCTAGTACACATGTCAAGGTGATTTCTTTCTTCTTTTGTCAGGCATCAATCTGTGCTGGTTTCTTGGATATTTTAATGAGCATATGCTTTTCCCTGATTCTTTCTTTTCAGGAAAAATGGGCAAAGAATCTATACATTGCTTCAGTTTGCTATGGTCGGACTGTTTCATGAGCTGCCAAATTTTGTCCTCACCATTGGAATATCGATGAATCATTTGGATGATCGGCATTCGGCTTTTACCATCTACCACCCACTTAGGAACGGCAAAACAAATCCAAACCATATGGATAGTTTTTGAGTGCCAAAAGTATATTTCATTATTCATCGCAACACCTCTAATAGAAAAGACTCTGCACTGTCTCAATCATATTAAAATGCTTATTGGAAAATGCTGTCATTGTTCTATCATGAGGCGAATATTTTGATGCTCCCCGACTAGAATTTGTATATGTGGAAGATATAACTTGGTTGATGATGCAGTGCAGGTCGGGTCTTGATTGTAAGTGGTACTTTTCAAGTGTTCAGTTGTCTTGCTTCAGTGAAGCTGCAACTTTCTAAGCTAGATGCTATGTATTTGCCTCTGTAGGACTCGAGCGTCTGTGATCTTCATCCTTTTTCTGAGCTCAGTGATTTTGAGTTACCCATCAGAGAAAACCTACATATATATAGGCTGTCATTTGTATTGCCATCAAATCTTTTTGTTCAGCTTCTCTTTAATTTTGAAGCGGTTATTCTGCGATAATATTAAGCAGCATCTAAATTATTTCTTTATCTTCATTAGCTAGATATGAGAACTGTGTATTTGGTCTCTCACAATCTGCTACTATGTTGCTTGGTTGGTGGATCTGGAAAGATTCGTTATTGTGAATATGACAGGAAGTGTGTGTTTCCAAGGATTTCCTTTTAGTCAGGGTTGTAGGTCATGGTAACAGGTCCTTGGCAGTTCTGTTTCCCACGTAAGATAATTTGTCCGAGCTGAAAAAGTAACTTATGTTTTTTTCATTTTCACGTGGTCTAGTTTTTATACTTAAAATGAACATAGATTCGTATTTAGATTTTGCGTCGGAACACCTTATCATGTCGTGTGAAGGGGATCGTGTCGATCCATCAATAAGACAATCACAGTTTGTGTTTGGTTTCTCACGTCCTAGTTTTAAAAACTTCCAAATGCTACAGTCTAAAACTCCTTAGCATTTCTGTAGCTATCTGGTCTCTGTTTTGACTATAGAGTACATGGGTGTCTTGTGGTCATTGTGACTGCAAATTTTGAACCTTTGGCTTCCTATGCAGCTCGAGTCGATCATTGCTAAGAGCTTGCAGCATGGCAGATATATCTAGCAAGCAGTATCTTTAGTTGCGTGTGTGGACTTTGTCATAGCAATCTCATAGACTTGGTGATCAGGCCAATGGGAAACTAATTTGCAGGATAAACTTTTCCACAGAGCTTGAGGCAAATTTCTATCCCAGTTGATGGCTAGCTTGTGAATATATAGTGGATATAAGAGAAATTTTTGGTTTCTAGATATCAGGCCAATTTGACATGTGTTTATCTTGTTCAAGTTGATATATTGTTCTTGATAGAAGTGGGAAAGATTTATTCTTTCCTCACTCAGTATTTTGTATGTATGATTTCAATATCTCATTCTTTTGTTCCATTTTCATCTTGATTTTTCTAGAAGTAGGGAAGCAATACACAAGAACGACTATCTGCATGTACACTACATAGTGGATCCTGCATCAGCTCAAAATGGCTTGAGGGTCATATGATTGTTATGTTCAAACTCTTTTTTCAAGTTAGTGGTTCTAAGTTACTGGCGAAGAACATGGAGGTCTTGAGTACAGCCCAAGGCACAAAGAGGGAGAAATATCGTATGTTTTCATCTTTTTAATAATTATTTGAGGATTGTCAGTTTTCTAAATTGTTATTTTATTTTTCCATCCCTATCAGTTTAAATTGATATTACGGAATGCCATTAAAAATGAGCTTTTTTTATTTTCTGGAGAGATGAGTAAATAAATGAGGGCTCACGAATATTTGTCGGCTATTGTTCAATTTAATTACCAAGGAATATTGTTGCTATCAGTAGCACAAGGAAATGTAGTTTTTTAATTTGTTGACTTCATTGATGTCATTTCAGAGCTTGCGATGGGCCTAATTTGTGCAGGACACAAGGGATGACGATTATGACCTGATCTTCTAGTGGCTTTAAGTGCAGATTGGGGGTTCAACGATCTGCTGATCTATTGAGGCATAAAGAAATGGTCATCTTTGTTATTGGGTACTACCTGAAGTTCCTCATTGACATTTTGTGTGGTGATTCACTTCTTTTTAATTCCCTGCTTATTTGCCCATTGTAGTGACTGTTTTCTTTCCCCTGTTTTATCTCATTTTTAGGTCTCCTGAAGTTGTTCTAGCTTACCTGCCAGAAATTAAGCTGTTGCAGGTGTGAAATTGCTATTTGGGATGTGTAGACGCCAATTTTAATACAAGCGACAGAAATAGCACCGATTTGCTCCTTCTATTGCATGAATTTAGTAAAGAATGGCAGAAGTCCAATGTCTCTTCTTATGTGTGGAGTATTCGATAACAAGTATCACCAAAATTTCTGATGAAGTAATGAAAACCAAAAACACAGTACTGAAGATCGGTGTTGCTACTTGCTAGAAGCATGCACCGGCTTATTGTCTCGGATTAAAGTGTGAGAGTACCTGTTGGCCTGTGGTATGGTAAATCCAGGAACTTCCAATAGTGCATAATTTCAATGGTGTGCTGCTTGGAGATTGATTAAGCTGGACCAGATGACTTCCTCAGATGTTTTACTTGGATTATTTGAGAAGATGAATCTGGTGTCTGGCATTTCTCGTTCACACAAGCAAACAGTTGTGTGTTTGGGCTCTCTTCCTAGAATAATCATGCTTTAACCTGTATTGTATTATACTGTTTCAGCTCGGCACATTGTTGAGCGTATTTAGGCCATGGAAGTCATAGAAGAGCAAGCATGCTCTCATTCAGTAATGAACTAGTAGTACCAATGGTTGGTGGCAAATAAATATTAATCTGGTATTTCAAGTCATGCGATGCCTTGAAACAGGAGCTCATGAGCATCATGACCTGTTTTGCTTCAGCAAGAGTTTGTTTGCACAGATATAGTGCATGGAAGATGATGGATTGTTGCACATAGCCATTTTATTTCGAACTTCTAAAGCTGTCGTGATGTCTTGTACTCGTGCATCTGGTGAGGGGCCTTTGCTGGATCAACTTCCACTGAACAGTTCCCAACATTGCGTGGTGTTGCCGGCAGTTGAGGTTTCTATCAGACAGTAATCGATCGCATGACCTTTCAAGAGGTATTTTTCTAAGGCTTCATTAGTATTGAGGTGATGTTACGATGACTCAAGATCACAAAGGAATGTATTGATACCCATTTGACGTCTAAATTACGAGAACCTGAAATGACGAGTAAATGCCATCTGATTTGGGCTTTCCATTCAGAGCGGATCAGTTTTCCTTGCCATCATGTTCCTTGCCGATGGTACCAAACTCAACGAGTTGCGCGTAAGAAAACGACTCCATGTTGACTAGAGCAACTCGTGGTTGTGCGCGAATGCAATGTAAACCGGTACTTGTGATGTCAACCGTTGTCGCCCTACGGCTCTTTCGTTCTTTCTTTATTTCTTCAAAGTAATAAGGTACGTTTTGTCATAAAGGACGAACCCGTTGAAAGAGAGGCAAGCCGCCTGGTTGGAAACATTGGGAGCAGGTTCAGAACGTCTGGTGACGTTATTGACGACGACCATATTCGGAGATATTCTATTTGTTGAAGTCTGAGCCATGCACTCAAAAAAAAAAGAAGTCTAAGCCATGCACCAAGCTCGTTCTTACTAAGATACCGTCAAGATCTGCCCGATTTCCATATTCCATATATGGTGAGTCCAAGCTTGGTTAGGTGCCTTTGGTAGAATGCCAGGAGTCCACGAGTTGAAACTTAGTTTCAAAGAGCAATGAGGTTTCACCAGTCACCAAGCCCTTGGAGAGCTCGTGCTTTGACCCTACCAAAACGTGTGTGAAAGAGGAGAGATCCCCTACCTACCATCTTAGTCTTACTAAGTCTGATCTCCTCAACAAACAAAACCCCATGTAGGAGCACAATATATTTGACAAAATCTTGTCCAACTGTGACTGTGAAAAGCTATGCTTTTTTGACTGATATTCTTCGCACAATAAATTGAATATTACAAATAAAAGTAAAGGAGAACGAATGTAAACTTGTGCTTGGACAAGATTTTGAGCATCCGTTCAGCCTTCTCACATTAACTGTGAAAAGCATTGCCTTTCATTTCCATCCTTGTTTTGTCCACGCATAATATTTATGGCTGAGGTATGACAGTCACGCTATTTCAAGGTCACGCAAGCATTTCTCCGGTAAAAAGCTATTCTCAGCTCGAAGTATGCGGTTTTCCAACTGCTTTGGTCCATTTCGGCCGTTTTGTCCCGATGAGAGCAAATAACAGGCCAATAGCGACCGGATTTCCCTTGGAATTTCTGCGCAAAATACAAGGGTCGCCTAAGATGCCGTGCGATTGATTTTACAGGAACAGAGATTAGAGATTGGCGGCCCCTTTAGCCATTTCTACTTGTCCACGTCTATTTTGTAAATTTGATAAGTGTTAGGTCGCTACATGCAAATGGCTGAAAATTTGAGTGACCCATGTTGTAAGTTGACCCTAATATTAGCAATAGAAAACAAACGCTTGGTGCCACAGACTGCTGTCAGAGAGAGAGAGAGAGAGAGAGAGAGAGAGAGAGAGAGAGATAAAATGATTTGGCAGAGACCAATGAGCGTCGTCTCCGTCCAACTTAATGTGAAAAGGCCGAACGGATGCGACGAACGAGATCGAATTTCCAATACCTTGGACGCATCAAGAAGCAAAGAGTCACCCAATCATCCTTTCCTTCGACTCACGGCAACGGCGAAGCAAGCACTTCAACGTGATACCCGGGTTTTACCGAACAGTCAACTCGTTCACCGGCAAGCTTTGAACCTGCCACGCAGCGAACATTGGGAAAGGAATGAGTGCGTGACTTGATCTCCGAAATCTTGCCAACTCAAGTTGAGAAGGCAAAGGATAAACCAAGTGAAGCTCTCTCTCTCTCTCTCGAATTGTATTGGAATATAACTTGAAGAATGAACCGGGGAAAATTGTCCAGAAAATTCTAAACCTATACATTTTGGCCGGTCGTCGGATCGGACTGGCAAGAGGGAAGCATGAGAAAGAAAAGAAAAAAAAAGAAAAAAAAATAACAAAAAGGAAAAATATTAAAATATCATTAAAAATTATCTACATCAGCGTTGACGACGCCACGTAAGATAATTGATATCTACGTCAGCGATTTTCAGCCAAAATTGGCCAAATGGACTCTATTGGCAAAAAGTGAAAATGTTTATGACTCAGTTAATAAAATTAAAAAATTTATAATTGAATTGGCAAAAGCGCAAAATGTTTAAGATTTTTTGGATAATTTTCCCGTATGAACTAGCCCTGGCCTAAACTAACCTATTTATCATAAAGAGACTTCTTGGTAAACTAGAGCTCAAAATATTAAAGTGAAATAAAAGGAAACTAAACCCCTAGCTAAATACGTAAAATTGAACTATTCTCCATCCCAATAGAACAACTAAATACTCGGCAATTGAGAAACTGGCGCGAATCTTGAATTCTTATGCCGATCGGTCTGGTCTTGGAAATCTTTTGTAACTTGTCCCACGTCATTCCCCCTAGCAATAGAAGGACCCGACCTCGAGCTAATATCAACATAAGACAAAACCATCGCCGGGCGTATAGGTCGGCAACATTGGATGTGTACGAGATTTCGAGATTCATAAATAAGTCGATCACATTGTAATTGATGCGGGTGCAGGGAGAGCGAATGTGCTTTGAGTGATAAGGGGATAATGTATGATAGATGAATGATTGATTACGATCACCACTAAGGCCTAAAGGATGCGCCACTGGCCGAGGATAAAGACTAGGATTGATGAAGTTCATCACCAAGGCTAAAAGGACGGAACGCCTACTTAGGATAAAATCATTTTGGGATAGGAAAAACTCACCACCAAGGCTTAAAAGAAAATCTATCAGCTAAAGATAAATGGCTTCTTGGCTCACCGCCAAGGAAGAATCCTCATTCCAGGTACAAGAACCAGGATAGATATTCGCTCTCACAGTGGAAAATCTCATTTATAGAGGAACTAATACATACGAAATAGACCAAGCATAAAAGACATGAGAACTACCCAACTGATAAAGACATAGGAACTAGAAAACACAATAAACTCCTAGGAACTGGAAAATGCATTTAAAATTCATGGAAACTAGAAATTTGACTATTGAAACCTACAACACCCTTAAGACTCGTAAAATTAAGACTAAAGACATTTGACCTGATGCAAAGTAAACAATTATAGACTCTAAATTCGTTCACCAGCCTGGACAACCCAATAGACATCTTGAAAGATCGACAAATAGTAAAGGAAATAGTTTTAGAATAGCTTCCAGTTGCTAGATAGTTGATTAGTAGTCTCGGCGTTGGTAATGAACTTGTAAATCGACAACTAGCTAGTCAATTGACGATCGTGAAATGGACAACTTGTCTACTGAGTTAACAACTCTCTTGTGGAATCGACATCTTCAACTTGAATCCATCGAGTCAAAGTGCAGCCGAAACCAGTCTTTCTTGTACGAATGATGATCAATTGAGGAGTTCGAAGTTGAGCATGACAATTGATCGATGGAACTCGATGCTCCCGCATCAGCAATCTCGAAGGATATTTTGTCCCGCGACTTTTCGTACCTCAATGAAAAAGCTCGACCCCGGTTAGTTCCGCACGCCGCATGATTACGGCTCGATCGGAAAAGACATGGCCTCAGATTTTGAAATGCGGAGTGGGTAAGCTCGTGATTCAGTATTTGAATAGTTTTAACCGCTCTTCCTTGCACGGTGCGAAATGCTAAACTGGCAAAGAAAGACGGCTCAAGCTCAATGCAAAGAAAGAAGCAGAACAAGAAGAAGTTGTTCTCACATACATACAGACCGTGCGAGTAATGTTGATTGCAAGTGAAGAAATCGAGCATTCATACATGAACATTGACCTTTTCCTCTTACCGTCTTAATTTCTGGATATGGCTTTTAAGGGTTGAGAGTGCTTTTCTTCTAGCTTACATTATACGGCAAGTCGGCAACCAAGGACCACCTTTTCAATTTTTTCTGTACTCTTTATTTTTTTTTAATATCCGGTATTGTGTTATATCTATGGATTACAGAGGATTGCGAAGGAATATAGGATAGGGCATTGGGTTTCTTTCTTGGGGTTAGCTAGCTTTACCAGACAACAGGTTCTCATGGCCACGTTAAAAACTGTTGGAAATGTCCTCAAATCCG
This sequence comes from Syzygium syzygioides, assembly GCA_031216285.1. Taxonomy (NCBI): domain Eukaryota; kingdom Viridiplantae; phylum Streptophyta; class Magnoliopsida; order Myrtales; family Myrtaceae; genus Syzygium; species Syzygium syzygioides. The sequence continues at coordinate 3,716,558 of CM062244.1, forward strand.
CGCTTCAAGTGCTCACGCCCACCAAGACTCCAGCACACTGAACTTCAAGGAAGTTTTGATAAGATGGGATTGGGGACCCTTGATAAACCCCCGATCCGATCACAGAAATAGGTTCTTTTCTTTTTTTTTTGGCAAAATCACCAAACGTGTCATCGCTACTTAACGTCACGTCACTATCCTCCTCACGTCTAAGTCAACACTTAATGCGAAACAGATGCGGCGTAACCATAAACTAAGTGGGAATTAAGGATCTCCGCCCCTCGAATCCAGACCCCAAGGGCTTCTTCGAGACGACAAGCAAGCTCCGTTGCGGTGGCTGCTTTTGTGAAAGAACGGCCCCCCGCCTCGAGGGGTTTCTTTTGAATTTTCCCCATCATTCTTAATCACCATACACTGGATTAATTTGCTTTCAATATAAGGTTTGTCCCGGTAGCCATCCTTCCTATTTTGGAAGGAAAAGATGCGAGGTTCGATTATCCATCTTCTTAGGAAATTAAGGGCGGGGACGTTTCGTTTCGGATGTGGATTTTCGACTCTCGTGCTCTATAGAGAGGTAGGATAAAAGTACGAGAGTGAGTTGAGAGCCGAAGAGTACGACGGATAAAAAAAATTGATACTAATCTGCTTTCTTCCAAAACAAAAAAAAAATGAAAAACAATTTAAAAGGCGCGCGGCTAATTTCTGTCCGGAGAGAAACCCGGGCTTAGCGAGTCTCCATAGGCGTACGCGGCGAAATCGTACCGTTTCGATTCAATCTCTCTCTCTCTCTCTCTGCTGTGCTGCGTGGGGGAAAAAGCAAATGATTTCACTGCGGGGGCGCCATCTTCTGGTAACCACTACTTCTCCCACGCACCAGACTCCCGTCATCATCATCATCATCATTCATCATTCATCATTTTCTGCTCCATGTTTTTGGACGAATCGATGCACGTTCTCGCTCGCACTATTTATTCAAACAAAAGAAGAAAAAGAGATGGAGAAGAAGAAATCATCCGCTGATTCAACCATTTCCACCTCGCTGCATCACCCTCCCCAGTCAACACCCCCCCCCCCCAACTGTTTCCGTCACCGACTCCCCATCCTCATAACTCGCCTCCCTCCTCCTATAAATACCGCGCTGGCTCCTCTCCCGCTCTCCCTATCTCCGTGTGCTCGTTCGAGGAGCGATCCGCTCGCCAGCTGTAACCGCATTTCCCGTTCCCGCGATTCCTCCCTCGCTTGCTTCGTTTTTCCTCCCTCCCTTCGCGCTCTCCTCGTCGTCGCCGTCGTCGGTCGCCGGAGTGTAGCTTGTTTTGTCGGTTGCAGAGGCTCGTGTTCGGCTGCGGCGGAGGTTGGCGGAGGCGGGGAGCGGCGGAGAGCAGCGCGGCGGCTTCGTCGTCGGCGGCGGCCATGGGCGGCGGAGGAGGTGATTCGGCGGCGTCGGCGGGGTGTAACGGCAGGGCTGGGCCCGGGGGAGGCACGGGGGACGCTTATGGCGAGGATCGCGCCACGGAGGATCAGCTTATCACTCCCTGGACCGTCTCCGTCGCTAGGTGAGTCTCGCGCGCACCTACCGGCACCGTGGCTTTAAATGCTGCTTTCCACGGCCCGACGGTACCGTACCGCACGCCGTGGTTTTTGATTTCCGGCGACATCTGGAATCTGATGATCTTGCCGTAACTTTGCGTTTTGTGGCGCTTTGCTTTGATCGCGATGCTTCGTCCCGATAGTGTAAATACGTTCTTCTGGACGACTGGACAGGATCTTGTCATGCTATCGATGATAATTCAGCATGCATAATGTCATTTTTCTCTCTCTTTTTCCCGTTTCCCGAATTATTGAGCTGGAATTGTTTGTTGTATTTCGTTTGCGTTTCCATTTGCAAAATTACGTGGACCGCAAGTTTACGATGCAGAGGATCGGAGTGTTCTTCGTTCGTAAATCCTTCCTTCGATGAACGGGGTTTTTTTGCACGAGTAGGCTTTAGAAATGATGTCCGTTTTTGTCTCAATCTAAGTGGCTTCGGATTTTGCTTCTTGAAATTACGCTTTTTCCGGCATCGTGCTGTGAGTTTTGGAATGGGACTGTTACATCCGGTGTGGAATATTCTCTCTCCATGTTCGTAAGTAAATGACGATCTCGCCTATTTCGTGAAGTTGCGCTTTAAATTCGAGCCTGTATGTAAGCTTTTGAGTAAGATCACTTGCAAGGAACTTGTTCTTTTGGTGGAGTTTTTTTTCCCGGTAATAATAATAATAAAAAATACAACGCTGTAGATTTGTTTGTTCTCCTGGAGGTGATCATTTCCTCCATATCTATTGAGGAAATAGTACTGCCTCTGTTTTCAATTGCTTGCCATCAGAGCTTCTGGTGGTGCGGTGACGAGCTCGACCGAAGAAGCTGAGATTTAATTAGAAATTCAAAATGTTGCGGTTTCACTAATTAAGTATTAGTAGTTTGAAGTTCGTAAAGATTTTGAAGTTCGTAAAGATTGTTATTCCAACTTTTATTTAGTTTGTTCCATATTTAGTCCGGTACGTTTGATCGAAGAATTAGAGCCTTATTTATTCCTTCCTACTGTTATAGCGGTTATAATTTGTTGCGGGATCCGCACCACAACAAAGGGTCGGCCTTCAACGAAAAAGAGAGAGATGCTCATTATCTGCGCGGCCTTCTGCCCCCAGCTATACTCAGCCAGGAGCTACAGGTAACCTTAATGAAATTGGTCCTATTTTGTTCAGTATTGCTCTGGAGATCATTTTGATTGGCTAGAATCCGTCACTCAATTTCGACTTTGGGCTTCTTTTGCTTAGTCATTTGTGAATTTCATTATCAGGAGAAGAGACTTATGCACACACTTCGCCAATATGAAGTTCCACTGCAGAGATACATGGCCTTGATGGACCTTCAGGTAAGATTTCCTTGGCATAAGGCATGACTTGGATGTAACAGAAATCCCAGAAAGTAACGATATCCATGTCAAGTGCGATAATCGACATCTTTTCTCTCTGTTTCGGCGAAAGATGGACAATCAGCTGTAGACTGATGACAACCAAGTGTCGCCATGCTACAATTGCTGATGAGAAATTTTTAGTTGTTGGTTGACATTTCCAACTGGTTATGTCTTCCAGGAAAGGAATGAAAAGCTGTTTTACAAGCTTCTCATTGACCATGTTGAGGAGTTGCTCCCTGTGGTCTACACTCCAACAGTCGGTGAGGCTTGCCAGAAATATGGCAGCATATATAGGCGCCCTCAGGGTCTCTTTATCAGCTTAAAAGACAAGTATTAACACCTGGAGGCCTGTTGCGTTAGTGTTTTGAATATGTCTGGTACCAGAGTAGTGTATAGTGACTTGTTTGATTTTCGTTATTCAGGGGAAAGATACTTGAGATATTGAAAAATTGGCCTGAGAGGAACATTCAAGTTATTGTGGTGACTGATGGCGAGCGTATACTGGGCCTTGGAGATCTTGGTTGCCAGGTAACCGACTCTAGTTTGTTTGTTCACATTAGGAAAGACCATTGACTGAAACCTCGTCATCTCAGATGCATACAATTACCGAGTGGGTGGACACTAACAGTATTATATTCTTTTCAGGGTATGGGGATACCTGTGGGTAAATTATCTTTATATACAGCACTAGGAGGACTTCGTCCTTCAGCGGTAAGCCTTTTCTTGTCACTGGTCTATGTTTATGTATGCTCTCATGTTGAGCTTTTAAGGGATGCACAGTCAGAAAAAATGTATTAACTGCTTCCATAAGTCAGAACTAGAGGGAATATTGGAGGATTACTAGAAGTAGAAGCACTAATTTGTAATTCATGTTATGACCCTCACTATCATGAGATCCGCACCTAGGAAAGTGCTAGGATAGCACGAGATAACAGGTAGACACGACCACCAGTATCTGTCTCTAATAGCCGAATTACATGTAATTAATTTGCAGGATGGACATGGTAACTATATACTTACTGATGTATCTTCAATTTAAGCCTATCCAACAGATATTAAGATGCATATGACGATTCGATAATTGATTAACCAGAATATTGTCTAAACGCATCTGCATATCCAGTAACAGCTAAACTGCGAGTCTAAAATTTTTTTTTTTGCATGTCTCTATACAAATTGAAAAATGAAAATTATTATTCTGAAAGTTTATGCACCAAATAATTTGTGTGATTGCTACTTGAGAAGCACCTCAAACTTCCTAAGCAGGCTGTGAAAACTTGGAGTTGCTATTTATGTCTTGCAGTGCTTGCCTATAACCATTGATGTTGGCACAAACAATGAAGAGTTGTTGAAGGATGAGTTCTATATCGGTCTCAGGCACAAAAGGGCAACCGGGCAGGTTTATCAGTTTTTCTTCCTTACTGCCCCCTTCCCTCTTCCCTTTAATAATTGCTTCTTATTTCCACCTACTGTTAACTATTGACCGAGGATAAACACTGTTAATTTTGTTTCAGTATGTCTACTTCTGTCGAATTGCTAACTTGTTCACATAATGCAGGAATATGCCGAACTTCTTGATGAGTTCATGTATGCTGTTAAACAGAATTATGGAGAGAAAGTCCTCGTACAAGTGAGTCACACAGTTTCTTATGTTATAATATCACGTCTCTATTGACACTAATAATCAGTGCTTATCAGTTCGAAGATTTCGGAAACCATAATGCATTTGAACTATTGGCAAAGTACAGGCATACACACCTTGCCTTCAATGATGACATACAGGTAAATTGTTGAATGAATTCTTCTCTCTGCTTGTAAAGCGTGTGCTGGATTATGCAGATGCAGTTAATATAGCTAGATGGAGTAAAGTTTTGGCTATTGTAAGTTCTGCTTTACAATCGCAGGGTACAGCCTCTGTGGTACTTGCTGGACTTATTTCTGCTCTTCGAGCGATTGGTGGAAAGCTAGCAGAACAGAAGTTCTTATTTCTGGGTGCAGGAGAGGTTATACTTTGAATTATTTTCCCTGAGCGTTTATTTTTCCCGCCAAATGTACTCAGTCTGAAAAACGTGTGTTTAAGTTATCTTTTCCTAATAATAACTGCAGCTGCGCATTTTCTTGTTTCTATTTGCAAATTTGCTCTCTTTGTTTTCTTTCCTTTTGCCAAATAATTATCTCTCTCTCCCCTACATCAAGGATTGCCTTTTTAAAAAATGAAAGTTTCTCCTGGGCTGTAACAATCTGTTCTTGGGCTTGCAGTTGGGAAAAATTATTCATATACATGAGTAAAGAAGTCGGTTCCTTTTTCATTCATTCATTCTTTTTGTCCTAGCTCACTTATTGCTTACACATTTACAGTTCTATGCTGATCCCATATATCTAACTCTTGTGCTGCATCTTGGCTCACCTTTCTTCTTTGGTAATTGAAGGCCGGAACTGGCATTGCCGAGCTTATTGCCCTAGAGATGTCAAAACAGGTGAACAGATGCTACCTTATGTGTTTTTAATCTTTTAAAAATATGTGCGGTAATACTTCCTAAATTTTAAACGTTGCTATTGTAGACAAAAGCTCCAGTTGAGGAGACACGCAAGAAGATTTGGCTTGTGGACTCCAAGGTACATGGAGCTCCTGGTCCGGATTTCCTGCTTGTCAAGGAATATCTTTTGATGCATAACATCTTATACATAGCTGCTGTCAAATGTTATGACATTCGTTTGCAGGGACTGATTGTTAGATCCCGTTTGGAGTCGCTTCAGCACTTTAAGAAGCCTTGGGCTCACGAGCATGAACCTGTCAAAACCCTGTTAGAAGCTGTCAAGGTGTGTAATTTTAGGAAATTGTTCCAGTGCACTAATTGGACCATGACCAATGCTATCAGTTCTTCCTGTATTCTGAATTTTGTGACTTCTGCAGGCGATCAAGCCAACAGTGTTGATAGGATCATCAGGCATGGGCAAAACCTTCACCAAGGAAGTGCTGGAGGCCATGGCTTCATTGAATGAGGTTCTCTCTCTCTCTCTCTCTCTCTCTCTCTCTCACACACACACACACACACACAGAGGCTAACCCAACTCTATCTTCTATCAATGTTGTTCTTTGCGTACAGAAGCCTATAATTCTTGCTCTCTCAAACCCAACCTCCCAGTCTGAGTGTACAGCTGAAGAAGCTTACACATGGACTCAGGTACATTGACTTGCAATTTGTTCGGTTATTTTGTGTATCTGATTATTATTGGTGAAGAAAGATGTTCCAAGTTTACCATCACTTTTTCCCCTCCATTCTCCTTCAAATTTTCAGGGAAAAGCCATCTTTGCCAGTGGAAGCCCATTTGACCCAGTCAACTACAACGGCAAAACTTATGTACCTGGACAGGTTCTTGCTCTCTACTTCCATCAGTTATCGTCTGCAGTTTACTCGCTTTAGAACTAACGTTCACATCTATTCTGATGCTCACATGCCGCTGTTCATGTCATTCAGGCAAACAATGCATACATATTCCCTGGATTTGGATTGGGATTGATCATATCTGGCGCTATCCGTGTGAACGATGACATGCTCTTGGCTGCCTGTAAGTGCACTGAGACATAAGTATTCATTTGTTCCATCTTTCCATATGAACTACTTGGAATTCAACATATCTCTGACTGATCTTATAATACCTAGACTCGTGCTTCTCCCTCCGTCAAGTTTCCATTCCTGAGCTTAAAATTAGGTTCATCATCATCATTATTAATTCACAAAATCTTCTGGTTGGAACAGCGGAAGCTTTGGCCACACAAGCAACACCTGAAAATTTTAAGAAGGGACTGATCTATCCCCCGTTCTGTAATATCAGAAAGATATCAGCCCGCATCGCAGCGAGCGTCGCTGCCAAAGCATATGAACTAGGTAAGTCGTTCTCTAACTCCTTCGCCATTTTGTTTAGGCCACCGATACTATCCCCTGCCTTCGCAATCGTGCTGAGCATTGATTGGTTTTCTTAGGTTTGGCTTCCCATCTTCCTCGCCCAAACGACCTTGTCAAATATGCAGAAAGCTGCATGTACAGCCCTGTATACCGAAACTATCGTTGAAGCTGACTGGGCTGAAATCGCCGCATCCCGCTTGAAGTCCACCGTTCACATCCCATCGAGAATGACCTTAATTGTGCCTTTTCCTAGTTTTTTTTTTTCCCTTATTGAGTTTAGTTAGTGGTTGTGTCTGTTGTATCCTCTCATCTCAGAAGCATCAGTAATATTTGTACCCGGAACAAATCCACATCGATACAGCAATATTCAAATAAGCGATGTTTAGGATTGACATTAGCAATAGGGGCTTGCCCATCATTTGGGCAGACTGGGAAAATAGACCCAAAATACGAAAAGAAGGCGTGGAAAGGCCCACTAATAAAATGGGCCACGCGCGAGCCAGTTTGGCATCTCTAGGCCAACTCAGCCATTGGGTGCCCAAGACTTGTGCACTGGCCCAATATAGGGGGGACAGCTTTTCATGTTCACGAGGCCTGGCCTAAGTGCTTTCCCAAAATCCATGTAACTTCAGTTGGACAGGCTCGAGCGGGGCCTCAGCCCGTCCAACTCCGTCTCATTTTTGGGCGCTGAGAGGAATTTGAATGGCTGCTCGTTCAGTGCCCAAAGTTAAGCCCGCCCGAAACTGCTCGTTTTTGTTTTGGGTCCAACCAAAACTGATCGATCACTAGGTCGAATGTACACGATTCTGTTTAAGAGAGATTAGAGTCAAGATAAATAGGTTCCAAATCTCAACCTCAAACCTACCCTGCTAGGATCAGTTTATAGTTCAAACCCACCCTGGCCTGGAACCAGAGCGGCTGATTCCAAGGTCAACCCCTGGACCTGCCGCGGCTTTTATTTCTATTTTTTTTTAATTTTATAACATGACTATAATTCTTTTGTTTGAGAATAATACGTCAAGCATATTCAATTTCAACAAACATTTTCTGATTTTAAAAAAGAGAGAAAAACCTAAAAACTCATCAGGTAAAAGCTACTCTCTAAGTTCCAGATTCTTCGGTAGAACTGACCTATTAACAATATAAAAACCAGAACTGAACCGATTAAGCTGGTTCTAAATTTTTGGAATCGAAAATCGAATAGGTCCCCTTAAGAACCGGCCTTGAAGCGGCCAAGTAAGTCTGGTTTGGGCCGGTTCCCAAAATAAATCGGCCCGGATGCTCACCCCTAAATCTAATTGACCTCGTGGCATACAAGTTTCATCTAACTGTTTGTAGAAGAGTCCTCCAACTTTCCGTGATTTCTGCATTGTCACGATTGTAATCACCTGCATTAATTTCCCATCTCATGTACCCGTGTCCTTTTTTTCTCTTTCACTAAATAGGTTCTTGTCAAGAGAGAAATGAAGGCTAAACCAAGAAACGTTCTTACCCATTATAACAGACATTGGAATCACTTTACAACATTCCACTACTATACGCTCTTCATCCGACTCTCCGAGACAAACGGAGCAAAAGAAAAGGTAGGAGTAGGTGCGGAAGAAACCAGGACTACCTGGTAGTGTTTCTTGTACCTGTACTATAGCCACATTCATCTTCTCCGCTGAAGGATACGATATGCCCTTTCAATGATTTGAATCCGCAACTTGAGAACTTCGGATTCCCCAAAACAACCTGGGCTTCAGCTTAGTGTTTGTGGCTGTAAAAAGCCAACCCATATGAGTCTCGCAAGTGGCACAGTTAGTTATAGTCCAAGCATACCTGCAAAAGAGCGGCTCAAGAACTCAATTGTGCCGTACAAGCTTATATAGCTTATGCATGAGACAGCGGAGCTGAATATAGCATAGGCAACACAATCTTCTGTTAATCAATATAACTCAGTTGAGCCCAAGCAACCTCCTCTTCATGCAATCATTTTGCACGAGAGTTTATCAATTTAAGTGAGTTGCCTAATGGAGACGCAGTTATAAAACTGCAGTTCCTGACATTCTTTTAGCTACAGCAAAATGATGATCATTTTATCATCCGCCACAGCTTTACTTATACAAGAAAGGGATTCGGATACTATTTCTCTCAAATTGACTGAAAATAGTTGCCCCGCGAGTCTCTGGGTATTTGAGTAAAGAAGAGTTCAAAATGGTCCATCAACATCTCTTTTGTTTTTCACTTCCCAAAAAACTGGATTGACTGCATCTTGTTGACTCTTCTCTTCATCCCAACTTTATTCCTCTCATTTACCAGATCATCGGAAGACATCTCATCACCAGAAAAACAACAAAATTCCGACCTATCCTTGTTTCAACATACCAAACAGAAGCAAGTTTTTAAATCGATTGTTCCGTGGGAAGGCCCTAGTCTCCACATAGCCCATTTTGGTATATTGTCAGGAGGATAAAGCATGCTCCATGTGTAAAAATAGGTGGTGTCAACCTACAAGTTAAGGACTAAGTTCAAATAAAGCATCAGCGTGGGGAGTATCTGTAGGGTAGACAATTCTCAAGTTCAATTTCCCTCTCGAGCATTTTTTTTTTTGTTGTGAAAATTCTTATTGAGGACATTAGACAACACAATCCAATCCAAAGAACTTCTGGGCACTGAACACAGTTCAGTTCTCTCTAGTCAGGTAGTCCCATCAGAGCTGTTTATCATTGCCAACAAACCCCATCTTGAAGGGACTTCCCTCAGCTTTTCAACAAGACTCAGACTAAGTGACTAATTCCTATTTTACAGTTCATTCAAAGGTGAATGTGTAAAAGAAGGCTAAGGGATGACATACCCAGGAAACCAGCTGTATTCTGTGACGGGCCTCCCCATGAGTGCTAAGCCATTTGCTTTATGGAGGGTCATTATCTCATGTACACTACCATGTGGGTTCACATAAGCACCAAGAGGACCATCACTGGACATCACCAACATATCACTTCGTCTTGCAATAACAGTCTGCAAGTAAAAAGTAAGTTAAACGAATTATTTCCAATAAAATGAATAACCAGTTCAGCGACCTAATCACCAAGATATCACAATATAGTATTACCTGACAACTTTTACATTGGATGCGATCAAAACACTCCAGTAGCTCAATTTCCCGCCGCAATCTATAAGTTACCCCATCAATATCCAGAAGCTCTTGCCTAGTAGATTGGGAAACAGGAATTTTGCTGGCAACATAAAATGAAAGAAGATCTGGCTTCTTTACAAGACCATCCATTGCAGGTGCTCCAACTATCCGTTTCCACATATCTGCAACCATTGGACAAGTAGCAGAAGCCAAATAAAATGTTAAGCAGTGCTGTTGTAAACCATAAAATCCTGTTTAATGTCTTTCATCACAACATAAAATATAGCATGATAAAAGTAATGGCATAAAGAAAGAGAAACACTGCAAATTCAGCGTTTTATGCAACAACCCCAGTTCATATTGTCAGCGAGAATGCAAGAGAAGACTATAACTTCACTAGACTAACGATAGCACTTTATACTATATAATAATAAAACTTATTCCACATCTGTTCCTACGAATGATTATACTAAAATGGTTAAACTACTTATTTTGTTAGAGTACAATATAACATATAGAATAGGGCAAATGTACCTCCTGCTTGCCCCACTTGGCTCAGTAGCATTGCCAAATAGTAGCCAATTTACCAAATCTTCCAAATTTCTCACATGGAAATGAATGAATCTCCCATTCGCAAGTTCAAATCATCAAGTTGTAACAACGTCCGGTAACAATTTGGACATATCAACAAGAGAGGTAGTACTTCACCGGATATTTCAACTTCCAGACTTAATCAAAGCAATATGTGAAAAGACGTAAGTACAGCTGTGAATGGTAGTAATGTCTTGTTTAAAATAAAAGACCTTGGAGAGATCAGAATGGAAGAAGAACAGAAGCCAGTACCTGCTACCCTTTGAGCAAGGCTATATGAGTCATACATGCGATACACCCAATGCGGCCAGAATGCTCCAGGAATACTATAATTGCTAGTAGCAGCCTTTCGTTGGGTCCAACCCCATGACCCTTTGTGAGATTGCCCCCCAGATCCATTAGCATTTCCAGAAATCTTTTCATCTGAATGATGATGAGAATGAGATCTTCTTTCTCGGAACTCTGATTCACAAACAAACTTCTCATCATCACTGCTTGTTGATTCATCCATGGCATCATATCCATAAGAACAATCAATCGCAGATTGATGCAATCTACGTTCACGAAGCGAAAGTGCACTCTCAAAACTATCTTCAGAATGTGCCTCTGAGTCATCGTCCTCATCAGCAAATCTTAATGATTTAGCAGGAGAGTTTTCTGGACGGTTTCTTGAAATATCATTATCTCTAAGAACACTTGGTCTGGGCAACTTCCCAAAGGCATCTCGTGGAGCCCTCAGTGGCAAATCTTCCTGAATAATCTGCACCTCTCCACATGCCTAGAGAAATGTAGGCCAGAAGATGACATCAGCAGAAATGAAAAGTTGAAGGATGATTCCATTCCACAATTTTTCTTATTCTTAACGAGGACATGAAAAGTGTTCTAAGTTCTAACCACTCCTTCTGCATCAATCCAACATCGCTTCAGGCGAAAACGTTGCTGACCGCGAGTAACTGCATTTAGTGAACCATCTTCCAGTCTCCTGTACTGCCTAATCTGCACCAAGTTTTGCAACATAATCACATGCATATAAAAACAGTGCCTACCACAAAACTTGAGCTAGACAAAGGAGTAGATGATGAATAAGGATTCAAGAGGAGAGGGTGGCATTGCTACCTCAGCAGTTGTCCCTGTTGTTGCAAACCTTAACCTATTAGTTTCAGGATCGCTGTAAATATGAACCTGAAAATCCTTTTCGAATTAGAAGGAAATCCACAAGTACAGTATCCACAGAAGTCAAATTTTAACATACCACACCAATCATAAGAGGAGTATTGCAATCAATTGGGCTTAATGCCCTCTCAATAGTAGCTATGAAGCTAGGCTGAATAACTCTTAAAGGAAGGGTGGCTTCAGGGAACAGCACAACTCCTGACATCAAAGAAACGCGGTGTCTTAGAGATTTTAATCAGAACAGCAGATGTGCATGTGCATCTGAAAGAACGAGTGAGTTGAGATGGTTGACCAAAACCATCAAAGGGAAATATGGACAGATAGTAGAGACGCGAATTTTACTTCTTCCTGCTGCTTGACAGCTTCATGCATCCGAAGCAGGAAAAGGTCTTTGATTATCATGAAAGTATTAGAATTCCTACAGATTCCGACCCTAGAAACTAGCTAACCTGCTTTTACTTAGAGGGATTGCTTCACCCTGAATGGAAAATCTCTCTCTGGTTCACATAGATAGTTTGACAAGCTGCACCATAGCTATCGTTTTACTTAAGTTATTTGCCAGGGAAGGAAGTTCAATTTGGATTAGTTGTTCTGCTGTGACTATATATGTCACCCGTTACCTATCTCAATTAGAATGAATTTAAGCTCATGTCCCACGATCATCATTGTGCAGAATACTGCTAAATAAAGTAGAGCATCTAAATACACGAACTAATAAATATTTGAATTGCGTCTTTCAGCCTCTGAATCCACTTTCGCGTGGAAATGAACAACACAACATAAGTAATTCACATATAAGTCAAGGTAAAGGACTACCTTCAAGATAGAGCAAGGGTAACTGATGGATGGCACCACCATCCAAGAAAGCCAGTCTGTGGTGGGTGTCTTCAACCTCTGTTAAGACACAACTACCATCAGTATTCCTTATCATACTGCATAGGTACTACAAGCAACAAGAACCACCGGATTCTCAATTCCTACCGCCAAGATACGTATGCAACGAAGCCAAACTGGTGTTGAAGGTAAATTCACTAGGTACACTTGCCCCATCACGACCCCGAGCGCTGTAGTCCATTAAATTATGAATAATCAAGTCAAGGATACAAATATGAGTGGACCAGAGAAAATAACTCAAATCAACGGCAAGTGAAGGCAGCAGCTATCTCCATTAAAATTAAGTTCACACACCAAAAACCTCGCATGATCAGCATACAGTCGAACACGAACGGATACAAACACTCGACACACCGGAAAAGGACCGCGAAGCGAACGGCAAAAACAGCCTCGTGCACTGATTCGAAAACCTCACTGAAACAGCACGGCATGAGAGGAGGTGCCGATTGCTTACGCGGTGCGCCGATCGTCGTCCGACGAGTCGTGAGCGTCCTCGACTTCCTCGACCTGCAGCTCCTCGAAATCGAGCTCCCGAATCTGCTCGATTTGATGCCTCTCCCTCTCGATTATGCTGCGATCCTCCATTTCTGGATTGTACAAATCTCTCTCCCTCCCTCCCGAGCGCGCGAAGAAGAGAGGCTCGCTCCTTCGTCAATCGCCGATCGCGGTGAAAGCGCTCGTCGTTCGCCGATCCTCCGTCGCCGTGACCGGCGAAGATCGCCGGCGAAAAGAGCGGACAGGTTTCTCGCGTGCTACTCTCTCGTTTCGAGTTTGTTTCCCCTCTCGTAGCGAGCGCTTGGCCCCCATCGACTGGTATCTTCGGGATAAATGAGTCCGCCTCTCTTATATCCGATTTTCCGATGAAAAATGTTTTGCAATTCGACCCCATGAAATTTCTTCGCTTTTCGTTTTGCCCCCTTGGGCTTAAGCTTGTTTGAAATTTCGGTGAGAAAGCCTGGTTTTTTTTTTTTTGGATCAGATAGAAAGCTTGTTTGATTCGTTGATTTTGCTTAAGAAAATGTCTTGCTTCTTTTCTAAATGTGCCACGGAAATTAGTATGTTTTTTAGTTTTAAAGAATCATAAATGAAAGTGTAAGCAAATCTTTCCATAGACAATTATATGTATTGATAAATTTTAGGCACGCCACCCTCAACAAAAGTCAAAATACAGCAATTGCGAATGATAGAATAGATAAAGTGAACAAAGTGTCATCTACCATTAACATGATCAAAACGAGATGGGTGTCCTAAATCGCGAATCACCGATTAGTATCGCAAAGAACCCGTAATGCGACACATCTTGGATTAGAAGAAAAGCATTTCTTGATATCGGCAATTCACGGTTGAATACGCCGGTCAAAAATCCGCCACTTGTCCAGTGATGACTTTTCCAAAGAACCAAGCAGTCGCCTTCAATAAGGACGTAATGTAGACCCTTTGTTCTATGCAAATTACGCAGGCCTGCCGGGCAGCTTGTGCCTCCGCTTGTAACGGTGTTTCTGCATGGAGAGACTCCTAATCCAAGAGCCTAAAGCCTGTCCTTCGCGGTTGTGAGCTGCCACAGCAAGATGTCGCCTTCTATTTTTCCATGCAGCATCGGAATTTAGTTTAACGGTGGGGGGGTTCAGGAGGGCGCCATGACGCCGCCGCCAGATTCGCTCGACACTAAGAAGTTTGGGCCCTTGTTCTTGCGCTCAGAGAAGAAGTTGAAACGAGTCGAAATCATTTCAACAAACTCTGTATGATCAGGCGCAATGTTATTGTGGATTCTAGAGGCACAACCTTGCCAGGCCTCTTTTTCATGATGTTGGCATGGCACGAGACAACATGGGAAGGCAATTTCCCGAACCAAATTTTATGTCATTCACAGATCGGTTCTATCCAAATGAGTTGCTAAAGTATCTCGGACGCAGTAATGAAGCCGCACCCCACGACATCCCTGCTCAACACCGACTTGGTTGAAAAGTGCCTCAAGCTCGAAGGCCACAAGATGAGTCAGTCCTCGATTGGATATGTAGAGGGATAGTAACTCGCGCAGCTCATCAATGTAAGCCAAATTAGACTCATAACTCCTAACAACTCTCACCTCCAATTTATGTTTACGAGGGGTGAGCAATTTTAGAGTCGAACATACTTGAAATCTAAGACTTACCTTATCGATCAGTTTCGAATCTATTTGAGAACTGGCCAAATTTTTTTTGTTCCATTCTCAATTGAGCAAAATGAAAGCGAACACAGCAAACAAATATACGAATTTATCAATAGCAACGATTTATAAAAAAAAATGAACACGTGAAATAACGTAGAATGAGAAAATGTTCAAACCCAATCAACAACAATTCAAAGCGAACAAAGGTGAAAAAACCAGCGAGACCCATTTCCCCAGAGTTCCCCCCGTCCACGCTTATGCTCGCTCGTTGCTACTCCCCCCTCCGCGTACTCCGCCATCGCGACCCCGAGATGGCGCGCGCCCTGCTGCGCGCCGCCCTCCCCTTCGCCTCCTCCCTCGGCTGCTCCTCCTCCGCCGCCCTGCACCCCCAGACCGTCCGCCTCGGCGGCGGCGCGGCGTTGCCGCCGCCGCCGCCGTCTCCGTTGGGAACTTCGCTGTTTGGGAGTAAAGTCGGGGTTTGTGGGGCGGGGAATGAGAAGCGGCTGGTGGGTGTTTGTGGCAGGGTTTGGGCGTCGCAGAGGGAGTACAGGAAGGTGAGGAGGAGGGCTGCGAG
This sequence comes from Syzygium syzygioides, assembly GCA_031216285.1. Lineage (NCBI taxonomy): Eukaryota > Viridiplantae > Streptophyta > Magnoliopsida > Myrtales > Myrtaceae > Syzygium > Syzygium syzygioides. Next base: position 3,731,897 of record CM062244.1, read on the forward strand.
GAGCAAGGAGAGGGAGCTCGAGCTCAATGTCGGCATTTGCATCGAAGAGGACTTACCCGATGATCCTGAAATTCTGGTACTCTTGCATATGCCAGTGTTGGTTTTGTAGGTTTCAATTGCCTTTTAGTTCCTGAAGCTTGACCCTCATTTAAAGATTGAAACTTCAATTACTGGAGCCAGACGCTAATTGGTTATGCTGCACATAATGTCGTTTAGAAGTTCAGTTGGCTTACTTTCTCTGTCCAACAGACGAAGAAGTGGAATTGTAGGGGGGGAAAAACGGATGAAATGGTAGAACTAATATGTTTAGATAGTAGAGCTCGAGGGTAAGTCAGATATTGGATTCTGGCCAAAGTGATGCGTTATTTCTTTACTTATTGTTGCTTTTATCATTGATGTAACATGAGTAATTCTTTGTTTTGAGGAACAATCTTCTTTCACATTGCACTGTAGCAGTCTATTATGATTTTCCAGAGAAGCAGTTTTATCCTATTCTAGTTGCATTTTTCCAGAGTATTGCAGAACTACTACGTCTAAATGTTCCGATGGCAATGAAACTAGCATTTGATGGCTTGAAGGATGCAACTTACCAAACAAGAGACACTGCTATAGACGATGTCGGTGGATTTCAAAGCGTGGAGTTGTCTGTACTTCTTTGCAATGACGACTTTATTCGGAAGTTGAACAACGAGTGGAGGGACGAGGACCATGCCACCGATGTTCTCTCTATGTCACAACATGTCCCAGAGCTTAAGCTCCCTATAGTAAGAATGCTGCTTTATTTGCCAGATAAGCTGCCTCGATGAATGTATACTTGACAAATTTCCATCAATTACAGCTTATGCTTGGTGACATTGTAATTTCTGTTGAGACTGCTGCAAGGCAAGCAGAGGAAAGAGGCCACACTCTTCTCGATGAGATACGAATCCTAATGGTTAGTGTGGACACTTTAACCCATCCTTTTTTCTGCTCTTTTCTTCTTGGGTTAGATAATAGATGAGGTGGGGAAGGCTAAAAGAAATGAATGGTGATGAGACTCGATCCAAGTTATTAGTGACTGTCAGCATCTATCAATTAGACGATCTCCAATTCTCTCTTAACCCATTCTTTTTTTTTTCCTCCCTGGACGGACGTCTTTCTTGTTCATAAATCAGTTATTCGAGCTACCTTGCTTCAAGATAGCATAACTTCAGTTTTATTGCGAATGGACTACCTTAGATTGAGCAAAGTCCAAGGTCTCACTAGGTTAGTAATTTCAAGTTTTAGCCTTGATTCTGTATGGAGAGGAGGATATGATGAAAACCGCCTTGCCATAAGAATGCTTTTCAATGAACTGGATAAAAGTGATGCATTTTTTCCATTTCCTTTGTTCCTTCTTTTAGTTGGGCAGTGATTTGGGAGAGTGTTAGCATGGGGTGACTATCGACTGTGTTCACTTATTGAAACTTTTTGGGAAAATAAGACTCACTTGAACAACAAATACGGATCCCCTCAACCTGGTGAATTGGGTGAAAAGATTGCACCAATAAGAGGGCAGATGTGTTAAACACCAATAAGAGAGCAGATGTGTTAAATATAGACCTTGCAATTTTGCAGGTTCACGGACTGTTACATCTTTTGGGTTTTGATCATGAGCTGAGCGAAGAGGCAGAAGCAGAAATGGAGAAGGAAGAGGAACTTCTTCTGAAAAGCCTCGGTTGGAAAGGAAAAGGATTAATTCAAAGTGCATATGACTCTAAGACAGACATAGATCCCCATGCTGAGAATCCAGATGGTAATTTAACTGCTTGATTATTTGACAACCTATTTACTTATCTTAAGATGTTGCATTGGGATGTAAATTGGTCTTGCTTCCCATGTTAGTTTAAGGAAAAGGCAATCTTACAGATGATTTGCCAAAAGACAGGAAAAGAGAAGGCAGTCTTCGCTTTTACAAACCAAAATTCAGCTATATCTTCTGCGACATGGATGGTGAGACAACCCTTCTGTGTTTCTCTACTTCTCCCTTCTTCCATGAACTTAACTTGTGAAGGTATCTTTGACAAATTTTGCTAGGCACACTGCTTAACAGCGAAAGTCGGGTCTCTTTAACAAATGCAAAAGCTCTGAAGGAGGCCTTGTCAAGGGGTGTCAAAGTGGTTATTGCTACTGGAAAGGTGCGAACGCGATAGAGTTTGACATTTTCTTTTATCATTTGTTTGAAATAACCACAGTACCTACACCATAGCCCTTTTCTACTAAGATGATACATCTTCCTTCATTTTATAATTCCAAGACACTATTTAAAATTGATTCGTTTTTTTGTGAGTTTGGAAACCCCTCCCAGCGTTTTGTTGGTCATTGGATCTCAATCTGACTTTTGTGATCAGGCACGTCCAGCGGTCATAAATATCCTGAAGATGGTAGATTTAGCTGGTAAAGATGGGGTCATTTCTCAGTTTACTCCTGGTGTCTTCGTACAGGTTAACATCTATTTGTGTTTTGGCCTTTCAGTCCTAGCTTTACAGATAGGTATAAATAGGTTTTTTTATGAAGAATGGTTTCTTTTAGCTGACACTTTCACATATCTTGTTTCCTTGTCTTTCTTCAATTGCAGGGATTGCTTGTTTATGGTAGGCAGGGACGAGAAATTTATAGAAGAAATTTAGATCCTGATGTGTGCCGAGAGGTATCTCTTATGGTGCTTCATTTTTTCTTTGAAAAGATGTCTCTGTCATTGACAATATAAAAGCATCAGATTACTAATATGCAGAACTGGAATATAGGAGAAATCAATTAGGTTGGAGCAGAACTGGTGCTCATATTCTACTCAATTTTTTCACTCCCTAGAATTTGTTGACTATTGTTTCATCAATTTTAGTCTCTGACCACTTGCATCATCTTGTTATTGTTTGTTAATCTACTATAGAGATGTCATTCCCAGTAAAATTGCAGGCGTTTATATACTCTCGAGAGCATGGAATTCCACTTATTGCATTCTGTGAGGATCGTTGCTTGACACTATTTGAACACCCTCTTGTGGACTCATTGCATACAATATACCGTGAGCCAAAGGTAATGTCTTTGAGATTCTTTTGCATCATGCCTGAAGATTGGTTGTCCCAGCATATGATAAATCTTATGTCTGCAGGCAGAGATCATGCCTTCGATTGAGGATCTCCTGGGTGCTGCAGATATACAGGTACAGTGGTACGCTTAGAAAGATAGCAACTGGCAAATATGGTCTGACCGTTTTACTGATGCACTAAGATCAATACAACTTCGAAATCCCTTTATTACATCTCCAATACTCTCAGCCGAAACTGCTCTACAAACTCTAATCAAATTTCTGTGTCCATTTATCAAATTTTAGCCCCTTCACAAGTACTATTCTCAGCCAGAACCAAACTTGCAGACCTGTTTACCATCCTAACATGCTGTCCTAGGCCACCTCTTCTCTTGCTTGTCTACCTGAGATGCATCTTTTATCTGCCTATTTTACGGTATTTTGCAGAAAATGATTTTTTTGGACACTGCTGAGGGAGTGGCAACAAATTTGCGGCCATATTGGTCAGAAGCTACTGGAGCTCGTGCTAATGTGGTTCAATCTGTGCCTGATATGCTGGAGATTGTCCCCCCTGGAACCTCTAAAGGGAGTGGGGTCAGAATGCTGCTTGATCATTTAGGGGTTGCTCCAAAAGAGGTAGATTTCCACTCAAAATCTATCTCATTGGATTATTCTACTCCCTTTCTTCAGAGTTTTTGGTTGCTACCATAGCCGTTTACTAAAGATAATGTGGTGGTAAATAATTTATAGATTTGATCTGTGGCCTAGAAGTCTCAAACTTTTTCAGGATGAAGCTTTTGCCTTTTGCTTCTTTGTTACAACTCCCACATGTACAAGGAGGAAGCTAATTGTCTTTATCAAAGAGGAAAAAAGTCTCTAAATTCTACAAGCAAAATTTAAGTAGCAAAAATTTTTGTAATTGGAAGTTAGTTTAGATCCATGTGAAGTGGAGAAAGACCTGAAAGTGGCTATCAAGAAGCTTACGGAACATAAAGCATAGTTCGATTGCCAAACTTGTTTTTGTCTTATTGAGTCACTGAAAAAAAGAACTGTTTTCATCTTGCCTGGGCAATGAGATTGCAAATAGGTCGTCATATAGCCTTCTTATCATTTCATTGACAATGCTCTCTCTCTCTCAGGTAATGGCTATTGGTGATGGGGAAAACGACATAGAGATGCTTGAGTTGGCATCTCTTGGCATTGCTCTCAGTAATGGATCAGAGAAGACCAAGGCCGTGGCGAATATAATTGGTGTTAGCAACGATGAAGATGGTGTGGCCGATGCAATCTATCGCTATGCTTTCTGAGGCTCAAACAGAATTTATTAAAGTTTGAAGACAGAAATTGACAGGTCTACATTTCATGGCACAGGATGAGCCCCCAATTTTCCCCCATTTGATCATACGTACTACTATGCCTGAGGAACAGAGAAGTGTTCAATAGCGCACAAGATAGAATGAACATGTTCAACTAAATAAGGGTCATGGTTTTCGGTCATTTTTCAAACCAGTTCATGACTTTCCCGGGACTCTTAATTTGTTAGGGTTATTCACTGCAACCTGATCCTGTTGCCATTCTTTCTGGCCCTTGTTGCCTGTTGAATTCTTCAATGGACTATGAAGTTCGACAGAATAATGATATGGCTTTTCATTATAGCGGGACAAGGATCCTCTACCCTATTTGGATGAATCATTGATACATTAGTCATAGATCTCATAACTATCCTTACTTACGTGGATGAACAGTTTGAATAAACCAGGCCTTGAATGGAGACGCCGACGGGCATACAGGATCTCATCTCATTATAGCATGGGTTATTCAGACTCGCAGTCCGATGAGATTGTCGGGCGAATATTTTCACGGGAACCCAGCAGTAAGTTAAATCTTCATCACTCCTTAATTTTCAGTTGCCGCCAACTGGAAAATGGATGAAATAGAAACTAGACAATCCGTTCTGGCTTAACTCAGCAAACATTAATTGAAGGATCTCTTTCATGAACACAAGCTAATGTACTAGATGCCATCTACCCACTGTCACCAATTTCTATTTGATTTTTACTAGCACAAGTGTTTTACTACAGGCTTCAGGGTAAGATAAAAACAAGGAGAAGAAATCCAGGCTATAAAATTTGTTATTTTTATAAATAAAGCAAAAGCTATTGTTGCCACCGGATTGCAATTTTGATTCACAATTACGATATGCAGTTGAAAGAGCTTGCGCCCATGTGTGCACGCAAGTGCGCCCGAGAGACAGAGACAAGTAACTTCCATGCGGAAAAATGAGCTTTCGGAGTGCAAAATCAACATTCCACAGAGATTCACTCCGCATCAATTACCCAAAAAATGCTTCTTCCCCTCTTAAGTGCAGCTGCGCTATGTTATAATTATTACAGTCTGGCCGAAAGAAAACACTCCCAGTATGTACAGGAGACACTCATAAGCTTATCCAGAACAAGTTGCACCATCCTTTGATTAATGCAAGCACCAGGGGCTAAGAAATCAGCCATCAACTCTTAAGTTGTCTTGCTCTCAGGTTGTTTTGTCATAATGTGTATTTCTCCTTGCACACTCGAGGATGGTTTTATCAGCAGTGATGAAGTATGCAGCAATCGAAGCTGTCAATCCAAAAATGAGACTATCAGTTTTTCGCAACAGAAAACATTCATTCATCCATATTTAGCTCCACATGATAGAGAGTATTTGGCACTGAACTAAGCATATTTATATATTTCGGATGCCACGGTCAATTCAGGAATACCTGCTGATATGATGAGTGCCTGTGCAGTATAATTGAGGTTCGCCTTTGCCCAAGGAACCACTCGGCAAACGACCAACTGAAAATTTGGAGGAAGGAAGCCCCACATATATCAACACTAGTAACAATGATTAAGCCTTAACAGGAGCTGAAGGAAGGAACACACAAACGGAGCTTAAAGCAGTTTTAGGCAATCAGCACATTCTCGACATAAATAGAGAAGGAGCATCAACACTCGAGGGGTTGAATGGGCATTAACACCACATGCTTATAACTGATGATTTGATTGTTCGGCTACATAATCAATTGATGAAGCAACATGCAATATTGCAGAGTTGAGTTTCTCCTTACAGAAGCATCTTTTACTCCTAGAAAACAGTTTTTTTTTTGCACAAACAGAATCGTCATAGAGATAAAGGAAATTTTAAGCTAGTACCCAATTTTCAAAATAAAAGGACAAGAGATCAACCAAAATGAACTTTCCTGCCAACAAATTAGTCCAATTGATAGCACGGGTATCATTACTTACAGCAAGGGTTTTTAGGAACCCAAGTTCCAGGTTCAAAAACCAAAACGAACGACCTAAAACTTGGCTTGTAATAGCACCAATATCAGGCATTTGAAATCAAGAGACTCCACGACAGAGTATAAAGGATACGCATTTAATGATACTGAAGCAAATCTCACTGTTCCTTGCAACCATTTCGCACCGCCTTTATGTTAACACAAGCTACAGAACTTAGACAATGACTCCTTTTCACCCGAGTTTATGCAATCCATCATACAAGAGTTAAGTAGATCCTAAACCACTAGGGTTTGCCCCATTGGCCACCCTTCCTACTTGGGAAGGGAGGTGGAAAGTTTGATTCTTCATCTTCTCAGGGGAGGTTAGGGGTGGAGATGTTTAGTTTCAAATGTGAGTTTCGACTCCCACGCTCTACAAGGAGGAAGGGCAAAAGTCTGAAAGTGAGTTGCGAGTTAGAGTAGGACAGACAAAAAAAAAAATAAATGCCAATTTCCATTCTTAAATACGAGTCGAGCTTAAAATTGAGAAATACGTTCAGCTTTTCTGACAAATTTTTCATAAATAAGTCTGTCAATCGGCAACTAAAGTGTATATCATACACAAATATCCAGAAATTCGACATTCAAGGAACATCTCAGCGCTTATAACCGGCAATTAAGCTATCGAAACAACGTCCCCATTTCCTAGCAACTATAGAGCACAAAAGAACTCCACAGCTTATGCCTAAAATCGTAGCCGAACAGGACCCTATCCGAAACTATCTCAAGATATCTCCACATTCTACGCGTAAAAATCACAGTCAAACAGGACATATCCGAAACCATCTCGAGATAATCGCATTCCTTACCGTAGGCACGGCGCTGGTGACGCACGCGATAGCAGCCGCCCTCGCCCCAGCACGAGCACCCTCTGCACATCAAAAGACCCAACACGATCCAAGCCACCAGATCGCATCAAGATCAAACAAACTGATCAGCAACCACACGACTAAACTCATTCCAAGCACCGTTCGAATGGCAATCATAACCGAGTTCCATAGCATCACCACATCCGGCGAGCAAAAAGCAGCACTTCGAAACAAGTCAAATTTCAACAGAACAAACCCAGTTCGATCGGCTTCAACTGCGTCCATGGCCATGAGTTTCGCGATGATTCTCGTCATCCCAAAAAGGGATGATCGACAACAATCGATTCTCTAACCGAATTGAATCAAACCAATTCGAAAATGGAATCAGAGAGAGAGAGAGAGAGAGGGAGAGAGGGAGGGACCTTGAGTGCAATTCCGAGCGGCTTGGATCCTCCGTTCTTCAGCTGGAGAAGCGATCGGGAACGAATTCATCCTCCGTCTGTTCACCCAGAAATCTCTCATCTCCGACGGAATCCCCATTCCTCGTTCCTGCTTCTTCTTCTTCCCCGACAACAACTCGCCGCCGCGACCGACCAGGGAAATTTAAAGAGACAGCGAGATGGAGGCGAGCGAGAAATATGCAAGTGTGTTTTTTGTTTTGTCTCTTCTTTGCGAGGGGACTACGTCCGAAATCGTATTTATATTTATCCGAAAATCAAAATCGCCCTCTTAAACTCTCTCTTTATCATTTCTTTTTTACGGAATTTGCCGTGGCATCAAAACGCGGTTAATTATTTTCGGAAGTGAAGTTTATAATTTTATCCGCTGATGCGATTTTTTTTTTCTTTCCAATTTTTTTGAGTGTTAGGGCATGCATGGAATCCATTCTGGAATAGAAATTCTGTTCCAGAATGGATATTGGAATAGAAATGTGTTTGTTAAAAAATTTTCGGAATGTATTCTGGAGCAATTTTCACATTCTGGAATAAAAATGCGTTTGTTAAAAATACTTGATTCCATAATGCATTTTTGATTCCAGAATGTATTTTTGATTCTAGAATGAGTTTTGGGCAAGAAAAAGAAAAGCTACTTTTTATAGCTTCTCTCTTCTAGAATGCATTTTCCTTATTTTCTCTCTTTTTCTCACTAATTTTTTTTTTCAGAAAATGCATAAAAATTGAAAAAATTCCAGAAAAATTCATAAAAATTTCTAGAAAATAAAAAAAAAGTCAAGATTTCAAGAAAATAGGAAATTTGGTAAATTTTTTTAAAAAACTATAAAAAAAAATTTTAAAATTTTACAGAATGGCTTAGAATACCTTTGAGTACCTACTTTGAGTAAAATTTAATTTTTTTCAGGTGCCCAAAAAATAAAAAAAATTAAAAATTTCAAAACTTCACAAAATGATTTAAAATACATTTGGGCACCCACTTTGAGTAAAATTTAATTTTTTTAGATGCTCAAAAAAATCAAAAAATCAAAAATTTCAAAACTTCACAAAATGATTTGGAATACATTTAGGCACCCACTTTGAGTGAAATTTAATTTTTTTAAGGTGCTCAAAAAAATAAAAAAATCAAAAATTTCAAAACTTCACAAAATAGCTTAGAATACCTTTGGCCATTTACTTTAAGTGAAATTTAATTTTTTTGATGTGTCAAAAAAATTTAAAAAATCAAAAATTTCAAAATTTCACAAAATGGATTAGAATATCTTTGGGCATCTACTTTGAGTGAAATTTAATTTTTTTTTAGGTGCCCAAAAAAATAAAAAAAATCAAAAATTTCAAAACTTGACAAAATGGCTTAGAATACCTTTAGGCACCTACTTTGAGTGAAATTTAATTTTTTTGAGGTGCCCAAAAAAAATCAAAAATTTCAAAACTTTACAAAATAACTTAGAATACTTTTGGGCACTCACTTTGAGTGAAATTTATTTTTTTTGAGTTGCCCAAAAAAATAAAAAAATAAAAATAGATTTCTGTTCCGGAAATCAATTCCTGGAGCAGAATTAGTCATGTTTTACTAAACAGATTTCTCCTTTAGAAATCAATTTCTGGCAAGAATTTGATTTCTGGAGCAGAATGGTTACCATTCGCACCTTAGACTCACTTTCCCTCTAGCATATTCTTCTTCTTTTTCCCTCGATCCGAAACTCGAGTGGCCACGGCCATGAGCCCTAATCAAGGGGCCATTGTCTCGAATTTCGCGACCAAAAAATAATTCGATAGGCGTGGCCGGCAGAAGTTTCAAGTTCTAGGACCATGCTAACCGTGAGCTCAAATCGAGCGGTCATGGCCATGAATTTGAACTTGAACAATCATGATCATTATAAGTTTAGAACTCGAACTTACAAATATAGCGATCATTATGAAATGCTCTCTCTTTCAATTTTGCCTTTTTTATGTGCTTTGATGTGGCATCATAGCATCTATGTTAGCAATCCATGTCCGCAAAAATCGACCGACAAGAGAAGTACAATGGAAGGATTAATGGCGACCTTTTGAAAAAAAAAAAAAAAACAGAGGGGCATTTTTAACTTTCGAGCAAAAGTGAAAGGACCTTTTGAAAAAGTAAAGAGAGGGGCGACTTTTGGTCAATTGTTAGCAAACTCTCGACCAGGTGGTTGACCAAGTGAATTTTGGTTTGAAAGTTGTAGGTTGCAAAGTTGCATTCCCAATCTATCCTCCATTCGAGAAAACTTTGATTTCTCTGGAAGGACGTCCTCCAGTGGACTATTGATATTATGTTGGCATACCCAATCCCGTCCGGAAAGCGGGGGGAGGCTGACCTACCGTCCTCCTGAATATTTAGTCAAATTTTTTTTAATGCTTAGTGTCGGACCAGATCGGAAACTTAAGCTGCAATTCAATTGCATATGAAGCTATATCATTGCAAAACAATATTTATTTATGATTGAATATGCTAAATACTCGATGTTGCTTTTGAAATTTACTAACATTCGAGTTCATTCAATTGGGGTCAAATTTTTTAAAGTGACTCGATTTTTTTCCTTCAGGTTCATAGTTAGTCTACGGCACGTCTCTTTTGGCACGTTTATGTTGTCTGCCAAAGCAAACTTTAACTTGCCCTCTTATTTTTTTTAATTAAAAGATTCTTTTTTAGCTGATAGAATTGTTCTGCGCGAATGACTTCAAATCTTCAATGAACTAAAATATCAGCCTGCGACCAAAACAAATTAAAAAATAAAATATAATATGAGCCAATGTTCTCCATTACCGTTATTCTATTTCTATCCACTAATTTATCCAAAACTTTTTCTGTAACACAAGAAAACTTAAGTTTGTATCCGAATGACATATTTACCTGGTCATGGTTTTATTAAAAAATAGTTTGTTAAAATTATGCCGTGAATCCCACTCAGCACATCAAAAAAAAAAACTAAAAAGAAAAGAAAAATCAAACTAAAGGAGAGACATTGCGGATGGTGGCGCGATTGTGTTCCGGCTTTGCTGTGAGGGGCCATCGACCTCGTAGGCATTCGACGAGGTTAAGACCTTAGATCTCGCGGATGTGCCTCTATTTGAGTCAAATTTGGAGTTTGCTCCTCGTATTGCAAAGTTACTATTCACCGTCTTAAAAGTTATTGCTCATCGTTTTCAAGCTCTTGAGCATTCAACCAAAGCTCTTCTGGCGCTGCCCACTGCTGCATGAACCTCCGACGGCGTTCGTCGGCTCTTGCTCGACCACCTGCAAGGTGGTCATCGCTTGTTCTCAAATTTGAGATTTCAAATTTGCGCAAATGAATTGGGAGGGTTGAGACAGAGAGGAGGGGCAAGTCTCTTGAAGACGATGATCTAGCTGCAGGGAGCTTCAAAGCCAGCCATGGTAGCCGTGAGCTTTAAGGTTAGAACTGGCTTTAAAGCTCGTGGCCGCTCGAGCTCGCAGCATGGCCCGAGGGTCTACAACATTGAGGGAGGGCTTGAGAGTTAGAGGAGAGTCTTGAGCAATTGTAGGCGGTGGGGTTGAAAATATCGATGTCGAAGACAATATAGAGCTCAAGCCATGCTTGGATTTTTTTTTTTTTGGGACGTATCCATGCTTGGATCATTGCCCGAGCAAATGACGAAGAAGAAGCGTTTCTCGTGCTGTTGATGTACGGCCCCGCCACTCGAGCTCGACACCATCTGGGCCGAGCTCCACTTACTCGCAAGGTCGACAGCCTGTGGAGCTCGACGAACCTCACCGGCAAAGTTGGAACGGCTGTGGCACCTCCGACCATATGCAATCTGTCCTCTTGTTTGATTTTTTTTTATTCTGCCTTTTTTCGTTTATTTTAAAATCTTTTCTGACGTGGCTCCATATTTGCACCACTTGTCCAAAAACATTATTAACAATGTCATATCGAAACGTGTCACCTGAGTATAAATTTAGGTTACGTTTGGTAATCGGGATAAAATTCATAATAGGATAAATTTTATTTTATCCCGTGTTTAGTGCCTGTCCAGACAGGATAAAGTCGAATAGAAAAGAAATAACTTGGATAAAATTATCTCATGGAAGAGGTGAGATAAAAGAGAATAGGATTTCTAATATTCATAATATAAAAATTATTTTTCTCGAATAGAAAGCTTGTTAAACTAATAAAATTAAAATAATATTTGAATATAAATAATCTTTGAATTTTAATATAAAAATTCATTCAAAATAACAAAAAAATAACAATAATTTTTTTATTCTTATTTTTATTTATATATTCAAATTTCTTTCTATCTTATGATATAAATTTCATATATATATATTTAGTATTTATATTTATTACATATTTTAGGTATATTAGTTTAGCTTTGATGGAACGGGAAAAAAGAAATAAAAAAGGAAAGAATGAAAAAAGAGAGGGAAAAATAATAAAAAATAAGCAAATAAAAATAAAGTAGGTAAGAGTGTCATGAGAGATTTTTATTATCTCCATTTGTGCAATTTATATTGATATGATGTTCATTGGTAAAATGTAAAAATATTCGACTTTATTACTACGATTCACTAAATAGTAAATAAGATATAATAAATCTCTTGGATTTCATATCCTATCATAGAGATTTATTATATCCTATCATATTCAGTCCTATCATGATTAAAAAACCGAATGACCAAATGCAGCCTTAAAGTTTTTAATGTCACGAAACAAATATTTATTATAAACATGTCATAATGAGCTTAATATGAGATTTTTTATGAAAATGTCCCTTAAGTTAATACAGTCTCGCTTACGAGTGTTAGGAAATGCTTTTTCGTGCCTGAGAGAACTTTGTAACATAATTCTCATTAATAAGTACTTCCATTCGGATGACCAATAGCTTTTTTTTTATCTTCGTGCAGAACACCAACTTTAGGACAAAAAGGTTCATTAAACAAAGACAGCCATAAATATCTCCCACTCGGATAACAAACCACCTTCTTGTACTCAGAGGTTCCCATGTCCCCAAACAAGAAACTGCATCAACTGCAACAACTCCAACCTCATGTAGACACACGCAAGCCCAGTATATTCCAGAAAGAAAGGGGAAGAAGCGACGGACTTTTTCAATACAAAAACAGGGAAGAACCAAAAAAAATCCCATAATGCATTGCGGACATGCCTAAAGACCCTGATCGACTAGATAGTCTCCGAGCCTCTCGACAACCATGTTGCATTGACCAGCTGTCATAGGCTCATCGTATACGCCAATGATCAAGGCCTGAGTTGTCTTCTTGACGGTAACACCCCCAGGGCCCTGAAATCGCATGAGATCAACTTAGTTATGTGAAGGAGCAAGGGGCGAGGATTGGAAGAAGTACAATATACAGACATAGCAGCCAACAGTACAAGACATGGCAGAGAACAGTTCACTTGTTAAGTTCAGCAGATCGAAAAGTCAGAGACTAGAAATTTATTACGCATAAGCAAGCACTATAGGACAAGTACGTCGAGCAAATTTACATGTTCCAAAGTAAGAGGCAAAAATTGGTAATGGTTCCAGCAAAACCAGAAACCACTTAAGGCCCAGCTAAAAAGGAAATTTAGAATGATCATACTCCCTTAATCATTAACCGAAGATTGAGGAGGGAATTCATTCCACACAAGATTTGCGCTTTGAGTCAATTAATATAATTCAGCTAGATAATTACTATATTGATTCAACTGATTATGAGCATCACAAAATCCATTCAAGTGATATCCCTATCGCCACTTGGAAGCAAGGCAATAAGTTGAAATCTGATACAAAGCAAGAAACAACATTTTTAATCTTATAACATGAAAAGGATAAGCATCCCATGCGATGCCTTAACGACAAACTTACCTTCTTGCCACGGATAACAGCACCGGGTTCGCCTTGGATCACCATGTACTTTGTGCCACCAAGGTACAAACCAGTTGGTGCAAGCGACCCAGGCTCATCAAAATCACGCATTATTCCAGCTATCTCTTCAGGCTTAAACTGCAGAGCAACACACACAGCCAAAAAAGTCATATTCATAAATCATAATTCCAATAAGAACGGGAAGATTTCAAAACTGAAAAGGTAAGAGGGTAATCATGTCAATTCTGTCCAACCTACAGTCCTCTTGTTTGACTGGATTGCTTTATGCAAAAGAAGATGCCATATTTTTTATAAAACTTATTCAAGATAATAATGCTTTTCATAAAAAACTGAACACATGGAATATGCAATATTTTTCGTATCCAATGTGTTGACATACGCAATGCTTCTTTCACTGGCAGGAAGTATTATCTACTTGAGCAACATGTGTAACGCGAATGGAAAGGGAAAAGACCAATACTTGTATCGAGATAAGACAACTTGAAACCTAGACTCATCAAACACTAAGAGAACGCACGATCATTCAGGGAGAACAATTTTTATGGTCTTTCATTCCAGTCTCGTAATTGACAATCCTTCCGATCTTTCATCATGTAGACGAGGCAATCCGACCTTTACAGTTCACACACGCGTGCGTATACCAACCAATAAAATCCTGCCAATTGACACTCACTAATCAGATGAAGCAATGCGACTCCGACAGGATACACCGCCAATCTTCAGCCTAATTACCTCCAACCTTTCTATTTTAAGTCGATTGGATTTCCTCGCATGCTAGAACGTTAATCAAAGAACACGTAACACCGGATCTAGTAAGGTCATCTATCAATGGCCAGTCACGACTAGTTGGCCTCAAGGTACAATCCCACATTGCTCTCGGTGATTCGCGCACCATTCTTCTACGACACGGATACAAAACAGTATCAACCACAACACAAAACCGATCATCATCGTCTCCTCAAACTTCCGCACGGGATGTGAAGTGTCGCACATAACTCCGAAGACTAAATCGCACAAACACGGTCGCTGATCCGGTCAAGTCCATCTACAGACATGCCTGAATTCCACCACACCGCACTCACCAGTCACAGTCGAATCCGACGCGCATAACCGATCGAATCATAATCACACTAGCACAGATCTTGCTCCCCCGCCCATTCGACACTCGATTCCGCAAAAGAAACTCGTCAAGCGCAAGTGACAACCGCCGAAATCACACAGATTACCAGGAACCTATCGGAGACTACGCAGCCACCACAAGGAAACGCAGAATCAACAGCCCGATCAACGGATCCCGAAGCGAGAAGGCGCGTAAGCAAGCGAGAGAGAGAGAATGAACCTGGGGGAAGCTGGTGCTCTGGGCCCAAACGTTGCCGTCTTGGCCGATGATGGCGGCGGAGGTCAGGTGGTTGCCCTCCATCTCGCACATCAAGTGCTCGTCGACGTACTGTTGCCACGACATCTTCGTTCGCTAGAGAGAGAGAGAATGGGGGGGGGGGGGAGACGGTGGTGGCTTTGGCTAAAGAGCTCTCGGTTTTCGACAAGAAATGGGAAGGGAACGGGGGGAAGTTTATAGCGGAGGAGAAAGAGGGGGGGTTGCGTCAGAATTAAGCTTCGCGAAGGCGCGTGGGGCGCGTGCCGCTCCCGCGCGCGTGGGCGATGACCGATGAGGAGGCTCTCCTGATTCAACATCTCCAGCGTGGATTATTCTAAGGTGCTCTGTCCTTCTTTTTGGGCGGGACCCACTCCGACCTTTCAAAAGGGGCTTATTATTTATGTACCTTTAAATTGATAATTGCTCCGCCATTTCTTTTTTCCTGAAAAAAATGAAAAATGGAAATGGTGCGAGCGCGCGACCAAATTCATTGAAATCATGAACAGGAACAACAGCGATGTTTTCACGGGAAAAAAGGTGAAGCAAATTCTATTATTTTAAAAAACGACATATCTATTTTTAATCATTGTATGGTACCAAACATTTTCATAAGCCCATTTTAATTAACTAAATTCACTTAAATCAAATTTTCTTCTACTTAAAATTTGCAAATGGGGATGTGCTTGCGTTCATGTGGGTAATGCTCAATGCACATGAGCATCCGTCCTCCACACTAATATAAAGAAAAGGAGATAGTAAGTAATCATAGCAAAGAATTAGAATGGAAGATCTTTAGAAAGTTTAAAAGGCCTTGCATTATCTTGTTTGATATACAAAACCGTCTATACAGAGAAAATAAAAATACTGGGTTCTACACTGATTTCAGTTAACTATGTGCCATTTTATAAATCAAGGAACTGATTTTATTTGCTGTCAAATTATTTATGAAAAAATGCCGATGTCCTTTGTCTAAACTACTATCACAGAGAGAGAGAGAAAGAGAGAGAGCTTATTCTACGTTCTATAAAACCACTGATGTTACAAAGCATGCTGCAAAAGAGCAGGAAGGATGCAAATAAATCGAAGTTCTTTAGAAACCACTGATGTTACAAAGCATGCTGCAACAGAGCAGGAAGGATGTAAAGAATCAGCCCTATTGATTAATGACTTAAGCCTAGTTTCTTACAAAAAGATTTTCCGTTTCTCCTGCTGATGCTATTTTCTGAGTAGAAGAACGCAGTAATTCACAATCACTTTCCAATCTACCAGAAAGAAAGATCATCCGTTCAACCGGTAGCTTCGTCCTCTAAAAGCTGTCCCAGTCGCCATCTCTGGTTGCGAGCGAACTTGCGCCGGCTGTCCCAACCGCAATCTTGTGACGAGCTTGTGTCTGCCTGAGGTCAAGGAGCTCACCATCACAAGGATTAAAGTCATATGCCAAAGTCCAATCTCTAGTTTTCAGACAGAAATAGAACATACTGCATATACTTGTAACATTTTATGATGCAGTTTCAACTTTTAACAACAAAAGCGATTATAAACAAGACATTTCCAATTAAAAAAGTATTGGGCCATTTACAATCCCATTTCACCTTTTGCATGCATTACACTATCTAACCATGGAAGCAGACATAATATCTAATCATTATGCTAAATTATTTAAAAGAGCAAAATAAACACATTTTGACATTTACAGGTGACGATGTCTTTTCAGAAAAACTTTGCTTGAGCAAATATGAGGACGGAGATCAAAGAACCTTCAATATCCTTCGAACTCCAAATGGAATACACAATAAATGCATGCAATGTATCAGGAATGCAATTGCCAGTCACAATCACCCTGTCCAATCTCAAACCATTAATGGACTAGATTCTGCATGGCCCTTTTTCTGTTTGCAGCTAAAGGATGTGCCAGACCTAGGGGTACGACACTTCTTTGCGATCTGTTTTTAATGATATCAGATGGCTGGACGAATAACACTCGCTGGAAAGCCAGATATTTATATTAAAGGAAGAGCTCCCAAAATACCTCTGACCCTTATTTCTAGCGACCTTTTCTTCCTCATTAAATATGATGCAAAAAAAAAAAGGATACACCCATCTTGGAGTTCTTAGCATGTCCTTCCCACCAGCAAGAGGATGCAGCACGGTCAGGAAGTAATAGAGATGTCCAGCAAGGATCCCGAGAAGGTCTGGCAATATAGGTGAACCGAATATAACATCCAATGCAAGCATAGCCCATGGTAGGTAAAATGCCTGCAGAACAAAGCGAAACAAGTCCCTCTTATTCCGTACCAAGGGACCGGCATACTGACAATTGAAGTGATACTGACAGTGAAAAACTAGCCATTTTTACAGAAGCTGACAACATACCTTCAGAGCTACCAGTCCGTAAATGTTGACTTGCGCATTTGGAAACTCTCTACTCCATACGTATAGAAGCATGAAAACCAAAGAAACCCCCAGGAAGGGAGTCCTTAGTATAGGGATGGCGGCTAAAACCTAAAGCACAAATTAATTATGAGAAAACTGATGAATCACCCGTTTAACTGGTGTAAACCAAGAATTGCAACAAATGTTTATTAAAGAGAATGTGGACCAATAAGGAGAACGCCCCAAAAATCATCATCCATAGGAAATCTGCTGTTCGCCTTTCAAATGGGCCCTTCTCAAGTTGAACTCCATATCTGGCTCTGCAACAATGAAACATAGCAGTCTAAAAAACTACACAGAACAAAGTAGGTTCGAAGTGGCAGTTCTCCAACTAGCCTAAATTACCACAACAACAGATGTCTATTTCTACTAGATAATAATTTCATAAATCCTTAATCGAGAAGACACATACATCACGAGTAATGAATGAACTACAACAATTTACAAAATACATTTTTATACATAATCTATGAGGCACTTACATCATCAACAGACGAATTCCAAAATTAACAGAGAACTTCCCTAGGAAAAAGAAATTAGTGACAAGCCGCCAGACCTACAAAATGAACAAAATGTCTGTCAGATACTCTACTTCAACCTGAGAAACAAATACAAGTGGAAACGGTATGTCGAGATCAACATTATAGCAAAGACAGAAAATAAAGACACAAAGGAAGAAATGTAATGACAAGTAAATAATTGGAGATGAAGATATAGACAAACTTCATAAGGTACTCTTAGAAATCAGGCATCTTCTAAACATCTAATTAAAAATAATATCATCAGAACATAAGATAAGTGTCTGCATGGTAATTCCCTCCTTGATTTACAAGTGATGGTTTCTCTCTCACTTGATTTAAGAAACTTCGATAACCCTTAATCCCTTAAAAGCAAGCTGGTTGTTTATGGGCAGTCAATAGCCAGAACCTTCCTGCTAAAAGTTAGAAACTAACTTCAGGGAAACAGATTGTTGTCTCTGCTAAAAAAGTCAGAACATAACTTCAGGGTACTAGACTGTTTCTCAAAAAAACAAGATGACAAAGGTGTTGAGATCCTTCGGCATACAAAACTGGCTAGTGCATGATATGGGTACAATCATAGCAAATATGGTATAAACTTTAAAGTTTACTGGCAGTGATATCTAAGAAAATCACGAAACAAAATAAGTGTATTAATAAAATATGTGAAGAAGAATGGAATTCATTTAGACATAACCCATACCTGGAATTGTTTGAATACTGGTTCATACATTAATGCAACGTAGTAAGGATTGAGCAATCCCAAATGAAATGCCACTGTTGTTGCTACGCATATGGTTCCAAAAGCTTTGCTTATTGGCGGAAGCGAATTGTAGAATCTGAAACAGATGCAGAGAGAAATATAAGGCATTATTCCTCAACACCAGTCAAAATCCGACAAAAAAATAATCTACTCAAAATGAGTGCCATCTTGTCAATGTTTTAAAATCCAACAACAACAATAGAACTATAACATCTCGGCATTAGTAAAGTAGAATAGAGCTGAACAGCTCTATCCCTAGGTCCTAACAATAAGAGATACACATTAGTGTACTTCTTGTCCCAGAACAGAAAGCCCGATGATCGAACATGTGGACATTCTCCTAACCTCGTGAACTTGGGCACTAAAACAACAGTGCAGTCAAAATGCCCTAAACGTAGCATCCATTACAACAAATTTTCGAATTTCGTACAGCTTCCCAGATATTTCCCACAGGTGATCCCACGAGAAAAGTTGTGTCCCACAAGACAATGCCATTAACAAACAAGAAGACTAGCATCCAGTCCAGAAATGTTATGGATCGTCTACTCCTTATCGCCATTGAACAAGACCTAGCCTTATTGCACCAACTTTCAACATGCAGATTTTTACGCCAACCTCTGATTCACAGAAAACCCATCCAAGCACTAGCGTGAAATTTTTTCCTATCAAATCCTATATGCAATCAAATTCTCTTCTTGGCCTTCAATAAGCCTCAATCCCGAAATAAACTGCGGGACCTTCCCAAACCAACGATTCGAACATTCTCAGTTAAATTCCCCAGCATGACCCAGTGATCCGCCATTTTTTCCCCATTCGAAGCTCCCGAATCAAAAAATTTTCAACGAATTCGTGCCAAGGAAACCAGTAAAACCGCCATGAAACTACACGATGCTCGAGCTGACGCCATCCAGGTGCAGATGCGGAAGAACGCAATGATAGACTGCGAGCACGACGTATCGTGCGAAGCAAAAGGAAGAGGATATGGAGAGAGAAGTTACTCTGCCGGAGACGACATTGGAGCGAATTGAGAATCCGATTCCGGCGACCTTCCGCTTCCGCTTCCAGTGCTTTCTTGAAGGAGGAGGAGGAGGAGTTGGAGTTGGAAAAAGCGAATACGTTTCGATGTCAATTTAACAAATCTCGTCTGGAAATTTAATATGACTTGTCGCGGAGATGATGTTTGACGGACCAATCATATTCTGCTTACTGGGCAGGACACGCTGTAATTACGGTTTCTTTTTTCTTTTTTATTTTTTATTTTTTCTTTTTTGGTGACTGCACCTCCTGGAATTGAAAAGAATTAGCCCCGAACCTTCTGCACAAAGTCCAATCAAGTCGTCTATTTCCTGGATACAATCCTTTTCTGCGAAGTCTCTACTTGTATTTTTTTAAAAATGACTGAAGAAAGCCAGCAAGCGATGTGTTTTCATATATGAAGTTTCGTTTATTTCACTGAAAATACATAATTTAGAAAATATTTTTCTTAAAAAATAATTATTTATAAAAGTGGATGAACGAAAAAAATTTCATCATCTATGAAAATATTTATATATAAATTATTATCGGTAATAAAAATATTTTTCATCGCCCGACTATTTCAAGCAATAAATTTCAAATAACTTATTTTTCACGAAATAAATAGGACCTAAAGTAATGTTCTTACACCTAAAAAGTCCAACAGTAATTGATAATGGGCAGGCTTTGTGTGTAGACGTCCAGTATATTAAAATTGTGTGTCGAGTTTTGTTGATCAAGTACATGCATGGGTTTTTTTTATTGAATTTTGGGTTAATACCATGAAAACTCTGAATTGGTACACTTGTGATAATTTTACCAAAAACTAATTTTTTGACCATCAAAAACCCAAAACTGGTACACCTGTGATAAATTTACCCAAAATTAATTTTTTTACCACCAAAAATCCAAAATTAGTACATTTGTAATAAATTGACCCTCCGTTAGTTTCGATTAAATTGAATTAATACCACAAAAAATGACAAATTGATACACTTATAACAAACAGAAGGTAAAACATAAAACCGGTAGATCAGTTAATTGTCGCATGTCATTTAACAAAACAATTTGACAGTGAAATTTAACGTAAATAAACCGAGGGTAAATTTGTCACAGGTATACAAGTTTTAGATTTTTCGTGATATTAACCCTGGAATTTTCTTTGAAAAGTTTGAAATTGAAGTGGCCATTGCGTTTGTCTACTCAAAAGTATACACTATCTCAACTTCTTTATCACTCGTCTCATGTTATTTATTTCAACATACACAGTTTGCACTTTTATTTTTCAAAAACCTGCCTTGGAAGATGCATAAAGTAAAAAAAAAAGTCAGAATGATTGTCCAGAAAGTCATAAACCTACCATACGATAACCAATTTAGTTTTAATTTTTTTAATTTGTTGAATTTAGTTCTGAGCATTTTGACGATTTGTCGATGTAGTTCTTCTTGCCAAATTTGATTGGAAGTCACTAACATGGACAAATTTTTCATTTTGTTATTTTTTTGGATTTTTTCTTTCATTTCATTTCCTTTTCTCATCTTTCCTTTTTCTTTTGGGGCTAATTAAAAAAAAACACCAACTTTACATTGAATGACATTTCTGGCCTTAACTTTTTTTTGTCTCAATAAAAAGCACCAACCTTTACTCGAATCCCAAATCTAACCCTGTAATGTGAAATTTTCAAATTGTTTGGGCTAAATTTAGGATTTAATTGAAAGTTAGTATTTTTTATGAGACAAAAAAAAATTAAGGCCACAACTATCACTCAAGATAAAATTGGTGCTTTTTTATATTTGAAAATAGACCTTTTCTTTTTGCATTTTTTCCTATTTCCCTTTGTCGATCTCGAGTCTCGGCGATGGCCGACAGAGGTTGCTAACCGTTGACAAGGGCCGCAACACCTACACCTAGGCTAGGGAAGGGAAATAAAAAAAATCACAAATTTTTAAACAAATTGCAAGAATTGTCCAAATGAGCGATTTCCAATTGAAATTAGTCGGAATGGCTATATTGGTAAATAGTAAAAAGTTTGGTACTATATTGATAAATTGTCAAAAGATATATGACTAAATTGACTGAATTATAAAATTTAAGACTGAATTAGTCGTCATATAATAGATTTGGAACTTTTTAGATAATTTGTTCTAAAAAAGTGCAAATTTGGAAGATAACAACTAGAGTTGAATTCGGATAATATTTTTAGGGTTTATACCATGAACAATGTACATTTATAACAACCACCCGCCTGGATGGCGCTGCTGGAGCGCACACTCTTCCTCTCACAAAAGGTTGAGTGTTTGAATCCCGGGCGACGTAGGGTGACTTAACCGGTGGCACGTGTGTGGTGGCTAGCACGTATCGCCCTTCAAGGTTTACTCACCGGTTGTCGACCGTGCGGGGATTCCCTGGGTTATAAAAAAAAATGTACATTTATAACAAATTTATCACAAACTAATATTTGAATCACAAAAAATCTCAAACCAGTATCTCTATAGCAAATTTACTTCAAACTAATTGTTGGGTCATCCAAAACCCTAAATCGATATATTACGACACATTTACTTTCATTAGTTTTAGTCAATTTTTAGCGTGAAATTATTGAGCCGAATGACACATGGCAGTAACTCAGTTGACATGACAAGTTCATGTGGAAATCCCCACCTCTCTCTTTTTGTTTCTTCAATTAGCCCTAATTTGAAAACGAATAGGGCTCATTCTCTGTCTCTCTTAGAGCACGATAAACCTAGATCATCTTTCGTTGAACTTCGTTGATAGAGTTGGAAAATAACGTGTTTCTCTTTAAATCACTCCCAATTGAAGTTATTGAACATCCTAATTTGGTGATTTGGACGAGTGGCCAAACAAGCTCGAGAAAAAAAAAATCAAAGGCATTGTGCTTGAATGAGTTCTGATACCTAATCACAAAGATAAAGACGACAGTGAAGGAGTGTGCTTGATGAAGAGGAAGACAAAGAAGGAGAGAGAGAGAGAGAGAGAGAGAGAGAGAGAGAGAGAGAGAGAGAGAGAGAGAGAGAGAGAGAGAGAGAGAGAGAGAGAGCCCTATTTGTTTTCAAATTAGGGATAATTGAAGAAACAAAGAGAGAGAGAGTGTTGTAAATTTTTACGTGAATTTGTCACATCAATGAAGTTATTATCACGTGTTCTTTAGCTTAATAATTTCACTATAAAAATTGACAAAAGCTTGATGAAGGTAAATGTATCACGGATGAACTAATTTGAAATTTTTAGTGATATAAAAATTAGTTTTAAAAATTAGTTTGGGGTTAATTTGTTACATGTGTAATAATTTGAAATTTATGGTGATCAAAATATTAATTTGAGATCAATTTGCCACAGGTGTACTATTTTGGCGTTTTTCATGACTCAAAAATTGGTTTAGGGTTATTTTTTCTTATCGTTTCACAAATATATAATTTTACATGAGTATTTTTTAATTCGATTATGTCTGTAACCATTGTAATTAAATTAAACTACAAGGTGAATCATTGTAATTTGATCATGGCTTCGTTAGCACGCGACATTGACGGGCTGCGCAGGCCCACGCGAAACCTGGTTTTATATTCTTTTACTATTCTTTAAATTAATTAAAAATTCAATCAGTAATTAAGATGTCGATTAATAGAAAAAAAACCGCTATGCCCAGTCACTGTTTAAAAAAAAAAAAACAGCGGCCATTTTTAATGTGAGGTTTTGGCTTACAGCCTAACAAGATTGCATAATATGAGACGATACGTTTTTCTTTTTTTACCTTTAAATTGCATGAAAATTTCAACGAATACATTAAATCTTAAAAATAACGATATTGAGTTAATTTTTTCACAGGAAAATAATTATACAAAAATGTCAAAAACTTTAATTTCCTGTTTTTTTTCCGTCTTTCTTGCGATTTTCTCGAAGGTCCCCCTGGGGGACCAGATATAGCTAAAATCCCCGCGGACGGCGCCACCCACCGTCGCAGAAATCCAAATGCCGCACCAACAGTATTCTGCTCGAAACGGCGAGTGTGCGGCCGCAGTAAACATGCCGATGGCGCTCCACGTCACTCCGCACCGACCTGTCGACTGGCGGCGGAGCCTCTACTACTTCCTCCCGAGGTCCGCAGCCTTCGCCTGCGCCTTCCACGGAACTCCTCCCGCTCGCTTCAATCCGCCGTCGCGCATCGATCGTCGGAATCGGACGATAGTCTTCTTCGAGACCAAACCCCTCGGTGAGCATCGCGAGTTTTGAGGTCGGAGCCGATGAATTCCACGAGCGATTTGCGCTTCAAGGTGATCACCGGCGATGCCGGCTACGTGCTCGAAGACGTGCCTCACCTGTCTGATTACATCGCCGGCATTTCGGTACTGTCTTTCACTATCGAGTCTGCTGGCGCTAGGTAGTGTCAAGGAATGTGCTTAATTTCAGCTATTAGCTCGTTTTCACGGCATTCAACAGTCATCACACTCCCAATCTCGGATTGTTTGATAGAGACTCGGGTTTTTGGACAATCGGTTTTGGAAAAACCGTGGCCAAGTACATGTACATGTGTTAGTGGTGTTTATGTGCTTGTATATTGCGAAGAATGAACTTATGTCCGCTGCGTAGTTGAGTTGCTAAGGTTGCAACTTAACTTTTGGTTTTAATCGACTTAAAAATGAGATTGAACGGGGAACTTGCGGGGGAAATCATTGTCCAGCAACGAAGATGGATTGAACTCATATTGATCCTCCGAGGGAGGCAAAAAGCTCTTATGTAGCTTCAAGTGTTCGCTATAATCAAGATGAATTGAGTGATGATCCTAGTTAGTCCAATTCAGCATTAAGTTAGATGTAGAGGTGAATTTAGACATCACATGCTTACTTTTGGAAGATCACCTGCCCACTGGCTAGCTAAGCTGTAGCAAATATTCAATTTAATTAGGCGAGTGAGCATGACCGTATGAATTGGCAGTAGCAAATGCTTCTGGACAGTAAAAAATTTCGAAGGTGATGAGATGATGCTTTTTTTTTTTCAGGAAAGTTTAGAAGTTGCCACTGAACTTAGACAATGTCTATGTTCACATATATTTCTATTCTTCTTCTGAACAATGCATAGATTTTAGATTTCGGTTGTTTCACTGAAAATGAATTATGCAGAAAACATTTGCTTGAAAATGATTGCTTGTATCGTTTGAAATAATAAGTCAATGAGAATTTTTTTCATTATCGAGAACAATTTATGTTTAAACATTTTCGTGGACGATGAGGATATTTTTCTTTTATTCATTTTTGTAAGAGATACAAGCGATTATTTTTAGAAAAATATTTTTTAAATCATTCATTTTCCGCGAAACAAATGCACCCTTAATGAGCTTATGGCATTATGAATATGGGCCTAGTAAAATTGCATTCTTCAGCATAGCCCCCTTTCATTATATATTAATTTAATCTACTTCTCCCTATTTTAATTTGTAGACATATCCCAATCCATTACAGTCCAACCCTGCATATTCAGCAGTCAAGTGAGTGGGAGTTTCTTGTTTATTTATCTAGTGGAAATTTCTTATTGATAATTCGCTCATTTTCATTGCTTATGACTGTACATATTCTTATCTATCGCAGGCAATACTTTGTGAACGTGGATGACACTGTTGCTCAAACTGTAAGTTCTTCTATTGAACTGGATTATGATCTGTCTTTCGGCGAAAAACATATTCTGCTTCTTTAGGTGCACTAGCAGTCCTCAACAGCTTCTGGAAAATTTTCTCTTTCTTGCTGGACAACCAATATATTCGGGTCTTGGGTGTTTTAATTGATTGTAGCCATAGATGATTTGTGGATAAATGTAACAATTAGTCTTGAGTTTCAAGTTTTAGACCATTCATTCTAATCTCTTTCTTGAAACGTCGGTAGATCGTTGTTCACAAGAGCAGTCCAAGAGGAACTCATTTTCGACGTGCTGGTCCTCGCCAAAGGGTATGTATGACACTGCAAATTATCTTGGAGCTGTAAGAAGTGATAAGTCATTTCCCTCATTTGTAATGTATGAACCGGTCAGGTGTACTTTGAATCAGATGAAGTGCATGCATGTATTGTGACATGTGGGGGACTTTGCCCGGGGGTGAACACGGTGATCAGGGAACTTGTGTGTGGCCTTTACCACATGTATGGTGTCAGCAAAGTGCTGGGAGTGGAGGTGAGTAATCATGCCATTGCATGCTTCTAGCAGATTATACTTGTTTTCCAGATATGACAGCTGAATCAAATGATGTATGTCGGGGTTATTCCTTTTGATTCTCTCCTTAGTCCTTCCATTTATGTATACCTGCTCCTTTTTCTGCTTTAAATGAATAACTGTTTTTTGTGGCAAGTCATTGGAATAGAAATTGGTCAGTCATTAGAGAACGAAGATATTGGCTGCATAGCTTCATATTACCTGATGTGTGGAAGCAATCTAGAGACGGTGGAAATGAAATTGTAGTGGTTAGGGGAGTAATTGGGTTTAGAGTAAATGCTCTGCTTTGGGACCATCGATACTTGATGGATTATAAATATCTGTAAGCACACTCCGGACATCTCATGGCCAAATCGAGGATCCTCCATGCTGTTTACATGAGAAGGAGAACATTCTCATTGCATTGACAACATTTACTACATGGACATTGTCAACATCACCCTGCAGATGAAGTTTCATATACTCTCTGTCGTAGTTTTTTCTTGCGTGCAAATCTTGCTATTCAGTATATGGTATTCTTAATTGATAATCTTAAGATTTCTACATATAGGGAGGGTGCAAAGGTTTCTATTCTAGAGATTACATTAATTTAACACCCAAAGTGGTCGACAACATACATAAACGTGGAGGTACCATCCTAGGGACGTCACGAGGTGGCTATGATACCCAAAAGATAGTTGATAGCATTCAGAATCGTGGTGTTAATCAGGTCAGTTCAACGTATTTTGTTTCTTAACCTTTCTTGAGTTCTTTTAACCCTTTTACCTTTTTTCTTATTGAACTTAAGTTTATTTAATTTCCTTGAATGCTTCAAATGACTGTTGTTTATGATGGCCCAGGTTTATATCATTGGAGGTGATGGAGCTCAAAAAGCAGCGGAATTAGTTTATGAGGTAGAGTTCTGTGTTGCAGGATGTGATTTATGCATTTTGTGTTGCCATTTGTCTGACAGACTCAGGTGTCTCGATCAGCATTTTCAATAAGTAGATGGCATGATTTGTTGCAAAAATTCACATTGGTTTCTTCAAATATGAGTCTATTGCCCTAGCTGATGCTCCACTAGGGGTTCTTACAAATTAGAATTCCGTGATGCGACTCATTCTTTAATGCCTTGATAGTTTGGACAGTCGTACAAGTCTCCTTTATTCTTACAGAAATGTGGTATAGTACTATTCTCCGCTTCTCTATCATTTGCTTGGTTCCTAAGATCATGTCGAAAAGTTTGCTTAGCCAGTCTAGTCTCGCCTTCCCTATACTTTTCCACACTTGCAATCAGGATTGGTCAGATTTGACTGCCTTTTCATTCCAGCTTTTTGAAAGTGGTCCTAAGGAAAAGGTCCTCTCCTTAAGACCTTTTTGTTCCCATCTTTTATCCACCTGACTCCTAAATCTCCAACTGCATACACAGAGAAAAGAACCATGAGATTACTTGCCTTTTTGGAAATTTAAAATGTGATATATGCATCAAGTTTTTTAGCTAACGAGGAAAAGCATTTTTAAGCTGCAAATTTCTCATAGAATCTAGAAACGATCTTTTTATGTTTTTTTTGCATCACATACTGTACATTTCAAGTTATATTTATTGAACCCTCCATTAGGCTTGATTTTTTGTGCTAATCTTTTGGGTTTTCTTCTGAAAATGAGGGTATTGACAAAATAGCCTTTCTGGTGTATTTGGGTTTGACTTTGAAATGAAGCATGCCCTGCTGGTGAATAATCATGGAGAAGCCTAATAATTAAGAACACTGACATACTTTCTAACATTCGTCAGTAAAACTGTATTTTTCTAGTTTCTCCTTTGTCAGTTTAGTTTTTGATGACCTTAAAAAGCAGAGTTTTTTTGGGAAACAGTGGATTAATAACGGTTGCTTTCATGTCCTCCTTATGTTTATAATGTGCCATCAACCTAAAAATATTGTTAGAGCTACTTGTCATTAACTACTAAAATTTGAAAGTCCCATATTTACCTCTCAAATCAGTGCCATTGATGTGAATGTTCTGGAACCACCGCCTTTATGGTGGCATTCTCCACCTCTCTACATTTGATATAACGCTTATTCGTACATCTTTTGTCTGGTATAAATCACTAGTGTAGACATCTTCTTTTGTCAGGAAGTTAGACGGCGTGGCCTCAAAGTGGCTGTTGCTGGGATCCCCAAAACCATAGACAATGACATCCCGGTACTTGCTGTGGACAACTTTGGGAGGGTTCAGCACAACTAGCTTGTTCTGTCCTAACTTTAGGGTCATCTGCTTTATTTATTCAGGTCATTGACAAATCTTTTGGATTTGATACTACTGTTGAGGAGGCTCAGCGTGCGATTAAAGCTGCTCATGTGGAAGCTGAAAGTTGTGATAATGGTGTCGGAGTGGTGAAATTAATCGGACGTCAAAGTGGTGAGACTCATATGCCTTGTTGAAACTCTGAATTTTTAGTCTATGCACATTCGTCTTGCAGCCAGTGTTTATCCAGAGCTTCCTTTGTCATATCAACAGCATTTCTTACTTTTCAGCCCTCTCTTCGTAGTTTTTCTTTTAATATCTTGTTGGGGTTCATCTTTCAGGTTTTATTGCTATGTATGCTACTCTAGCCAGCAGAGATGTAGATTGTTGCCTCATTCCAGAGTCGCCGTTTTTTCTTGAAGGAAAAGGTGGTCTTTTGGAATATATTAAGAAAAGGCTTCAAGAAAATGGACACATGGTTATTGTGATAGCTGAAGGAGCAGCAGAGGGCTTAATCCCGAAGAACCAGAAGACCAGAATTCAGCTAGAGGGTTTAGGAAGCAAGCTACATAGTGATTTTGGTTTATGGATATCTCAGAGAATAAAGGTATTGTTTGATCATGTACTATAGTTCTATGGTGATATTATGATACCAACTGTACCAACAAGATGCTTGAGTATATCTTCTTCTTTTTTTCAAAATCATGTCAAACCCCCTGTTTTGTGACACCATGTATCAATTTCTCGTGAATATAGGATCATTTTGCGGCCCACGACATTATGACTATTAACCTCAAATTCATAGGTTGCTCCTCTACCTTCTCTTCCTCAGGACATTGTCTTTTATTATTTTGTTATATCTTTTTTGAGCCTAGCTAGATAACCCTGGAATGAATTTGAACTTATCATAGTGTTTTGGCAGATCCTACCTACATGATCCGGGCTGTTCCAAGCAATGCATCTGACAATGTTTACTGCACACTTTTAGCCCACAGTGCAATTCATGGAGCAATGGCCGGATATGCGGGCTTCACCGTCGGACCCGTCAATGCAAAACATGCTTACATTCCTTTCAATGTATGTTGATCAACATTTTGTACCTAGTACTGCTGTGCATCGACATCCAATTACCTCAAGAAGCACCCCACTGCTTTATATCTAGGCACATGTGAAGCCATCTTGGCCAGATTTGGTTGCTGTTCTACTTTGATTTAATATAAATGTAAAGTAGTGATACCACTGAATCGATAATTTTCGCCTTGTCATCACTGTATTCTGCACTGTGTTTTGTGTCAACAGCGTGTGACTGAGGCGCAGAAGAAGGTTGTCATAACTGACAGGATGTGGGCAAGACTTCTTTCTTCGACCAACCAGCCCAGCTTCCTGGGTTCTAGAGATGTTGAAGCCAAGAATGAGGAAGAGCCATCAACACCGTTGCCGGATGGAGAGAACTCCAAAGATGAAACTGGCACTAATGACGTTGCCACCGTTCTGTAACCCGTATATGGCAGGTTGGCTTCCTTTGCCTCCTGCGACTATATGCTGTGCATCATATGTTGAAGTTATGTATGTCTTGTATATATGACTTATGTCCTACATTCTCATAAACACGGAGTATGTGGATTGCGTTTCTACTCTGGGATATAGTAAAGCATAACTAGTGCTCTTGCTCTAGTCGTTGCCAGCTGTGTTTTACCTGTTTTGCCAGGACTTGTACATTTTGTTCATCCAGTTTAAGACTTTTTGCATAGTTTTCCCACATAGCACGACCCCACGCCGGCGTCAGTCCAGCTATTCAGAACCACCTCCGTGAATCCCAAATCTACAGGAAATATGATGAACAGTGCAACATTAAGGGGCAAAAGTGGAATACAAAAGTGAGGGCAAAAGTGAAATAAAAAACTTCATTAATTCTGAGCTCCAGCATTTCGAAAATGCTAGAATGCCCAATATTAGTCTCTAATGGCCTAGCGAAAAAAAGCCTTTGGAAGACTTCGGAAATGCATTGCATTTTTCAAGTAGGCTTTCAATTTTCCTCACCAAATACTTTAGCATTTGCACAAGGGTCTTTAGGGACATAAATGACCTTGGGAATGTGTTCCCAAATGCTTCCTAACCATCTCAGATTGATAGATGGTTTGGGAAAAATTATTATTTGTCCTCGAGTTCTTAGGATCATTGCAATTTGCCCTCCAATATCTCAATTTCAGCGTCAATCCAACTGATATTTTCAAATTGATTTTAATGTACCCAGACGTTCACTCTAGCCAAATTATAGTCAGAAAGTTAGTCACTTTGCTGTCCCCTGACTAGGTGGCACTCGGTTGAGAGGGGCAAACACGTCCAACAAATTTAAAAGATTTACACTATACCCTCGATATTTTCCATATTGTACCAAATTACCTCTGAATGTTTCAAAATTTCTGTAACTGCACCCAATCTTTTGAAATTCGTCGCAATCTTCGTCCAATTGTAAAATGAAAAAGTTAATTATAGTCAAGGAAAAATGAAAATAAAAAAAGGAAATCAAGCATGTATTTCTAGCAATCAGACACTGCACAAATCTTCTTCGAATAAATACTTACTCAATTATATTGAAAGCATGTCTCATCCCTCTATTACTGAAAGGACGTATCATACCCCTATAGGACTTAATAAAATAAAATGACATCGATGTTGTCTGCAAATCAATTTGAAAAAGCATCATATGAGAGAGAAGGGAAAATAAGGGATCAATTATTTTAAGCGATACATGCGATCGATTTTGAAATTTTTTTTCGAAATATTCATTTTTCGCGAAATAAATGAAGCTCTAAAAGAGGTGACTCATCATTTTTAGTTCATTTCGCTATTTAGTTTTCTTTCTTTTTTTCTCCGTAAATAAATAACGTGATTTCTATCTTTAATCACCTCACAAGCTTCAAAATATCCTAGGGGATATATTGCAAAAATTTCGAAACAGATAATGTTTGTGCAGAAATTTTAGGATTATCGGTGCGACTGTGTCGTTGTTTTTCTCTCTTTACTCAAACACCCGTCGTCGGGCCTGCGGCGACGTGTCGCTCTCTCGTCGACCCTCATCCACGCAAAGCTGCTCTCCTCGCACCGCGCGATCCAACCGCGTCCCCGGCGACCAACACCCCACCATCCCAGTGCCACGACCGCGCCACGTGTCAGCTCCAGCCTTCCTTATTTGGCAACAAAAGCCTCAAGTCCCAAATCTCCATCGATCGGCATCACTTCCCCACTTCGAGTCTCGAGCGAAATCTCCAGCGACAAACTTCGTGAGCGGAAAAGACCTTCCGAGGGAGCCCATCACCGTCATGTCCGATCAGCGACCCAGGATGGACGTCCGCCACATCGGGCACCAGGCGTCCCCGCCGGTGCGGCAGGCGGTGAAGGTCGCGACCGTGACGACTGTGGGCGCCGCCCTGTCCGTCCTCTCCGGCCTGACCCTGACGGGGACGGTGATCGCGCTGATCGTGGCGACGCCGGTCATGGTGCTGTTCAGCCCCATCCTTGTGCCGGCGGGGATCGCGGCGGCCCTGATAACGGCGGGTTTCCTGGCGTCCGGCGGCTTCGGGGTGGCGGCGCTGGCGGCGCTGGTGTGGATGTACAGCTACTTTGCCGGGAAGCACCCGGCGGGGGAGGAGCAGGTGGAGTACGCGAGGGCGAAGATCGCGGACACGGCGAGGGACGTGAAGGAGAAGGCGAGGGAGTACGGGCAGCACGAGGCTCAGGGGGTGACCGGCACAGCGTAGAGCGTGCGTGAGTGACGACGGGTTTGAGCTGCTGTAACGCTCAGGGACGAAGACGAACGACGTGTCGTTTTTTGCGTTGTGTTTTTTTGATGGGCTTGATGGAATGGAAGGAACAAATGTGCTTGACTTTTAGGCCCGTTTAGTTTAGCATTTGGGAAAAGCCTTTGGCCAAATGTAAAGGCCTTTAGCCTAAAAGATTTTAGAAAAATGGTAGACTGTTTGGTAAATTATAACCGAAATGGGTTTGGGGAAATGCTAGACTGTTTGGTAAATGTATAGTTGCAAAGCTCTTAGATTTTAAAAATTTTAAAAAAAGAAACAATGATCGTAATTTTTGTATTTTCGCGTTGAGAGCAATTTAAAAAATACATATTAACATTTATAGAAAAAAAAATCACATCCTACAACTTCGATCATAGCTTGCACACAACTATTATGATGTCTCATCTCAAACAAATTTAATTAGAAGAGAGTTTTAGTCTGCTTTCTAACAATCAACTTGTGCTTCTTGTAATAGCTAGGGAAGGAACGTAATGTGCAGGTGCTCGCTGTCTCTATTTAACCAGTATAAATGCCAATGTGATATGGATCTGTGCGGAAGATGATCGTTCTACGAAGATCTATGAGTTACGAATTGCTGACCTTGACCTCCAATCGAACCTGTGAATGGTAATCTCGGTATGAACGCGACCTGTTGATGAACCTGTGTCAACCAATCCACGCTATAATGCCACGAACAAGAAAATTCGCGATCTTGCTCGATAAGTTAAATTCGATCGCCACAAAGGAGCCTTGATAAGATCTAGTTCTCAAGAGAACTCAAGAAGAAAACTTTGCTAAATAAAATTCTGTCTCTCTTAGAAAATCTATAAGTAACCTTATATAGGGTGCTAACCCTAATTCTAATCCTACTAGGATTAAAATTACAAAAATAACCTTAATTAGTAAAAATTCGTCCAAAAATAGACAAAAGCCTAAAAGTTCATCTAAACGACTCCAAATCGCTAAAAAATGTCATCAATCACTACTAAAGTAGTGAGTATTGATCAGCGGCCCGTTTCCAAGCGTCCATCCAAATTTGAGCCAATTCGGAGTTCGTTAATTCTAAGCTCTTTCGGAATTCGCTGGACCAAAAGTAATCATATTGCGCCAAGGAGTTTCAGAATCTTCAAGTTTCGAATCCAGATTATCTTCATTCCAAATATCTTGAACCATGATGCCAATAACTTGTTTGAATTCCTTCGCTCTCTCTCGAGTGATCGAGCCTAGCGGATAGAACAACGGGTCCCTAGCACCTCCTCCTCGATAGGGTTCGATGTCCACATCATTCCCTCCCCCGTGCAAAGGATTTGTCCTCAAATCAGCAACTGCATCAAAAAGAGTCAAATCAGAAACATCGAAAGTAGCACTAATACCATACTCACCTGGAAGGTCAAGCTTGTAAGCATTATCGTTAACTCTTTCCAACACCATAAATGGTCCATCCCCTCGCGGTAGTAATTTAGAGTGTCGCTGTTTGGAAAAACGCTTTGTGCGCATATGAACCCAAACCCAATCTCCGGGCTCAAACACTACTTTCTTGCGCCCTTTGTTGGCTTGCTTTGCATACTGCTTTGTCTTAAGCTCAATATTCAGCCGCGTCTTCTCATGTAAAGTCTTCACAAATTCAGCTTTCTTAGCACCATCTAAATCCATACGCTCAGAAATAGGTAAAGGGGTTAAATCTAACGGAGTTAAGGGATTAAAACCATAGACAACCTCAAACGGTGTGAATTTAGTAGCAGAATGCACGCTCCTATTATAAGTAAACTCAACATGCAGTAAACAATCTTCCCAAGACTTAATATTCTTTTTAATAATAGCACACAACAATGTCCCTAAAGTCCTATTAACTACTTCAGTTTGACCATCAGTTTGTGGATGACAAGTAG
This sequence comes from Syzygium syzygioides, assembly GCA_031216285.1. Lineage (NCBI taxonomy): Eukaryota > Viridiplantae > Streptophyta > Magnoliopsida > Myrtales > Myrtaceae > Syzygium > Syzygium syzygioides. The sequence continues at coordinate 3,765,625 of CM062244.1, forward strand.
TAGAGAATAAAAGTTGTGTACCTAACTTCTTCCACAATGTCTTCCAAAAGCAGCTTAGAAATTTAGTATCTCGATCAAAAACAATGGACCTAGGCATGCCATGCAAACGCACAACTTCACGAAAAAACAATTCAGCAACATTCGATGCATCATCAGATTTATGACAAGGTATAAAATGAGCCATCTTTGAAAATCGATCAACAACCACAAAAATATAATCCTTGCTATGCTTAGACCTGGGCAATCCTAACACAAAATCCATAGAGATATCAATCCAAGGATGCGTTGGGATAGGCAAAGGTGTATACAAACCATGTAGTTTAATCGTAGACTTAGCCTGCTTACATGCGATACATCTCTCGCAAACTCGTGTGACATCTCGTTTCATGTGTGGCCAAAAAAAATGTTCATGCAACACTTCGTAAGTCTTATTGATTCCAAAATGCCCCATTAAACCACCACTATGTACTTCTTGCACTAACAACTCGCGCAAAGAGCATCTAGGCAAACACAACTTATTTTCACGAAAGAGATATCCATCATGCTTATAAAACTTTTCAAACGCAGCATGCTCACAAGCTTCAAATACTCTTCCAAAATCATCATCGTCAGCGTATAAACCTTTGATATGCTCGAAACCTAGACACTTTGCTCCTAGAGTAGTTAGAATTGCGTACCTTCGAGAAAGTGCATCGGCTACCACATTTTTCTTACCTTTTTTGTACTGGATTACATATGGAAAAGTCTCAATGAACTTCATCCATTTGGCATGTCTTTTGTTCAACTTTTGTTGTCCTCTAAAGTACTTTAAGGTCTCGTGGTCGGTGTAGATCACAAACTCCTTTGGCCACAAGTAATATTGCCAATTCTCCAAAGTTCGCACCAAAGCATACATCTCCTTATCGTAAGTCTGATAATTCAATGTCACTCCGCTTAACTTCTCGCTAAAATACGCTATAGGACGTCCTCCTTGCATCAACACGGCTCCAATTCCTGTACCAGAAGCATCGCATTCTATCTCAAAAGTAGTACTGAAATTTGGTAAACATAACAAAGGAGCATTAGTCAACTTATCCTTTAACAGATTGAATGCTCTCTCTTGCTTTTCTCCCCACGTGAAACCCACGTGCTTCTTGATAATCTCGGTTAAAGGTGCGGCGATGGTGCTGAAGTCTTTTACAAATCTACGATAGAAACTGGCTAAATCATGAAAGCTGCGCACCTCTCTTACTGTCTTAGGTGTTAGCCATTCACGGATTGCTTTCACCTTTTCTTCATCAATCTGTATTCCATCAGCACCAACAACAAAGCCTAGAAATACTAATTTGTCAGTTACAAAACAGCACTTCTTTAGGTTAGCATATAATTGTTCAGCCCTTAAAACCTGCAAAACAGCTCGCACATGCTCAATATGGTCATCAAGGTTTCGACTATATATCAGGATATTATCAAAATAGACAACTACAAATCGACCAATAAAAGCACGCAGAACATGATTCATAAGTCGCATGAAAGTACTAGGTGCGTTAGTTAAACCGAATGGCATGACTAACCACTCATATAACCCGTACTTGGTCTTAAATGCAGTTTTCCATTCATCCCCCTCTTTCATTCTAATTTGATGATAACCACTTTTCAGATCAATTTTAGTAAATATGCAAGCTCCATGCAATTCATCCAACATGTCATCTAACCTAGGAATAGGATGTCGATACTTTACCGTTATGTTATTGATTGCTCGACAATCAACACACATCCGCCACGACCCATCCTTTTTTGGTACCAACAAAACAGGAACAACACACGGGCTAAGAGACTCTCTCACATATCCTTGCTTTAGTAATTCGCTAACTTGCTGCTGAAGTTCCTTTGTCTCTTCAGGATTGCTTCGATATGCGGGTCGGTTAGGCAATGGTGCACCAGGAATCAAATCGATTTGATGCTCTATGCCTCGAATCGGTGGTAAGCCTCCAGGAAGTTCATCAGGAAAGACATCTTCAAATTCTTGCAATAAAGACACGACAGAACTTGACAAATTCGGGTCAAGTTCGTTAGTAGTAAACAGTGCCTCTTTGTACAAAAGTACAAGTATCGGTCGGTCCAGAAACAAAGCTTTCCTCACTTCACTCGATTTTGCATAAAAATTCTTTTCTCTCTCCTTTTCTCTCTTCTTTTCTCTCGGTTTTTACCACTCTACTTTTATCTTCCTCTCCTTTTACTTGTGTCTTAGAGTTTCCACGTAGGCCCTCAGTTTTATCACTCTTTCTCTCTCTCTCAACCTCACATTGTAGTTTCAATTGATCTTCATAAACCTCAGTAGGTGTCATTGGCACCAATGTGTATGTCTTCTGATTCATCACCAATGAATATCGGTTACTGTACCCGTCATGATGTACCTTTCGATCATACTGCCATGGCCTACCAAGCAAAAGATGCCCTGCTTGCATAGGTATAACATCACACATCACCTCATCCTTGTATCGCCCTATCTCAAATGGAACTCGGACTTGCTTCGATACTTTTACTTCACCACTATCATTCAACCACTGCAATCTATATGGTCTTGGATGCTTTGTAGTCTTCAATCACAACTTCTCCACCATGGTACAACTTGCTACATTTGTACAACTACCTCCATCAACAATCAAGCTACAAATCTTACCATTCACCAAGTATCTTGTATGGAACAAGTTATCGCGTTGCTGGTGATGCTCCTCCTCTTTGACTTGAACACTAAGAGAACGCCTAACCACCATCAATTCACCCTTTACTAGCATCTCAACATCACTACAATCCTCTAATGGTGGCATGTCATCATCCTCTTCCTCCCTCTCACTTTTTGATTCAACATCATTATGTCCAGTCATGACCATCACCCTCCTATTAGGGCACTGATTTGCCATATGACCCCTACCCAAACACTTAAAGCATTTAATATCACGAGTCTTAGTGTTAGGGTTTTCAGTTTTACCTGAAGCCGGATTTGAAACAACTTTGCCATCCTTCTCCTTCTCCTTCAAAGTTTCAGTTTTGATATTGTTTCCCTTCCAATTCGGCTTCTCGTCTCTCTTCCAATTAGACTTCCAATTTGAGCTTGAACCTCCACCACTCTTGTAATTTCGATCCAACTTCAATTGCCGTTCAACTTTGATGGCTTTATCCACTAATTCTTCCAATTCAACGTAGTGTTGCAGCTCTACTACCCTTGCTATATCTCGGCTCAAACCACACAAAAATCGTGACATTGTGGCCTCACGGTCTTCCACCACATTAGCACGGATCATAGCAATCTCCATCTTTTTATGGTATTCTTCCACACTCCTATTACCTTATGTAAGATTTTGCAGCTTATGGAACAAGTCTCTGTGGTAATGACTAGGTATAAAGCGCCTCCTCATCACTGCTTTCATCGCATCCCACGTTTCTATTGGTCTTTCACCATTGCGTCTCCTGCTAGTCACAAGTTGATTCCACCAAATTATAGCATAATCAGTGAATTCAACAGCTGCAATTTTTACCTTTTTGAGCTCCGAATATCGCTGGCAATCAAATACCATCTCCATCCGTTTCTTCCATTCTAGATACGCATCAGGATCATTCTTTCCTTGGAAAGATGGAATCTTCATCTTGATGTTGCCAAGTTCATTGTCTTCTCGATGTCTAAATCCTCGGCGTCCGTTTCTCCTCTCAAACTTGCCATCTCGATCATTTTCTGTGTCGGACACATATGCATCATTAAATTGCCGTTGCCATCTAGGTTGTGTCCTGGGCTCTTCTTGCTGATTTTGTGGCCTCCCTCGTGGTGGCTCTCGGTCATCTTCAAGTCTCGTCTCACATCTTGTAACTCGGTTGCTAAGTGCTTCAATTTGTAAACTCAATTGCTAGATGCCTGCTAAAATCGCATCATCCCTTGGATGAGTGCGATCCTCCCTTTGATTCACACTTCCTTGGCCTGAGCTTGACATTTTTTTTTAAACCTGCAAGAAAATGTTAGAGATAAAAAAAAATCTCACTAATCACTCCCTCACGTTTTCCGCTCAAAATGTTTGTCACTCCTCTCGTGTTTAACTCAATTTCGGCTTTTTCTTCCCTCAATTAAACTCACACACTCTTGCCTTTTACCTCTCGTTTCCTTCTAGAAAGCTCTTTTTTCAGACTTCAATCTAGTCTCACAAGCTCCTCATTACAATCAATAAACCACCAAACAAGATCAAATTCAGCAATATACCCATTAACTCAGTAATTCAGCAAATTTTTTTGCGAGATTGAAGGAATTCAAATTCAATTTCTGCAACTGAAATATTTTTTTTTCTATTCGGTCCAACTATCAATGATAAAAAAAAAGAAACGAGTCGTCCTCTTGAATTTTTTTTTCTTTGCTCTTTTTTTTTTGCTTTTTTTTGCTTTTTTTTTTGCTTTTTTTTTTTACGAACTCAAGTACAATATATAAAGAAAAAAAACAACTAGGACCGAAAACCCTAAATCAAAATTGAAATCACAGCAAGAACAAATTTAGAATCCTAATTCGATTAATAACGAAAAGCAGTAAAAGTAGGATAAGTAGACCTTGTAGAACCAGCTCTGATAGCAGATGATATGGATCTGTGCGGAAGATGATCGTTCTACGAAGATCTATGAGTTACGAATTGCTGACCTTGACCTCCAATTGAACCTGTGAATGGTAATCTCGGTATGAACGCGACCTGTTGACGAACCTGTGTCAACCAATCCACACTATAACACCACGAACAAGAAAATTGGCGATCTTGTTCAATAAGTTAAATTCGATCGCCACAAGGGAGCCTTGATAAGATCTAGTTCTCAAGAGAACTCAAGAAGAAAACTTTGCTAAATAAAATTCTGTCTCTCTTAGAAAATCTATAAGTAACCTTATATAGGGTGCTAACCTTAATTCTAATCCTACTAGGATTAAAATTACAAAAATAACCTTAATTATTAAAAATTCGTCTAAAAATAGAAAAAGGCCTAAAAGTTCATCTAAACGACTCCAAATCGCTAAAAAATGTCATCAATCACTACTAAAGTAGTGTGTATTGATCAGTGGCCCGTTTCCAAGCGTCCATCCAAATTTGAGCCAATTCGAAGTTCGTTAATTCTAAGCTCTTTCGGAATTCGCTGGACCAAAAGTAATCATATTGCGCCAAGGAGTTTCAGAATCTTCAAGTTTCGAATCCAGATTATCTTCATTCCAAATATCTTGAACCATGATGCCGATAGCTTGTTTGAATTCCTTCGCTCTCGCTCGAGTGATCGGGCCTAGCGGATAGAACAACGGGTCCCTAGCACCTCCTCCTCGATAGGGTTCGATGTCCACATCACAATGCGTGCAAGAACTTTTCAGGAGCTTAAAATGCACACAGAGACCTCTGTAATGTAGGCATCGTGTAGCAACATCAGTGGATCTGTGAGTAGATAAAAGTGAAGGTATTTATGGAAAATTTCTTTGTTTCATTACATCTCAGACGCGCTTAAAGCAATTTCATGTACAGAACATAACAGCTAATTTTTCTAACTCCCCCTCAACGTGTAAATGCTGATTTTTCTTACTTCCCTCCTTGGAAAGGAGTGGATAACAAGGCAGAATAAAAAGCAGTCAACTTTAATAAAAGCATAGGAGCATCTACCTCATCAACTCTACCGAGACATACAATGAAGCAAATTTTCATGTCTCAATCTCAAGCATGTATCATTTCCAGTTCATCAAGTTCATATATCTCTGGTACAAGAAAATGTTAATATTTCTCCAAGGTTCCATAGGGCTTGTATAAGCTGTTGCGAGTTGGAGAGTGCTAACTGTTAAGGGTTCTTTCTGGCCTGTTGATGGCCGCTTCAACTGCTTGTTTTTCTGTTGCTCGATATTCCAAGACGAGGTGCCTTCGTTAACCACGGATGCCTCAAATCATATATGCAGGGAGTATAATAGCTCAGTGAAGCACATTTGCTACATCCATTGTCCTTTGTCACGCCGGAAGGTCTAGAAAATAAATGAATAGTTTTATTTAGTTGAGATAGATGACTAATTCACACGAATAGAATCTAAGTATTTTAAAAGTAAAGAAAGTGAGTATTGCAAGGGAAAAAAGTATACTTTTCAGAACAGAATGAAAAATATTATGATGCACCTAGGAGACCGGCGGACCCGTTATGCGACTAGATGAACCGGCGGGCTTAAAGATTATGGTGTCCACGACTATGGTGGAAAAGTTGGGGTTGAAAACAGAAGATTATCCTCAACCATATAAGTTGTCATGGCTTAAAAAAAGGGAACGAGGTGAAGGTGAGCAAAAGGTGTCTTGTGCAATTTTCGATTGGAAAGAAATATACTGATGAATTATGGGATGACGTAGTTCCAATGGATGCTTGTCATATTCTATTAGGAAGGCCTAGGCAGTTTGATAAGAAAACACAACATGACGGATTAAAAAATGCATACACTTTCAAGAAGGATGGCCGGACCATTACTCTGGGTCGTTCAGATTTGAGAAAAGAAGGGAAAAGTAATCTGCTTTCCAAATCAGAGTTCCAGAAGGAGGCGGTAAATGCCCCATAGCTTTTTGCTGTCGTAGTCATGGAGCAGAATCTTGATAGTCCAGAAATTTCAACTCAAGTTCTGCCTATACTTGAGGAATTTGCTGATGTCGTACCAGATGAATTGCCATCTGAATTGCCATCCATGAGGGACATTCAACATTGTATAGATCTCGTTCCAAGAGCTGCTATTCCTAATAAGGCAGCTTACAAAATGAATCCTAAGAAGCATGAGAAGATGCAGAGGCAAGTGCTGAAACTATTAGAGAAAGGTGCAATTCGAGAGAGCATGAGCCCTTGTGCAGTGCCAGTTTTGTTGGCTCCTAAGAAAGACAGGTCGTGGAGAATGTGCGTGGATAGCAGAGCTGTTAACAAGATCACAATCAGGTATCGCTTTCCTATCCCGGGATTTGATGATTTAATTGATCAACTGCATGGAGTGACTATCTTTTCAAAGATAGACTTAAGGAGTGTATATCATCATATTAGGGTGCGTCCTGGAGATGAATGGAAGACCACTTTTAAAACTCGAGATGGTCTGTATGAGTGGATGATGATGCCTTTCGGGTTATCTAATGCACCTAGCACCTTGATGAGACTAATGAATCATATGTTTCGTCCTTTTATTGGCTAGTTTGTCGTCGTATATTTCTATAATATTTTGGTTTATAGTACATCGACTGATCAACACTTGCAGCATTTGAGAAGGGTGTTCGAGACATTGAGGGAGCAGAAATTATATGCTAATACCAAGAAGTGTCACTTCTTGATTGATCGTATGACCTTTTTGGGATATATATAGTAACTAAGGAGGGCATTCATATGGACCCCAGCTAAGATTGAGGCTATTACAAATTGGGAGATTCCGAAAAATATTCATGAGGTACGTAGCTTTTATGGGCTTGCGTCTTTCTATCGGAGATTTATTCGGGATTTCAGTACTATCATTGCACCTCTGACGGATTGTCTGAAAGGAAGCAAATTTGTGTGGACTAAGGAGGCAAAAGCTGCCTTTCAATTATTAAAGAAGAAGGTGATTGAAGCACCTGTTCTCATGCTTCCTGATTTTAATGAGATTTTTGAGGTGCATTGTGATGCTTCAGGTGTTGGTATTGGGGTTGTCCTAAGTCAAAAATGTAAACATGTAGCATTCTTTAGTAAGAAGTTGAACGATGCGAAAAGAAAATATTTAACTTATGATAAAGAATTTTATGTTATTGTGAGGAGTTTGGAGCATTGGAGGCACTATCTTATTTCCAAAGAGTTTATCTTATTTTCTGATCATGAAGCCTTGAAATACATCAATGGGCAACACAAATTGAACGTAAGGCATGCAAAGTGGATGGAGTTCCTTCAAGTTTTCAGTTTTTCCATCAAGTATAAAGTAGGAGTGCTAAATAGTGTGGCAGATGCATTGAGCAGAAAACACTTTTTGCTGTCTACGATGCAGGTAAAAGTTCTAGGATTTGATACTTATAAAAATTTATATGTTGATGATCCTCATTTTGGGGATATCTGGAGGAAGAGCAAAACGGAGCATTTTCAGCAATTTCAGATCGTAAAGAGTTACATATTTAAAGGTAACAGGTTGTGCATTCCTCAATGTTCTTTGAGGGAATCTATTATTATTGAGGGACATAAAGGCGGTTTAGCTGGGCACTTTGGCGTAGATAAGACGAAGGCCTTATTGAGTGAACATTTTTATTGATCTCGAATGGAGCGTGACGTGACACGTTTTATAGAGAGGTGCAGGGTATGTCATGTGGCAAAGACCAATAGCACTAATGCAGGATTGTATATGCCTCTACCTATTCCAGTTAAATCGTGAGAGGATGTCAGTCTTGACTTTGTCTTGACTTTGCCAAGAACGCAGCGGAATAAGGATTCAATAATGGTGGTTGTCGATAGATTCTCAAAGATGGCCCACTTTGTCCCGTGTAGCAAGTCCTATAATGCTTCACAGGTTGCTTGATTGTTTCTATAGGAGATTGTTAAGCTGCATGAAATTCCTAAGTCCATAATTTTAGATCGTGATGTGAAATTTGTGAGTCACTTCTGGCGCACTCTTTTGAGGTATGTGGGTACAAGTTTGAAGTTTAGTTCATCTCATCATCCTCAGACTGATGGGCAAACAGAAGTTGTCAATCGAAGCGTAGGGAATTTGCTGCGGAGTTTGATTGGCGATAATCCGCGATAGTCGGACTTAGCATTGCCTCAGGCTGAATTTGCATATAACAGATCTAAAAACCGAACTATTGGCAAGACTCCTTTTGAGGTGATTTATGGGCGTAATCCAATTACTCCATTAGATCTCACACCGATACCAGTTCTCAAGCAATTTAGTTCAAAAGTTGAAGAACATGCAAAGCATATTAAAGAGCTGCATTCTCAGGTCCATAATCAGATCAACAGACAGAACATGAAGTATAAGCAACACGTGGATATACGTAGGAAAAGAGTCGTCTTCAAGGAAGGTGATCTAGTTTGGATTCACCTTAGGAAGGAACAATTTCCAGCGGGTAGGTTTGGCAAGCTTCAACCTAGAGCTGATGGACCCTTCAGAGTTTTAGAGCGAATTAGTGATAATGCTTATAAGATCGAATTGCCGGGTAAGTATAATGTATTCAGAACTTTTAATGTAGTAGATTTGTCATCTTACTACCCTAAAGAGGAAGGAGGTCCTGAGGAGATTGATGATGATAATGAAGGCGAAGTAGATTCGAGGACGAATTTTTCTCTAGCAGGGGAGGATGATGCACCTAGGAGACCGGCGGACCCGTTATGCGACTGGACGAACCGGCGAGCTTGAAATCAACGATGTCGGATTGAGCTCAAATTTGGTCGGCTGAAGCGAAACGGCGTGCTGATTAATACACGTAGCCTTTGGCTACAACTAACGATGGATTTTCGCGATTCGGGATAATTTAAATGGTTTTTTTAAAATTATTTGAGTAATTTTCGAATTAAGGGTGTTTTTGTATTTTTTGCGTTTTTTTTGTCATTAGGGTTAATTCCCTTTATAAACTCGTTTTTAGGGTTTTGAGAGGTAGTAGTTTTTGGATGTTTTGAATACTTATCGATTGTTAATCGATTGAGAGAACGGTTTGTTCCTCGTTATAGTTTCGATTCTTTTGATTAGCCTAATTTCTATTGCACTTCGGCATCACATTAAGTATGACGTAAATTGTTGCAAACTAAGGGCAATTATAGCAATTTGACAGAACAAAATAACTCTTTTGGTAGTCTAACCAAAACGGACTATCTGCATGAATAAAGATACTTACCTTTTGTGATAGTTTATATCATGAAGACAACAATGGCACAAAATCCACCAGCTAGAGGACATCAACATGCCAATTTACAAGCTTTACACAAACATAAAATTGTGGTGATTGAGGACAAAATGGAAAGACATTATCGAAGTGAGATCTTTGTTTACTCTAATGTAGCTTATTGATTTTCTTACGAGAACTGTACTCTTTTTCATTGCACTGCAGGGCTTAGTGTCGCAACAGAAAGCTCATTTTCTCTTCAAGAAATGCCTAACGAAGAGTTTCTTGAAAAGCGGAATGTAAGTGTGGATATGACTATCATATGTTGGATAGCAGAAGAAGTAATCGAACTTCCCCACAACTACTCATGCACTAGAAACCCACTGAAAAATACGAACTTTCCTAGAATTTGCATTAGTTTTTGGGTCATCCTTTCTTACCAATACAGGGAATACCAAGCAAAGCACATAAGCAATCGAACATATAGAACCGATTTGAGCAAAGCGAATCAGCAACAATACGTTTGATAACAAAACACTCTCAATCCGTATCAAGAACTTCATCAAGAACAACAGTAGTAGGCAACGGAATCAAAATCAAGCTTTTACAAGTTATGCTCAACACGAAGTTATCCAAAAATCGGAGAAACTACCGTACCTTTACGGGAGAGAGGCAAGCGGCGTTGAGGCGAGCGGCGTCGCGAGTGGGGAAGAGAGGCGAGCGATGTCGAGAGCGTGGAAGAAAGGCTAGCGGCGAAGTGGCGAACGGCGTGAGGGAAGAGAGGTAGCGATGAAGCGGTGAGCGGCATGAGTGAAGAGAGGTGAGTGGCGTCACAGCGAAGATGATCTGTGGAAAGTGAAATAGCAAGAGAGAAGAGACGTGAAAGAGAAGAGTGGTCTTCACGGTTTGTTTTAAAAAGGGGCAAAAATGGAAGTAAACTTGATAAATGAGGGTAAAATGGGAAGTTTCGAAATTTTCATTAAACCAGCACTACAAAAAAACATGCTTTTTCCAACGAAAATTTCCAACGAAAATTCTGAAAAATTTGTTGGAAAGGGAATTTCCAACGAATTTTCCAACGAAAAAAAATTCGTTGGTAATAGGTTGTTGGAAATTTTTCCAACGAAAAATTTTAATTTTCGTTGGAAATTTGCGACGAATTTTCCAACGAAAAAAAATTTGTTGGAAAACTCATGGCTAAATTCGTTGGAAACGAATATTTTTTTCCGACGAATTTTTTTCGTTGGAAACTACAATTTTTTTTTTGGTTGAAAAATAGTGAAATTTTTTTTTCCATCAAAAAAAACTTTTTGGTGGAATTTTTTTTGGTGAATTTTTTTTTCTGGCGGAATTTTTTTTTGTGGTAATTTTTTTTCTTTTTTGGTCCAAAAATCGCCCTCGCCGGCCTCGTCGCCGGCGAGGGCAGAGCTCGCCGGCGACGGCCGAACTCGCCCAGATCTGGGCGAGCTCGAGCTCGCCGGCGAGGGCCGAGCTCGCCCAGATCTGGGCGAGCTCCAGCTCGCCGGCCATGGCGAGCTCGCCCCTCACCATGGCCGGCGAGGGCCAGCCCCGTCGCCGGCGAGGCTCGGGGGCGTCGGGGGGCGTCTGGGGCGTCGGGGGCGTTGGGGGGCGTCGGGGGCTTCGGGGACGTCGGGGTGGCGTCGGGGGCGGCCCATGGTGGCCTCGGGGGCGTCGGGGGCGTCGGGGGGCATCGGGGGCGTCGGGGATGTCGGGGTGGCGTCGGGGGCGGCCCTGGATGGCCGCGGCGGCGCCTTTGGGGAGGGAGCCGACGTCGCGGAGGAGGAGGGGGGCAGTGGAGTCTTGGTGTCCATGGCGCCAGAGCCGGTGCCGGAGCCGGAGGAGGAGGGGGAGCAGCGGGGGAGGAGGCAGAGGGGGAGGCGGAGGGGGAAACGCAGGGAGAAGTGAAGGCGAAGGGGTTGGACGCGAAGGGGAAGACGCAGGGAGAAGGTGAAGGCAAAGGAGAGAGAGAGAGAGAGAGAGAGAGAGAGAGAGGAGAGAGAACGAATGTGAAAATTGACCGAGGACGAAAACGTTGAATAAGAAATAAGTAGGTTTTTCGTTGGAAAATTCGTTGGAAATTCCAACGAATTTTCCAACGAAAAATGTACACAATAAAATAATTCCCGGAAAATTTAAATTCGTTGGAAAATTCGTTGAAAATTTTCCACGAATTTATTTTCGTTGGAAATTTCCAACGAATTTTCCAACGAAAAATGTACACAATAAAATAATTTCCCGAAAAATTTAAAATCGTTGGAAAATTTGTTAGAAATTTCCGGAAAATTTAAATTTGTTGGAAAATTCGTTGGAAATTTTCAACGAATTTATTTTCGTTGAAAATTGCCAACGAATTTTCCAACGAAAAATGTACACAATAAAATAATTTCCCGGAAAATTTAAATTCGTTGCAAAATTCGTTGGAAATTTTCCAACAAAAAAAATTCGTTGGAAAATTTCCAACGAAAAAAAATTTGTTGGAAAATTTCCAACGAATTTTCCAACGAAAATTGTACACAATAAAATAATTCCCCGAAAAATCAAATTCGTTGGAAAATTAGTTGGAAAATTTCCAACAAATTTTTTTTTCGTTGGAAATTTTCAACGAATTTTCCAACGAAAATTCTACACACTAAAATAATTGCCGGAAATTCAAATTCGTTGAAAAATTCGTTGAAAATTTCCAACGAAAAAAAATTCGTTGGAAATTTTCCAACGAATTTTTTTTGTTGGAAAATTTCCAACGAATTTTCCAACGAAAAATTTTTCGTTGGAAATTTCCAACGATTTTTGTGACTAAATTTTTTTCGTTGGAAATTTCCAACAATTTTTGCGACGAAAAATTTTTCGTTGGAAATTTCCAACGAATTTTATTTTTCATTGGAAAATTTGTCGCAAATTTTCCAACGAAAACTTTTCGTCGCAAATTTTCGTGGCAAAAAACCGATTTTTTTGTAGTGCAGGGATCAACATTCCAAGAATGCAACTTCCCAAAACACCTTCCACCTTACATTGGCCAAAAGTCTATTAGAGAGTATTGGAAATGCAATTGTATCTTCCGAAAGTGAGTAAACAAAGTTGTCATACACCACTTGCATTTGGCCAAGAGACTTTAGAGCCCAAATGAGCATTCCAAATGCTGAACCAAACGGGATCTTAATGAGTTGGTGGTATTTATGTTCTCGCATGAATGGGAGGAATGTGTTTTTTTAAGTGAAAAGGTTTCTCTTCAATTAATTTTTTGGATTTTCGTACGAGCGAAAACTTTTACGGTCAAAAGAAAATATAAATAAAAAATAAAAAAAATTCATTTTTTTTTATTTTAAAAAGGAAAAATATTTTTTTCCTCAAAATGCATCTTCCTTTTTCGGGAGGAAACACACCCTTTGAAAATTTCAAGGAATGAGTGGTCAAATTCTGTGAGTTCGCGAATTCACGATTGTGATACTTAAATCTCAATATATATATACACACATTTTAATGAATAATTTCTTACCTTTCCTCTAAGGGACTACTTCTAATGTGAGCTAAAAATGGAACAGAATGGAAGAGGTTGAGCATTGAGAACAATGAATAATTCAGAAAATATTTTATATTTTATAAAATATCTTTTAAAAAAATGAAAAAAAAATTATTTTTATCATCCTTTAAAATATTTAAACATAAATTATTATTGATAATAAAAATATTTAATTGAATAATTATTTTAAGAAATATAAATAATAATTTTAAAAAAAATATTTTTCGAATTATTTATTTTTCGCGAAATAAATTTCTATTAAGATCTGACAAAAAAAAAATATCCCTATTAAGAGATTTGGTGGAACGAACAGTTTCCTGCTAGGCGTTTATATCCAAATGTTTTTTATTGAGTATAATTTAGCCCTTCTAATCGTTGCAAGTAGTAAGAAACATCAAGTAAGATACTTGATGTGAACACAAATTGCAGTAACTATTATAAGTTATGTACGATAAGTGAATATAAAAAGCCCAGTTCGTTTGTTCCGATTCCCGATTCTAAAAACTAGACTGAATTGAGAACCGATCCTCCTGATGTATACAAACCAATTTTGAAATCCGGTGGCCACTTTTCTCATGACCAAAACATTCTCATCTCAATCTCAATATAAAAAATAAAGAGAATATTGTATATTATTGATAATTAAAATTCGACATCTACCGATCTACGGATACTTCCTTAACAAATCCATTTAGTGGACCGTTGGGCCATAATTAGCTAGATCAGCAGCACATTACGATCACACGACGTCGTTTGCTTCCTTTGGCTCGAACGTTTCTTTTCGTGCTCGTTTCTTCACCGCTCCTTTCTCCGGCCCAAAACGGCGCCGAGCTCCGCCGTTCTCCGCCGTTCCGCGCTATTCTATTCCGACGCGAAAAAGGAAGCCTTTCTCCGCTGCCGACCTTGTCGTCCTCGTCCGGCTCACTCAACCAAAAGCCCTAACAGAACCCAAGAACTCACGCCCGCTAACTTGGTTCTGTCGCAGCAAGAAGACAGAGTCTAACGCACTCGCGCGGAGAAAGCTCGGAGGAATTGTCGAAAGAGCTCGAGATGGTACGACGATTTGTGGGTTACGGGCAGCAACTGTTTTGTCCCCTGTTTTCTTGAAGCCCTGCCATCTTCATCCAGTCTGGGATGTGATTTCTTTGTTGTTGCTTTTCGTTAATTCTCAGTTCTCGATCGCTGCTATCAACGACACGGATTCTAGGGGGCAATGGGAGCCTCTGGCGCCCTCCAAGGAAGCCCAGGTACGCCCCTCATCTCAAGAAGTGCCGAATTTAGGTTTTTTGCCCTCACCCTCCACTGTTGAAGTCTTGATTGACGATGCCATGTGATTTGTCGCCTCGTGGGCTATCTGTGTCCGAGTCTTGAGCTGATGGGTTGGTCCTGTTCCTCCCGGTTCGGGAGTAAATTGCGAGTGAAGCGCTTCGGTTTCGCTATAGGATGAATTGCACTGGGAAATGTTCGTTTCTTTTAGTGTTGTGTTAACTCGTGGAGTGCGACATTCGCTCAGAAGGAAGAGCCTCGAGAAAGGGTTCGCACCGTGAAGCATGGCTAGAGCATCTATATTTTTTGTTTGGAGGGAATGTTTAACGAGAAAGAATATATGTATGTTGACACCGGAGACGACTACGAACAGCATCGAGGCGCGATTAATAACCGAAGAAGTTATAGCATCAAAGACCACACTTCTGAGATGCAAAGCGGGTCTGTTCTTGATCTAAGTTTTCGTTGTCTCTCCTTTATTACAGGAATTCCATCTTTCGCAAACTTATCACGATGGACTCCTCAAGTTACATGCTAAGGAATATGAGAGGGCGTGTGAACTGCTGGAAACTGTCCTCAAGGATCCCCTCATATCAAGTGCTCAAGTAACGCTTCTTTCTTGAAGATACGCAGTTGATGCAACTCTTGTTGTTGCTGATTTCTTCTTTTGCTTTGTTCAGGTAAATGCTGGTGCTAGTGACGGTCATCTTTTGCAGCTCAGGTTTTATACACGCAGGCTCTACTTGATTTCAACTTCATGTTATGGGGTTAAAGCCTGTTTGGATGTAGTCTTGGAGACGTGCCAAGATAGCTTTTTGGGATTTTAGTGTATCCTCTGTAGTTTCTGGTCTTATCTAGAGGCTGCAGGATGAAAGTTGTGTTCTTTGGATTTAAATTGATGCAGAATGAAGACATGCCAAAACATAGTTTCTTTCTTGAACATATGCAGTTGATGCAGTATAAAGGCTATTACATTTCCTAAATTACATTTAAATTTGAAGTCCTGATCAATTTACTACTGGCAGGGATCCATGACATGATAAAATCAGGAAAGCCACAATTAGTAGGATGCGATCAACTTCTCGGACAAGATCTTAGATATTTACCATATTTCTATTAACTGAATGAACGCGATTCCAGTCCATGTGTTTCAAAAATGATGCATAGTTTATCTGACAGAGGAAATGTTGTTCTTGGAATACGTCGTTAGACTACTTTTCTAACCACTTAAGCACTTGGGTTAATGCTCCTTTCCTAATGTCTCTGATGTTGTAACTCGCTGATTTTTCATAGCAAGAATTTATGTATCCCAAAGTGCTGGCAAGCAACACGTCCAACTGTTTTGTGCACCTTTTTACTATGAAAACGATTTCCTGGCGATGCTTGTGCTAGTGAAACATTTCTTGGCTGATTCCAAAAAAAATTTGCATTATAATTAGAGTACTTTCTCGAGCATAAATTTTGTAGTTTTGCAGATTTTTGGCTCTGAAGAACCTTGCTACAGTCTTCCTTCAACAAGGTTCTGCTTATTATGAAAGAGCGTTGCATTGTTATCTACAAGCTGTAGAAATTGATGCCAAAGATTCTGTTATCTGGAACCAGCTTGGTACATTGTCATGTTCAATGGGCTTGCTAAGCATTTCACGTTGGGCGTTTGAGCAAGGGCTTTTGTGCAGTCCCAATAATTGTAAGATCATGTTTTTTCACGTTGATTTCTTTGTTTGCTACTTCACTTTCAGGTCCTTTTTGGTTTGAACTTATTTAGTCACTTTTTGGTCACTTGCGTTTTTAACCCTAATAGTTGGCGAACTTATGAAAATCCTATTCAGGGAATTGCATGGAGAAGCTACTGGAAGTTCTTATAGCAATTGGTGATGAGGTTGCATGCCTCTCTGTGGGAGAGATGATTTTGAGGCATTGGCCATCCCATTCTCGTGCTTTGCAAGTCAAAAGTGCCATTGAAGAAACAGAAACGGTTCCATTTGCTCCTCGTGGTATTGATAAGCTGGAGCCTAGACACGTCCGTCTCAAATTCCCTGATAAAAGAAAAGCAGCCGATGACAATCCTGATATGGGTGCTCCTGTCAAGAGGTTGAATCAGAAAGTGGAGTTGCTTTTAGCGGAAGCTTCATGGAGCTCCATCGTAAGTGGACTTCTGGACATTTTAGTTCCTTTAAGTGGTTGTGGTTCTGAAAGGGATGACAAGGAGCTTAGATCTGGGGATGTTTGCTTGGATATTAAATTGCCTTCCGTCTTGGAAAATGGAATCCTGCCTTTGCACAATGAAGTGCTTAATGCTAATTCAGTTGCTGAAGGTATGTCTCAGGGTGATTTTGATGTGGAAAGAGCAATTACTTTCAAGGAGAAGGCAGTGAGTAATTTTGAGGAACAACCTCAAGAAAGAAGGAGTACTCGTCTTGTGAGTCTTAGGAGTCGTAAACCAGGAAAGGAAGGATCAGACTTTGCTACTAGTAAGAATCTTGCAGAAGTCATTAAATTTTTAGAACCTTTTATTGTGCGATCAGATGATAAAGTTACTAATGGCTGTGGTAGCTGTTCTACAGTATGTCATGAGTCTGCCACCTCAGTGGAGTCGGAGTTCTATGATGTTACAAGATTTGTGAAAGAAACTTCAAAAAATTATGGGGCTTACCATGTATCTCACTTGCTATTGGAAGCGGCTGCAACTAGAAGTCTGACATACCAGGATCCATGTATTAAATTCTTAGAGTTGGAGAAGTTGACAAGACACTGGGGCCGGGACAGGACCCTGGAATGTAATGTTTTTCTTGCCGAACTTTACTATGACATTGGTTTAACTTCTTCTGGGGAGTCCGGGCTTTCTGATTTTGTCTCCGATGCTTCTTATCAACTCTGTAAGATAATCGAGCAGGTGGCTTTGGAATATCCTTCAAATTCATGTAGTGCATCACGAGATAAGAGTTTTTCTTTAGCCGAAAAGTTTCAAGTTTCTGACCTCTTATCTTCTGATGCGTCTCCGTATCAGGATATAGTACCATTTTGTCCACCAGTAGAGAATAACATTCCTTTTTGGATTAGGTTCTTCTGGTTAAGCGGACGGGTGTCTCTCTTGGAAGGCAACAAGGCTAAAGCTCTTGAAGAATTTTCCATGTCCTGGTCGCTTTTATTAAGAAAAGATAGTAATATTGGTCAGTCATCTGTCCATTTGCCGCACTGCAAGACTATCAAAGAGCTAACAGTTGATAGGCTTGTTTATGAGATTAACATGCTACAGGTTGATCTGTTGCTAGAGAAAGTAATGGAAGATATGACTGAAAAAGAACTGTATTTTGACTGCATTAACCAGCTTGCTCCACTTGTTTTCTGTACGGTGGATGTTCACATTGACCTGGGACCCTTGTCAGTCACTAATGGCAAAAATGGTCAGGGGATGACCTATATTGAGCTACGGGCCCTAGACACATTGATTAAGGCTGGTGAGAGCACAAAACCAATGGATATAGAGGTCATTTTGAAATCTCATCAGCGGAAGCTGCAGATACTAGTGGTGGCAGCTGGTGTCGATGACTTTCATTTGTCAAGTAAACTCTTCCAGAGAAAATCAGGGTCCCTTCAAATATCGTCATCTGAAACAGAGTCAAAAGAAAGTTTTACCAAGCACTGGAATTGCTTGGTTGTTGAAGAAATAAAGGCAATTTCACAATGTGTGTCAAAAGCCAAGGAATTCCTTGATCAAGATGGAGACTGTGTAAGTTCGTTTTTTTACTTGATTTAACTAGGAGGAGCAGTTTGTACATTTAGCATTGTGGTTGCCCCCCTCCTTTCAATGATAAGTGTTAGATGTACTGCAATATACTGTGGTTGTTTTGGAAAAATTGCACAGTAGAGGCATCCTTAAACAAATGAAGAATATGTTTTCATATAATTCCCTTAATAACAAAGGAGTGGTATTTGTGGCTTAGAAAATGGTAGTTTTAGTCAAAATGTGTAAATTTTCTTTCTTGAGCATCTTAGCTCTGTTGTTTCCAGATCTCGGAGTTTGGTGTTGTCATCTTGGATATACGTGATATTAGAGTTGTATTGTTAACCTCTGGGGTCCAGTTAAGAAAGTGAACTTCTAGGAAAGAGAACCTTGCACTATAGCTTTACAAAGTACCGCTTCCTGAACATCATGCTTGTGATATTGTGCCTTGCGCAAGATTTGCACCATGAATGTGGTGATTTATCCATCTTTGGGTGGCGCTTTAAGCAAGATTTACATGGTGTGCTGTTATCTTTTCCGCCACAAATTTGTTAAAAAAATAAAGAAAGGCCATTATTATCTGATCTACAGATTAGAATCAATCAATACTGATACTTGTTTTGTGTACTGTTTCTACATGCCACAGATGATTCTATCTTATGCTCTTGCAGGACGGTGTTGCCATTCTAAAGAGCAGCATTCGAGATATTCAGTATTTGCTGCTGGCAGCTATGTGCAATGTTGCAAGAACACTTTCCTGTAGGACATTTTCTGGGTCTGGGACTGTTGATCAGACTGAACAAAAGCAAAGAAGCGCCTTTCTTGATGCAGCCATTACGTTCTGCAAATTACAACACCTGGATGGTAGTGCAGATGTTAAAACACAAGTGAGTGATCATTATTAACATCAAATTTCTTTGGTTATTATGTTAGTTTTAGCCATTCCCCTTTTGTGTACTTTCCAATGAGGTTGAATCCTGGGAATCGTCCATTCTTTCATGTGATGATAGTTTTACTGTATGCTTTGGATTTTATCACTATAGGTTGATTTGATCGTGGCAATTCATGATTTGCTGGCTGAATATGGGATCTGCTGTGCGGGAGAAGGTGGCGAAGGCGAGGAAGGGACATTTCTTAAATTCGCAATAAAGCATCTGTTGGCCTTGGATATGAAGCTTAAATCCTGTTTTCACTCTTCAAATGGGGAAGATACTCAACAAAATATGCAGCTGTCTGAAGATAGTTGCCGACAAACAGATGGAATAGATCTGGAAATTGCATGTGATGAAGTCGGTGAAACTAGTTTTTGGGAAAAGGATCTTTCTAAGGGGCTAAATTCCGACAGCATTTCGTCCCTTGATGATAAAAGTCAGGAGGTCGAACACCAAAAGGTATGCAGCAATGCTTGTGATCAGAATACTGAAGGAGGGGGGCACCAAGCAAGGGAATGTCAGGATGAACTAAGCGAGGAAGAAAGAGAAGAACTTGAGTTGAAAATTGATCAGGCATTGGATCAGTGTTTCTTCTGCTTATATGGTCTAAATCTTAGATCTGACTCAAGCTATGAAGATGAGTTAGCCACGCACAAAAATACTAGTCGCGGAGAATATCAGACCAAAGAGCAGTGTGCTGATGTTTTCCAGTATATTCTACCTTCTGCTAGGGTGTCATCTGTAAGTTTACTTGTTTCCAAGTCCTACTTTGCAAAAGTTTTGCTTCCTGGAGAAACTGCACATCAATCACTCTGTCTTTGAATCTTCTGTTTGACTGTGCATGTTTTTGTGACAGAAAACTGGATTAGTCAAGCTTCGCAGAGTCTTAAGAGCTATACGCAAACACTTTCCACAACCTCCAGGAAATGTGTTGGATGGAAATCCGATTGATAGATTTCTGGATGATCCTGATTTATGTGAAGATAAACTCTCAGAAGAAGCTGGATCTGATGGGTTCCTTGAAACCATGACAAAGATGATATTTTCTACCATGGGAAGCCTCAAGCAGTACAAGAAATCAGTAGTAGGAAGGTGATGCCTTTTATCTTTTGGCTCAGTTGTAGTTGTGATCTCTTATGTTAGAATTAATTGTGTTAATGAATGATTATCTAATTGCAGCTCTGAACCATATCTTGATGTTTATCGGAATTTGTACTTTTTCCTGGCTCAATCCGAGGAAATGAGTGCATCTGATAAGTGGCCTGGCTTTGTTCTTACAAAGGAAGGTGAAGAATTTGTACAGCAAAGTGCGAACCTTTTTAAGTTTGATTTGTTATACAACTCTTTACGCTTCGAGAGTTGGCAACGACTTGCAAATATCTATGATGAGGTAAAATTTATTAATTTAGTAGGCTGAACTAGTTACAACTTATGCACACTACTATTGAACCCCTTCTGTTGAAGTTGTGATCTTCCTGGTCATGGTGATATTTCTGAAGGAAATCTCTTTTTCTTCATTCAAACAGGAGGTAGATTTGTTGTTAAATGATGGCAGTAAGCATATAAATGTTTTGGGATGGAGGAAAAATGCTGCTTTATCACAAAGAGTAGAAACAAGTCGGAGAAGAAGTAGGCGGTGCCTTCTAATGAGTTTGGCTCTAGCAAAAACACCAGATCAGCAGGTTCCTATTTTTACCTGCTTCCTATACAGTATATGTTAGCAGCGGTAGAGTTTTATTTTGTCTCATAAATTATCAGTATGATAAATACTGTTTCTCTTGCAACTTTTCTTGAATAGAGTAGTGTACTTTGCTTGTGGTTTCTGTCCTAGTATCTGCTCCTGTGGGTTGTTTTGAATCGGGCGCAAATTTTATAAAGATCATGTACATGAAGAGTGTCTGACTGCAGTGTTTGTGGTTTCTGTCCTAATATCTGCTCCTGTGGGTTTTTTTTTTGAATCAGCAGCAAATTTTATAAAGCTCATGTACTTGAGGAGTGTTTGACTGTGGTGACTTACGAGGTTTTTTGCAATGCAATCTTTAGAACTGAATCTCGTTTAATTGCTTGCATCCGCTATATTTGGTGATACCACTGATAGTGGAAATTGCACTTCCATGAGTCCTACTGATTGATTCTCCTAAGGCTGGGTGTAATGGGGGCCATGGAGAATGGCTGCAATGAGATTGACACTTGATTTAGTGTAGATTGGGCTTTCAATTTAGTCAGTATTTGAATCAAATCAGTGGTTCTAACATCTTATTATGAGTAATTCGAGATTTTCAGATTCTCATGGTAGCGTGCCTTATGGTGGCATATTGTCGACATGGACTTGATATCAAGTTTGAACTTCTTGATGTGATATGACTAGTTTGCTTCTGTTTTTGCCGTATTTCTTTTGATGAATTAATGTTGATCCCCAGTTTTTCTCCCTTGGATTTCAGTGTGAGATTCATGAATTATTGGCACTAGTATACTATGATAGCCTTCAGAACGTGGTCCCTTTGTTCGACCAGCGATCTGTTCTACCCACAAAGGATGCAGCATGGACAAAATTTTGCGAGAATTCAATGGAACATTTTAGGAAAGCATTTGCGAATAAGTAATACTACTTGCCTTCCTAAGATTCTTTATGACCATTCTAATTTAGCCTTAAATTTCATCATCATCATTACAATGATGCTATGGCTGCGTGCTGCAGACAGGATTGGTCTCATGCATTCTACATGGGGAAACTCTGTGAAAAGCTTGGATATGCGCCTGAGAGGTCATTATCATATTATGATAAGGCTATTGCTCTGAATCCCTCGGCAGTTGATCCTGTATACAGGATGCATGCTTCACGGTTAAAGTTGCTTTGTAAACATGGACACCAGAATTTGGAGTATTTAAAGGTTTGTTCTTTGTCAATTTGATCACCTAGATTCTATATTTTGACAAGTTTTCTATTTCAGCTACATTTACTATTAAGATTGTACCATTTTTTACACTGACCATTTCTTTTCATCTCAGGTTATTTCATCGTATTCCTTCAATCAGTCAACAAGGAATGAAGTAACAGATATTCTTGGGAAAGTTGGTCCTGAAGTATACAATCCTCTGGTAAATATTATAGGGATCGGTTGTCAAATAAATCCAGAGAGGAAGCCTGAGGAATTGCGCCAGATGGAAGATGCTTGGAACATGCTTTACAGTGATTGTCTCTCCGCCCTTGAAACCTGTATTGAGGGGGATCTTAAACATTTTCATAAGGCCAGATATATGCTTGCTCAAGGGTTATACAGAAGAGGCAAAAGTAGTGATCTGGCAAGGGCAAAAGATGAGCTGTCCTTTTGTTTTAAGTCATCTCGCTCTGCATTTACATTTAATATGTGGGAGATTGATGGGATGGTTAAAAAAGGAAGGTATTTCTCTGACATATCTTCTTCTTGCTATACGTATTACAATGGCTAGTGGATTTAATGTAAGAAACTTGTGGGTTTTTCCTGTTCCTTTGATTTTGAGATCAGTAAAAACAAGGGAAATGCTGTAAATTTAATTTTTTTCTCACAATGTCTGGGTGGAATTTTGGATGAAGGAAGACACTATAATTTGCTTAAGAAGTAGTTTAGGACCATGGAGAATATGCTGGCAGCTTATGAATAGATAAGTCTTGGATAGAGATTGGGGGATTGGGTTGTTGGTGACATTAGGAGATTTCATTATAGTTGCACATTGGTTTAGCTAAGACCCTTAGATTTTTTTAGAAAGGTTTATGATGAAGTTATAATTAATTCAAATGCATGCTATAGCTAGTTTCATTAAGGAATCTTGAATGATAAAGGAAAGTACCTCCGGATGTTCTGTATGTGCCTCCATTTTTTTTTATTGGATTTCCAGTTTCTCTTTATGGTTTGTTTCTCTTACGCCAGTTGTTTGTGTGTACCAGACGCAGAACCCCTGGCATTACTGCAAACAAGAAATCCCTTGAGGTTAATTTACCAGAAAGCTCGAGAAAGTTCATTACGTGCATCCGGAAATATTTGCTGTTTTATCTGAAGCTATTGGAGGAGGCTAGAGATATCTGTACGCTTGACAAGGCTTTTATATCTATTAGAGCTGATAAAAGGGTAAAAGTCACTTTTCATCATTATACTCTGAACGCTCTTCTTCAGAATGTATTGCACGATCATTACTCAGTGCTTGAATGGTGAACATGAGTGTTTTACAGTATGCCACAAATTTCTTGAATTTAGGTAAGAAAAATTGTGATTGACAATACTGGTGGAGATAATTTGAATTCGAGCACAGTATCTCTCTCTAGTTGTTTTCATCTGGTTAAGCCAGTTTTTGCTAAATAATACTTGGTTCTCTCCATTTCATCTTCACCAAATATTTGGAACCACTAAATTGCTGCATTGATTATTCAGTATTTTTAGTCTTTACTGCAACTTATATTATCCTCATTATTCTTCTCTGCTGATCCTGACATTTGGCTTTCTTCTTTTGTACTTGGACTGCTTTGATATTTCTCACAGTTCTGCTTATGCATTGAGGATTTAGTTCCAGTTGCACTTGGAAGGTATATTAAGGCCATAATAGCATCAAGGCTCCAGGCTGACATTCTCAACTCAGGGACAAACACTTCTGAGCATCTTCTGGAAAAGCTGTTTGGTTTGTTCATGGAGCAGGGGAATCTATGGCCCGATGTTTGCAGTTTGCCTGAATTGAAAGGCTCAGAAGTGTCGGAAGGCAGTCTATATGGGTAAGTTATGCTTTATACACGAAAGAATATTGAGTATTTAAGAATTAGGGCCTGTACTTTAGAATTTAGCTGCTTTAATAGGCAAAGGTATGTCGTTAAAAGAATTGGTTATTTATGAATTCCTAGTCAATTACAAGGTCAATTGGCTGCTAGTTCAGTATGACTGTCAGATGAGTTCATTCTATATACTGAAACACATGCGAATCATCAATTTTGCACATGGTGATATGAATCATTCAATGACCAATACATTGTAATCACTATGAATGACTGTAGAATTTATCTGTTTGGTTGTCTCTGAATTCCAGTCATTCTGGTGCGTTCTCCAATTCACCACTCCCAACTTTTTCTGTCATATCAATAAATACTGAGCCCTGAATCTTCGGTTTGCTATTTTACTTAATGCACTTGTCATAACGTCTGGTGTAGGTATCTCCACCAATATATAAATTCACTTGAGAGAAATGGCAAGCTTGAAACTATTGAAGCTATCAATGAGAAGGTTCGGAAGCGTTTTAAAAATCCGAAGTTATCAAACAGTAATTGTGCAAAAGTCTGCAGGCATGCTTCTATCGCTTGGTGTCGATCTCTTATCATTGGTTTGGCATTGATCACACCTTTAGAACCTGGAATTTCATCTGATATCCAGGATCTTCATCAGACAGATAATGGGCTAGAAAACAGACAGCTCCTTTGTGTAGATCTACAGACAGGTGAATTGTGGAATCCTTCATTTGAGGACGCAAGCCAATTGAAACATCTGGAGATAAGATGGGGCCCGGTTTTGTCTAAGGTTAAGAATACTATAGTAAAGAAAGCCTCAGATGGAAATCTGGAAACTGCAAGAGATCTTCTTAGATGCTCATACAACTTCTACCGGGAAAGCTCCTCCATAACGCTGCCATCTGTTGTGAATCTTTATCTAGTGCCATATCAGTTGATACGGGGAATACAATCTCAAACAGCAACGGAAGGGGTTGAAATTCTTGATGTTAGCATTCCCAGAAAGCTTCTTTTGTGGGCCTACACACTGTTGCAAGGCCGTTATGCCAGTGTTTCAGCTGTTGTAAAGTACTGTGAAGAAAATGTTAAGGTAAAGGAGCAAATAATCCTCACATGTCATGTTACTCGAGTGTGATGATTTGGAAGGAGGGAAATTGCAATTGTCTCTGATAAAACCTCTGTTTGGCATTATATTCAATTGTGCAGAAGCTTTGGTAAATTTTGCATAAAATGAACATTGACAGCTTCTTGTACTCTAGTCCATGCCTTTTCCTCTTTAGAGGTTGATTCGTGCGCGTGCACTGTTTTCTGTGGACTAATTGAAGCTAAGTAATGACTGAATATTTTATTGTTGCGTTATGTAGCCGAAGATGAAAAAAACAGTCGGGCCTTCTTCAACAGCATCACCTGCAACTGTACCTAACACCAGCCCTGCATGCCCTGGTAATTTTTTTTTTTGCCACAGTTCTGTTTGCTTATTCTTTTTTTTTTTCCTTTGAAGCTGCAAATGAAATTAACTCAGGTTCACCGTGAACAAAAATTTGACCACACTAAGATGCTTCTATGTGTTGGAAGCTGGCTTATAAAGCCTGCTTTGTCAAGAAAAGCTGTTAGATGGTTGGGTCACAATTCAACACAGCCTTGTATTTTTACTAAGGACCTTGTTTTATTGTATTATATTTTTTTATTTTGCATAACATTTTGAGAGGAATCTTCTCATATACACGAAAATATCAGACAATACAGGGACTCAAGCTGTTAGAGCACATCTGTCGTTACTAGTCTTGTTGCAAGAAGTTTGAGAGGACACTGGATTGGAAATGACAAATTTTCTTTATTGGGGTATTTAATAAATACCATGGGACACTTGTCAAAAAAATCCTTTTATCAAAAAACCAACTTAGATTAATACTTATGAGGAATATTAAAGTCATGAACCCTTTTGTTCTCTCCAGTGGTTAATTTTCTTTTGATGAATACTTCTCCAGTTTATATTTTCTTGGGGTCATGCTTACATTTTAATTTGAAGGAAATCAAGAAACTTTGTTCGACCAAATTGAAGGGTACATCTAGATTATGACAATAAAAGAACGATACATCTAGACTGCCCCTTGATTCAATCATTTAAATCCACTCTTTTTTGAATTGGCCTGGACAAACTCTGGTTCTTGGTCCAACCAGCTGAGGTAGCTAGTTCTCCTCTTAATTGAAAGCATTAATGGAAAACCATTCTCCTCTTGAAGCTGTCTGTCAGGTTTCACTTATCTCCTTCGCCGACACTTGTAAAAATAATTTGATGTCTTTAGGTGGTGCTAAAGATGGATTGAACTCAAACCCTTGTCCAGCAGGCAGCGAAGCGGGAGCTCCTGCTTCAGCAAGCGCGAGTACAGCTGCTGAAGAAAGGAGTGCCGTGCTATCCCACGAAGAAGATCGAGACAGAAATAGTGCAAATCTACAGGTTTGTCCTAACGAGAGTACAAGGAGTTTACTTGTCGCTCCCCAACTGCAGCAATGTCAGAATAGCATGCTTGCAGACAAGGGCGCTTCCAAAGCACATGAAGGAGAAGGTCCCAATGATGGCTGACTTTTAGCATCATACTGCTGTACGATCTTGTGTTGAACAAGGTTGTTTGCATGCATTGATGTCTTCTTTGCTGTCCTTTATTTTTCCTTTTTCTTTTGTATATTTCTAGGCAATCTTTAATTTCTCCTGGTCTTTCCTCGTATATTCTGAATTTAGAGAAAGCAAAAGGGTAAAAAGTTGTGTGTTGTCAACATTCTCAGTTGAAATAACGAAAGAAATATCAGGAAGGATCTGCTCCTTTGGTTTCCTGGGAAATTCCATCTTCTCTTCTGAAGGGACACACTTCTCCAGTAATTCATCCTGGCCGAATCTGGGAAATTGAGCATGAAAATTCCAGCATTGTCAAATTATGATAACTGTTTGTCATGGGAGGAGACTATCGTCGATAGAAATCTATTATCATCTCAATTCCTTATAACAAATTGCTAATAGAGTCTTGGATGATTGATCTAATGCAAGCACTAAGTACTATATCTTCCGTAGATGTGCTTTTACTAAAGATTATTCCTTGTATTTACACTGCCAGCGTGAAACCAAGCTATTAACTGCACACGTAGGTCGCTAGCGTTTTCTTTTTGGACATATTTAAGGTTCCGTTTGTTTCCATAAATGATTCGGAAAATATCTTGACAGACATGAACGCACATATCGCTCGAAATAATTAGTTAGTGAAAAATATTTTATTTTGGATAATGATCTATGTATACACATTTTCATAGACGGTGAGATTATCATTCATTCATTCATTTTTTTTTGGTAAAGTAAGAATTTCATTCATTCATTTTTATAAGCAATACAAATGATAATATTTAGAGAAATGTTATCAAGTCATTTATTTTTTGTGAAACAAATACACTATAATACATGATATAATCCATATATTAAATTCGTAATACTTTATAAAACATCGACGATTTGCAAAACATTTCCTCAAAATTGACTAATTATATCGCTTAAAATAATTGGTCAATCATTATCAACGACAATATATGTTTAAACACTTTTATCGATAATAAAAAAATTCACTTTTGTAAGCGATATAAATGACTTTTTTTACGAAAATATATACTAAATCGTTGATTATTCGCAAACAAACATACTCACAAAATTTAAATTTATCCTAGATGGGTTTATTATTTTTCTTTTTTCTCCTCATTTTAAGGATCATCCCCAAGTGTTAAAGTAAATATCTCAATCCCTACTTGAGAAAGGAAAATTTTCTTCTACATTCTTCTCACAAAAATTCCAAATTTTACTATGTTTTCCACATTTATTTCTCATTTTCGACCCCTCCCAATCTTCTAAGCCAAAGCCTCAGCCTTTGTCAAGAACAGTTTATCATAAATAAAAAGTCTCTCATAAAAAAATAATAATAAATAAAAAGTCTAATTAAGATATTTTCATATTTTCTCCATTAAATAAACAGAAGATATGAAGTGAAGCAAAAAGCATACCAAGAAGAAGAAGAAGATGAAGAACCGGTGGTGGAGAAGCGACAACAACCAAAAGCAGACTTGCTACGCAACATACAAAGCCTCTCTCTCTCTCTTTCTCTCTCTTCTTCTCAAGAACTTCACCTTTGCTTATAAAAAGCAATTTTTAATGGACACCATTCCTCTCTGCTTCTCCTCTGCATCCAACCACCTCCATGGGGGGCGGCATGGGTTTCAAGCTCAATCTCAAGTGCGTCGTCCCTGTCCAGTCTCGCCTCCTCTCCAGCTCGCCCACTCGAATCTCTTCCTCTGGTGAGCACTTTGATCGTTCATTCGATAGATGAATTGTCGTCGTCCTCGACTAATGGGATTTAGTATCAAGTTGCAACTAGCTGGAGACTTGCATGTGCATGAGTCTTCGTAGTAAGCAACACCCAGATAGAGGTTTGTGGTACCCATTTAGAAGCTTAGCTGACTGTGACTGTCGGTCTTGTTTAGTTTACTTCTTTTGGAGCTTCGTGTTTTGAATGCATTTTAACGTTAGTGTATTGACACCCAGTGGCATACATCATCTCCCTGTTTCTTGCTATATTGGTTTCTTTAGCACTGATGGGAAGTTCTTAATTTTTCAGTCGGAGGCAAGGAAGCTGCTTTTAGCTCAGGAAGATTGTCTTCTCTGTCCAGTATAGCCGAGGAGGTTGAGCCCTGCCATAAATACCATTCGAGATCGTGTAAATGTTCGTCTGCGTCCGCTCCTACTTTGGAAGATGATCTCTCCAAAATGACGAATACGAAGGTCCCTCACTCTTCTCTTTTTAGAAGAACTCATGCCATCACTTCATCACCAATAGTCACCATCATTGTCGTCATTATTTTCACTATTCACCACCTAAATGAAGAACCAATATCAGTTGTGGCACAGCATGAGGAGTTGCTGTGGCATCGTTTAGGCATTACTTCCCTCTGGTGTAGCTCTTGGTGTCAATTATTGCCATCAATCATCTGTGTAGTGCAATTGACAGTACACAGAGAAAGAGAGAAGCACTTGGTCAGCTAGTGTGTATGTTGCAGAGAACTCAAAATCATCTTGTCACCGGTTCAAATTTGTCAGTGTCACAGGACTGATGTGAGGTGCACGGAATCTAATTGAAGGTCTTAATTGCAGGTAACCATTGGCAAGAGGCCATTTGGCAGTATAAACAGTGATACTGGTGGGATTCACATATCACACAGAGCAAGCAACTCTAAAGGCAATACTAGCTTACAATCAGTCAAGGCAGCTCATTTTAGTTTGTTAATGGAAAATCTTAATGCATTAGAGGAAAGCCTCAAGGATTCAGATGCGTTAAACTTGGAGAGAGATATTTTGCTACAGTTAGGAAGACTTGGAGCTCTAAAGTTATTTCATATCTGTCTGTCAAAAGCTTTCAATGCCCCAGATTCTTGTGAAGTATCTGATGCCGTGGTGGAAAAGAAGATGAGCAATAAAAGGGACAACCATGTCAGATCAATCATTCGGTCAGGGAAAAGAGAAACGAGAAAATCAAGAAGAGAAAGACAATCTGCAAAACCCAACCAAAATTCTCCTTTTTCATTGCTTTCAACTGCCAATCAGAAATGGCTCCAGCAACCTTCAGTTTCGTCTCACAGACGATCATCAAACTCCAAGAGAAGAAGATCGATAATTGCTAGGAATGAGGCTGAAATGTCAAGAGGAGTTAAGGTCATTGTGAGCTAGTAAACATTATCACCGTGTAAATCTCAAGGGACCCTGCTTAATTGCTTCTGACTTTGATACAGGTGCTTGCAGAATTGGAGAGAATAAGGACAATCTTGGAAGAGGAAAGAGGGCAGGTGCCCAGCTTGCGTTGCTGGGCAGAAGCTGCTGGAGTTGATGAAAATGTGCTGCGTCAGAACTTGCATTTTGGTTGGTTTTGCAGGGATGAGCTTTTGAGGAGCACTCGCTCCTTAGTTATATTTCTTACAAGGAATTACAGAGGTCTTGGTATTGCACATGAAGATCTAATTCAGGTCTTGCTCTTTTGGTTTCTCATTTTTCACAATTTCTTTCTTTGAAGTGCCTTTCAAACACATAAGGCTCCCACCACAGCCTAGGCTTGTATTAGAGAGCAAATGTTTCCAGTAATGGACCCTGGGACCTCCTGCTCACTGTGAAAGCACCTTGCCAACATCACTAGAGCAGGACCTACCCTTAGGCCAGGGAAAAATTTCTGCTGCTTCCTTTTTTTGGAATATACTGAATAGAGATGGATAGTAATGGACAATATTGCCTCCTTTGTCCAGTTCATAAAGTGATAAATTGTTTATAGTCGTCTCCATGTTTGGTAGTCCTCTCTAGTTGACATCAAACAGAAACAGTCGTATAGTATTCTTCAAACTGAGCTTGCACATGCGAATAATAAGCCAATTTGTGCTAGAAAGGATGTTAAATGTCATACTGACTTTGGCAAAGAGTGTGCTTGCTACCTGCCGGCAGCAATTCGTGTGGACTGCTGTTTGTTTGTGAATAATTTGGAGGCATTGCCGGCTTTGCCTAGGCAATTCACCTGAACCACATATTCATGTAATTTTTCTGTCTGGCCTGAAGTGGTGTTTCCTCATTCTTTACTCCCCAGTGGAATATATCTCATTTCGTAAATAGAAACAATTAAAAGAATCTGCTTTCTGAATAAAACAATTATGTACATGCATTTCTCCCTTCTTCACCTTGAATTCTAAAAGATTTCGGTTAATACCGTTGGGAAATTAATTGCAACTCGGAATACTTCTTTGTGAAGCCTTTTTCTTTTATATGAGTGATAACTGCTTCAAAATGGGTGACAGGCTTCTCTTTATTCTCACGGATGCTTTAGTTCCTGGTTCTTTTTTTTTTTGGTCATATTAGTTCCTGGTGATTAAACGGGGTGGAATGTTGCGTTTTTACAGGCAGGAAATATGGGCGTGCTTTGTGGTGCAGAAAGGTTCGACCACACCAGAGGCTACAGATTTTCCACCTATGTTCAGTACTGGATCAGGAAATCTATGTCCAGAATGGTGGCATGGCATGCTAGAGGGATCCGAATTCCTGTGGGTACCTTTCCTCTTTAAATTGCCAGTGCAAGTTTGCAAGAGCAAGAACATGGATTCTATTCTGCCTTCCTGTTTCTTTTTCCTTTCCAACCTTTTTCTTCTGCCTTCTGTATTTTGCAGACCACATTAGCCACTGCAGTGAATCAGATACAGAAGGCTCGGAAATCGCTTAATAACCAACACAGGAAATATCCTGACGATAAGGAGATTGCAAAGTTCACTGGCTTCTCCGTGGCTAAAGTCAGATCAGCTAGCCAATGCCTAAGAGTTGTCGGCTCAATAGATCAAAAAATGGGACATTACATCAGTGCAAAATATATGGTCGGCAAACAAGTTTTTCTCTTTCATCTTCGTTCGTGCATTCCTCATCATTCATCATCAGCATTTAGGACCTTGATGTTTGAGACTTTCCTTTCTTTCCTTTTTTTGGGTGTCAAATGCATAGATGAGTAGTATCCTCGAGGGGTACCATCCTGTGTTTTTGGGCATGGAATTGTAGACAGAGCCATTAGTACACACGAAAGTTGACAGTGATTTATAACTGAGATAATCCATCTTTGATATGGGTGCTTATTACTTGAATATTGCCCACCCCGATTCCCATGTCTGTTTCCCTCTAATTTAAAAATTGATTTGATGTTTCACTCAGAAATAAAAATTTAATTTGCTGTTTCGAATGTTTATCACAGTTTGGATCATTTACTAATTTTGAACTTGTGATGCAGGAATTTACACCTGATCCATCTCTGAGAAGCCCTGAGGAAACGGTCTTACGGCAAAACATGAGGAGCCAAATTCAAGAACTCTTGAGTGGCTTGGATTTTAGAGAGAGGCAAGTTCTCATCCTGAGATATGGGCTTAAAGATAATCAGATTAAGTCACTAGAAGAAATTGGAAAACTTTTCAATGTAAGCAAGGAGTGGATAAGGAGAATAGAGAGAAAGGCCATGGAAAAACTAAGAGACAGAGAAGTATGTAGTAGCCTGAGCCACTATCTAAATACATAATACTGTTTTCATATGAGAGCTTGTGGTGTATTTAAGCTCGAGCTGTAAAAGGTGTCCTAATGACAGGATTAGAGTCGGACAGCAGTTAGGATTTGATGAGTAACTCGAGAAATCCAACAGGTCTATGTAGATAGCAATTTTTTGTAGTAGAAACCTTAGGCATTGTATCCACACATGATTTCCGAAAAGTGAGTCACAGAAACACACCATCAGCTACTCTGTGCAGAAACTATGGATTCTTTGTTCAAATCATAGCAGGCGCTTGAACTTCCTGCATTCGATTCCTGAGTCAGATGGTTGGGGATTTTTTTGTGGTTTGTCCTTTGCATTCCTCCCAGACTTTGCCAAATTTGAAATGGGGTCTTTGTTCTTTGGTTGATCCTTGAGTATGTAGATGAACACGGCGTCTGCCGAGGCTGATGCATCAAGTGCTTATTAAATAACTACGGCCATAGCTTTCAAACATTCCTATCAGTGTAGTATAGAACTGGTACAGCTGATATCTTTGGAATGATAGGATATAATAATGACTTGTACGAAAAGAAGTATGCCCAAAAGTCATGTAGTTCCGGATTATTTAAACTGATATCTTGTTTTGGCTATGGGGACGATGACTTGAGATTTGATTAGTTAACGTTAGCATAAATGATCTTATAGCCACGTTGTTTCCTAGCTAACGCACCGGGTCAACATTATTGTATTTAAGAATATGTTGCGTACAATGCGGCCCTGTATTTTAGGTTTATTATATTAGATTTATTGTAATTGTGCTAATCCAATTCCAAACTTTTTAGCAATTTGTTAATGTAGTCCATCTGGTCAATTTTGACCCGAATTGAAAATGTGGGTGCCGGCTATCCTACGTGGCATATCCCATGCTGATGTGAGTTTCTTTTAGATTTCTTTTCTTTTCATTTATTTTTTTGTTTTTATTTTAGTGTTAAGGCTAATGGGGTGGTGACCTCGACCGGCCCCTGGGAAGGGCCTGTAAGCCCTCACCTAGTGGCCGGCGATGGTTGCTACGTCTTGGCTAGTGAGCAGCAACCCTCGCTAAACATTAACACTAAAAAAATTCACAAAAAATAAAAAAAAAACCGTAAAACGATCGACATCCACATCATAAATTTCTGGCAAAAATTGATCGGGTGA
Source organism: Syzygium syzygioides (assembly GCA_031216285.1). Lineage (NCBI taxonomy): Eukaryota > Viridiplantae > Streptophyta > Magnoliopsida > Myrtales > Myrtaceae > Syzygium > Syzygium syzygioides. The sequence continues at coordinate 3,798,913 of CM062244.1, forward strand.
CTATATAGGCAAATTATTAAAAAGATTTAGCACTAAATATATCAAATAAAAATATTTTAAAATGTTTAGGGATTAGATTAGTATGAGTGCAACTGGTTTATGATTTTTTTTTTTGGGTAATTTTCCTTACTTCCGAAGGTAACAGCACTTTGATCATCGGACGCGAGGGAGGTAATTTATCAGATTGTTTCGGATTTCGTTACCAAAAACAACGTTGAAAAAATACCAAACGAAAATTGAAATATCTTCCTGACAGAAAAGACTTAACGGCCAAGGCAGGCACAACTGGGGCTTGCTGATTCAAGCTCGGTACACGTGTCGTCCCCTCGTCGCCCTCCCTCCCTCCCTCCCTCCTTCCGCCAGCTCAAGCCCCCCTATCTATTACTCGAAAGCGGTGGGGGGTGGGGGAGGGAAATTACGCCGCCGCTCTTGTCGACCTCACGGACCAATCGGGCGTGTCCCTTTCGTGGAATCATACGAGTCAAACGGTCCCCCCAGCATCAGCATCTTCCGTCGGTGACGCAGATCGTTGCGACAGCTTGGTAATGCGAGATACTCTCTCTCTCTCTCTCTCTCTACCGGGAAAGATTTCCGGGGCTCGGCGCCTCCACGTCACGCGTCGCTCCCTCCCACCGAACGGGGCTCGGAGCGCGCGTGTCTTGCACTTCTACGCGCGTGTCCTGCGCTTCTGCGTTCTCCCCGTATGTAGGACACCCGTGAATACGAGATCTAAATTCAAGAAATTAATTATTTGGGATTGATAAATTTTAATTGAGTTTAAGATAAGTTTTCAAGTGCTTAATATTTTTTAATTATCAAATTTCATTATTTTGCTTAGTATTAATTCAAAAAGTGTTTATAAAGAAGTTCATGAAATCGCCCAAAACAAAGCAAGCGATAAATTAATATAATAAGTTTTAACTCATCAAATTCGAGAAAGCATAAATAACTTGTTAGAAGACAGAATTTTTAGTAGATTTGTTTTTTTTTTATATTCCAAGAATTTCATCATTTGGCTTATACTAATTGCAGCAAATAAACTCATGGAAATGTGATGTCGTTTTTTCCCTATATTTAGGTGAAATAGGTAAATTGTCTCGAGAGAAATTCAAATTCGCAATGTGCGTGCGGCCAAAACAACACCCGATCATTGAGGCAACATCTCTTGGGTAGCTTTAGACTTTAGTATCTTAAACTTAGCTTATTGAGCTTTGGCGTATGTGCTTTCTTCGTTAGCATCATTCATTAACAATAGAGAAACTTGTTGTTTCATTTGACCATTGATGTTTAATATTAACCCGTGTTTCAAGATATTATGATATGTGAAATTATTGCATTTAGCGGTTAATGAATCTTAACAAATCTAATTGACAAGAATTATTGATATATTTGTTCAAACCATTGCATATGTAATAAATAGTTTTTCCAGAATACGGCGAATGAGCCAAAGTACAACAAAATGCCATATTTTGGAAACATATTAATGAAGGCTTAATTAGCGTCTTTAGAAACTCATCGGAAAGGTACAAAGACGAGTGTAATTGAAGCATTGTTTCGATGGTCGATTTTGCATTATCACTCCATAACAAGATACACGTTACTAAAACGCAATCTTTTATATTGTAGCTACTCGCTTCTTAATAAAAGCTCCATTTATTTTATGAAAAATGAATGATTGAAAAATACTTTTCAAAAGATAATCACTTATATCGATTTGAAAAATAACTGAACGGAAAATATCTTCATCGCTCATAAAAATATTAAGACGTAAATTATTATCGATAATGAAAATACTTTTCATTAGCTAATTACTTTAAGAGATACAAAAGATCATTTTTAGGAAATTTTTTAATTAATTAAAATTTTAAGAAATAAACGGAGCCTAAAATACTAAGGTTGATGGAAAAGTAATCTCAAATGAAGGGCGGTTTCAGATCACGACGTCGTTTCGCTGCAGCCATCATTTGCGGTTCGGCTTGGTTGTCCGGTTTCACTCCTCTTATTTAATAAGCGTGAGTGCACTAAACGCTCCATTAAAGGGACGTGGGGCTCTCTTTAATGCGCTCACAATCCAGCACGCCCAGTCCCACCCGGCGTTCGCTCCTCCTCCAATCCCATTCGCCGCCCGAAAAACCCAACCAATAGACACCCGGTTCCGGATGAGTTTACCCTGGGCGCTGCCGCAGATCAGCATTCTCCTTCTGTTCACGTAAAAAAGCTCCATCTTCTACCCCCGCCTCGTTCGTCTTTCTCGGCACACCTCTCTCTCTCTGTGCAAGTTTCTCTGAGAAAATTCTCTTTTCGCAGAGCAATTTCTAGGGTTCTTCGCGCCAGCTCATCGTCTCCGAGAAGGCGAACGAGCTCGGCGAGCACGATCGAGCGCAGCTTCTCAGCTCGGCCATGTCCTCCATTGAAGCGGAACCGGAGCTCCGCTTCCCGAGCTCGTCGAATCCCAATCCCGAGCTCTAAATGTGTTCCGGCACCGGCGAATGGCTCGATTCCGCTCCCGCGTCCTCGATTCCGCCATTGTCCTGGCCGTAATCCTCAGCTGGCCCGCCGCCTCTTCGGTCGCTTCCGCGGAGACCGGCCCCTCCGCCGTAACCGACCTCGACGAGCTCCTCTCCCACCAGGACTACTCGCCGCCGGCGCCGCCTCCCCCGCCGCCGCATCCGCCCTCCGTCTCGTGCACCGACGATCTCGGCGGCATCGGCTCCTTGGACTCCACGTGTCAGATAGTCGGGGATTTGAATCTCACGAAGGACGTGTACATTGCCGGGAAGGGGAATTTCGTCGTGCTCCCGTCGGTGAAGTTTCACTGCCCGCGAGCGGGTTGTGAGATTGCTGTGAACATCACCGGCAATTTTTCCTTGGGCGAGAATGCGTCTATCGTGACGGGTTCGTTCGAGTTGGTGGCGAATAACGCGAGCTTCGCGAATGGAACCGCTGTCAACACGACGGCTATGGCAGGGGCGCCACCGGCGCAGACGAGCGGGACACCGCAGGGGGTAGATGGGGCGGGCGGGGGCCATGGGGGCAGAGGGGCAGGATGCTTGACAGAGAAGGATAAGAAGGAAGGGAAGACAGCGGCGGACGTGTGGGGTGGGGATACGTACTCATGGCAGGGGCTCGATCAGCCGTGTAGCTACGGTAGCAGAGGGGGGACTACGAGTAGGGAAGCGGACTTTGGAGGTGGTGGTGGTGGGAGGATCAAGATTACGGTGTTGGTGTACTTGGAGGTGAATGGGAGTATTTTGGCCGACGGAGGTGATGGTGGCAGCAATGGCGGCGGCGGTTCTGGGGGCAGCATTTACATCAAAGCTCAGAAAATGTAATTCAACTCTCTCTCTCTCTCTCTCTCTCTCTATCTCTCTCTCTCTCTAATTGTGTGTGTAAATATAGGATGCGTTGTGGCAAGAAATTTGGAGTTTTCTTAGATGTTGCCGTGTTTACTTTTTTGTAAGTAGGTTTTTCGCTTGAAGTTATTTATGGATAAGGGAATTTTTCTACAAATGCACATTTTTTGGCATTTTTGAGATGAAAAGAATGAAAAAAATTTGCTTCTCTAAACAGTTGGGAAGTTTTCCAAATTGGTGCTTCTTCCATTTTTTTTTTTGGAAGAGAAGGGGGGGGGGTAGCAAATCAATGGGGTTTTTGGTCAATTACGCTTGTCCTGTTTTGTAAAGGAAAGGAAATGGAAGCTTGCAAGATTATATCTTACACTCGTCTTAATTTTCCTTCTTTTCTCGTGAGCTATGTTTTTTTCTTTAGGCTTTTTGTGCTATGAGGAACATAGCGATTGCAACTGCTGGAATAAAACCTTTGGCAACTAAGCTTGGAGAAGCATTATGAACTTTATAACCTACAAAGGGAGGAAAAGTTGGGTAATTCTTGCTGTTGGTTACAAATGTTACTGTTTGAGTTGAATAAGGTTTAATAGAGTTCTTTCCTCAGAGTTTTCTGTTGAAGATATTCATATTCTAGTTGATGGAGGAATAGAAGCTATAGAATCTCCTTCAAATTTCTTCTTTAAGATTATTGGTTCAGACTTGGAGTGGGAGAGTCCACCTTTATATGGCTGGGCAATTTTGACTGGCTGAAGCGCCTCTTATGGAGTAGCAGGCACCTGTTTCTCCTGTTTGTTTGATCATTCTTTACTTTTCTCTTGATTTTGTTATGGAACTGAAGCAATTGAAGCTTGAACAGACACTTTGACTTGGGAGATACATTATAAATGTTGTTTAACCGTTATCTAATTTTTTCCCTGAGACTCGCTTATCATTCAGAAGGCAGGTTCTCTTAAATTTTAATCTCTGTATTTCTGGGTTCTGTGTTGTGGAAGTTATTCTGTAATGGTTCACTGAATCTGATTGAGGGAGACCTTCTGCATTCGGTTGTGTCAGATTTGTGCAAAAAGTTTTGGCCTGACATTGGGATATATGAGTAAGTGCATGCCGGTATCTTAGCTGTAGCACTTGCATGTCTTGTGTCAAGAATGAAGATTGTTCGTGTACCATTTTAGTAGGTCTAATTCTACTGATGGAATGATTCTCCATTCCCATGCTATGATCCATTATTCATGGAAGATAACTTTGGCCGAGTCAATGAGAATTTGAATCCTCAAGCTGATTAAGAACTGAAAATGTACTGGCTGCACTTTCAAATATTATCATGCTATTTATTTGCGCGAGACACGTGCTTAATCTGTGTCAGGCCAGATTCCCTTTTGAGCTGGTGTTGCTGTTGCATTGTCTTCTTTTCCTAAAAGCCTATCTTCCGTCTCTATATTCTTTTGTCCATCATACCTGGTTGCCCTTTAACCTATACGTCTTTATTGCAAAGAGCAGGACTGGCAATGGCAAGATAAGTGCATGTGGTGGAAATGGCTATGCTGGAGGGGGTGGTGGTAGAGTTTCAGTCAATGTCTTTAGTAGGCATGATGAGCCTACAATATACGTACATGGTGAGATTTTCTGCAAAGGTCTATCATTTTTAGCCCATCTGATGGTAGATTTGGGACATTTTTGTATAACAAGAAAATCCGTGATATTACAATAGGAAATTTTAAACCCTCACGTGTCTTAGAACTTTAATAGGTGTGGTGTTGATAATGTTTTTGTTGCATATTCAGATGTTTTTGGACAATGGTGGTTGTTTTCCTAATAGCTCTCTACTGCACATTGTCTTATTCTACTTTCAGGAGGAAGTAGTTTTATCTGTCCACTAAATGCTGGTGCTGCTGGGACATTCTATGATGCTGTTCCACGGAGCCTTGTCATTGACAATCACAATATGACGACAGATACAGAGGCGCTTCTTATGGAGTTTCCCAATCAGCCTCTGTGGACCAATATTTATGTCCAAAATCATGCCAGGGCTTCTGTTCCCTTGCTTTGGAGTCGTGTTCAGGTTCCTCATCATCATCCCTCCCTATCTCTCTCTCTCTTCCTCTGGCGAGGTGTGGAAATCCCTTTGTCTTTATCCTATTAAGCACTAGTTGTTGAATCTGCACGGTTAGCAGGGTACACTGTATGATATGCAGACATGCTACTTCCATTGTCTGACACATTAAAACATTTGTGTAATTTTTTTGGACATGTATTGTTCCAAAAGGAATTGCAAGTGTTCCTAACGGTAATAAGTTTATATGTATAAAATCACAGCTTCGCTTTTTAGTTAACTGATACATAGCTTTACAATGCAGTTCCCCACATCCTTAACCTTCAAAGAGACTTCAAAACCTTAGCCTCTAGCTGCTTTAGAAGAGTGACATCAATAGGAGTGTGGAAATCATGTTTGGATTTTTTTCTCTCTAAGGTGCCGATTGCTCAAGGGACACTTCTAAATGCTATTTATCATGTCACAGATAAATTACAGTTAGATACAATAAGATTATCTTATGTAAGACAAAATATATTTAACTATGCACAGGAAAGAGAGATCATGTTTTATCTGAGACTTGTCACAGTACTCTTTATTTCATCAAGCAGTAGAGGACTCATGTGGAAATGAAAGCTCGCAGAAAGAGCTTGAATTGGAGGAAAGAAGAGAAAAGTATGGGTCTATAGGAACCTCAACATAGATCAGATTTTCAAATAAATGGCTTCTAGACCAAAAGCTTTTTTTTTTATTATATTTTTTTGTGGGGTTCGGGTTGGGAGAGGGTGCCCCTGTAGTACTCACCTTTGGCATAGCAGGAGATACTGTACGCTTATAAAATTTAGAAGGGAGTTGCGATGATCAATCTATGCCTTGTGGCCCGTAGTGTAGGTCTCTGCATAACTACACAGATATGTAATTGACATGAAAATAAGAAAACCTGGTATTTGACTGCGTATATGATGTGTCACATTTCATGCCTATTGTCAATTGTGATGATAGTTCTTCCTGGAAATCTCAGGAGCATGGTTGTTCTGTATACTATTATTGAACTTTATTTTGTCATCTACCTTTAGGCATTTCAAACTTTTATGGACTTTTCCAAGCTCCTTTTATATCTCTGGAGCAACAATTGTCTGTTTCAGTTTTCTCCCTTCTTATGGATTAGTTGCTCTATAGCTAGTCATTGGCCTACTTTCTTCAGTAGATTAACTTCTTTGAAGTCAATTGCCATAATCTTGATAGCATCTGTAATCAATTCATTGATAGTTTTTCCGTACACTGTACTTTACTTTTCCTGCGCTGGAGATAAATTGGGGTTACTTTACTTTACTTTACTTTTCTTCAGTAGATTAATTTTATGCAGTTACTCTGTTCCTGCATTATACAGGTCCAAGGCCAGATAAGTCTGCTTAACCACGGAATCCTCAGTTTTGGTTTAGAACATTATGCTTCATCCGAATTTGAAGTATTGGCTGAAGAATTGTTGATGAGTGACTCTGTGATTAGGGTGAGTGGTAATTGTGCATGCCTGGCTTCTTTATTCAATTAACTTTCAAGAAACTTCCATGTTTTATCCCATCATGTATTGTAAGCACTGACTATAGGACTACATGATGGGCACTTCTGTTTATATTCCGTGTTTTCTGGCTTGTTTCTTTTCGGTTGTCTAGTCTACAATCTTTGGTAATTTCATTTCGTTGACTTTAGGTGTATGGGGCCCTACGGATGTCTGTGAAAATGTTCTTGATGTGGAATTCCAAAATGCTCATATATGGTGATGGAGATGCAACTGTTGCAACATCCTTGCTTGAGGCCAGTAATTTGGTTGTTCTCAGGGTATCTTCTTCAATCCACTCTGCTTCTTATCCTTTGCTTCACATGATGCTTTCTGGTATGAAAGTTTTCTCTTCTTCCTTAGCAGGAATCTTCTGTCATACATTCAAATGCTAACCTGGGAATTCATGGGCAAGGGTTGTTGAATCTATCAGGGCCAGGAGACTGGATTGAGGCACAGCGGCTAGTTTTGTCTCTCTTTTACAGTATTCACGTAAGCTGTTTTCTATTAGAAATGCTGCTAGCAATAACTTTCACTTGCTCTGAAATGTTGCTAGAAGCAAGAAATAAGATCATGGTAGTGAGTTTGGATAAAACTTCCTTCGAGCCTCCACTAGAACTATTTTGCTGTCATGAGATGTAATGCATATACATGACTTTTGTTGAGCATGAAGCTTACTCTCAAGATTAGTAGTTTGCTCGAGGTTTGTTGTTCCATGCGAATAGTGCTACCTCGGTAATCAAAGTGTGTTAGAAAGTCCAACTCAAAACCTTAAGCCGATAGGTGGAGGAGACCACATGAATATAAAGAGTATTTAGGACCCGTTGTCAATCGAGGTGGGATAATACCTTAACACCCACACTTACGTGTAAGCCGGATTGTGAGCGGCACGTGAAATTTTGACTACGCACATTTGCGAAAGGGATAGCACTTAGCTTTGATATCATGTTAGAAAGTCCAATCCAAAAGCTTCAGCTGATTCATGGAGGAGATCACATGAATATAAAGAGCATTTAGGACCCGTTGTTAATCGATATGGGATAATACTTCAACAAAGTGATGGATATCTACCTTCCAGTGGTGAATCAGGAGTTTGTTAAATTGCATGTGTATTCATGCTTTTCTCTTCAGTTGTTCTCTCTGTATATCAATAACAACTTCTCCTATTTATGTGAAGGTCGGTCCAGGATCTCTTTTACGTGGACCCTCAAAGAATGCCACAGCAGATGCCATGTAATTTGGATTAGTTATACCTTGTTGACAGCACTTTTTCTCTCAAATTTCTCTCTTTAAAAAACGTTAAGCTTACTCTGTTTTGTCCCTGCAGAACTCCAAGACTTTACTGCGAATCAAATAACTGTCCGGCGGAACTACTTGAGCCACCTGAAGATTGCAATGTGAACTCTTCCCTCTCTTTCACACTCCAGGTGTTTGTTTGTTGGGATTTATGATTTTACTAAGTGTAGCTTCATCATCTTTTCATGTTATGGAACTAACTTATCTTAGCACTTCTAGATCTGTCGAGTTGAGGACATAATTGTTGAGGGCCTTATAGAAGGATCCATCGTTCATTTCCATAGAGCAAGAACTATTGCCGTCCATTCCTCTGGAACAGTTAGTGCTTCTGGTTTAGGTAAGCACTTGGTACTATAATTCTTTGTTTGGGAAGGAGGGGCAGGAAGGAAAGTAAGGGTGGTTGTGGAAGATGGGATAAATTTAAAATTTGTGTGAGGAAGGTTAGGAGCGAAATCTGAAATTTTCACTTCATTTCATCCCCCTTGTCTTCCACACAAAAGCTTAAGTTTGCGATGATAGGGGTTCTAAAATTATGCTCCCTATGTCTTTTCACATCTTGATTACGTGGATGTGTAGTTGCAGAAACATAACTAATACACTTAAACTGCTCATTTACTTTGCATTGTAGCCAAACATTAGCATAGTGTAAGATGCTTAATATACCCAATCTACCCAGAATGAAACTAGGAACAACTCAGGTCACTCGGGCATTTTCATGGTTATTCTGGTTAGCCTGATTTGGCTTTCAATGCAAAATATAAGGAGTCGTGAGAAATGATGGAAGAACTTTTCATAACTGATATACTTAGTAGATATAAAGGAAGAAAGCTGAATTATCAAAAGTTACTGAAGCAACTTCATAACTTGTCATTGATCAAATAAAACTTATGCTATTTAGGCTGCTGAATAGTGGATCTGTTAATTCTGGGGGCAATTTAGAAGTTTTTACATCTGTTGTTTGGTCCTTCGGTACCTTTGGGATTAAAGTATCATGAGGTTACACTTATAACTCATAAGTTTAGTAGTTATTCTTCATTCTGTCCTGTAGAATAAGCTATAAGCTTTGAAAAAACCACATCTTTTGTTTGCTTTTACCTCTTCAAAGTTAAATTATTGACATGTCCATTTTTTTTATTTGAACGGTCCACTCTAGAATGCTCCACCTGCCCATAGTGGTTGCTAGGTAACCACTGCGGTAATCATGCACCTGAATTGCTTATTATTCACCATCTATGTGGCATAGGAAAAGCTTAAAAGAGTAAATGTTGAAGCATATGAAATATTGAAGATGCAAACCTTGATCCTTTCTTATTGGGGTGCTTGTACAGACAAATTGTAAGTCTATTCTCCCATATATATGTGGGATGTTTGAACTATCTGGAAAAACTTTGGCTTTTGTACAGGCTGCACAGGTGGAGTAGGTAAAGGAAGCCTCCTGAGTAAGGGGATTGGCAGTGGCGGGGGACATGGTGGTAAGGGAGGGGCAGGATGCTATAATGGTGAATGTGTCCAGGGTGGAACATCATATGGAAATGCGGAAAAGCCATGTGAACTTGGCAGTGGAAGTGGAAATGATAGTTTTAGAGGTTCAACGTCTGGTGGGGGAATTATAGGTAAGTTAATACGTGGAAATTGGCAGGAACATACTTTTATAATTCAAACATTGAGTATGCACTGGATAAACGATTTAGTATGTTTTGGCATTTTGTTTGATAACGTAACCTGTATTGCACTTGCATATTAAATATTTTTTTGTCTACCATCAATTGGGCAAGGATTAAGGAGACTCCAAGGCCCTGGTAGCATATGGTTAATTATCATTCAATTCTTTTTTGTTTCTTTCCTTCTAGTATGGAACTCGTTAGCTTTAAGTTGGACCCACGAATATTGACAAGTTTGCTCCATTTGAATTTGCTTTAAGTGGTTATAATGTGTTTATGATGCAAATTCTTTGCCTTGATGTAATTTTTTCTTTTGAATCAGTAATGGGTTCTGCAGAGCACCCTTTATCAACCTTGTCCATTGAGGGCTCAGTGAAAGCTGATGGAGAAAGTTTTGATTGTACTATTCGGAGGGAAAAATATAATATAATGGATATTCCAGATGGAGGTCCTGGTGGCGGTTCTGGTGGTACCGTACTAATGTTTTTGCGAGCTCTGGCTCTTGGAGAATCTGCTCTTCTTTCTAGTATCGGGGGTAGAGGAAGTCCTAACGGAGGTGGTGGTGGAGGTGGGGGAAGGATTCACTTTCATTGGTCAGATATTCCCACTGGAGATGTGTACCAGCCCATTGCCAGTGTTGAAGGAATCATAGATACTGGGTCTGTATATGCCCCTTTCTTTAGCTTTCTTGTTCTCCTCACTCTCTCCTCTTCCCCCTCGGTAAGAAGGAGAAAAATTAATCATTAATGTGGTGTTCTTTACTTTCATGATGCATTCCATGCATTTGATCACATGTGCTAAATGTATATTAATCCAACATGTGTCCAGAACATAAAATGCAAGTGTAGGATTTGAGTGCAACTTAGCTTGGCTTCTAGATTTGACAAATCCCTTTTTCGATTCTTTGTTTAGCTGGGACTATCAGGAGATAGTAGAGAATTTTATTTATAGGACATGACTGAAGTAAAGTTCTTGGCGACACAGTATAAGGAAATCAAATCTGACACTAAGAAACCCTCAGCTTCGGCAAAAAACCAAATCATTGATGACTGGAAGAAAACTAGATGGATTATGTCCTTTTCTTCCAACACAAACAATAAATGCTACAATTCCTTTCTCACAGTTCCATATTCCGCCTTAGGAAAAGTGACTGGAATCTCTCTCTCTCTTTCTCTCTCTCTCTCTCTCTCTCTCTCTCTCTCTCTGTCTCTACGAGCACCTGTGCACAAGGTGTTTGCAGTTCTCATAATTATGAAGTTGAAATGCTAGAAATCTCATTGTTTTCTTCCTTGCAATGCCTTTAGGGGTGGGCAAGGTGGAGAGCATGGCCATGTTGGTGAAAGTGGTACTTTGACTGGGAAAGCTTGTCCAAAAGGGCTTTACGGGATATTTTGTCTGGTAAGCATTGAGAATTTGAGATGCTGTTGCCTTAGAATTGGGTTATTTAGTTGTGTTAATCTTGTTCCAGTAGTACATTGTAGAGGAAAATGGTACTTGAAGCAATGTTTCCAGTGCAAAATAGTAACGAGAGAAATGACTGAGATATTGGGACTTGTTCCTGTATGGTGGATTTTTGGGTAATTATCATGATGTGCTTTGCATTCATGTAAATATAGTCATGTGAATAGTTCATTGGAGGGTGTACACCATCTGTAAAAGATTGAAGTAATTGGAACTTCTCCTGATTTGATGTTGATGTATCTGTCAAATTGGAGCCATGAGGAACATCAAACAGACCTCTCCGTATCATATACTTCAAATCTCTCATTTTCTCGGTTATTCTTCTTCAGGAATGTCCAGCTGGAACATATAAAAATGTAACTGGATCAGATAGATCCCTTTGTCAGCATTGTCCTGCTATCGAGCTTCCTCGTCGTGCAGAGTATATTGCAGTTCGAGGTAATGATAAAAGGGCATTAGATTGGCTTGATTTTCTTGCACCTCCAATTGCACATTTATGATCTTTCATCTCTATTTGTTCATGCGCATATTCCATGTTTTGATGTGGACTGCATTCATGTTCTTTTGAGTCTGTTTGCCTAGTTCCTACTGAATGATCCTTCCTTAATTATATGTTCATCTTAACAGGTGGTATTTCTGAAACTCCTTGCCCGTACAAGTGCGTTTCAGAGAGATATCACATGCCACATTGTTATACAGCTCTTGAAGAGTTAATTTATACATTTGGTGGGCCTTGGTTGTTTGGTCTTCTTCTTGTGGGTCTCTTAATCCTATTAGCACTGGTTCTCAGCGTAGCAAGAATGAAATTTGTTGGGGTTGATGAATTACCAGGCCCCTCCCCCACGCAGCGTGGCTCTCAGATAGATCATTCCTTTCCTTTCTTGGAGTCTTTGAACGAGGTGCATTGATTTTTTTGGTCATAAAAGTGTATTATATTTCTTTAATTGTTTATAGCTTCCTATACTCTTTAAAGTTGTTAAGTCTTTAGATATTTTTGATTTGTTAAGGTTTTGGAGACTAACAGAGCAGAGGAGTCTCAAAGTCACGTGCACAGGATGTATTTCATGGGTCCTAATACATTCAGTGAACCATGGTATCTTCCACATACTCCTCCAGAGCAAATAAAGGAAATTGTGTAAGCTGTCGTATTCCTTTTCTTTTTACGTAGTTTGTCTTTTGCACTATTAGTATTTTTTCGGGTTCTTAGCTAATTTGCTTTGAAGTTCTTTTTAGAGGTTTTATCGACCATTTAGCATACTTAGTTTTTAGGGGCTAATAGCAAAATAATCTAAGATCATGCTAATAGATTAAGGTGTTTCAGTATTTAAGTACTTGATTTCAGGTGCGAGCTTAGCTAGTCCATGGGAGCCATGTTGAGTTTATGAGTTGTCTAAAATTGTTATCCTCATCTGGCAGATATGAAGGTGCATTCAATACATTTGTGGATGAGATTAATGCTTTAGCTGCTTACCAATGGTGGGAGGGAGCAATGCATAGCATTCTCTCTGTCCTTGGCTATCCCCTTGCATGGTCATGGCAGCAATGGCGTCGAAGAATGAAGTTGCAGCGTCTACGTGAATTTGTTAGATCAGAATATGATCATGCCTGCTTACGTTCTTGCCGTTCAAGGGCTCTTTATGAAGGCATTAAGGTATATGTTTCTTGAAGTGCTGGTTGAATCTCTAAATTATATGGTCATCTTCGGGTGGGTGAACACTTAAGTTTCCTATGGCCATCACAGTTGCAAAAAATAGTTTAGATGGTAAAGATTGGGAGGAAATCAAAAGGGTTCACTTTCCCTTTTATCTTTTTCTTTAAAAATTATAATGGTAGCTAGACAATGAGTGGACGAAAAGCAAGTAAGAAGAGAATCCAAGAGAAATTAAGAGAGGAATAATCAAGGAATGCACAAGATGAATGAGCGAGAGAATTGAGTCTGTTAAAGATGAAAGAACCTAAAGGTTAAATATGGGTGGCAAACAAATGTTATTATCTCTTAATGGAAAAAATGTGACACTTAATATCCTTTTGAATGTGAAATCATGTAAAAAGCAACTTATATTGAACTGATGAGGGTGTTAAAAAATGTTTTGAAAGATCTAAGTCTCGCTTGTGTGCTATTTTTGGAGATTTTAATTGTTTATGGGAATATGGATTTGGTATTTCTTTGTAATTGTGGTTTTCCTTCCGTCCTCTATTTCTCTTCTTTTTATTTGTTTTAATTATGACTGGTTCTGGTACAGTTGAGATGCTTAACAGTTCTTTGGTTGAAATTTTGTTGTTTTTCCTGTAAGTAAAGAGAAATTTACTGAAAGGCGCTAAAGTGGTGCCAACCCTCTTATCAAAAGAGCTCAAAGCAAAAAACGAGCTCATTGACAAGACAAAGTATCGACGGTATCAATCAAAACATTTCATCCAAGAGTAATTCCCACTCTCCGGAAAGTGTCAAGCTTCAAACCAACTTTCACTAAGTGCTTTGACAAATTTAACTTTCTTATAAAAACATTAACTCAGAAAACTTCATGACAAATAATTGAGGGGTATCCTGATTGCTTACCGAATTCTTCTGACACTGTAGTCGTCCGATTTTCAATCTTGATAAACATTGTTTCTATGGTATAATATGTATAGAAATTGATTTTACTTGTGGATCCTGTGCTCTCATTAATCACATTCAAGGCATAATTTTGGGTTCAAGGTTAACCAATGTCCAAAAGAACATGTTACTGACAAGTGTCTCAAACGTGTGATTTCTTGGCTAGACTGTGATGAATTATACTCTCATCTTGTTCAATTACTCAGAGACTCATGTTATAGCAGTTCCATATTGGTAAAGGTGATTTGTTGTGCATGCTATTAAACTAATATCTTAGATGGCAAAGTCTCTTTCGACATGGGGCTTTCCTTGTTTTTATCCAAAGGATCTTAGCTGTTGAAAGGAAAAAGAGGAAGAATACATTGAGCCGATTTATGTGTTGATAGGTGGCTGCAACATCTGATCTTATGCTGGCTTATCTGGATTTCTTCCTTGGCGGAGATGAAAAAAGAAGTGATCTTCCTCCTCGCCTATTTCAAAGATTTCCAATGTCCATAATTTTTGGAGGTGACGGCAGTTATGTGGCTCCTTTTTCTCTTCAAAGCGACAGTATTCTCACCTGTCTTCTGAGCCAGGTTATCATCTGATACACAACTTGTAACAAGATGGTGTTGACAAAAGTTCTAATGGCCAGTTGGTTGCTGTGTGATTTATGTATTTTCTGTTGACTTGGGCACTTTTGACTTTGCAGTCTGTTCCACCTACGACTTGGTATCGACTTGTGGCCGGTTTGAATGCACAATTGCGCCTGGTTCGTCGTGGACGACTGAGGGTGACATTTCGATCTGTCCTGCGATGGCTTGAAACTCATGCTAATCCTGCTCTGAGGATCCATGGGGTGCGTGTTAATCTTGCCTGGTTCCAGGCAACAGCTTGTGGTTATTGCCAGTATGGGCTTTTGGTGAATGCTATTGAAGATGAAAATCAGTCTGTGTCTTCCCCAAGCAGACATGAGCCTACACGAACAGAGCAGCGATCAAGGTATCAATTTCTGATGCCTTTTTCCAGTAAAATATCTATTACTTATCATCTATCTAGTTATGACATTATGGAAAAGGTCTTGCTTGTGATTAATCTTTACTGGCCTTAGTTACCTACATAAGATGGTGGCATCAAAGACATTAAGTTCGTAATTTAGGAAAGTAGGTTTCGTCGACATTTGTTTCGTCTCTGTTATATTTGTGACTGTTCTAATTATCAGAGATGGAAAAGCGGGGGGGGAGGAGGTGGTTTCTTATGGAGGGCATAAGGAAACAGAAGCACAATACACCTGCAAGTCTACGACATGCTCACATAACAAAGAACATTGTGATGGGTGCTTTTCATCTATGGTCATGAACAAATGACAAACTCTTACCAATCATTTAATTTGCTAGTTTCCTTGTGAAGACACTGCAAAACCACAAACATATAACAAAACCTTGCAAGTCATTGAATGCTTACTAGTTATGTTCAGAGGTGAGTAGGGTGCAGAGCCCTCTGATTCTGTTTGTGTATAGTACAGTGTATTCTTCTTGATTGTGGTCTATTTACACTTCTGCCTTTTGCTTTCACTTACATTTATAGTGCAAGGAGAATTCATAAAGAAATGCCATCGGCTGACTTGGCGGAGGGCCTTCTTAGTCGGCTTCGAAGCAGTGAAACCCATATGAGGCGAAAGAGGACTTTAGGCGGAATCTTAGACTTGAACAATTTGCAGATGCTGGAAGAGAAAAGAAATCTATTCTATTTTCTCTCTTTCATGATTCATAACACAAAACCTGTTGGCCACCAGGTATGTTCTTTACTCTGTTTACACAGGCACACTTTTTTGCGCACGCAGATTCTTTCATCTTAGTTAACATCACGAACTCATCCACCGATGTAAAAAAAAATTTTCACTCTACCACTTCGCCATAAAGAGGCTCTGCTACTGCTGCTGGGCTCCTGAGCAAGCTTTATCCTCTTTCTCATATCATTTTTGATAAGGTTTTGGGAATTCTTGCAGGATCTTGTTGGTTTAGTCATCTCAATGTTACTTTTAGGGGACTTCAGTTTGGTATTGCTGACTCTGCTTCAGTTGTACTCAATTTCGTTGGCCGATGTCTTCCTGGTTTTGTTCATCTTACCGCTTGGGATTGTTCTTCCTTTCCCTGCGGGAATCAATGCTTTATTCAGTCATGGACCCAGGCGTTCTGCAGGCTTAGCTCGTGTTTATGCGCTGTGGAACGTTACATCTTTAGTTAATGTTGTAAGTCGCTACTTCTACTTCAGTGAATAAATGCACACACAAAAAACCAAAGGAGCATATACCTATGAGCGCTAGAGAAATAATGAGTATTGATAATCATTTCTTGAAGTTCTTTTCTTGACAAATATGGCATGAACCAGGGGGTTGCATTTCTCTGTGGATATGTTCACTACAACGCTCAATCAGCTGGCAAAAAGCTTCCATACTTTCAGCCGTGGAATATTAGCTTGTGAGGATTGCCTTCTCTTGTAACACTGTAGTCTAAACCATTATTCACAGTTCGCGCACACACGCACAAGCTCATGCTTTCCACTTATTGCTGGCTTTGGTAGCAGGGATGACAGTGAATGGTGGATTTTCCCAGCTGGACTGGTACTTTGTAAAATCTTGCAGTCACAACTAATCAATTGGCACGTGGCGAATCTGGAAATTCAAGATCGGTCGCTGTATAGTAGTAATTTTGAGCTGTTTTGGCAATCGTGATAGCATCTGTTAACAGTCAATTGCTCGCTAACACGATTTTTTTGTTCTCTTGAATCTAGCCCTCCTTTTGTACCCTTTTTCAGAGATCACATAGGGTGAGAAATTGACACACAGCAGGAAAGAGAGAAGAGAATAAACGTATAGATGAGAGAGAGGCATTTGTTCATGGAAATTACCCCCTTGTACTGCTTGCAGTTATTTTTTTCACTCTGTAGCTTGTATATATCAAGGGGGGTAATACATAGCTTTGTATTCATATTCGTATACTAATTGATCTTCCCTACTTTTTTTTTCAATTGCTATCCATCCTTAGATCGTGTGCAGATTTTCGTTCTCTTAAATTCTATACTTGATTTTTGTAATTCACAGGTCTATTGATGCATAAGGCTGTCATTGGAAATGATTGACTTGTTTCATCGAAGATAAGTGATAACCGTGTAAAGTGAGATTTAAGTGATACAACAAAGTAGTGCGTATATTAATTTAGTAAATCAATCTGCGTACGTCTAATGCAATTTGAAAAAGGTAAGTCCTATTTCGGAGATATGATGGACATTAATTTTATTCATCTAAAGTTGAGGGAAAATTAAAAGAAGATACCTAGAATATATTGAATTTTCTGACGAGGCCCTTGACCAACCTGAAGAAGTAGCTCGACCGAACGAACGAGAGGTAGAAGGACAACGTCTGTCTTAAACAACGAGGGCGTGTATATAAGCAAGATTGAAACAGTAAGACAGATTCCTTTGACCCGGAGGCGACATCGAAGCTCAAGGCGCTGAAAAAAAGCTATAGAGTATCTTTCGCTCTCTGTTTGTGGAACACAGGAGCAATCTTTGAGGAATGTTCTACTAAAAGCAGGAGAAAAGAAGGCTATGTTTGTGCTTCATGGAAGAAATTTACCACCTTCAGAATCTGCTGTAGTTTACACACAATC
Organism: Syzygium syzygioides; assembly: GCA_031216285.1. Classification (NCBI taxonomy): domain Eukaryota; kingdom Viridiplantae; phylum Streptophyta; class Magnoliopsida; order Myrtales; family Myrtaceae; genus Syzygium; species Syzygium syzygioides. The sequence continues at coordinate 3,816,511 of CM062244.1, forward strand.
AATATAACAATCAGTAAACAGACCAAGATCCATATTTGTTATTGTGACCAATGTTCATGCCCATTTGGTTCGCATTTGGATTTTGCAGAAAGTAGCTTTTGATACTAAGCTGCAGGGCTTTACATATTTCTTGGAACTTGGAGAAGGCGAAGACAACCCAGATAACACAAAGAAGCCTCGACATTGTATCAGATAATAGACTATGGGGCAAGAAAATGAGTACCGAAGTAGTTAAGGATGTGCCAAAGTAGTGCCTTCTTGATTCTTTGAAATGCAAAGTGAAATATCATACCACCTTGTCAGCACCAAGGTTAAGCCATAGTTGCTACACATCATTATTCATTACAGCAATGCCAGACCAAACATATCAGCTAATCGGTGATTGAATTGGAAAAGTCGGATAAGCACTCCCCAACACTACGATTAACACTGCCAGCTTCATGTTCTACTTCAATGAGTTCTAACAAATAAATAATGTTAAATAATTATGAGTATCCAAACAAGAATCGACCCTATGGAGGACTCACATCTTGCCTCGTGTTGAAAAATCTTAGCTTACTCCGGTGGCGCTAATATGTCTGAAAGGTGGAGTGGAATACTGCCGTCAACTGAGAGATGCTAAAGCATGGATGATTGGTCGAGTTCAATCACAGACAGGAGCAAGTTCTTGGACGCCAATGCCACCCCCTACATACAGCGAAACGCAATCCAACTCAAATTCATAAGCTAAAGCAAAGTGATCAGCAAAAGATTGCTATTTTATCAAAGTGTACAATGCTGTCATTTGTAACAAGATATGAAAATCTCAAATTTCACAGGCTTTCCATCAAGTTGTGCCAATAAAGCATCTTCATATCAAAAACTAACCTGGAGACGGATGAATCTACTCTGACTCCTTGTTCAAAACTTTGGGGACTTTAATAAATGGCTCATCGTAGCTTGGAACAGAAGATATCAAGGCCTCCCTATTGCAGAACAAAGTCAAGCTTCAACTTAGAGGTAAAAACAATACATAATCAACCACTAGCACAGTAACCTGAAAAATAAGAGTCGAAAGGGAAAACTATGACCTGTTATCAAACGTTTCAGGAACATCCACACGCAATTGGTTGCTGTCAGTATCTACGAGGTCAATCAACCAGTAAACGTTATAGATGAACAATGCAAATTCTCTCAACTTTGCTGCAACAGATGCAAGATACATGCAGCCTACACTTTGAAGACAAATTAACAATCTCATAGTGCTTCAAGAACCTGCTCTTAATGCGGGTTCGATGCTTTGGAGCTCCACATCTTGAAGCTGTCCAAACCTGACATTAACACACCATCCGAAAAACAGCATAAAAAGATCGCGAAAATTGAACTGCATGGACCAGATAATGTCTATATCGTTTGCAAGAAAGTGTTGCTCATCACAATTATCAACATCCCCAACATTAATGTTTCCAATTCACAGGAATCTATAACTAGCATAACTAAGCTAACTCCTGAAAAGCCCGTAACAGAGGAGTGGATAAAACTAGTCTGCGACTCGGAGTGTTAAAGGGTGAACTAAACCAAATTGAAATTTTTAACAGGTTGTAAACCTCGTTCGGAAAGGCAGCATCAAGAAGCTAAAACCGATCATCACAAAAAGCCCCCCTCAAGTGATGCTGCTAATTATCAATTTCCATACCATAATCGAGACAATTCACAACGAATGACGAGAATTTCTAGACGGAGATAGAGAGAGGCGTACCAATCTACCACTTGTCGAATCTTCGGAGTGAACTCTTCAATCTAGAGACGAAAAAAGCCGGAGCATTGGAACGGAAACCGAAGCATAAAGATCGAAAACAGACGCAAGAACACAAAAGGAGCGCGTTCAGTGTACACCGTAACGCATACCTCCTGGGGGGTGAGAGAAATGCGGGCAGTTTCAGCCAAGCGAGGCAAGTCCGGAGGCTCGAGAGAGGAGGAGGAGGAGGGAGATTTCGAGGTTGAGCAGCTACGGATGATTGCTCTGTCGGGTCTGGCATGAAGAACAAGAGGGATGGAGTTCGAGAAGGTGACGATGTTGCGGGTGAAGAGGAGACGGCGATGGTTCGTGGGTACTGCTCCTTTCAGCAGAAGCAGAGCTCGACCCGCCATTGCCATGGTCTTTTCCTCCTTGCTTTCCCTCTCTCTCGCTAATGGAGGCGACGTTATCACGCTATGTGAAGAAGAAGAAGGCGGCGGCAGGATTCTACTCCTTGGTTGGATAAACAGTGATGACTGTCAATATCGGCGATAGAATTTTGACAGACAACTTATGCAGTTCTTGATAAATTACCAGTATTTCAACAATAGTTGCTGGACTACTTCAAATTTCACTAATTTGATGGTATTTGTTTATGTAGCTTATGAATGTGTTAAAATTGCAACTTTAATAGAGAATTATAAACTCTTATTTGAGTTCACTTACCATTTGATAAATTGTCGAAATATTTAAAATTCATTTTTACAAAAGTATTGGTAAGTGACTAATCTATTGTCCATTAAATAAGTTGCCAGTCAAAATTTTATTACCCACAAGTTTTGACGATACCAATGATTTTCATATTTTACTGATACGGAACAATGTTTCAATTTTTCCCTACGAAGCGACAGAATTGTCCTAAGTGAAGAGTTTATACATGCCTATTGATCTATGAGCGGATATATTTTTTACTAAAAAACATCTGCGAATGTTCTTTAAAAAAAATAACACTGAATTCGCACAAAAAAAAAGTAAAATAATGGATAATTCGAATTACATTTTGGAGTAGAAAAAAACTTGCTCTAGTGTATTTCCCCAGCTATTGGTCATAGCCCTAAGTAAGAAGGTATTTTGTGGATGATGATGTATTGGGGGCATCACATCGGAATGAAACTTGGAGAAGCAACCCAAGGGCACGAATTGTAGATCAAAGTACAAAGGGCAATGCGATTGATTGGGTACACCGCGTCATTAATGTAACTAATAAATCAACAATCATGAATCAGTTGGCAAGTTAAACTTCAGTTTGGCAAAAATGTCTGAGTTTTGCTCCTTGATTTCCTCGGCAATGTTATCTTAAGTTGGCAAGTTGTATCATTCAAACCAAAAATACAATGCTACCACTGACCCTTCATGTAGAGATTTGTGGAGGTGATGAGTGCATCTCAACATTTAACGCTTAGTGATGAACCTGAGGGATGACTTCTAGCTCTTTCTGGTTTCCAGAAGCAGAGATTTATAGTAACTAGAGTTAGACTGCTGCTCTTAACTTCTATAAAGTCATAATTCAAAATAATCACTTAGACATAGAGGTTGATGGATATCATATACAGTACAACAATCAGGCAATTTCAAAACTCAGAAAAAAGATCCTTTCCTCAGCCTTGGTCTCAAGAGTAAACCAAGACAGGAAGCTCACTCATTGGCGAACATAAGCGCACCAGAGAAGCTGGATAATGCTGCTTCCAAAACCAAATGAAAAGAAAACAAACTCAGCAGATTGGTAATTGATCCAGGCATCGTAAAAGAACACATGTTAAAATGCTTCGATAGTCCTTTAGTCGAGTTTGCAGCCCAGGAGCCAATACTGTGGGCACAGAGGAGAAAGATGGCCCCAATTCAGCACAGCATACTCGAGAGCCAAAGGAGCAACGTTCCAGCATGGGCTCATTTGAGGCCAAAGACGTACATCTTGTACAGGTCATTGTAGTCTCGTACAAATCATCTTTCAGTTTCACCGCATTCAGCAAGATGAAAGTGAAAAGTAAGGAACCGTCTAATAACTACGCCGAAGAGGATCGTCCTCTTTCTCATCAAGGATGAGTTTGACGCCTTTGTTTTTTAGAGCATTGACAATCGCCCAGATCTTTGTTCTGTTCTTGAATCCTTTCTTCTCTATCTCCTTGTTCATGTCAACATGAATGCCTCTCCCGAGTCCCTGCTCAAGACCTTCCACCTTGAGTCGCATAGCCAACACCTCTCCAATGACACCTGCGGCCTTAGCATTGCAAGACCTGCCACACTCCAGAGAGTTCTTGATGGAGTGCTCGACTGTTGATGCTGTGGCCACGATCCGCCCGTCATTCCGGTCCACGACATTCGCCGTGACGTACTTCAATGATATGAACAACCTCAGCACATACCTCTTTAGGACAGTCATGTCATCTCATCCTGAAAATCATTCCATGAGAAGCACAATCAACAACCAGCAGGCGAATCGTGAACAAGCCATTCGGCGAGACAAATCTCAAAATGTTTTAGGGCTCCAACGGGAAAAGGGTCTTCGAATTTCCTGTAACTCCAGTCTAGGCCCGCCATGCACAATCTCCTAAAACTTATACCCGAATGCAATACGAGGCATGTTCACAATATCATCTTCTACACCTCATGTATGCATCATTACATTAAGCATTCCTACCAAGCATGGCGCACACAGCACATGAACTTGAACCGAGACCTGAAATCATCAATCAATCTATCTAAACCCGTGGGGTACACACGCACGCGCGGACACATAACATGAACAAGAACACAGCTACAATTCCCAGTTTGAGTTCACGCTCCATGATGAGCCAACACCTCCTCATCTAAAGCTCTACCCAACCATAGCGCGAAATTCAACCATCTATTGATTCCCAATAACCGGCGCACGAATTGAACATCAACCCGGGCGAAACAAACGGATACATGATGCAGCGCGAAGCAAGGGAACGCTAGCTCCATCAAGATAGAATTAAGAGAAGCAGAGAATCAACCAAAAACCGAACCTTTTGGGTCTTGAGTGTGCCGTGAATCCGAGACGAGAGGGAGAGAGAGCTCTGGGAGAGAGAGACGGGGGACCGATATGAAAACGAAATGGGCCTCGTTCATAATTTCTGGGCTGTTTGGACCCTATTTTGCAATTGAAGTAAAAATAGAGGACTCTCGAGTTAAAATTAGGCCCCGCCAGATTGAAATCTCGGTACCCACGGTCCACGGACGGACCCGGCTCTAGGGGGCGAGCTCATTGCGGTCTAGCTCGGCTTGGACGTCGGACCGAGCTGTGTCCGGTTTGAATTTTTGACAACGAAATCGAATCGAATTGAATGAGATTTAAACATGGAATCAAGCCAAGACCGAACTTTTTTTTTAAATTTTTTTTATCTCTTGTAATTCACGAGATTAAATTCCCTAAAATAACTCGGAAATGGACTTAATTGAGGGACCAAACCATGTCGTCACGCATGAAAAGCCTAATTGAACCGCTTAACGATAGGCTTTAGAGACTCTAATCTCCGTGATTGAGTGTAGGGTTTAGCAAAAGAAATCACCCGAACTGGCTGGTTCTGGCAATTCGCAAGACATCGGTCCAGTTCTTAGTTCCATAAAATTGGAATTGGTGAATTTCGGTCGGGTTCCCAATTCTAAGTGTAAAACCGTCCACCTGGATTAGACTGATTTTTTTTAAATCTTTTCATTTCTTAAAAATCTATGAAAAAAAACCTAATTTATCCCTCATTTCACAAAAGAAGGCCTCTGAAGGCTTGAGCGATTGCATTTACTTATGCATTTGAATAAGTTGGTATGAACAAATCAAAATACAATAGTAGTTGCTCATTCTAATCAAATTTTGCTAAAAATTGAAAAAATATGTGAAACATATAATGTTACACATAACTCATTAATTGTACGAATGCTTTAATTATTGGGAACATCTTCAATTTCATTTTAAACATTAATGATAAATAAACAAAAAAAACCATCTGTTCCCGCACTGCCCGAGAGCCGATCTTCCTAGTTTAGCGGGACACGGTCAAATGAAGTTCTGCAAGATAACCTAGTCCCACTCGTTGAACAGGTCTCTCTCGAGGTCCTATCACGGAAAAGGAAAAGTAAGAAAGGAAAAAAAAAATTACCCACCCAAAAAAAAAAGAAAAAAGAGAAAAGAGAGAAATGCCGATGTTGGGTTGACCAAGTCCAGGCCTTGTTTCGTCACTGCACCCTCCAATGGAGAAAGCCGTTTCGAGGAAGATCATGAAGAGTCCGACCCTTTTTAGCTCGATGAAGATGATCATGATACAGCCATGTGAAGTGACAGGCAAGAATCTCATAATTGCTTCGGATGCAACCTCAGTTTTGTGGCATGACAAGACAAAATGATTCTCTGAAAAAATCCCAAGTGCAGGTTGAGGTTACCCCCGAAAGAAGACAACACAACACCACCCTCTTCCCATGTCTGTCCTCATATCGTGACAGAAGTTCTCTTCCAGTTCCAGGTTGATATCAGTTCAGTCAAGAGTTCATAGGGCCCAAAACTTCTCAGCTTCTTGTTCTCCAAGATGGACAGTTTCTAGATAATGCAGGCCTTAAGAAGGCTTATTAAGAGCTTGGCGATGCGAATCCCTTATCGGTTGCACTTTCGCTCGTTATTGCATATAGCTAACAACTACCGAAAAATTAATGCAAAGCGGGTTTTTATCATTCTATGAATCTGTACATATTTTTCGAACAAAGAGTAAACCTTGAACCTTTCCTGAATTTCGGTGAGCATAGAGGTTTTGGTGAACTACTGTTGAAAAGGATCCCAGACAGGCCTGGACAGTGAATTCCACACCAATGAACATGTAGGTTTTTAAAAAAGATTTGAGAACATGACAGAGAGTTTAAAATAAAGTATCATTTCAATCAAATAAGGGAGTTTCTTTTTACCACTCAAGCTGTTTCTAAATTTCTTTTATCAGGATGAGACTGGGTCCAAGGCACGAGAATAATTCCACTTGGGTTTCTCTGGCGTGCATAATACTCAAGCCACCTAACTTTTTCGTTCACTTAACTTCGGTTTGAAGTACGTAATGCAGCCGATAGTTAATCCTTGATGGAGGAAAAAAAGGCTTAGAACGTGAAAGATACAACCCACTTCGTTTGGTATTTACCAAATCAACCGTGTTCATCATAGTTTCTCGCGATGACCTTGAAGTTAATCAACCCCGAGCAGCTCCTTTCGGACTCGGTCCATAAGTCTATTGATGCGCGCTCCAACGTAAGTGCACGTATTAGGTGCAGCTTGACGGTTAAGTCCTGTGCAATAATATGTATAATGATGACAAGTAGTTAAATATGCTTAATTAGCAGTCGGTGAGAAATCCCTATAGCTTAACTTATGAGTAGAATTAGATGTGACATGAGTATGTTAATGAGTTTAGACTTTATCGTCCTTCGAGATCTCTTGTTATGAAACAGGATTTCCTTCATGAGCTCTAAGAATGCTACAAGAAACAGACCTCGACCCCGTGATAAAAGATGCAGCTTTGTTGGTATGATTGACTCGGTTTATGAATTCTCACCTTAATACCAGCTAATCTTAGTCAAGGTCTTGAGACCCATTTAGGGATTAGCCAATAAGTTTTCACTTACTTTAGATTGTGGTTGATTCAGTCCTTGATTTCTTATTTCTTCCGCACAGAAACGAAATACCACCATCTTCCTCCAAGCTAACTAATAGGCAGCAGCATTCTTGGCATGGTTTGACTCATTAAGCCGGAATTTCTCCAAAAAATGTGTATGACAACTTCTTTTTTCATGGAAAGTGTGTTATTGTACTAATCGGGAGATGTGAATTGCTCAAGTTTGTGAGGGTAATGTTTCTGATAGTATTGTATTGGAATTGACAGTTGCTGCATATTTAAAGCTTTTCGTGTAGGAATTATTAGTAACTAGGATGTAGAAACTCTCATCTTGTTGATAACATCACATCTGCGAGGTTGTACGTTGTAGTGGAATGCTTCAACCACTTGACCGTTTCATTGCTTACGCTTACAACATGAGGTTTGTAAGTTTGAATCAGAGACCACATGCAGACTGGGCAGAGCTGGACATCTTCTTTGGAAAAATATCAGGATATTGCATGTACTTAGGGATGTCTCGAGAGCTAGGTTGAATTATTCCTATATACTGACAATGTCATGGATTTTGGTTAAGTGGAAAAGGTCCGTATCTCAACCGAGGTACTCAAAACTCAAGTCTTGTCATTCCGCCATTTCTGATTATGTAAGTCTCTGGATTGCTCTTTGGCTAGAACCTATGACAGCGAATAAAATACACCCAAATTTCATTTTAAACATGATTTAACTGATCGCAACAACTTAATAGGAGAAACAGTCAAGCTTCAATTGAAAATAGAACAAGTCATGCTCATCATCCAGGTAAATCTAGAATATCGGTTTTCTATTAGTGATAAAACAAATAGTTAGCTATTTGAGTCTGCATAAGTAGACGGCTGTCTGAAGTACACAAGATTCATGGTAGAAAGGTGCACAGATGTCTTGTAAAAACCAACCTAGGGCATAGATTACCTCATATTTATTGGCTAATGTCCTATGATTCGATAAAACATTGCGTCAATGGAAGACTCACATGTAATACAGTAGAGAGAGAAAAACACCAGCTAGATACATTGTTAGCAGAGAAGAGAAGCGCGGAGTAAGTAGACTTTTAAAGGAAGAGCCTTAGACTTCTGCTAAAAGAGGCAAAATTTGAAAGGGAAAAAGGAAAGAACCAAGAAGGCCAGGAGGGAGCTCTAATAGATGGAGTTGTCTTTGTGGACCATCTGATGCTTTTGGCATGAGCTAAAAAAGTGTGCCTCCATTATTGTCATCCATATAAAGCAAACTATAGTTTTCTCACTGAAGCAAGAAACAGTTTTGTCAAAGTAAATATTTATACCGTGTTGATCACACAGATCATGTAGTTTACATGCAGAAACAGCTAACCCGAAAGAAAAAAGAAAAAGAGGAGCCAAAATTTGAAAAAGAACTAAAGGAAAAAGTGAAAATACATGAAACAAAGATAAGAGAAAACCTGGCCCCTTTGAAGTTTGAAGTAGTCTCGTGTGTATACAGATAAATTTGTACGTCATTAACTCCTAACCATTGGACTTGACATTGTAGATCAACTGTTTATTCACCTTAGAATAGAAGTCAAGTCTCATCAAGCTTATTGAATAATCAGCCATTCCATCCAGCATGGTCCAGAAACATGTGATTAGTTGTTTTTTACCCTAAAGGACTTGAGATTGAGCAAAAAGAACAAAGTAGCAATGTATTTTAAAATGTGAAAAACAAAAGCATTAAAATTGTAAATAGGGAAGGAGTCAGGGAAGATTGCAGAGTCAATCTTTACCAACTTTATAAAACCCACACTAGGAGCCCACAGGTTCTTGAGGAGTCCCTTACCAACTCTTTCTCTCTCCTCTCTTCTCCCCTCTCTCTCTCTCTCTGAGTAGCTATGGGAAGAGCACCATGCTGTGACAAAGCTAACGTGAAGAGAGGACCGTGGTCGCCCGAAGAAGATGCAACTCTCAAGAGCTATCTGGAAGCTCATGGCACTGGTGGAAATTGGATTGCTTTGCCCAAGAAAGCAGGTCTATCTTCCCTTTGACACCCATTTTGGTTACCACTTAGACTTGGCCTTTGTGCACTGGACTTGCATCGAGAGAGCCTTCAGATCCCAAGAAACGGGCATATAACAACGGTTTAGGATATTCATGTGCATCAATAAGCATGAGTGCAAACACAACTAAGAATCTATAAGAAAATTTGAAGCTCTTAGAGTTCTGAGCCAAATTGTTCCATTAAAAGTTCAAACTTTTTAGCCTGTGGAAGCTATTGTTTCTCTTCTTCGCTGCTACTTCTTGCACAAGCTTCCTTTCCTTCCCTTCCAAGTATTATTTCCAGTAATTTTCTTTTTGTTTTTTGCTTCATAGTTACCATTCAAGCTATTTTCTTTCCAGCTGAAATTTCAGATTGTTATACGTTCTCATTCCTTGGCTCATCCATTATAATGGTGTGCTCTACGTATTGCAGGCCTTAGACGGTGCGGGAAGAGTTGCCGCTTACGGTGGCTCAATTATCTGAGACCAGATATCAAGCATGGTGGTTTTACTGAAGATGAAGATAATATCATATGCAATCTCTACAATGAAATAGGAAGCAGGCAATTTCTCAGCTTAATTTTTCCCTGTTTGTGTTGAATTATGATTGGTAGTTCCTCGCTCCAGAAACAAACCATCCTCTATTTGCAAGTTCAAGTGAATCGATACTCGTTTCTCTCTTAGTTACAGTCAAATTCATGTAAGAACGCTCTGAAGGATCAAATTGGAGCTATTGAGTGCAGAACATCTCTACTTTTGGGGCGGGCAATGGGATTCGCCTTTTTGTTAAGTAATAAACACATTAGAAGACATCATAGTCCTAGTTTTAAAGCAAAGAGTATGTACACATAATGACAAGAGTTGCACTACAATTTCGTCACTGTTTTTGTTTTCACTTGCAACTATTCATATATATTATATTAACATACATTTTCTTGTTTTAATAGGTGGTCCATCATAGCATCTCAATTGCCCGGAAGAACGGACAACGATGTCAAGAACTACTGGAACACCAAGTTGAAGAAGAAAAGACTTGCCGGAAAAGTTAAGGGGGCTAATAACAGCAGCAACAACACAACGTCCACTTTTAACACCCCTGCTCTCCTTGGGTTCGCCAGCAACCATCCTTCTGGTTTGCCAAATCTCGACGTGTACCACCGTGGATTTTCAGTTTCGGAGATCGAGACTTTCACAGCTGCCGAATGCCAGGTTATATATGATGGAGCAACTACTGCGAATGTTCACAATTCGCCTTATTATCCTTACACAGGCTTCAATCACATAAAGTCTAATGAAATCGACATAAGTTCAAAGGTATCGACTTCAAGCATTTCTAATTCATCCAGCATCTCGAGTTCATCGTCATCTTTGGCAATGGACGACAAGGCTTCACTGCTCACTTGCAACAGAGGAACACTCGATGAGGCCGCTGCAATGATGGATTTCGGGTTTGGATTCCCCAGTGACAACAGTGGCCTCTGGTTTCAGGAGAACTCTCTCAACTGTGGCAACTATGTTCTGAGTTCTGATTTAAACTATATATGCTGAAGCAAGGCCATATTGCAGTACTGCAGTATAGCTCAATATTGAAGTGACTGAAAGAAACAATGGAGGATTCAATGGGCACAGGAATACAGGAAACTTCTAGGAATTTTCTTTTCTGCATGCTCCTAGACCAATTAATTTACACCTTTAACTGCTATATGAACATATGCTCGTCTTGAAGTCGAACCATGTCTTGTACAAATTGATTATAGGTAGAGATGGGCTCGGGCTCAGTCCTGTGAATTCAAAAGAGAGAAAAAGGGTGCGTTGGCATAGAGGACTTATGATAGATTCAATTGTATTACGGAGCGTTGATCAGAAACCATCTCACTAATGTCAAGTCGCCTTTGCATAGGTTTGCATATGAATGTCTCTTAGTAATGAAATTCAAGCCTTGACGTATCGACTCGACAAATCTCCTATATGTACACACTAAGCATATGTGCTTTCTCAACTACTAATTGCTTGCTTTGCATGCGAATGTTCCACCTGTGCGTTCGGTGCATGTATAGACTCACATCAAATTGTGTCATTGACATGTGCATCACTACTCGCAACACAACCTTTTCATGTGTGTCTAAGAGTCTGTTAAGAGGTTTCACTTGGGAATCTGACGGAGTGGGGCAGGGAAGATTTGGTCCTTCATCACTTTGTTGTGAAATAAGGACGTTTGACAAGGAATGTGAAGAGGATTGCATCAGCTTGTCTGCTCGTCTCTGGCCTGTCAACGTTCAAAAAAGTTGCATGAAAGAGAGGCACCTCACGACCAATTCAATGCCCTCATTCAAACATTAACCACAAAAGATTCTCTAACGGAGATTTCTCTTGTACATAGGAAAAAGATAAACCGTCCCGGCATATTCGTATTGTGCAGACTTAGCTTATGGAAGAATGCTTGACAAAACCATTCACGCCGACTCACAGGTTCAACCATTTTCCAAATGTAATTAGCTTGGTGCAGTCGAACGAGTTTAGGCAATGATAATTGTATCTGCATTATTCGTGACTCTACGGAGACAGATAGTTTAAGGCGGATGAAACATCCGGGACAGATGCAGAAAGGAACAAACTTAGCAAGCATAGTTGAAGATCATGATTTCGTGAACCTCGAGCATGATGTTGCTTTTATTTGTCCAAGCATGTGAACCAGCTCGTACTGTGTAGTGTGCATCTGCAACTCATCCTCTTCTTGACTCTTTCTTCATGAATGTGATGGGTTCCGGTCACTCTTCTATCCTCACCCAAATTTCAGCAGACAAACTTTCACTGGAAGAAGAGCGTCGTAGTAATCAAGCTATTCTTGGCCAAATCGGCTGCACACTCGCTTTCAGGACACATTTTATTGCTTCTTCAATCTTGCACTCAGCTTAGAAACGTCCTCAGGGACCAGAATTTCATGTTCACCTGCTATTTGGGGGTCAAGCAGCGCATGTTGCAAAGGCCCCCTTGACCATTGTCATTCGCTAGCTTTCGAAAAGGAACGCTCAAAAGGTCAAAAGCGAAGGGTGGGTTGGGGCTTGAGGTTCTTAAATGACAGAGACGTCCAGATACGACCCACCATTTGGTTCCTGTGCCATCGCGCAGTTCTTGGTGGCATTACATGCATGTGAATATTCCCTCTTAAATGTGTCTTTAAGGCCAAAGTTGTAAAGCCACCATGTAAATCAAACATGGGAAGCTGCCAAGCTCATGTAGGGGATGACAGAAATTGCTTTCTTAGTATATATAGTAAAAAGAATTACACAAGCAGCCTCACGTACTATTGAATCGAGATTGGATGACTACAATTCTGAATATCAAGGATGGATGAGGCCTTTTCTGTAGAATTACTTTTACACCGAAGGTGCATGCTCTAAGAACTTGATTGAACTAATTTGACAAAGTTTAGGACTTTAATTACGCTTTTTGAAAGTTTTAGGACTTAGTTGCATTTTCAATTTAATCTACTTGTGATACTAATGTCCCCACTCTCCAATCCATTTACCAGCAGGACCGCATGTCTATCGGTGAAAACCATCTACTTTAAAGAAGCCCGATTTGGAAAAAACATAAAAACAAATCCACATAATGACCTCATTTTCCCTAATTGACCCTTGAGATCCGGCAGGTCGTTTGGTGCTCATCCTTCTAATGAGCCACGAGCAAAACGACATTAGTCCCCACACGTTTTTAAAACCAACTCTAGGGGCACCCAGTGGGAACATTCTATGTAATTTACGGACGAGCACGATCGAACATTACAGATTTATGTTAATATCGCTCAACTTCTGACCGACGAATTATAAAAGAAAATCATGGGTCTGAATGAGGATAAAAAAAATAAAGATTCCGAAGAACAGTGCGCACCGACATTAATATCGTCCAGCGACCCACGACATATAGTAATATTCTTGGGAGTGAGAGTGACCGTCCTCATATAATTGAGCCGGTACAAAGTCGCTGCATGGATTGTTGTTCCTTAGAGAAGACTTTGAATGAAACTATTCGTAAATTAATGATCTTCTTGATTAATTATTTTTTTCTAGGATAAAAGTACTGAAAATTCTAAAACTTATCGCAAAAGTACAATTGAGTCCTAAAATTTTCAAAAAGTGCAATTAAGTCCTAAAACTTATTATGTAAGTGCAATCGAGTTATAAAAATTTCAAAAAAACGTAATCAACGGAAAGACATGATTGGACTGATTTGATAAGTTGTAAGACTTAATTACATTTTTTGAAGGTTTTGGAACTCAATTGTACTTCGTGGCGAGTTTTGGGACTTAGTTACACTTTTTGAAAGTTTCAGCACTCAATGATACTATCGTGATAAATTTTAGAACTTTCGATACATTTATTCTTTTTTTTAAATAAAAAAAACAAAGGGCTGCAATTATTATTTGGGAAAATAGTAAGGGTCGGAAGGATAAAATAATTGACATAAGGCATGATTCGATTGTATTCCCTATTTTTCAAACCAAGGTGGTCCCTGCGTTGTTTTCTTTCTCCCCAAGAATCTTATCGTTTAAGAAGGGGATGTGCCCAGTGCAGATTTTTCTTTTATTTTTAAGATTTTGCCCTTTGAGATTAATTTAGTGCCGGTAGCCAATTTCTATTTTGCCTTTGGAGTTGAACTGTTCAAAACAACTGGCTTATAGTAATCGCGCTGTCTAAGCATTTCCCGCTGGCAAGTTAGCTCAGGTCAACACAACACCTCTACTTTTGTCCGAAGTTAATAACCATTCTCCTTCTTTTGTTTATCTTTTTCCAAAACCGACCTCCTAGTTTTTTGAAATGTTTCACTATTGGTCCTATTGTTCTAAACCTCTCAAACGGGTGGAGTTTAGATCGGGTAAAAAATAATATGATCTAAATAGACCCATTTAACCCGTTTTGACTTGTACCCAACTCTAGCCGACCCTTATTGTTAAAATACTTTCATATTTAATCAAACGTGGAAGAACTTGTACTCAAACTGAGGTGAAAATGCATAATGAGTGAGGGCGAGATCGAGTGAAAGCAAAAGAAAATGAACAGAAAGTTACGGAAATGAGTTGGGTTTAAATAAGTTATAAACCTATTTAACACTCATTATATTTAAACTCATTTATGACTCGTTTACTGAATATAACTAACTCACTCATGTAATAACTCAGCCCATCATATATAAGTTAAGAAATGGGCCTATAATCCATTTTGAATCTCATAATATACACAGTATTTAAATGGTGCGCCCCCTTCCCCAAGCCTTTGGTACACGATGCGAACTTTGACTCTGATACTCGTTGCCATCCCACTCGGATTAGGCGATCATAGCCACAAGCTCAAAGCTTGAGCGGCCTTAGATGTTGCAAGCTCGAGCTTGAGCGGATCATGGCCATTCATGCCATGAGGTCGAGCGGCCATATGCTGCGAACAGCAATGCACTTATGGTGTAACCATATCTTGCAGATGATATAGCACCGGTGGTCTCCACAATACTTGCATTAGATGGCAAGATGGCAAGGAACTACTACTGCATTAGATGCTAAAGAAGTCTGCTCCTCTTCTTGTGTCCTTGAGTTCCAGTTTTGTTAAAAGCAGTCCAGGAATAAAATCCCGAATACATCAAACCTACGTGGAGGAGTGCACCCTTCAAGAAGATGGACCGGTCAACGTACACTAAAGCAAACCCAGAGACAATCTAATCAATCTACCGAAAAAGGAGATGGAAAGAAGCCCCAGTATTTTGACTCTGATGCAGTTGCGTAATCGTGACAATGTCTTGCTAATAATGTACCTATGCCCGAAAAGAAAAAGAAAAGCTTGGCTAATAGGTGATTAAAGCCTTCGGCAATGGAGATATTTATCCAATCGTCAATGCATAGAAGGTGATGGATCGATGCAAATTCGATACTTCTGTATCTGACCTCTCCAGTTGCATTGATACTTCGGTTCTCGAGTAGCTGCTTCATGCACGAAATAGTTGCTGTCAAACAGAGTGGGGCCATGTCTTTGCCGTCGCAGAAACTAGCTCTTTTGATACAACTTTCGATCCTTTGACAAAACAAAACGCCACAACATCATTTGACATTCATACGGACTAGTCAGAAACAAGTTTGGTGTAGTTTCAACAATCAAAACGAATAACTTACACCCACACCGAATTTAAGAAAAGAAAGAAGAGAACTTAAAATGGCCAGAGAAAAACTTCTCATATAACTCAGCAAGCTCTCACGAATTAGACCAAGCCTCCTGCTCTAACCACGCGACGGAACAAGTTTGTTGCAGTTTCCACGCAATTGAAGGCAGACACTATCATCAGGAAGACAGCATGCAAAAACTTCAGTGAAAACCATGCTTCTACAGAGGTATAATAAATCAGATCTAGACCCGATCAAAGTCTTTGAACACTACTTTCTCTTTTGCAACTAGAACCATAAAAGTGACTATTGTTGACATCTCAGACACCTATCAATTCCACACAACTTGAAAAATCTTGAAACGTGCCAATCATCAACTCTAGACCTTACAAATAACAAAACTCCAAAAAAGTCCATGCGACATACATTGTAGCTTCTATTTGCCCTGGGATAGTTCTCCAGATTGAGGTTTCAAAATTTGCACTAGAATGATGTTATCACTGTCGGTGGTTTCTCCCACCCTGATGTTTCCTCTTGCACAGAGGTGAAGATCTAGAAGGGATGGCAGATATAGCATCCTAAGGCATGATGCAATCACCTAAGGTATAAGCATCTGTATTGATGTGAATGAGATGGCTTTGATGGTAGCAGGAAATATAATAAAGTCATTTCTAATTGTAAAGCCATTACCATAAAAGAACTCCTGAATAGATCACCCCTAAAACACCATAATTTTGAGAAGAAATGGATCCATGAAAGGTAAACCACAGCAAGTACCCATATTGATCATGTTGAAAAATGAGATGTTGCATAGGGAAAGCAGATGATTGGAGACCATAAGTACCGTCAATACTCACCATCCATGGCAGATTGTGAGGTCTTCAACTACCAGTTCTTGCCTCGATCTAGTTGCTTATGACCTGGTTTAAGCTCAATTTGGTTGCTGCATGGCAAGTTACCGTCAGATTTTCTTTTTCTTTTAAACTTTTGAATGCCGCATGGACATCACATCCGTGCCGCCATGACCCCAAATAAGGCGCCATTTGACGGCAGGGTGACGAATGACTTGATTGTAACAAAGACATTTAATCTTCAAGCTAACAAAACAGAACAAGATTTACTTACAAAGTTGCAAGAGTAACAAGGCAGTGGCTACGAATGCAACTTACCCACTCAAACTGTATGAAACAACTCATACACGATAACTTTAGCTATCTGTCACAACAAGAACACCTCAAGCAACATACACTGAAGGATCTATGTCTCGCATTCTTCTTGTTTTTATCAGAGTAGTCAGAAGATAATGCAACTATAGACCTGGCTACAATAATCTTGAGTGGACTTCAGTCATGCCAACAGAACACATCTGCGCTAATTCATGTTGCTATGTCCACCTAATCAGTCTTTGATACATAGAACGGTAGCATCAGCTCCTTGAAGTAGAAAGAGTGAGATTAATTCCGAGAATAATTGTTCATTCAGCCAACTAAACTGATTAAACTAAGAAAGAAGTCTCCATAACCTTACAAACCAAAATCAGTTAATGGACAGGGCAGATCCCGGAAGCAAAAGAAGTTGCAGTGCAACATTTACTAATTAGAATAACCAAGAGAAAATTTCATAAGATTCTAGAGAAAATCTTAAAGAAGTCTGTTCAGAAAGCCAGAATTACCTAGACAGCTAAGCTAATGCTAAAACTAGATATCACATACAGTCAAACAGAAGTATCAGCGTGCTCCATACACCTGTGCCGAATCATACTGAGGATAGCCAGGCTGAGGTGATAGAGTCTTCCCATAACCAGCTTGGGCATTTGCAGCTACACTACCATAACTGCCAGACTGTGCAAGTGATTGGTCATAGCCTGGTTGGGTGGTCGGCTGTTGAGTATACCCTGGCTGAGTCTGACTGCTAGCAGGTGCAGCATACACACCCCCTGGACCCCCACCTAGAGCAGCATCTTGTGGCACTTGATAACCATAGCTTGCATTGGCTGTCGCTGGCTGTTCAGGATATGATCCATAACCTCCAGCTGCAGCAGGTTGACCATAGCCAGGAGTAGCTTGTCCTTGCTGTGGATACACAGCACCAGATGCAGGTAATGGCTGATTAAATCCATCACTGGCTGGTGCAGACCCATATGCCTGGTACGTTTGCTGCATGGGCCCGCTTGCTGGATATGCATATGTTTGTTGGGATGGCATGCTCGAACTGTACAGTTGTGTGGACTGATTGGACCCTGGATATGGTGTATTGCCAGGTTGACTAGCTCCTGGAGTGCCATAAGACTGAGGATGCCCTCCAGGACCGTATTGTTGTGCATAACCAGGTTGCATGGCAGTAGCTTGAGGGTAAACTGGCTGAGAGCTTTGTCCTCCATACGAATGCTGCACTGGAGGGTTATTATACCCGGTTTCATTGTATCCATGTGCGTAACTCTGCTGAGGGTTTCCAACTTGAGGGTAAGGACCCGGGTGCCCATAATTTGGACCTTGTGGTTGTCCATAGTTGTAACTTGCTTGCGACTGTGGTGGGCCTATGCCATGGCCACCGGATTGACCAGCAATGGGTCCTGAATGAGGGATACCTGCTTGATTTCCTCCATGTCCACCATAATAATCATAGCTCCCACTGTGAGGTGGGCCCTGCATGCTGGAAGGCCTCTGCTCCCAACCAGAACTAAAACCACTTCTTGGTGGGTGATAACCACCGTAAGATGGAGGGGGGTATTGGACATTCTGAGATGTATGTGGTCCACGCTGCTGATAATCATATGACATCATGTGACCAGGATGAGAAGCACGTGGACCCCACGAGGAAGCACTTGGCCCACGTGACCGATAAGCATTCTGACTAAACCCACCGGATAGTGGTGATGGCCGAGGAGTCTGGCCAACAAAAAGTATATAATGAGTGCAGTCCCATAAGAAAATCAGATACTTAATAGCCACGTATGAAGATACCAGGAAACAAATCTACAGAAGTTGAAGCTTAAAATAGGCCGCAAGATAACACAAGCAAGATCGGTAAATTGGAAAAGCATAAGCAAGCCATTCAACACAAAGCAATATGAAGACCTACTCCATTAAGTGGTTCACAAAATAAAGCTCATACAAATATAGAGACCACGTGATAGTCCGCATTGAATCAGCATAGATAGCTTCAATATTCATATTTACTAGGGGGAAAAAACATCCATATGCATGAAAATGGAGATAAAATGTCTGAGCCTGGTGGAATGGGAATATGACACCTGGACTAGACCAGGAAAGTTGCAAAAGGCCATGCCAAGATAAGGTAAAAGTGAGAGGGAAATAATTCTACTTTTAAAAATAAGGCGCATCTCATCAAATCAGTGACATTCAGACGTTTGTTCTAAATTTGTAAGCATAAATGTCAAAGGGAAACTTACAAACATGGAAGACACCTTCACATATGCAAGTATTATCCTCATTATGGAGACATTTTCAAGTCAATTTATAACAAAATTTTAAATAAGAGTCTTCTAACATTACACAATAATAGATAAACACAAATATTCAGCAATACAGGTAATTTCTTTAGCAAATGATTCAAAAGCTCTTATGCAACCAAATAAAAATGATAACTTCCTAAAGCCTTATTCACAAATGCAGGATGCAAAACGCATTCCCAACATCAAGAAAAAACGCCCCCATAAACAACAAAAACCACAGACAAGGAAATTCATTTATGAACCACAATGGTTTTTTCAACCAATGAGTTATAGAAAGGTCAAAAGAAATGAGTTATCAAAAATTAATGATTCAAACTATCATCAAGCAACTTAATAAAAAAAAAAAAACTATCATCAAGCAGAACGCCTGGCAGTAAGCATTTATGTACATGACTCAGATGACGATACATCTAGACATCCAGACAACAGCGCTTGCCACTTCAGAGCCACTATATGTCATAGACCCCAGGCAACCATTAAGCAAGGTTTCTATACAAGGTATAAAGCAAACCCTTCTAACATAGCAATAGAGGCCTCTTAATTGCAATGAAGCATCCTACAACTGTTGCAGTAGCTACTGAAAACAGGTTATAAAGCATAGAATGGACCCCACAATAATTTAAATGATGCGAGTTTATATGGATATGACGGCTTATGCCTCACATACAGAACATGGGAGTCACTAGCGGTCGCTAAGGTTAATACAACGTAGGCTTACGACATGATCTTTACTCAAGTCTCAAAGCAATCTTACCAACCATAAACATTCGCCATCCGTAGAATTAATGCCTGACACCTCTCTTCATGTGGATGAGAGAATAGTGTGGTTGTCTATTGCTACACCAAGAAAGCAATGTGAACACCACGGGAGAGGCAATTGCCAAATCTGCATTTTATAAGCCAACCAATTCGAAATCGGCACTTTCAAGATAGAAAAATGATGGCAAGTGACAACCGACATCTTCGATGGAATGTATGATCTTCCTAAATGAATTGACTTGACCTTGGCATGGATCATTATTTATGACAACTCTGATAATTGCATTCTCGGTCCATATTTACTCTCGATGACATCTCAAAATCCAGAAAGAATATCAAACATGCAACTAGAGTTTATGAAAAGGGGAATAATGTTAATATATATATATATATATCTAAGACCAACTCTTCATACTAACTCTACCAAAAGCATGGTTTCTGCCCTGTGAACATACATGATACATCAATTAACAATATTGACCTACATTTTGATCCACAGACACTTTTGATATCGACAGAAAAAGACGTCATCCTCACTCTGTTAATTTTCGCACACATCAAAAAATCTGAAGCTTATTATGACTGCAATGTTCTCTGCATTCCCAAGCAGATAGGCAAAATTGATGAAGAACAGCCTCCTTAGTACCACTTCTAGAACAATCTACTGTGGCAAAAATGAAAAGCGGGAAATTGTCATGTCAGGCCAACATTCATTTGTAAATCTCGGAGCTAACAGCACATGATAAGCTAAACGCAAATATCCACGGTGAAAACACCCAAAAGGCCCCTAAAAGTACCTATCAGGCTATGATTCCAATGAATAAACAAAAGGGGTTTAACATGAAACAATAACGATAAAGGAGCAATAATATTTTTCTCCACATAGAAGCCAATGGTCAATTTATCAATATTATAAGGGCTCTCTTTGCATAAAGAAGAATCAGAAGGTATGCAAGCAGAAGTAATCACGAATGGGGAATTGAAAAAAATGCAACTGCATTAAACAATATCATTTGTTTTGGCAAAGAAACAAGGAAAACTAGCAGACCTGTTTCATAACTTCTCTTATCATCTCCGTGGCAACGTCAATCTGCCTCCTATCACCACTCACCCTGACAATCCTTTCCTTGGATTCATCACCCTCAGGAAGATGTTGAGGTATTAACTACAAGAACGAAATAAATAAATTTGGAGATTTTGACACATAACACTTATTAAAGTACCTATTGATGTCCATGATTTAGATGCATATCCGGACGCTAAAAGACAAGACATATGACATCAACTACCTGGATACGGGCTCCCGATCTCGTTTGCAGACCTTTGATGGTATCTCCACCTCTGCCTATAACTAAACCTACCTGAACAAAGAAATACCACAGAAGACATACACAGAAGTTAATGTCTATGAGAATCAGTTCATATAATTCATGAAAAGATGTGTGTTTGCTTGTCTGAACATATTACGCCCAACAAATCATCAGTAGTTATATGGCAACACCTTCTCATTTGGAACTTTTATTTCAATCTGTTCTGCAGGCCCTGTGGCATATGTGGTGGCTATGCCTCTAGCGACAAGAGAAGGGGAACCACCGGCATCCGCCTACAACCACACATATCGGATGAAAGAAGCAAATTAGTTTCGACATTCAAGGGAAGATATATTTTTTTTTTTGGTAAGGCAAGGGAAGATATATTCAATCATAAATAACATACAGAATCAGCATAAGCAGACAACTTGTGCAGAAAACGCTATAGTTAATCAGAGGAAGCAAGTCAAGTATGCTTTTTCACCCTGCCAGACAACAGAAGTTCCCTTGTTTCATAATTTTTTGCATCCTCTGTAGATCTTGGTACCCAGCATTTTATGTGCACCTCCCGCTTTTTAAGAATGTAACTAAAGCAGGGCAACATATTGCTGCTCCAGTTTCACTATCGGAAATGTGAAAGTAGAGGAAAAAAGGAGGAGAGAAGGAAGAAAATGCACCGACAGCATCAACACGAACCTCTGCTATGACATCCTTTATAAGCCTCTCAGCCTTGTTAATACTATCCAAAGATCCCGTTAGCTCCACAGGCCTAGTTGTAGAAGACATATCAGCCTCAGAATCTCTGACAATCTGGATTTTCGCCCCTGAATTGTACTGCAAATACCGTATGGTCTCTCCAGCCTTACCAATAAGAACACCAACCTGCATGCATGATGCCAAACATGTGTGATCTCACCTTTTGCTCAAAACCAAAAACTTGGTAGAACTCCAAAGAAGAGAAGGTTTGGTAATGAAGTACAATAACTACAGCAGATTTATTATACATAGCTTAAACATGAATTCCATCCAGTTAATACTGGAAGGGGACTGAAAAAGTATATCTCAGTCTTCCAAAACCATATTACTTATCCAAGTGATATTACCTCTTGAAGACTACTTAACATGAGGCACTGACATGTTAGTTACCCCTTAAACATCCCTTCTTACAACTCTAGCCGAAGATGACTGTGCTGAACGCCATACGACAAAGAGAAGAGCAAAACTATATAAATAAGGGTATAATAACTGATGCCTATAAAGTCAACCCACCATGACACAATCTCGACTGGAAGGATCAACATGACTCCATGAAGCAAAGAAGCAAATGATATATGCATGGGAAGTTCCCACATGGCTATTCTGTTTTGAAGCTGATAATTAATAGTTAACATTGGAAGCTTACAATTTCGCTTGTCATACTTGTAATAAAAACATGTCGTATGTCGTAGAGATCAAGCAGACTCGCTAAGACATGCCACCTCTTGCTCACTGAGAAAAGTTCAACTTGTGTGCTCTTCATCCAAAATTAAGAAACAGGGAAGGCAAGTACCAATTGATGCTAAAGTTTCCAACTTCGGAAGTACATACCTCTGATATTGACTCTGTGAGAGTATAATAAATTTACAAAGACGAATATAATTTAATTTCGTTAAAACTAATTATGCCCTATAAAAGAGCAAAACAGGAATTCCATGTACTTCAACCGACAATTTACACAGATAGCTCCGCAAATTCACCTTATTATTTGGGACCTCAATTTTGCGAGTCAAAGTGTGACCATCATTGGACACTTGCAGCTGCTGCGCGGACACATCTTGTTGGAAAACATCCGCAGAAGGCACAGCTTCCTCCTGCAAAGTTTCTTGCGAATTGTCCTGAGACTCTGTATTCACATCTTTGGCCTCGTGGTTTTCAGAAGATGCCTTTTCATCATCGGCAGCTTCTCCACTTTCGTTGGGCTCTTCCTGAGATTCTTCGACCTCGCTATTATTCGCAGCGGTTCCCTTATTTCCTTCCTCGACAGGCTCGTCTCGCTGGTCGTCTTGGTATCCATTTCCATGAGCTGTTGCCGAAAAGAGAAGACATGCCACGAGTTTATGAGGGAGTCACTTAACATGACTACTGAATTTGCACAGCAAGACGAAATGTCAACCACATTTCGTGAATTAGAGGCACGAAATGAACGCCCAAATCCAAGCAAACAAACAAACAAAGACCAAAGTTACTCATTAGCACACTCATTCCTCCTACTTCTGCATCTTTACAACCAATATCCGCAGCTACCCATACTTTGAAGCTCAACCTAATCTCCGCCCAAAAACAGCTATCCAGCTTATCAGCTACGAAACACTACCATCGCCAGTAGCCGTAGGTTAAAAAACCACTGACGGACCGAATTACCTGGGACCTCAGGCTTCTCGTCGAGACGAGGACGCTTCGCATCCAGCGAATCAGAAGCCGAGACGTGGACATTGTAGTCGGAATCGGCTTCTCCGACGGGTTCCGGAGCCTCCTCGGCTTCCCAATCGTCGAGCTTCCGCTTGTGATCTGGCGGCGGCGAGGCCGCCGGCTCGAGCGCCAGAACCTCTTCCTCCGCCATTTTTGTGCTCGATCGGGGGATGAAGACGAAAACACTTCGCCGCTTCCGTCTCTGAGAGAGAGAGAGAGAGAGAGAGAGAGGGGATGTGGCTGCAAAACGGAGGGCTTAAGTGATTATATATACGTGGGAAGTCGGAGAGGTTAGATATTCTTGGCACGGTGGTGACTGGTGAGCCAGCACGAGGAAAATACAGGGGCAAAATTATTTTATTATATGTATATATTGAGAAATAGAATAGGATAATGACACGAATGACATTTAAATTTTAAGTTAGTGTGTAATATAATTCATAGATTTTTAATTTATTCAATGTGATCTTTGAACTTTAGCTCAATATACATTGTGATCCTTGAACTTTTAATTTGTTCAATAAAATCCATGAACTATATAAAAATGTTCAATCTTGCCCTTTTATAAAAACGAGATCAAGAATAACATTGAACATTTTCGTTTTATCTAAAAACTAAATTGACCATATACTAAAAGTGTAAGGGTTACATTAAATAAATTAATAATTCAGCGACTATACTGATCAAATCAAAAGTTCAGAGATAATATTACATATTTAATTAAAATTCAGAGATTTTTTATGTCATTTTTTTTAAATAAAATCAATTGGGTACGTTTAGGACTGGATAACGGGCTGTGCCCTGTTTTGGGCCTGGGACAAGTCAGACCCATGGGCCCAAGCTCCTTGGGTCTTTTTTGTGATAGGCCGAATCCAATAGGGCCCAGGGGTAACTCATATTTTTACCATTTTCCGTCTTTCCCTGCATACCACTTCCAAACGCTCTTGCTCTCTAAAATCGCTTGTCGATTTCATTTATTTCGTTTAAAAGACGTAATCGTGTTCTATATCGTGTCCGATCATCCTAGCACAATCTAGACTTCGCCATGCAATCTTCATGGAACTCGTTCAATGAGTATCGTGATAATAATGTAAACGTGTTAGCTCTGCCAAGGCAACTAGTTAAATTCAATGACGGTGAGACACAGTGACCAAATGATTGGGAGGAATTGCAGGACAAATAAGTAAACCTTCCCCCCGACACTATTGAAGAGCTAGAGGTCAAGCACATGACATAGGAAGGCAGATTAAAATTCCCTTTGGGCATAAGAATAAGGTAAAAATCAATGTACAAATGTCGAAGAAGACATGTAAGGCGATGGGTGTGTTGACACTCTAGTCCACCACTCAAAATGAAAGTTGCCTATCTCTTGTTGTTAATACAATTAGATCGAGGGTTGCTGAAATTTTTAGGGGCTTCTTGCGGGTTTTCAGCAATATATCAAATACTTTGAGCACATTCATAATGAAGATGGCAAGATGAGTTGGTTTTGGAATGTGTATACTGCATAACCTGCATAAGCCAATCGATTAGATACATTGAATTCCGTGCTACAAACAGAGAAAGCGTCCCCATTAAATAGAGTCTAGAAACCCGTGTGGTCTTTGGTTTGTAAGAAGATCAACACCCCCACGGCCTTTTGTTAGGTCATTATCTTGATCCATTGATAAGCTAGAGTTGTACCCGGGAAAAAACTGCTCCAGAAAACATTGATAGAGTTCATAAAGATAATGTTGACGTTCTAAAATGGTGGAAGGGGTAAGCCATCACTTTGCCAATTCTCTTCACCGTAGCTTGTACTTTACTCACTTGTCGCCATCCATGATACCTTACGTGTCCTTGTTTAGTACTAGACAATAGATTTTGTGATATGATAGGTCTACTACAAATATTTTACAAATAGCTATCATATGGTTAGAGATACGATAGTCTGTTTGTGTAATCATTATTAGGGTATCACTAAGTATAAGTTTCTTTTCCAAATTATTGGCAGTATGTACTTATATGTACTTATATAACAATTTGGTTTATTTTTTTTGGTAAGGTAACAATTTGGTTTATTTGAATGAGTATTTTTCATTAATCTTCCTCAATTAATTTTCCATCATTTTTAATATTCGAACACAAACTTTTTTTACCGAAGGTTTTTTTTAAAACAATTAGGTTCGAGCCAACCTTGCCAGGGTCAAGCACGTGAGTCGGCATATGG
Organism: Syzygium syzygioides; assembly: GCA_031216285.1. NCBI lineage: Eukaryota > Viridiplantae > Streptophyta > Magnoliopsida > Myrtales > Myrtaceae > Syzygium > Syzygium syzygioides. The sequence goes on from CM062244.1 coordinate 3,842,261, forward strand.
GAAAATCTCATGCGCGGGCAAGTACTCAGGCTTGACGTGATGCCAAGTCCTATTAAGAAAAAATTATAATTATTTGCAAAAAAATTGAATATAATTACCCGAAACTCACTAGGAGAGTATATGCATATAAAAAAAAAATACGATATCCTGAGTTTGTACTTGGCACAACTCTCGAGGACCGATATTTCTTGTGACGTAATATTCCTTTGACTTGATCATAAAGATATCTATTGAGTCTAATAATACAAAAAATTTTAAACTATATTCATCATGATAAAATATTTCAAACTTTTTTTTTGTGTCACTAAAAATTTTAAACTTATCTATTATAGCACCAAAATTTTTTTTTGTGTCGTAAAAAACTTGAACTCTTACAATATACCATGCACGAAACTGAAATAGATAGTTATATGAAACAAATGTATAAGTTTGTGTTTTTTCATGATACAAAAAAATTAAGGGTATTTATTTTTTGGGGCATTTTTTTTATCAAATGTACAAATATTGAGTTTTTTTTGGTCATAGACAAACATTATGTTTTGATTGCATTATCCGAAACCTGTATGACTTCAAAAACTCGTTGAATTTTTGGGGTCAATACCATTGAACATCACAATTTGATACTTCATGGAACATTTACTTGATTTAATTTTCCTCTCACAAATAATCATTAATTGATTACCAAATCTAATTTTTGTCTCATGAAAATTTCCAAAAATCTCGATCCAAATTACCGTTTACGTTGGATCTAAAACTTTTGAAGGAGGGCAAATTTAGTTCAGGGACACGGAGTTTTAAATTTTCCACGCATCAAAAATTAATTTGAGATAAATGCACCGTAACTATCAATATGAGATTATTTTAGATAAGAATTAGTGCGAGATGATATCAGTTTGATATCTTTATCGACATTAATTTTAAATTTCTAGACTTTTTCGGTGCGCTTATTAAAAAAAGGAAAAGAAAAGAAAAGAAATGGAGGACATTTAATCATCACCGTCATCACCAGCTGCTTCGCTCCGCTTGTGAACACCAGGCCACCACAAACCCAAAAAAAAAAAAAAAAACTTCCTTCGGCTCGTCTCCTTCGTCACCGCCGAACCGGAGGAGATCTGCATCTGAAACTCCGTAGTTTTCTCCTCCGTAACTCAAATCTCCTTCGCCCTTTTTCTTCTTCTTCTTCCCCTCCCGTGGATCTTGCTTCATCCGAAATCCTCCGCATTGATTCGAGAGGCTTGTCGCTTCGAAGATCCGTTCGCTGACCTCCGTGTTCTTCCTTCGGTTGATTGCAGATCCGCCATGGATTTCATGAAGGTCTTCGATCAGACGGTTCGAGAAATGTGAGCTTCGGATTCTCTCATCGGTCCTTTGTTTTCTTTTTTGCGGTTATTATGCTCGGGTTCGGTGCAATGCCGTCGTCATTTCGTCGGTTGATTCCGTGTTTTTCTTTTCCCTTTGAGCAGAAAGAGGGAGGTGAATCTGAAGGTCTTGAAGGTCCCCGAGATCGAACAGAAGGTACGCAGCGTAATCTTTTGTGGAGCGTTTTGCTTTCCGCAGCCGGAAGATTTTGCTAGCTTTTCATTTGACCTAGGCGGTTGAGCTTGGATTGCCGGATGTTTAAGGTTTCATGTGTTTGGGGATGCGTATGTTGGTGTCGGTGGTGCTCTGTGGGTGGATTTAATCCTCAACTTGGAGAAACGGGAAATGCGTGGGTGCTTCGGGGAATTGAATTGAGCGCAGCAGTTGGAATTGGTTTAGTATTCTTTGGCAGACAGCTTACTTACCGTTGAGAGTTGGAAGTTGTGTGCTTTTAGTTTTTGATTTGAGCGTCATTGCAGTTCCTAATTTGCTGAGACTAGTTTTGTCCTTTGGCGGCATGCATGGGAAATTAGTGATGCTGTATGGCGTTTATGGCTCTGTTAAAATTGATATTCAAGTATTGCCCGGTTGTTTTCTTTTATGCTAATGGCATTATCACATCTTATGCAGCTGTTGGTTGAGCTTCTTTCTTCCTTGTTTCATTTGCTTCTGTCTTGATATCTTATTTCATGAGTTAAAAATTCATCGAGAGGTCTGTAGAAGCAGTGAGTCAATTCCTACTATGCTACATGGTCAGGCTGATAGCTTTTTTTTTTTTTTTTGGTCGTGGAAAAACCAGCAAAATGTTCTGGGTTTGGGCCAAGATTCAACTTTTGGGCAATTTCTCTACAATGAGCTTCATCCTTTGTAGAGGCCGCTTCTGGCCCACAAATTGTATTTCATTTAATTTTTAACCATAGCATCCACAAGATGCTTAGACGAAGAGCATATTAGCAAGGTGCCAGGATCTAACTAATCGTCTATCGTGCGTTCAGTTTAGTTCTGTCCTCTGCCAAGAGCATGGCTTCTTACCCGGTATCCTGTTACTTTAGAGTTTCTTCTGCTGTGAAATCACCAAACATCCTGTTCACTTGCTAGAATTTAGAAAAAAGTCACTATATCAACATCATAAACCTTTTTAGCTGGATGGAATTGATTGTTCATCATTAAGCATTTATTGGCTCATTACAACATCAAGTCGGTGAATGCATACATATGTTGACTCATGATTCCATCGGCATTGGTGATAAAGGTACTGGATGCTACGGACAACGAACCCTGGGGTCCTCATGGTTCTGCATTGGCAGAGATTGCACAAGCCACTCGGAAATTGTAATTCTTCAGGCCTTACACTTTTTAAAGCTCTTCTATCATAGTTTAATAGTTGGTGGTTGGTCAAAGATAATTATTTGTTTTTCTAGTAATTATTAACTGCAATAATTTAACTCTAAGAGCTACTTTTTTTCAACTATTTCAGCACGGAATGTCAAATGGTCATGAATGTCCTTTGGACGAGATTGGGCGAGACTGGAAAGGATTGGCGTTATGTATACAAGGTAGAATCATCACTACCACGAAAGTTTTACATACCTTGTGGGTCAAACACTTCAAGTCAGGATTATCATCTTTGTTGGCTGAATCTTCACTTTTTCCATTCGCTCCATCTTCTTTTCCTCTTCAATTTTTCAACTGATGTTCTCTCATTTCAAATGGAGTATTGGTGTATGGTAACCATCTTTTCTTCTGTCTGAATAATATTTTTCAGGCACTGGCCGTTATAGAGTATTTGGTGGCACATGGTTCAGAACGTGCGGTTGACGACATTATTGAACATACCTTCCAAATCTCGGTATAACCATGAATATTATTGAGAACACTTCTTGTGATTTCCATATGTCGGAGAAGGGAAGGGGTTCTTTTTAATATCCATTTTAATTATCTTCTTTACTTGGTGTAGTCTCTCTCAAGTTTTGAATATGTCGAGCCAAGTGGGAAGGATATGGGCATTAATGTGAGGAAGAAGGCTGAAAACATTGTTGCTCTTCTCAACAATAAAGATAAAATACAGGAAGTAAGAAATAAAGCTGAAGCAAACCGGGACAAGTGAGATTTCCTTGAAGCATCGAAATGCATTTTTCCTTGTACCCTTTTGAGATTCATTTGTGGACCACATTCAGTGGATAAACTATGTGAATGCCCCTTACAGGTACTTTGGACTCTCGTCTACTGGAATCTCACGCAAATCTGGCGGTGCTGCATTTGGTAGCAGTAGCTTTGACACTGGTGATCGTTACAAAGGTGCAAGTAGTACCCGAGAAGGTGACCGGTTTAGCGACAGTTATAAAGATGATCATAGAGAGGAAAGGGATTCTTACAGAAAGGCAGATCAAGGGGGGAAAACTGAGAAGAAAGGGAGTGAGTTGAAGATGGGGTCTGCACGCTCTAGCAGGTTAGAGCTCCATAAGTTATTTTCACAGATATGCTGGAAGATCATCCATATTTCCTCATAGAATTTCTTGTAAGGATAAGTTGCTGGTGGATCATTCTATTGCTGCTGCTTCTTTCTGTCCGTCCTCCTATTTTATTTTTTTCGTTTTCTTTCCTTTCTTTTTCTGTTTCTGTTTTTGTTGGTGGGAAGAGGGGAGGGGGGAGGGTCGTTAACGGTTGTCTAGGGTTTTCTCTTAGCTGAAGATTGGCACTTGCATTGCATATATTGGTTGACTTCCAATTTTTCTTTAGTATTTAGGCCTTACTGGCATCTGGGCAGACATCGTATGTGTGAAAATTTGTAGGTTGATTTGGAACTTGTTGCCAAAGGTGATTTAACAAGACATGGTTTTGGTTTGATGGTCATTGCATCAATTTCGTTCCAAGTCTTTTCCCTGCTCAGATCATTTAGCATTGCTTTCCCTGCCTTCTTTTCCATGTTGTCGTGTATTGGCATTTATTTATCTCTGAATACATTCTCTTGCAGCAAAGATGCTAAGGCATCTGTTGCATCAAAATCACCAACTCCCTCGCAAAGTACAAAGGCCCCACCGATCAATGATGAAGATGATGATTTTGATGATTTTGATCCTCGAGGGACCTCCACATCTAGTATGTTTTATTTCTTCCTCATTAGCTTCCTTCTGTTTTCGTATGTTATCTGTTGATTCTCCAAGGCAGGCATAATTTGCTTATTTATCCTAGAAACTGTCTGTGCTTCTGGGTTGCATCCTTCCTTACTCCTTCACTGTTTGTTGGTTCATGACTCATAAGTTATTTTTCCTTTCTTAAATAGCCGAGCTGAGTTCAACAGAAGAATGTATTTTGTCAATCGAACTTTTTTCACTAAAAATGGGGGTATTAATGTGGGACTGAGAGTACGACAATCTGACGTTGGTGGCCAGTTGCATGATCCTTGATTTGTAATCATCAGCCTAAAATCATCGGAAGTTCATATATAATGCATGTGTTGTGAGAGCATCCTCTTATCAGGTAGCTGCAGACTAGTTTTGTTGATGACTGAATATAGTTCAAAGTTGTTATTGTTGTGCTTCAGGCATGATATTGTTCCTTGACCCATATTAGTGTTCAGTGAATGAATGTCCCTCTCCTCAGACGGGCCTTTGAGCAAATTTGTGTTCGATTTTTAACGAAAATTTACTGGAGGCTGTTTGCTATTTGACAGTCAGCTTAAATTTTTGCAGAGTCCAGTGCTGGAAATGCAAACCAAGTGGATCTTTTTGGGCAGGACTTGATTGGAGATCTGTTGGATGCTCCAATATCTGTTCCGACTAATGCTCCTTCCTTGAATGAAAATTCATCTGAGGTTGACCTTTTCGCTGATGCAAGTTTTGTTTCGGCACCTCCTTCAGTAGAATCAGCAGCCAGTTTTGAGAAGAAGGTGAAATACTCTGAGTTTTTAAATTGTGGACTATCTGATGTTGCTTACTACTGGCTCTGTAACTCACTATTGCTATCCTTTCACTGCAAGGAAGAATTTGATCCCTTAGGGGCAACTACTCTTTTTTTTGGTCACAAGCTAACATCGATGATTTTGCGCATGTGTTGATTATATAAATTCTTTTGCAGACTGAGGTGGATCTATTTACTTCTGCACCTGCCGTCTCTTCTGTAGTTTCTGCACCAGTTGACCTTTTTGCTGCGCCAGCTCCGGTTACTCAACCTGAAACCAAACCCATACAATCTGTTCCCACTAACCCTGTAGTGGATCCATTTGCTGCTGTTCCACTGAACAATTTTGACAGCTCCGATCCGTTTGGCTCATTCACTTTCAGTTCTGATTCAACATCAGCAGGACCTTCGCAAAACCCCATTGATGATTCCAGCATGAGTGACTCAAGTAAGAAGGCTTCAGCTATCTCGAATCCACAACCAAAGAAGGATGCATTCCATGTCAAGTCTGGAATTTGGGCAGATTCCCTCAGCCGTGGACTGATTGATCTTAATATATCTGCTCGTAAGTATATCTAAGCTCGTCTTGTGGCATTGCAGTTGTTCCTTGGCCTCATTCTTATAACTCTTGCGCGTTCAACTTAAATACAAAAGTAAATGTGTGATATGGATGTATCTGGTCTAATTAGCAATCGTTTTGAATTATCAGGGGTTGTTTACAGAAGCAGTTTATGTGTCATGGAATACAAATTATGCAAATGCTGAAGTTCTGTGAATTCTTTCAAGTCATTGTGTCCTGTTGGGGTGCAAGAACACCGTTAAATTGTTTCTAGCAAAATCAGTCATCTGGCTCATTCTCATATTGTGATTATTCGGGTCAGCCTCGCACGTTTTTTCCTTTAAATATGTCTCCTGCTGTACCTTCTTGGCTCAGCCAAATGATGATGTACTTGGTTTTTTGGAATGTAGAATGGCTGTTTCCCCTCTCTTGTGCTCAGTACACTTGTGCACCCATGGCACGCTGCAATTTATGCCTATTGTACTATGACAGAAACTCACACTGTGGTTGGGAAGTGTCTCCAAGCCTACTAATGTGGCTATGTTTTGTTTGCTCATACAAACTTGCAGCCAAGAAGGTTTCACTTGCAGATGTGGGTGTAGTTGGTGGGCTAAGTGATGGTTCGGATGAAAGGGAAAAGGGTCCCCCAACCTCATTTTACATGGGAAGAGCCATGGGTACAGGGACTGGTCTTGGTATGTCAGGTTTTACATCATCACAAGCGACCAGTGGAGACGATTTCTTCTCAAGCTTTGCTAGCCAATCTCAGTATGGTAGCTTCAAGAAATAATTCGTCCATTCTTTCTCTTTTCTCGTTTGATTTCTCATTTTTTTGCCTTGAGAGTGTTCACCAAAAGTATGTTGTCTCAAGAGAAACGGTTTGGGGTTTCTTCTGCGCGGACACCGAACAACATTTCTGGTATGATGTTGTAAGTATTAAGTCGATGAATGCCGTGGTAAGGTAACTTGTGTGAATTGGATGGTTGTTGAGTTCTGCAAGCCATTAGTTTTATGGAGCAGCTATACTGTACTAGTTTAATGGTGCTCTGCTCAGTTTCAACCCAGTAGAGGAATGTGATAGCGAATTAGAGGTTTGCAATAAAATGAGAATATAAGCCTGGACATTTCGTATCGGAGTTAGAACTCTCTCTCTCTCTCTCACTCAGTGTATTTAGTTTGGAAAATCGCAAGTGCCATATAAACATATCCCTACTCTGTCGCGGAATGGCATTGATCAGCGAGGTAGTAATCCCACGGAAAATTTAGAGTCCATCAGGTTTTTGTAATCGTAACAAGAGATACAAGAAGACAACCGAGCAAGAAGAAACAGGTGACGGCAATCTAGATGTATAGGGCATCGGATCGAAAACAGCCCTTCATCGTTTGAACAGCTGAAAGTGTCTGTATTATAAAGCATTGAGTCAAGAATCTATGAGTAGCGTTGAATAGCACCCTTCATCGTTTGAACAGCTGAAAGTGTCTGTATTATAAAGCATTGAGTCAAGAATCTATGAGTAGCGTTGAATAGCATCGACCTCGAGAAGCGATAAAAATGCCAACTAGATAGAAGGGTAAATTCTATTAACAAGCTAGCTCATTGTAGAGCAACTGCCAAATGAAGTGCGGTTTGGATTCAATCTGTGTATGCATATTGATTGAGAAGGTGTGAGAGAAAAGCAACCGAAGCATTTCACCGTATAGTTAGTGAGAACAAGCACAATTTTTTCAACAGCCAATTCCAATATCCGCGAAAGCCATCATTGTGATGAATAGTGAAGACAATGGATGAGAGAAGTGATGCAACTGCCTTCTCTCGTTACAGATCCATCATTCTCCCATGCAGCATGGCTTCTGCCTTCCTCACCTGCTTTACTGGTCCTATGATGAATACCTACACCGAAATTAAACCCACCTGAGAAACTAGCATCAATAATTACATATAGCAAGAGGCTTGTTATTAGAGGAGGAAGTTGTCAGAACAGATAATACCAAAAAGCTTCAATGGGATTTCTCCCTAAAGCGAATTGAACTACATTGCAGTGAATATATGCAGCAGATTGGTAACTAACCTTGTCACGTGGACCTCTGGCACCTCCAGTCAAGATTTCAGCACTGTCAAAGCAAGACAACGGTAAGGAAAACCAGGCATGTATTCTCAACAGGACAGATAGTCATGACAGCACACACGTGCAGAGAGAGAGAGGGAGAGAGAGAGAGAGAGAGAGAGGGAGAGAGAGAGATCTACTTGCAAGATTCCTTAACAGACATTATTGAAGCACCTCTCCTTCCAATAACACCCCCCATCTTTCCAGGTGGAACATCAAGAACAGAGAGGATTTCCTCCTCTGGAGCATTTTCCACTGCTGATATGTCATCTACACGAGAAGCACTCTGAAATTAGTCCTCGAGTCGAGGCTCTTGTTTTAGCATTCGAAGTACAAAACTCTTTTGACTTTCTCATATTTAGTTGTTTTTATAATACTCTGCCACCTGCAAGTGATGCATCCCGAGTCATTAACAACAAAATCTAATGATTATTTTCATGTTGAAAAACAAAATATTAGCATTACAAAGTGAATCATAAGATGGCATATCCACAATCAAAGCAATTTCTACAAGCCTAGTTAAAAGGTGGCACCTTATCTCAACAAAGACATGACACTAAGCTAATGTAACATCTCTATATTGCACATCTGTACCTTTAAAAAGTCTGGAACTTAAATTTGATGCAACCATGCAATGTAGAAAGCAACATCACTTGAAGAAGACATTAATGGCCCCAAAAATAGCGGTTTTGATTTATGCCAGTCACGTTAAGCAACCATTATACTATCCAAGTTAACTTCGCTGAGCTCTGAAAAAGCACCTCAGGAAGTCATTCACTGGAAATCTCCACCCATCTGTACGATCTAAATTGTCAATGATGTCTGCTCCAATTTGAAAACAGGAAAAAAAGTTGCACGAACCTTCTATCTTTTGAACAATTCCCCATCTCAATCCTAATTCTGAGCATATTAAATACCAGCAGAAACCCACGAATGACTTAGAAGGATGGGGTGACAAAGTCAACAAATGCAAGCACTAGTTCCCCAAACGATGCATCTAGCAGTTTCCAAAAATTACAGTATAAACAAAAGCTAGTCCAAAAATTTTTATCTGTAATTTTTAAACCTGGAATTGGAGGCAAAGATGGCCAATCAGTATAATTATTGTCATTGATGCAAAAACATCGACAATAAAAAGCACTGCGAACTGCCAGATACCACAAGGATAGTGCATTCAGTTTCTCCATCATCTTGCGATAGATGTAAACAAGAAATCGAACATCATCTGCAGCTGCACGTATCATCATTTCAGACAGTGGTCTGTATGTCCAGAACTCAGGGTCCTGTAAATGAAACATGCACATTAGTGAAAGGCAAAAGAATATTTTGCACTGGGCACATTGTGCAGCTCTCTAAAACGGTGCACATTAGTAGTCACGAGCGTAGTTAGAGCAACTGGAGCTATCATATAAATGAAACAATCACCAACATGTAAGCTAAAATATTTGTTCAAAATGGAGTTATTTTTTGACTGGCCATTTACTCTGAGCTAATGAACCGTACTAAAAAATTATCATCTCTTGATTGGCTTCTGCTTAAGAACTCCATAATGTAACTCAGCTGATAGTAGTTAGCATTCAAAATTTTCTTTGGCAGAATTTGGAAAGGGTAAACGCTACTGCTGAGTTAATTAACAACTAATAATTCCCTTTTGCAGAGTAAAAATTGTTATTGCCACAGCATTTGTAGTTGAAATAAAACAATCTTTACATTGACCTCACTGTTGTTGAATAGCCTTAATATCAGAACTAGAATTCCTGAGCATGGTCTGATCTAAAAGCAATGCACTGGTAGCAGCAAAAGCTCAAAGCAATCTCCAACAACAAAGATATTTGTTGTAGCGTATTTAGCATTTTTGTGTCAAGTATTGATGCATCACAGCTCATGAGAAGGAAAACTGAACCAGATATCAATCCTAGTTGAGTGAGTGCAAATGCAAAAAACAATTGGCTTCCACAAGATGACCACAACTAATCCAATTCCGACACCTCACCTGCCTAAGGAGGGTACGAACTTCTTCCTTCTCAAGATAAGATATGCCTGTATCAAAACCAGAGAAGAAGAAATTAAAACACCCCACATGATGTGCAATTTGGATGTCATTTCATATTGTAGTTCCCATAGACATGACATGTGAGACGCCCAGGTGAGTATCTTGATCACTCCTCAAACAAACAAAATCAAAGAAGAGCACCGTAGTTCTTCCCTACATTCTTCACTCTGATAATTGTTAACCACACAAGAGTTGAAGGCAGACAAGAGCAAACCATAACATTCTGTCCCAGAGTACTTTTCTTGATCCTAGAACATGCAAAAAAGTATGCCCCCCAACCAAAAGTAAGAGCCCAAGCGATAACAGAAGATGCACCATACCACCATAACGTGGATCTGCAAGAAGGCTGACAAAAGATATGTAACCATCGGGAAATCGCTTCCTTCCTTCTTGCTCCTCTATAAGGTGGTAAGCAATCTGCTTAAATCACAACAATTTGTTATTCCCGATAATTTTATAAACTTAAGTAAGCCTCCTCAATCAATTGTTGCATCAAGTTGCATAAACGAAAGACAAAGCCTACCATAAGACTGAAATTTCATACGAATGCTCACCTGAGTATCCACAACATTATTCAATTTGATGCCAAATTGGAAGTACAAAGCCTACAAAATCAAATGTCCAAGCACAAGAACTGTGCATCATAATGTATGTGAGAGTGGTTGAGATGCAAAAGCAAATAAAACCAGTTAGAGACCTCACTATCTCGTTTGCAGTCATGGATAACTTTGGTGACGTACATAGACTCGAGTGCAGGCTTGCATGCCCTCATGAGCATCTCACCTCCCTGAATGGCATCGACCAAATATATAGCATCTGGAAAAGCTAGCTGCAGATTACACGATGCTTGAATCATCAGAAAAGAACTCTAATTTTCCAAAAAATTGAGTTCTTAGGTGGAACTATTGGACATTCTACTCGATTACGAGCACGAAAACCTAAAGGACATTCAACATTCAATGAGCAGAAAGAGACTAAGGAAGCAACACAGCATGGAAAATAGGATCCAATTGCTTCTTAACAGCATATATGAACTGGACGCATAGAATTATTCCTACAGTGGACATGACCTACCACATGACTTCATACATTCACTTAGGATAAAATCAGATGATCTGCGTATGTACACACCCATATCATTCTCTGGCTCTGCCATTGAATTTTGAAATTACATAACCTATTAGCTGAACATTAACATTTCCTGAGCCCAATTGTTACATTTTAGTTTAATTATGTGACTCTACCACCATTTGCAAACCATCTGTCCTGTAAATTATGCTTATCTGTTGTTCCAATATGGGTGATTGGGCGTCTAAAGGAAAGCGAAAGTGTTAGTGATGTCATATTTACACCTTATCAAAAAGGTGAAAATGCAAATCATGTGGTTGATGTTTGATGGCGATCATCACTCTATATATGATAATTGACGCTGGATGTCTCAATGATATGTCAACATCATTGAAAAGGAGTACATACCTGCATGATACAAAGCCTGCCATTGCGACATAGGCCAACACCCTCACAATCAAAACCAATTACTAATTGCCTATCAGAAGAGGGTTCCAGAAATTCAGCTGGAAGTTGAGTTGCACAACTAACAGTGTGAATGGGAACCAATGAAAGTTGTGCTCCACCTTCTACAGGTTTTTCACCTACAGCATGTGAACAAATTTGAAAACCAAAAAGAAGAGAGTTTCGAGCTCGATGAAATAGATCTTAGCGTACAAATAACACGTGACAGTGTATTCTAATTAGGTAATACAATTGATATAACTACAATGAGCAGACGGATTCTGATACCGGGTAAGAAAGAAACACTTTGTACTACAAAGTAGTAAAGAAAGAATCAGCACTTGAAGCAGCTTAATTGTGATTTGAGAACCAAGAACTTCCATTCTTCGGTCGACAACATAAAAGACGAAAAAACCATTCAACATCACCCTAAAAGCTGTAGGTGCATGAAGAACAAGAGAAGATGTAGACATGCTAGATAGGCAACATTCCCGTAAAAGGCATATGAAGGCAAAAGGAAGCAGATAATTCTATGTGATAATGTGTCCCACATCACTTATCTACGGGGTTTATGTGCTCTTCAAATACACGTAATCTCCCTCCACCTATGAGTTTAAGTTTTTTGGTTCCAATTTGGCTTGCACGTGAGATGGAATTACTATGTATTGAGTAGTATTATGGAACGAGTTGCTTTGACACGGACAAGTGAAAAAACAAAGTAAATCCCACTTGCTTGCTTAAAAGATAATCGAAACAAGATGAAGATTTACTTTCTATTAAAAAACCCTTACTTTGAGATAACCTACAATCTGTATATTCACATAATTTCTTATTTTTTTCTTTACATCAAGCAGCCTTCAAGGTAGTATAAATTTATTAAAAATCCTTTCGCGATGCATTCACAGAACAATACATAGAACCATGGCAAATCCCAATGCACCGACGCCTTAGGCGGCTTCTCGAATAACTTTTCCCACCGCCCGTCCACAAGCACGATTCCACAAGACTCAACACGAGACCACCAAGCCAAAGGCAACGAGAATTAGCCAACCGGATTAAAAGCAAGCGGCTTCAGCGCTCCACAAATTTAGGTTTTCCACACGCTCCAAGAGCTCCGTCGCGAGCAAATTTTCTCGCGATCTGACACTTATCACATCACGTCACGTCACATCGCGTCACATTTTCCTTCCTTCCGGCATTTCACCGGAATCAACACAGGGCGAGGAAGACGAAGGAACATCAGCCTCGCCACCCCCACAAACGAAGGGCTCGACTCCAGAGAACGATCGGCTCCCCGAAATCGAGACGGAGTGTTCAGCCGGACCGACACATCCGCGAGTACGGCGGAATTCGGAGCATGATCGGAAGGCGGGCTTACCGGGGTCCGGCGGCAGAGGGACCTGCGTCTGGGCCGGCGGAGGAGGTGCGGAAGACGCCAGCTCTCTCTCTCTCTCTCTCTCTCTAGCGAAGCTGATCAGATCCCTCGCTTCGAAGTGAGAAATGAGTCGGTGACAGCGCAACTGTCCTCGAAGCTCGTCTGCAGCTCGTGAATCTCTCTCTCTCTGTTTTATGAAAGGCAGTCGAGGAAATTATTAAAAAAAAAATTAAAAAAAGGGGAATCTAGCCGAAAAAATGGGCTGGGTTGCGGTGCGGCGCGCACTAGATTTGGGTACGGTAGTCGCCATCCCGGTTATCGCACGTCACTTGCTCTTGCGATTAAAACTTACGTTACATCTGTTTCGCCGAAATTTCCAATTGCTGAAATTTGTTTTAATAGAAATTTCAGTTCGGAGAAAGTAAATCATGTTTCAATATTTGTTTGGGTTGAAAATAAGTTCGACAAATTGTTGATGATGAGCGAATGATTAAAGGCAACTTGCATCGTTAAGAATGACATGTAATGACTAACAAACTGGAATTGGGAATCAACTAATTAGTACTTACCGTTTTTAACAAATTGAAACCTAGACCAGGACCGAATCGATCTTCATGGGTATCACCGGTTCTAGACCGGTCCATTTCGATTCCGCACGGTTTTCGGTTTCTTTACACACCCCTAATATATATGTTGTCTACATGTCTTGCCCCAAGTATAAATCCTAAATCGAAATCCTAAAATTCAGGTTTCCCCAAAATTAACGGCTCATTATTGCAAATGGAGAGCAAGAGCATGACGAGTGGCTCAAATTCGTTTCAACAAAGCAAAGAAGAAGCATGGCGAGCGGCTCAAATCCAAGCCCCAATTTTTCCAGCCAATTAAGCGAGGGAGAGAGAATGACGAACCTCAAGTCAGTGACTGAGTGATGGCGACAAAGATGGTATGCAAGCGAGCGACGGCGACATCAACCGAACGATAGTGAGAGGGAGAGAGGACAGAACGCAAGCGGCAAACCAAGCTCCACAAGGCGCCTATTTTGAGAGAAGCTCGTACGTTTTTAGGCAAGCCGAGCATGTTGTTTCGTGCAATGTCATTTAGGAAGTCCACGTGGACTCGTTTTTTTATATAAAAATACCAAGCTAAATATAACTTTATATCATAAAAGTCATGTAGTATTTTTCATCATAATTTCTTGTCGGAGGCACCGAAGTGATTTTTTTTTCAATTATTTAACATTCAATTAAGCTGGGGAAAATTTTTTGTACTAAAGTGAGCGCAGTGAAACTTTTGGTAGTTTTGGTGTCTTTATACCCAGATAAAATACATCTCATTGGCTCATCAACTAGGAGAACTTATCGAGCAATTTGCTATCATTTCAACACTCGATCCTTACCAAATCGATTGACCGTGAGTGTCATCCTTCTATGCTGGTCCTTATGCTATACGAGAGGAGAGTTTCTCATTCATTAAAGCAAAGTCCAAGAATACACGGAAGAAAGATTCGGAGCAAAGTAAAGTCCAACGGGCTCGAGGGGGGTCGGACAACCAGTTCCGAGGCTATGGGCGTTAAGCAACCCAGTCCGCAACGACTTTCTTTGTCGCAATGGGCCGATTTTATGCCCGAGAAGCACGTTCTCTTGTTTCTAGACTCAACTGGTAAAAGCTGCAGCCTCCCGCCTAATGTAATCTGTACCCGAGAGAGTCCTCATCAGATCTGAGTGATCTGTCTCTAAAGATATTCTTAGTTTGATGCAGTCTTTTGACAGTCGTAATTTCAGTTTGGTTCAGAGAATGGCAAATGGAGGTTGTGCCGATTGGATAGCAACCAATGTTAGACGGAAAATCGGGCGGTTTTACCCATTAGAACATCGACACGGCGTCGGCAACTCGAGGGTCCTAGAAGGCTGAAGTAGCCCCATTCTTACAGAAACAATTGTACCGGGAAAATAATTGGAAAGATTTGTTGAACTTGATTGATTGTGCTTGTTAATCTTAGATGAGGTGCTCCAAAATCCACAGTCAACTACCTCCAAAGAAGAGGGACGATCCCTGAGCACCCTCCCAGGTCCCAACCCTCACGTCATAGCGCTCCCTCGAGGTGGTCATGAAGGTGAGAGACTTCGGCTCTGCTTTCTCCGATGACTTGTTCACCACACCGATGCTGTCGATGTAACATGCTCTCGAGAAGCCTTCCTCCGGCCACTGCCCGTTTCCCATCTCGGGCTCCGAAGCATTCCGTTGGTGATCTCGGCTTTGGCTCCTGCTCCGCAGGACCTTTCCGCCCCATGACAGGCTCTCAGCTCCTGCCGATAGCTCCGTGAAGATGTCGCTTGGCCAGTACCCAAAGGCCTCGCCCTGGAACACTAACCACCAGTTCTTCGTCCCGCTGTCCTGCAATGAAATCGAGACACGCTAGAGCGGGACAGGGAAGGAATGGTGATTCGTGGCAGAAAAAAGATGAATGCTTGATGTCGTGTAGTGAATTCCCAGAAAGAAGGAACTTACTGAGTTCTCACTTCGCAGTGTTTGCACCCGCCAGGAGACTAATATATTAGATATGGGATTATAGTTCCATCATTATGCAAAAAAGAAAGTAGCTGAGGCGAAAACTCCCATATTAAATAAACTCGTGGCATGCATTTCTGCACGTACATGTGATGCTCGCATATACATATGCTGATGAGGAGAGCGATATTGACATAAAATGCTGTATCCTGAGTTCACTGATACAACAGATGAGCTTCTTATATGTGGATTAGAAAGCGAATTTACCTGTAAAATCAGGAGTGGGATATGGTACTGTTTAAGGGGATCGCCGTATACGGAGATAGGGCTTATGACACCTCCTAAGTACTGGTGTTGGCTCATTTGCACAAACCCAGGACAGATATGATTGAAGCAGCCTGTTTTGATGAAGTTGTCTCTCTGGAAGAACAGACGCAAATATCTCAGTAGACAAGCTTCACAAGAAGAAGATTGAAGAGACAAAAGAAAAATAGCTTTTCCAGAGAACGCGTTGAAGTTTTGAGCGATCGAAGCTGGATTACCGTCCAGAATATTACAAACCGCGTACTATTGTCACCGAACACGGTCGGGTTCACCTGCCGACACAGAAGATTTAAGCTTTGAAATTAATCCTACTTGCTGTGAAATTTGTGGGAGAAAAAGGAAAATCCTCACCGTCCATCCAGCCCCAGCAACATTGAGGTTTTTGTCACCAGAAAGACCCGTTTGAGCCCAAATGTAACCTCCAGTCGCCTCATCAGGGATCTCAACCTTAGGGTTCCACACATTCACCCACCCCAATATGCCTGTGTAACCACCACTCTGGTCCATTGTTGTAGCATAAGCATCCTGCGCACACAAACATAATTATAAAAGCACAAAGTTAAATTCCGCGCAAAAAGATGCGAAATTAGACAAATGAAGGAGATCCCATTGCGATGTACTGCAAATAAGATGTCAAGTGGTGTCATTAAAATGCCAATTCAGAAAGTATCAACTTGTCATCTTCTGTCAAAATAAGTGTTTGTCCTCCCCAAATTTCCACGCAAATATATTAGCATAATTTACTTCAACCTCCACTCGAGATGATCTGAATCCAAACCCGTAGCCCCTAGAGTTAACCGGTGGGGTGGGTTTAGTTGTGATATCAGTCCTCAAGATCGGAACCGTTCCTCGTGGACAATTCACGCTCTTTAGCTCAATCTTCACTTGTCTGCTCCTATCATCCTTGGTCTTGCTCATCTCAGGCAAAAAACTGGGCTTCATCTGTATCAATAGGGACAGCATCAGGATCAACTTACATAATATCTCTTGTACACTAGAAACCTTACGATTATTCTCGAGCATCTAATCAAGTCTAGATGACACAAAGTTTTTTCGGCATCAGGTGAAAGGGCTTGACAATGCAAATTAGACTCGTTTTCTGAATTATCATGCTAATTTATGTGGATATAATACGCGTAATTTGCAGTTCCCGGTTGGAAAGCAAAACCTGTATCTTGTGACCCTTGAGAAGGGGATGATCCAAAGCAGGCTGTTTCTCTATGTCAACACAATCAATCACATCCCCATCTTCAGTCTGCCAAAACATCAAGTCAAACTTACAGGGCATCCTACATATCACAGTATCCTCATAGAAAGCATATCAACATGTGACTGGACGACCAAGAACCTTGATCGTCTTCGCCGCGTTCTTGCTCTCTCGCCGAACATCTCTTTGCCCACGTACAAATGGCACGACCGATGCACGATCGACTAGGAATAATACTAGGAACAAAATGGCGAGTTTACTCGGAGAAGCCATGTGGATTTCCACTTGTTCCAAACGAAATCCCTGGAGCAAAATGAGTAAAAAAGCCCTCTTGAACTCTGGATTCATTGATGGCCCTTCATGAGATATCCGTCTTATAAATTAGATGTGGATTCATTCCTCTTTGGGTCCCCTCTTAGGTTCTCAAATTTGGACATGACTGAGCATTATTTCTCCAATTTTGTAGAAGGGAAATATTTGCTGCAATATGGCAATTTTCTGGCACTATCTCTGGCAACGTATTGATTAAAGATTACGATAATCAGCGAGAATGGAGAAACGGTATATTGGGGGCAGTCCTTACCTTTGTCCCATGGATCTTGGATTGGCATTTCTTTTTTTGGCGAGATATCATAATATTCTTGGTTGATGATTGTATGAACAAAAGAGGATTTTCTTAAAAATTTGTCGAATATGGACAAGGTTGAGAAAATTAGCGACCGAACCGAATGAAGTTTCGTGTCGTGCACATTCGAGTTAAATTTCTCGCGTCCTTAGTTTTGTAATCTCTAAATTTTTACCTTATTAGAACGGATCTATTGGACCCTAGGGCTTGGACCATTATAGTTTTTCCCTCATAATTCTTCCTTCCTCTTATACTTTATCTTCCATTTTTCCCTTTATACTTCCTTCTCCTTTCCTTTTTTTTTTTTTCCTTTATCCCCATTTAGATATTCATTATGACTTTAAAAAATCGAGAAGACATATACATGCATATATGTATAAATTATCTTTTATAACCATTTATATTATTTAACAAAATAAGTCCCGTTATGATCAAATCTTTTCTCTTTGTAAAAAAAAAAGACCATTCAAATAACCTCTTCTCGTCGTATAAAGCCTCTTTTGTGTATACTGCTTGTTTTGTTTAAGCTTTTCGATAGCAATTATAAAAAAATTACGTGCGAATCTACATTCCATCAATTATATGTAGCAGCAATAAGATATTCATGATTAGAAAACAGTAAAAACGCATACATCGCCAGATCTACATCAAATAAACAAGGTAAAAAAGAGTAAAATTCAATTCAGACACACGTTCTAGAAAAAATCTAGACACGTTGTAAAAAAAATTAAGAGTTTTGTTGAACAAATTCTAGTGATACGAGTAAGCTTGTTTTTTTTTCTCTTTTTTTCTTCTCTTTTGCTAGTGATATAAGTGAAATTTCAGAACAATTAGAAATTCCACAGAAAGCCCCAGAACAATTAGAATTGCACAGAAAGCCCCCGAGGCTTCGCCGGGAGCAACGCAGTGAGACTGAGGAGGGAGACGAACGAGAGAGAGGGAACGAGAGAGAGTTCTCGACCGTCAAAGAGGAAGAAAGGTGGGGGGGGAGATGGTGAACTACATGCTGAAGATCACCGCCGAGCTCGAGAGCCTCGCCAATCTCCAGCCTCAGAACGGTTCCGACGATCCCGATTTCTCCTACTTCTTCAAGGTCAGTCGCCTCCGCCTCCGTCTTCCGGTTTCGATTCCGCCGCTGCCCCCCGCGTGAATCGCGCCGCCGGCGCATTGCGGAGCTCCCCGATTCTCATTCGGTTTGAGTCCCTGCTGATTATCCTCCTCTCTGCGATGATCTTGTGTTTGCTCCGAGCTGATGATTGCTCTGGTTTCGGCTGGTGATATTTCCGGATCGTTGTCGTCGAGTTTGCTTTGCTTGCTTGTTTGGCTTTCTGCGTGCCTTTCGTTTTCGCCTAGTTTTGCTTTTGGTTCGAGGCTTCGTCCGTACCTATGGCGACGATTCTCTTGGCGAGTAGTTCCTGCGGAGGTGCGCGACTAAGTTCGGTTTGGCGATCGTGCTTGTTGACTCGTGTTAGAATCTGTAGCGAACTGAGTTATGTACCTGGATCGCCAACGTTTGGAGCTGTTGTTGTGAAATTTTGTGTTTTCTGATGAGGTCCTGCCATGTTTACCTATGCACGCCCTCCTAGTCGAGCACCGACAACGACGATCGTTGCAACTGTTGTTTTTCTTATCCACATCGTATCCCGTTCCGTTCTGTTCCCTGTGGAAATCTTCATGCCTTCCACGAATGAATGCATTGGATAACTCACCCTGAATTAATGTGGAGGATAACATTTTACGTCATGAGCATGAAATAGACACATTTTCTGCAATGTAAACCAAATTTGCTCCTTCACAGCGGTTTCGCTATCGACATTCGAGATGCGTTTGCCTTGTTTGCTAATAATCCTGTTTTCAGATGAGATGTGGGAGGTGTGGCGAGGTAACTCAGAAGGAGACATGTTTGACGCTGGGGGAAAGCTTTCCGATTCCTAATAGCAAGGGAACCGCTCATCTTGTTCAAAAGGTAACCCCCATATCGTCTCTACACGGTGCAGAGGCCATCATCTGTCAAATAGGTTAGGTTTCTTAGGCATTTGCGGTGAAAAGTTAGTTATTTGCTTGCTCAAAGCCTCGAATGTAGTAATATATCTGTCAATTAGTTGCTGCTATCAATATAGAGTGTTTGACTACTTGACTGTCCTTGAATTAAAAGTGGACTGATTCATCTGATTTTGCTGATAATCCTCTGAATGTATACCTTTCCTTCGCAGTGCAAGTTCTGCGAGAGGGAGGGAACCGTGACAATGATCCCTGGCCGAGGTCGGGCACTGACACAGGAAGACAGCGAATCAGGAAAATATGCGCCATTGATGTTATTTGACTGCAGAGGCTACGAACCTGTCGAATATTCTTTTCGTGGTCTTTGGAAGGCTGAGTCTGTAAGTTCTCTTAACCGATGATTAGTTGGATATGATTTTTTCTGTGTGCATTGCATTGATGAAGTGTTCTGTCACCATTATCAAAGGTTATGAATGATTTATATCATCATATATGTGCATGTTTATGTTCTTATGTTCCTATAATGTGGTCTTCGTGCGATAAGGGAACAATGCAAGAAGCACAGCTGTCTATTTCTCTTGGTCATGGGTGCATATTATTTCTTACAACCATGTACAGTTTCATCACGGATACCTAATTGAAGTTTATTTAATCGTTTTGGAGTGTCATTCTCTTGACTATACTTTTAACTGCGGACCTGATCCTTTGGTATGACTTATGAGGTCCGACAAAGAAGTGTAATCATGGGGTTGCACTATAAGTATCGATCTCCTAATTTGTGCTAAGCCTCATGCTTTATATGCCCAATCAGTTTTTATCCCAGACTTGAATCGACAATTGAATGTCTGTCAGGTTTTAGACCATGCCATGAGTACAATAGTACGAATTGTATCGAGGGTGTTCACTTTGTTTGTTCTATTATCAACTCTGTCAATTCTTTTACCTTTGAGTCCAGATATGCTTTAACTTGCTTTACTCTTTGTGCATACTCCTAAGCACATCAACAATCATATACCTTGAATCATCATGTCCCTTCCTGCCATCTTTTGTGATCTGTGGTCTGACTCAGTGATGAGTAAAGAGCCTTTGCTTAAGTGATTAGTTCTAAAATTGCATTCAAAACATGTTTATACGAGGGGATAAAAAATGCTTCCATCAATGGTCAACTCACATTTTTTGCCTTTTAAATTTTCTTTTGTGCAGTTGGAGGGAATGTTATTTGAGAATATTGACTTATCAGAAGGTGAGTATGCTGACTATGACGAGAAAGGAGAATGTCCAGTCATGATATCCAATCTCCGTGCCACTTTTGATGTGACGAAATAGCGAAGTGTTCTCTTGCGTTGCAATCTTGGCATCGAAGGCGAAGGAGCAAAAGAATATGCTGGTCATTAACAGGACATGATAAAACATTAGTGTGAATCATGTCGGCTTAGCAGACACTCTAATGACGGTCTTTTTGCATATAAATGGTTCGAGTTTGTTTGGTTTAGGATGTTGCGAATTATGACCCCTTCGATGCGTATGTCGGATGTCATATCTTGCATATCAACTCACGCCTGCAAAGATTCGTGCCTTTTCTTTCATGAAACACTGCTCGAGGATCAAAAAAATTTGGTCTTGGTGTCTCCCGCACTACAATGTCGATCTTAGTTTTCGTCGGTTTAGCATCGTTCGTGTACATCAGATTGGGGCGTTCTTTGCAAGTGTGAGATGAAACAAGGATGAAAGTGGCCTTTTAGCGACGTCTTGCCTAATGGAGTATTGAGATTCCTTCCCCTTGGGTCCAAATACTAAGGGAACTGGCAATATATCCAATTTCAATAAATTAAACTTCGACTTGCGCCAAACTTTGCGTTGAGCTTTGACTTTAACTGTGTTTGAAGCTTGGTTTTGTATTTCTTTTTATTGTAATTTTGCAAGTAATTTGCTATTTTCCAGCTACAGGTTTCATGTTATCTTAGCTCTGGGTGTTAGTTTCCAAGTCAATTGATCATTCATTCGTATAAGAATGCTTTTACTTCTAGTTTAGATTAGCTCAGTTTAGGCTAATAATTGTGGCTGTGATTGTGATTGTTATTGCGAACTCGTTTCGCATCCTTAATTTATTTTGAATTCCTTCCTGAGTAACAACAATTCATCACCCTTTGTAGTTCTAGTCTTTTTGTCAATGCGACTACGTCTTTCACATTCTCGATAATTAACCAAGTTAAACATGCTCAACCAAAAGCGATGGTTTTACGTAACCACCTCATATCAAAGCTCGCATCCACGAGGATGGCTTATACGAAAGTCGAATGTCTTTGCACTGCTAAATGTACACTTGGATGCTCCTACAGTCCTAATGCTTAAAGCTGATTAATTTGACCAATTAGGTTACTTTGGTAACCTCACGCTTTAACCTTTTTCCGGTGCATTAATTATTATGAAACTTTTAGTGATGTAAATCTGACAACTTAAAAAGTACCTATGCAATAAGAAATTTTTTTCTCCCAACCACGTGTCCCCCTTTTCCAAACAAATAAATAAAATAATCTGCTCATTTTCCTAGTCCGTCGCAGCCTCCCAGATTAGAGCAACAATTCAAGGAAACATGCAGCAGCATGATTATAAGCACCGTTCCCTCGTGACCAAGTCTGACGCGAGATATTCCCTCGAGGCTGATTGAAAACTGACACTTGTCCCCACATTCAAGGGGGGAGGGTAGTCCGACCAAAAAAAAGGGGGGTAGGGTAGGGACACTATACTATATAGGTTCTGAATTCTGATGGAACTTACAGTATGGAGCATCTTTCCAAGCCGAGGCCAGTAAATAACCTTCCACCGGTGGGCCAGAAGTGGGAAAACCAGCTCATTCGGGGGGGTGCATCTTCAGATTCGTGCATCTCCCGTGCGCTATCTGCACCTGCTTCTACCTCGCCATCACTCGTCTGAGCTTCGACAATGCCGTCGTGTTCTTCTGTTCCTTCAGTTCTGGCATCGGCAATCTCTCCTGGCTTCTTATCGAAGAGCCCTTTGAATTGTCTCCGGGCCTTCCTCTCCACCTCCTGCTTGTTATAGTGCCAGGGTTCATATATCACCCCCGAAAAGCATTTTTTTCCTTCATGAAAGATAAAAAGTAAAAGAGCTACTCAGACTGACCTGCTCCTTTTGTTTCAGCTTCAGAAGAGCTGCAGTTGCATTGGGTTCGGAAGACTTGTCGATAGTTGTCATCTGGCCACATCGAAAAGAAATTGTCAAAAAGAAAAAGTCACGCAAACACACACACCAAAACCTGCTGATTGTAGCAATTGCTTACCGCTTTAAAATCAGCTCTAGCTTCCTCGAAATCTCCAGCTGACATATAGGCCATTCCACGGCGGTATAAAGCCTTGACATGTACAGGGTTTGCATCCAAGACCTGCGCGGAGCAAGTACTAAGCTATTGACATCAAACAAATCAACCTTAACAACTTGTCTAAACACACATCCACAGGAAGTGCAGAATTAGGAGAGCTGAAAGTTTTCTGAATAATCAAATTTGATTAAGCGGGTTATTCATTCACAATGTGAAACGCAAGATATGCCCTCATAAACCATGGTATCCGCAACTTCAACTAGTAGATTTGGCAAAGCCACATTATCACAGGAAGCATAGATTTTTTGCAGTAACGATTTCACTTCACAGAACAAGAGACAGCTAAATAACCTCGGTGGACTTCCGAAATTAAGTGACAACACAATGCAATGAAGATAACAATCAATTAGGCTAGATATTGACACTTTGAAACGGGAGCAACCAACTATAATCCACCCCAGCAAGCAGCGGTGTCACCCAGTTCTGCATCGTCAATAAGCTTTACCCTCTCTATAATCCTTCACCTACAGTTCCATGGTAACATTTGCAAAGTTTTGACGATGGCATTTCCTCAGTAACAAAACTCAGGGAACCAACCCACGCATGTAAATGTACTTCCTTGAAGGGCCGGGCACATATCCAGAGATTTCGGGATGCAAAACAGTAACCATTTAGCTAAAAGGTAAGCCAAAAATCATACAATAAGCTGCTCTGTATCTGACATCAATCCATTCACAGCTTCCATCCACATGCAGTTGACCTTAATGACGTCCGAAACCATCAAATCAAGGTCAGACAAGGTGAGGACTCCAGAGAGTGCATAAACAAGTTAAATACTTTCTTAAGCCAACAGTGGCTTTATGTCCATAGATTTGCTTATGCAATATGGATCTTAAAAGTCTAATCTGCCAAATATTTTTAAAAAGCAGGTTTAGTTACGCCTATTCCATAATCTTAAATGGAAAATGGCAATGTAGGGACCACAAGCAACTATGGCCTTATAAGTGTCCTTCTCTCGACTGAATCGGTAAATTTCATTAGCATATATATTTTCTATGAATCTTCATTGCTGAATATGGAGCAGCAGAATATACACCGGCTACGCTAAACTTGTGAAAAATAATAAAACATACTCTCCCACAACAAACAACACAGTAAAAAATTCTTTATGTCAATACAGGTACTAGAAAAGACTACAAGCAGAAAACAGGATTACCAGGTAAAATTTAAACACGGTTAGCATGCGAAGCACTGAAGCTCAAGGATTAAATTCTAGGAAATAAAATTTTGACGATCCCAACTATGCTAGGATATGCTCAAATAGAAAATAGAAAAACATCTCTTCGTTTCTATAAAGCACATATGAAGTGTACAGGACGCATGAATTAACAGTCACCTTGTTGCATGCCTCGACGGACTTTCTGGACTCACCCATTTTCAGAAAACAAGCAGCAACATTGAGATGCAGGAGATTCTGCATGCCAATAAGAAAAGAAAAAGTCAGTCCGGAGCTTGCTTAGCTTAAATTATAACATCTCAATCAAGAACGGGTTCTTAAAACTGGGTCATACAGAGATCTATCACCGGAGAGAGGGAGAGAGAATGCTGATGGAATGCAAACTAAGAAAGTTTTCTTGAAACTCGACCATTGTTGGACAGGAAACTATTTATAATACTTACCCGTGTGTTCAGAAACTCCTTCCCTTCCTCATCATCTTGGGGGTTGACATGATTAAATTCACGAAGCACCTGCAAAATAGTACGGCTCAAGAACAGTGAATTGTGATTGGTATTTTATGTGAAAAACTTTCTCACTCCTACCTATGTTAAAGATTCCCTGCATTCTAATCTCCTTAAATTTCTCAATATGGATGGGACCCCAATTTATTACACCCGCGCCACAATCTGATCATCAGAAGGTTTCCAAATACTACATGCCATAGGCATTTCACATAGGATAGCAAAATTTCCAAGGAAAGAATTCCCGTGTTTCAGGGTAATATGATTTCTAATTACACAAAACAAGCCACTGAGTCATGGGGTTGTCAGTCTGGGAGAAACTTCTGATATTGCTACAGTGATACGTTTTTCATCAGATATATATCTACTACAGCATTCATTTTCTCCCAAATGAAGGAGACAACAGGAAATATCCCAATGACTCGTGCAAGTTTTCCTTTCCTGTTCCGTGTTTCAGGGTAATATGATTTCTAATTACACAAAACAAGCCACTGAGTCATGGGGTTGTCAGTCTGGGAGAAACTTCTGATATTGCTACAGTGATACGTTTTTCATCAGATATATATCTACTACAGCATTCATTTTCTCCCAAATGAAGGAGACAACAGGAAATATCCCAATGACTCGTGCAAGTTTTCCTTTCCTGTTAGAGTTTAACAATAAATGCAAAAGGTAATGCAAATAATGGCCAGGCACCTTCTCATACTTGGCCTTAGCAAGCTCAAATTTTCCTTCTTTAAAGAGCCTGTTCCCCTGAAAAAGTTTAACCAGCAAGAGTAGAAGGAACATATCAGAATTGAGAAGTTCAAACCTAAGTCCTCATTGAAGAAAAAACATGCAATAAGGAATAGCATGACGGAAAGCAGCCACCCTATTTACGTAAAAGGGCAGTATGTGCTTGTTCACACACTCCTTTAAGTACTCATTCAAGAGAAAACATGCAATGAGGAATAGCATGAAGGAAAGCAGACACAGTCTATATTTTAAATGGCAGCATGTACTCGTTCACATACTATTTTGGACAAAAGAGCTGTCTCCAACACATGCGAGGTGATTTATGATGACATATAACAAAACAAATCCAATGGAAAGAAATCGAAGAAAGTGAACTGGAAGTCATAAATCTTGTGAATGGAATGCAATCAAGTCCTAAGCTTTTCAATTGCACCAATTAAGTCCTAAACCTTTTTCAAAAAGCCTCTTTATAAACAATACCTAAAATTGCTCACAAACCACTTGAAAATGGCCTACATGGCCTCCTTTTTTTGGTCGAAATATATGGCCTTCTTAATTGCACTTTCCAAACAAGTTTTAAGACTGCATTGCATTCTATACATAAAGTTTGGGACTTGTGCAATTTTTCTAAAAGAAGTGCCACACCAGTCGAAATAAATCCTTATGCACAAAATGTTTTGAATGAAATAACCTTCTCAAAGCCATGACTGTTAAGGTGTCCAAACTATACCCAAACAGTGAGCCATTGTGGCATCTGTGTTGCAAACTTTCCTAAATTCATACAGTTGAAAATATATGTCTACGAAACATTATAATATATCCTCAAGTACTTTCATAGCTTCAAATTTCAACTGCCTGTTCTGATTAAATTTCCATAGTTTTTAAATTCTATGATCACGCAACAGAATATTTGCTCAAGACAACTGGAGGACAATTTAAGCATAATGATTCAGAAACTCCTGTAACCATTTTTTTAGAAAATCTTATTTGTATATGTCAAAAAGTAGATATAGTGGGTTAGTAACATATACACTCTAAAGTATACGGCAGACCTAGCGTACAAAACTGTAAACTATTCTGTAAGAAAATGCATAAGTACATGGACAGCGACTAATTCCAACTTCCAATTTTGTTAGGGACCTTACCCATCCATTCCTGATGGGCATCTTCCTGATATGTATGCATACACCTATGAAAGGATGCTAACTTATATGTGCAAATACATACAGGACTTTCCATGTGCATGGTGAATGAGTATATCTTTGCAGATTTACATCAACATATAAATGCATTTGTGTCTTCGTATCTATTCACTGCAGAAAATATAAGCAGATCAGCTTACGGAAAGAATCACATCGATAGTGATGTATTTTCCTCATGCCCAGTACAAGCTTGAAAATTTAAATGTTTACCCAGAACACACAAAGTCTTGGCGACACAATGGGATATAAAGACTTAAAGTTCTTATGTATTTTTGCTGAACACTATCTAGCTTCTTTCACCTTCGAACTTATGCAAAACAGATTTCCTAGGCTGCAACCAAAGCAGCACATGTCAATAATAAAATGCTATACCGTGCTTCTGATCTTCTCTGCTTCATCCATTATACTTCTGAAGTTCAAACCTGTCCAGTCCTGCATCAAAGTCAATAGAACAGTATAAGCAAAACTGTTCAGAGCAAGAAGAGGGGCCTCGCTGGTACTCAGGATTCCATGTTTCTATGTTTATATTGATTTGGGGCCGGTAGAGGGGTTCACATTTAGCAACTTTTTCCGCAGCATCATTATGAAATGGAAATAACTCAAACAGAACTCGAATCATGCTAAAAAACTCTGACATAACCCCTTTCCTTTGATAAGGGACGTCAACCCCTATAGCACATGCACATACCTTTGAAAAGTCATGTCTACTATAACAACCTAGATGCTACCAAGTTTGTTGACAGTAAGCATTTGCATTTTTGCCCGGGTACGCTAAATGCAAGATTGCATTAAAATCTCAAAATAAAGTGTAAGGAATTAGAAGAATATCTGCAAATTCCACACAATTATGAGATTCTTGAGTTACAGGTAGATATACAATTTGCTGGCATCTTTTTAGTGTTCAATTTTCTCTGCAACAGGAAGGTTCATGGCACAACCAGCAGCCAGCACCTTTTTCAAGTTATTAGTCGAACTGTTAATAATTTTCTAACAAATCCAGAGATGACATATACAGCTGTACAGTCCAACTTTTCACACACAGATAAAATAATTTAACAAAAATACTTATATTTTTTTTATAGGGAAGTTAGATTGCCAAATCTCACAGCAACAGATCTACAATTGACCGATACGATTCCAAAGATTGTATGCAAATTACCTGTGGCATTTCAAAACCGAGAAGCTCAATTTCCCATATGACATGAGCACCTTCAGGAACATTAGCTGGCCTAATCAGATGGAATAAAAAAGAGCAGTTAATGGTAGTAGAGTAAGAGAGAGAGAGGAGAATACTGAGATGAAGAGAGTTAAGGGATTGCCTATTAATAGCACCAGCCAGATATTGACATAAAGCAAGTTGAGATAGGTTTACTTAAGTTGGAAGTGAACCTTGGAAATTTGTCATAGGCATAATCAGGGGGACACGAGACCAGAGCAACCTCTCCAGGAAGCATCAAGCGGACACACATTTCAAATCCTTCAGGCACCTATCAAGATTAACATCACTGCAATATTAGAATAAAAAAGCCTGCCACCATATTATGGGGACACAGTGAGATCTTATTTCAGACTTAAGCCCTATCGTTTAACCAATAATTAATTTTTGGATACAACAAATAACTCACAAGGCCTTCTCCAGAGCTGAACTCCAAAGGCTGACCATCATTATCAACACGAGTATCGTAAAAAACTGTTTTCTCTTCATTAAGCAGCATCCCTTTGTAATGGACTTGCAGTCGGCTGTCATGGAGCGGGCAATCCATGGGAAATTCACCTAAATGTATATGCTGAATTAGATAGGAATGTTTGGGGTGACAAATATAGGTCACGACAAGTAAAGCCATATGAATGTAAGTAGAAGAGCAAAAAAATAGAGGAGACAAAAGTGAAACTCAAAAGAGACAAGTAAATAGAACTAGTATTTGCACAAGAGAACTTGATGAAACCTGAATAGCTTTCTTACTTTAATTGTCTTTCTTGACATGTCCATCATAATTTTAAATGGTGTAGCAATTCTATCAGTCTATACATTAAGTAGTAAAACAGACCTCTTCCATCACGAATCCGGCGTTTTATTAGACGTCCATCTCCAAGCACGTCCCTTACCTGTCAATGGAGCTAGAGTATTACATATAAGCATATCCTTGCCTGTCTAGATTCATAACTAATGGGGAAATCCTACTACATCAATAAATTGGCCACAATAAATCATGACACTTCTGGGCACAGCTTCCCCACTAAAATATCCGTTTAATCCGACAAGTTTTCAAAGTTTCCAAGTTATGCTGCAAAAGATATATTGATGATGCAAGATATATCAGCAGAAAGGTGCCCAAGCAAAGAAAGTATTAAGGCATGACAAGAAGGATTGAATCTAAGAGTGAACCATGCTGATTTTAATGGAAAAATGAGAAGTAATCTTAGAGACACCAAAGGAGCAACATGGATTGCACAACTTAGATGAAAACAGAAGACTTAATGCACGCATGCAGATGGTTTGGACAGATATATTCCAAGTACCAGAAATGCTGACTAATTTCGAAACCTCCCTTCACATTAAGGTCAACATACGCGCAATGCTACACTCGTATACTAGTAACTTTAGAAGAGAATCACCACCTAAGAATCTTCTTTCTGTCCAAAAGCTTATACATTTAGCAGCACATAAGCATGAATGAACTATGACTCACACAGGAGAATAAATTACCTGGATGAAGTGGACAAGTTCTACTTCAAAATGAACTTCTTCAGCACCTTCTTCTAGATGCAAGAGTGGAGAGTCAGACAAGTACTGAGAGGTGACATATATTACTGCCTTCTCTCCCCTTGCCATAGTTCCTACACCCATCTCAAGGCCTTTTGGTACCTGCATACGTAGTAAACAGAATAGTGACTATACAAAGCATGCGAAGATGAAGTAGACAAAAATATACTTTGAAGCCTAAAAGCAGCGGAAAAAAAGTAAATGATTAGTGATATCTTGTTCTATTGCATGAGGTAACCAATCCCATCTGAAATGTATAGGGTGGCTAGGGTAGGAATCTTTTATAACAAATCCGTAAGGAACAGATTACAACAAGAAGCAACCAAAACATGCCAACTATAGAGGTTCATTAATTACATAAAACCAACCTCAGACTTTCCAAAAGTGAAGAAGTATGGTTCTTTTTGCTCATGTGAAAGGATCAGTTTTCCGTCACCTGTTTTAGCAGATATCCTGGATTCAAATGTGTCATCAAAATACCACCCTAATCATTCTGACATTTAGCATACTAAAGGGTCCGTCATGTAAAACTATTACCAAGCTTTTACTTCATACGGTTCTCTTGGTGATTCCCAACCTTGGCCTTCATCAATCACCTGTGAAGACAATGAAAGACCATCACTTTGTACATAGTATCACTCATATACTTCTATAGTAAAGAAATTGATAACTGCAGTATTGATTCTAGCCATCCATATTTGATGAGATGCTAATACTGCAATGCAGTCATTGATCACATATGTCGTTGCTGACTCTGTACTACCCTTTTTAAGTAAGCTTTTTTAATTCCCCATTTTACTCAAACTTCTTGTATAGACATGTCTAGAGTTTCTAACATTTCAAGTGTGCCATTGCTTTGCAGATCAAGATGCAATGTCTTGTCCATAAACTTTTGATGGACGACTAAGCCAAGTACCTGTTAATCCAATCAGACATCTTGAATAGATGGCATGGTATTAATAACAAAATCACAATGGTCGAGTTTTGAGTCCTGCTTTTCCAGGATAGTGAAAATAGGAGAAGGTTCTGAAATAACTGATATGCCTATCTGCTGTTTAACCTTATACACATAGCTCCAAAAAAAAAAAACCTTATACACATTTGAAACATAAAACAAGGTTACTCAGTCGGATATGCTTCCTGAGAAACAAAGAGAGATGTTTCTACGACACGGAGAGAACAGCAAAATACAAATGTATAGCTGCAGCCACTGAACTTTTGTTTTTTGGTGCAGAAAACAGTTATCTTTTCTTTTCTTTTCTTTTTTTTGCAATAAACAGTTTTTGATACCCACAAAATGGTTGGATATCAGTATGTGTTTTTTAACCTCAATTTTATGTACATTTGAGAGTGAAAACGAAATTACTTGGTAGGATGTCCTTCCTGGAGAAGAAAGGAAGAAGGCATTTTTTTAGATCAAGGATTAACAATACTACAATATATAGATGCAGAGACTGAAGTTGCAAGTGTTTCCATGCAGAAAAAAGCAGTTCTTTTTTCTCGCAGTAAACAGTTTTTTATCCTAGTAACATGGGCATTTACTCTGCATGATAGTTTTGAAACAATTAACAACATATAATTCCCCCCAGGTATGCCAGTAAATTAAATGCTCGTCTTCATATTCAACTCTACAAGATTAAAGCATCAGAATAGCTTTTGCGTCTGAACTTCGATTACTTGAAAAACAAAATGGACATTCTCATGGTTCTTCATACCTTCTTCACAACCCCCAAGTCATCAGTTATGACCTGAAAATAGGACATGACAATTCTGATGATCAATAATTAAGTAGTGCCATTGAAATAGCTTAAGAAACACTATATTTCACTCAGACGAACATATAAGTAATGCACACACAAGCGACCACCCCCTGACCCAAACACTCAAGTTCACAAGCGCAAATGCCCACTCAACTAACTTACATATTTATTTACCCGTCCACACAAGCATACACAGTTACTGATAGCATAGAAAGGAGGATGAAGGTCCAGAATCAACATGAGGCAAACAGAAAGAATACAATGACTAAAAGAATAATTCTTCTACTTGACAGAGATCATTTACACTGTGGAAAGACGCACCCAAGATAAATGTTCCCTTGTTATATTTTTCTAATATCTATATAATCTGAGAAATCAACCGCTGATGCCAAACTTTCTTTGTTTTTCTTATCTTCCTTCATTTGATCTCTTTCTATAATGAAATTACATATCATTTTAGGACACTTAAAATAAAGCCAAATAGAAGTTTCCACAGAAAACTGCAAGCCATAATAATTAGATTTGTTTCATAGTAATATCTTGAAGCTACTTCTTGTCACCATACCCATATGTAAAATAATCAACATCTTAGATCCTAGCAAACATAAAGCAAATTTGCTTGCCTTGGCCTTGAAGAAATCTATCATTTCAATCTCAAAATGAAGTTCATCATCCTTTGGGAAGTTGCTAGAAACTTGTATGGGACAATCATCTTCACCGTAGTGCAGCTGTGGCTTAATTTTGAACTGCAGAAAAATCATAGCATCAGCTTAACTGTTCTGATTATTTTAATTGAAAAGTAATGGCAATATCTCAAAGCAACACCCGCACAGACACTTTCCTTTCAAACTATCTCCAACCTAATTAACAACATAGGAAATTTCCAAGCCAACGATTGTCTCAATTGCTTTTCCCTAATAGAGAAAGTATCCAAAATTTTGCAGCCAATTTATTCATAGTCTCTAGAGATGACAACACTATTAGTCTTGTTTTCAATTTCCGCCTTCTCATATCTTTCGCCTCCTTATGTTTGGGGAAGGGATGGTGGTTGGAAAAAATCCAGCAAAATTCAACTTGATGTAAGATGAAAACAGAACCTTAAAGAAAAAGGAAGCATTGTACCATTGCCACTTCACCCTTCAACATTGTAGGGATTCCTTCTAGCAATCCCAATATCATCTTGCTTTTTCCCAGAACATGTCTCAACGGGATACCATTCCCTGAAAGCAAATTAATTTTCAGCTAAATACTGATCACATGAAACTTACAAAAGGCAGCTTTGACTCAATAGTCAACCTAGGAATCGCTGATATAAATTTTAGCCAAGAAGATAACCCTCTTTACTTTCAATAGCGTGAGCTATCATTGAAGAACTCAATGGAAGTAGGTATCGTTAGGTGTTTTTAGAAGCAACAGAGACATTAACTGTGGATTTCCTGAGAAAATCAAGCAGCCAATTGAAACAAATCAACCTAAATGCATAGGACCTATCTTTCGTAAGTACAAGTTATTGCCTAATTCTATAGGAGGAAAACTCATTTAAAAAAAAATAAAAAAACAGACACTACTGTCCAATTGAAGTACACAATCAACCAACCTCCAAATTCTGATTTGCTAGATTGAACAACCACTCCCTCAAGTGTTCGAACGGTGCAATGATAGATGACCTGAAAAACATTTGACACCACACAATGACTCCCAATAATAACATAATGAGAAAAGTATTCCAAAACACAACAACATTTGGCATGTGTTCTGAAAGTAACCATGCTAAAAGCCTAAAACACAACATAGCATTATCTGTCGCAAGTATCATAGCAGGATGCTTGAATCAGGTCAACATGCCTTAGTTCTTAACTCCACCATACTCCATTTGGTAATCTCTACTGCTGGAAAAGCTATGATTCCTATTGACTAATGTTGGCTTCACTTGAAATTGTACAGTTTCAAAAAACTTCGTCCGAGATGTTTTCTCCAAACTACTAGGCATACCTAAATTATTTTCTAAATTTTCTTTGAAGAGAGAGTCGATTGCAACCATTACTAACGTTTTTCTTTTCGGTTAAGTTGATCATCTTCTAATATTTTCTTAAATAAAAATTAGTAGGAACTTTGACCAACTAATGATAAAGGTATGGGTTATTGGCTGCAGGTATCAAATTAACGCGTTCTAATTGACTTTCAAGAAGCAGTGCCATTCACACAGTCATCTTTGCTCCATAGTCGAGTTTTGAAAGAAGTTAAATATTCACCTTTGTTACGTCAAATGAGAGAAATAGCAAGCGCTCCTTACAATCTGTTCTCGCGACATCAGGACATACTATTTAGTGCTATTATTTGAATGTAAGCGTATCACTTGGCATACGCGAATCTAAATTGAGTACGAATCATTATTTTATCATGCAAATCGAATGTAGGCTTCATCCAACCTCAGCTGAGCACAATGCATATACACCAGGATCTAACATCAGGATCAGCCGCACAGCGACTCACTCAGGAGTTCCATTTCAACTTTGCAATTCCTATTTTAAAGCAACTGCGCATACCGCAATTGTCAAAGTCAAATTCATCCGGTTTCAGCAATGCGCACCACGCCAACTAAGGCAATTCAATGCCAGACCGGAGCGGAACCAATGCAACAGGAACATATGAAATCAAACACCAGCTCGTATGTGAGCTAACCTGATCACCATCAGAGGGCGTAGATTCACCCCCGCCAGGCCTCACCACAGCTTTCATCAGGCCTCCAGGCACCATCTTCTTCCTCCTAGAATCCAAACACGAGTTCAGCTCAAGCACAGTCAACGGTAAACCAAGCCCTCTCTCCACAGAATCTACCACAAAATAAACAGTACAAACAGCCACCACCTCTTGTCATCCTCGGAAGGGGCTTTCTTCTTCTTCGGCACGTACTCCGCCGCCGCGTCTCCGTTCGCGGCCATTTCCGGCGATCGGCACCGAGATTGGCGAAACCTCCGACCGGAGCGGCTGGATCGACGGAAAAGAAGGCTCTCGATCCTTCGCGAGAAGAGACCGACGACGAACGC
This sequence comes from Syzygium syzygioides, assembly GCA_031216285.1. NCBI lineage: Eukaryota > Viridiplantae > Streptophyta > Magnoliopsida > Myrtales > Myrtaceae > Syzygium > Syzygium syzygioides. The sequence continues at coordinate 3,876,374 of CM062244.1, forward strand.
GAAGAGCTCTCTCGGTTTCGCTCGTGTAGTTGGAGCCGGGAAGTTCAACCACCCTCGGTGGTATTTATACGCGTCGTCTCGACAGCGAAGCAGGCTCTGCTGAGACTCGGAGAGCGACGAGAGTCCAACTGGGTTGACCAACCGTCGTCGGGATTCCCAGGCCGCCTTCCTGACGGCGGAAATCACAGAGGCCGAGCTGCTCGGTCCCGATGGAGACGAATCGTGACCGTTTGAGTTCGGCAGCGACGAAGTTCTCGAGTCCACGGATATGCCGGTGGTGTGGAGAGCATGGGATCATGGCCCCCTCAGTTTCGCGCAAAATTCTCGTTTTTTTTCCGGTAAAAATTAGAAAACGCGAGGCTAACCGCTTCACTTCGATTAAAGCTAATTGCAAAAAAGTTTGAAAAATGATCATAAGGAAGCCCAAGGGTATGGAGACCCTAATCACTCGGACCTCATTTTGAGCTGCGATTGTGTCTTGTGAATTTCCTACCCGCGATGTTTGTACTTATTATTCTACTCGATAATCGATATAAAGTACAAATGCAAAAACCACACATCGCTTTTTCGTTAAATGACCACTTTCGCACATTTTGATTTTTAAAATTATCAATTCGCTATCATTAAACAAATTTCATTTTGAAAAGATCTAATGGCTGTGTGAACCATGGCGCGACCTCGACCTAAGTCAGCTGAGAAAGAGAGAAGAAATTTTGTAGTGAGCAGATGGCGGTAGGCGATAGCTCTAAGGCTTATAGCGGACGGTGACAGGTGAGGAGGCGTCGTCGGCGGCAATCATGCTCTTTTTTGGGGCGATTAGTGTTTAGGGCACTTAAGGGTGCGTTTGACAACTTGCCAAATAGTAACTGATTTTATTCTTTGATTTCTAGAATCAGTTTGGGAATAGAAATCCGTTTGTTAAATTTTTTGTGCAAAATTGTGCCCAGAATCAGTTTTGGAACAGAATCAAGAAGTAAAAAAAAGTAATTTATTGATTCTGAAGCAATTTTTTTGAAACTGATTCTTCTTAGTTTTCTTTCTTTTTTTGGTTTGCTGTTGTTCTTCGGCTCCGTCACCTGCTGGCCAGAGGCCAAGGCCGATGAGGGCGAGGCCTTGCCCAGCCAAGGGGAGGCTGACCTCGCCTAGATCTGGCGAGACCGACCTTGCCGTTGCTAACGCCCTCACCGACCTTGGCTTGTGACCGGTCGCCAACACCGGCGGCCGGTCATGGCCAGGGAAGGGAGAGGAAAGAAAAGGAAAAAAAGGAAAAAATAAATAAATATTAAAAAATTCAAAATATTATTAATAAAAAGAAATTTTGTGTAATTAACAAACGCATTTCTGTTCTTTTTCTATTTTAAAAACATAAATTTTGGGCAGTTACTAAATATCTTTAAATGCTTAGAAATTATTTCTGGACACGGAATAAAAAATAATTATTTCTGCTCAGAATCCATTTCTGGGCATAGAATGGTTGCCATGCGCAGCCTGAGAGCGTGAATACCTTTTGGAAATGCAATTCTTGGCAGGGATATCTCGGGAAAAGAATTGGCATTTTCATAAATAAAGTCTCGAAATAACTAACGTGAGGATTCAAAGTGGTATTTAGATACCGAATTTCTACCATGAAAGTAGAGATTCGAGAGTGATAACACAGTGAAAATTGCTAATGGCATCATGAATTCTATAAAAAAAATTTCTCATAATTATGTCCATCTCTTGAAAAAAGAAATAGATAAATGTCCTCTATTTTTCCCTTTTTTTGGGGGTTTAGAGGACTTTTAAAAGGAGAAGCTCCATAAACAAGCCGAATTTCGAAAAACCTAGAGAGAGAGATTACAGAAATTCCTCGGCAACAGCCGCTCATCCCGCGACCTTATTCTCCGTACTGATCTCGCCGGAGCTTCGATAAAAATGGCGAATATAAAATAGAACCACCGTCTCCGACGTACGCCAAAACCCGCCGCTCTTTCCTGAAAGTACGAGAGATAGGCAGAGGAGCTTGTCGAGTTCCGCCTTTCGCTGATGGAGGGAGGGAGCGTGTTGGACGCCATCTACGAGGAGGATAACTTCGACAACGACGATGTCGAAATGGTCGACGTCGAGGATGGCGAGCTTGTCGTCGACCATCGGGACATCAAGAACGATCCGGCACGACCCGTCGTGGATGGAGATGGAGATGCCGAGGTGTCGAAGCAAGAGGAGCAGAGCAGGAATCGCAGGCGCAGGGCGAACAAGAAGAAGAACAGGAAAAGCAAAAGGGTCGCTCCTGGGTCTGGCCCTGAATTCACTGACATCAACAGGTCGCGTTCCCGATTCTACCTCGGACCTTTGCAGCTGCTCGTTCCATGAGACAAAGTGTTCATTTGTAGCTCGAATTCGTCTTCCTGTCTGGAAGCGAGATAGTATTTGGCTTTTGATGTTGCGCGCATTTGGGTGTCCCTTTTAAGTATCTTGGTCTCAGCTTTACAATGTTATTTACAGAGTTGTGCTTTGGTCTTACCATTAGATGGATGATAAACCGTGGAGTGCAGGGAAGATATGATGTTCTATTTTTTTTTTTTCATTTGGTAGATGCAGACGTGCACAAGAAATTTGTGCTTGAGATTTGTCGCAGCTATCACTCATGACAATGCCCTCATTTCTGCTTTCTGCTCTTTCCAGGTTCGTGCTCGATACCTGTAGGAGACTGAAGGAGAAGAAATCATACTTGGTGTATACTGCCGTCGGTTGTCTGGGAGTGTCTGCGTTGAGCGATCTCGTCAAAGAGGTTAGTAGCTTTTCTGCCGTGTTTATTTGTATCCACTGAAGTAGCATTGGGATTTTTAGGCACGCTAGATAGTGTTGTCCGCTTATGAGTAAACAATTGGACACAGAAGGTGTAAGGTAGCAAGGGAAAGTATTTGGACTATGCATTTTGAAGGAGTAATAGAGTTTCATTAATAAAGATCCAGAATGCGATTTAATTGGGAAAAAGCTGTTCTATGTGCATACATATAGCCAGAATAAAATGATTGCTATCTGCTCCCAGTAGACAGGATTTTGAGGGGTTGAAGTTTTGAGTTTCCAGGATGGAGAGAATCCCTGGAAGTAGGATAAGAAAGCAGTATTTGTCGACCGAAGGTGGATTGATGTTTTATTTTGTTGGTTTTGTATCTTATACTTTTAGTACAGTTGGATGTAATTTTCTTCAGTTAGCTGTGCATAAATATTTTTGGTAGTGTGGATGTCAACTTGTTTAGAAAGTCTCCCAACTCTTTTGCCAGAAGTTTCTCATTGCTTTCTTTCAAAACTTCCAAATTAAACACCTTATGATTTTTTAAGTACCTTTTTCTGCCTTAGCACTCGCATTTCTGTATTCCAGGTAGATGCTATTCAGGCTTGTGGGGGTCAGATGACTGCTGACGGTAAACGGCAGCGAACAGGTGGGGGTGTACTATGGAGTATCATTAAAGCACGAGAACCAAATGCTTACAGAGAGATAATGAAAAGAGCAAGAGAATTTGAGGTGTGTAGTTGATTGCCTCTTTTAAGTCATTTAGTGATTATGTGCAACAAGTTAAAATATTTTTATCCCCTTTCGAGCGGATGCAACCGCATTTGCACTACTGACATTGTTAAGCATGTCTAGACAGGAAATCAGGCCTCCAATTACCTCCCATTAAAATGGTGACTGTGATATTACCTTGGACAGGAATTTGTCCTCTTGTTGACAGTTCAGTGGCTTGGCTAGTTATCTGAGGGGGTTGCTGGTGATGTATTATACAAGAGGCTTGAACAAATTTAATTCTGCTTTATTGCGCAACAGAGATTGATCCTTTACAAAGTGATTCATAACCTTTTGTTCTTTTGCTAATAATTCTGTTGGAGCATCTGATGGAAAGTATTGCTCAAAGACCAAATTGACCGTAGGTTTCCTATAGCAGATTTCTTCCTTTTCTTTTTCTGTTTTCCTTTCCCATATCGGATCGGTTCGAACATGGAACAAATACGTGATTGGCTGGCCCCTAGCGCAGAAACTATCCAAGGAGAATAACTTATAGTAAGCCGATACGCACTATCTTTAGCAGCATTAATGATATTGTGTGCCTGAGGTCTTTTAGAGCTTCAGATCCGCAGCATTTCCATCTATGATGCCTGATTACCATCTATTGGGTTGCATGCTTTCCTTATTCTGCAATGATGATTTATATGATAGGTCAATTCGGGGAGTCTTTTCTTTCCCAACCGTGAGTAAATTGATCTATGTTCTTTATCATATGCAGAAGCAATTCAAGCCACACAACATTCAACAAGGACGACAGAAAGAGGTACCTTCTGATGGACCTATAAAAGCATCCCCTGACAGGAGTTCTGTGGCCACTCCAGATGGTTTCTCAACGATGCCTGAGTTACACAATGTCGATCAGGAATTGGCTGGTGAGGAAAAACGACAATCAGTGAAGGAACGATTGAGAGTACCTGTTTCTTACGAAGACATTCTAGATGACCCAGAAGATGGAAGTGGATAATGTTTGTGAAAAAAAATGTTATTTTCCGTTGGTTGTCTCAATTTGTGCATAGCAAACATTCTAACAAGTTTTGCAAACATTCTTGAGGCGAAAATATAGCGCATAGTGTTGGAGAGGTTCAGAGTTGATCTTATTCTCTGAGGGGGAGCACAGCGTCCTGTCTTCAGTGGGTTGCTCTGCAGTAATTTTAGCACAAGTCTGTGGTGACCGTTTTTCGGTTATAAAATGGTTGTGTTGATCCATATGTGAAGTTCTATTATAGGCTATCATTTTGCTTTGTGAAAGTGCAAAGAAAGGAAAGAGAGGACATCAATCAAGTTTTGTTTCTTGTTACAACAAGTTTTGCAAACATTCTTGAGGCAAAAATATAGCACATAGTGTTGGAGAGGTTCAAAGTTGATCTCATTCTCTGAAGGGGAGCACAGCGTCCCGGCTTCAGTGGGCTGTTCTGCAGTAATATTAGCGCAAGTCTGTGGTGACCCTTTTTTGGTTATAAAATAGTCGTGTTGATCCATATGTGAAGTTCTATTATAGGCTATCATTTTGGTTTGTGAAAGTGCAAAGAAAGGAAAGAGAGGACATCAATCGAGTTTTGTTTGTTGTTACAGTTTTGTCTCATCAGCAAACCTTTGAAGTTTAACTACTCTGCAATGCGTCTCCTCTCCTATTTGATTTTGCGCAGTTAGTATATCTGACGCTTAGCAGCATCGTGATTTCCATGGCTGGCATTATGAAAAGGCCAGTGATTCCTTTTAAGATTTGTGTGGTGAAGATGTATGTAGTGGAAGATCCCTTCTATCCAAGTACTCCTGTTTTCTTTGTTTTTGTCGATCAGCTCCTCTAGATCAAGAGGAGGTATGGTTCCAAGAGAAGATTGACCTCGAGTTGCGATTTTGTTAGGTAATTGGCTATTCTTCTAGAAAACCCGTCTTTATATTCTTGGTGATCCCAGTTGGTATTTAAAGGTGCTGAGAACAATGTTCACCCTGGAGCATGTATAAGATTAGAAACAAAAGAAACTCAAACTAACTTTTATTGCAGCATGGTGTAAAGTTAGCGCAATTGATTCTGATTAACAATTCAATAACGTTTGTGAGAAACATGAATCGTCCAGGTGAAACGATCCCCATCAATCTCCAGTTGGCAAACCCATCCCCACCGAATATGTTTCCAAGTTGTTCGACAAACTAACTACTTTGCTTGTACTTCTCTATGCCTCTGTACAAGCAACGTGTGCGTGGTGGAATCATTGAAGCAGCTAGTGCATCAATGGCATAATATGTATAGACTGTTAAGGTGCAAGCTTAGAGTACCCAATTGGCAGTGCACCAGTGCTAATCTGTCTTTTGCCTTTTATGCAAGAACAGGCAGGCAACACTGCAATCATCAACTTTTGAAAAATGGAATTTCTTCTTCCATGAAGCAATAGCTGCTTCAACCAATGCTTTCGCTGCGTCTTCCTCATCTTTTGCTGACCCAACCACCGTTGCAACTTCATTGTTATTGAGCACATCCCACACCTGCATGAGAGCGTTTGGAAAATATTAGAACATGGGACAACAAAAGTTTCCATGACTGTAAATCTCCCGCTTTGGTAGTGCATGTGCTAATCACCAGATCTGATAGTGCCTCCGACCATTGCTTTTGGATTTCACTGAACTTCATACATAGCTTTATCGAGACTGAATTTTCTTACCCCATCTGTTGCAAGGATGATGAATTGGTCTTTTGGAGTTATGCGGTGATAAGAGATGTCAGGAATGGCAATTATGCCGTGGTTTTTGAGCAAGTAGTCTCCGAAAGCACGGGACATGGCAAGGCCAGGCATGTTCTCATGAGGTAGCCATACGCGCTGGATGTGTGGTTCTTCCTTCAGAGCTAAAACCCGGCCATTGCACTTCCTTATTCGGTCGGCTTCGCCTGCAAATACACCCCCAACCGAAGATAAGTAACGAAACCATCAAGATGCATGAATAATATGAGGCTTAAAAATAGAAGGGCTCAATACAAGTAGATAAGAGGTCCTCAGTGAAGAACTTAAGGCCTAAGAACATACAAAATAGGAATAGGATGATTACGCTAATCTTACTGGGAACATTAGGCTTCAAGTCGGTAGTCAATTGAAGAGTACGAAGTCCGTCTTCAGTGAGAGTCCCTAGCACTGCTCTCGAGTCGCCGAGGTTGGCTATGACAAGATCCTCACCCTGTGATTATTATTCCAACTATTAGCCTAATACCAATGGGCGGTTTTTTTGAAGGATGTTAGAATGGGCGGATCAATGAAAATTTTTGCGGTTCCTTATAATTTGAGGAGCAAAATACCTGTCTTACGACAACAACAGCAGTGCTTCCACTGGTGGAGCAGTCCAATCCCTCCTGAAGCTTGATCTCCTTGTCTATCACCTTGAAGGCACTGATACATGCATCTCTCCATGCCTGGAAGTTCTTGCTCGGCATTGATCCTGGGTCACAGTCATCGTTTACCGCCGTGACTTTGACATTTGCCAGAGAGTTTCTCTGGTTTAGCACAAGCAGTGGCAAATGGTTCTGCACTAACTTGCTCACCAGGTGACCGTTCTTCCCATGACCATCAAAAACTCCGCAAAAGGCTCCATCATCTTCTCCATATCCCTAAAAAGAGGGCAGGGTACATCAATGTCAAAGAAAATATATGGAATGGGTTGCTCATATGATATTCACCATACTGAAATAAGTTAACTGCGTAAGTTGGACCTGAAACTTGCGTCGAAGTCAGCCCTAATGAACACGAAGAAAGGATACCACACACACCACCATTTTCTGTTTGAATTCTGATGAATTGGACTAAACTAAAATGAGAAGTCATCACAAGCAAACTAGCTAAAAGCTCGTTTCATCAGGCCGTCCTAACAAAAACAACCTCAATTGATTCAATAATGTTCAAATCTCGACAAACCTGATAGAGTATGGCAGCATCTTGGTTCAACCCTTTGCTTCCAGCTCTTGAATGAACAGATCCATTTCTCTTAGTTTTATCATTGGTCTCGTCGATGAACACTGCATTATCTTGGACATCTTCAGTATCATGAATCTCAGAAGATACAGTGGATATGCAGATTCCCATCTCAACAATGAATACTCGTTTCTTTTTCTTATGCTCCAACCTGCGTTTTTATAGTCCAACGATCAACTTAATCATGGATTTTTAAATAGCCAACGCATGTTGGCACAAATATATATTTTATAAGAATGTGGCTCCCAGAGAGCTGAAAGCAACCCCTAGGTTCAATAATTCACTGTTTTCTTTAGAGGTTCTTATTTTATGAGCACCCCAAGATTCATTTGAAGGGGCACATGAGGTGGACCTTAGTAGGATCTTGGCAAGCCAAGTCAAACAATACGGTATCCATCGTTCTTTCTTTCATTGTATAAGTCGCTTAAAAGTTTCGCAGATTCATGCGTCGTCTCTTGGAACTAGTTAAATTAGAAAATTTGTAGATGACCGCTTGTGAAGAGGCGAGTCTACCTAAGAAATACGCAATCCATCCGTGGACATTTTCCTATTCGATTAGTTCCTTTTTCCGTACAAGAACCCTCTCCATGAAAGTTAATTACCTGATATTCCTTCGTAAAAAAGGAGAAGGTTATGATTACAAGTGCAAGAGTTTCAAAAGGCTAACTTGATGTAGTAACAACCAGGAACCATGATGTTTACTTAGGCACGGTTGTGCTTGTGCTTGGCTTTTGTGAGCGTGGTGTCATCCGCTGTCAATGCGTGGGCACTCTTTGCCTGGCTGTTACGTGCAAAGTAAAAGTTAGTTGTCGGTTGGTCCCTCTCCACGGTGACATAAAGGACTAACATAGATTTTGTTGGGAATTTGTCCAGATCAAGGACCCAGAATCAAAATCTACTCTTTGATTAGAGATTCATAGAGCATACTAGCGAGGAAGTGAGATTGCGTGAATGAAAAAAGAGATTTCCAATATTGTTAGGTTTTGCGATTTTTAGATAGTATTTGTATCTGATAAACCGGAATGGCTTAAATGACAACCATTGAAACATTAGGGACAACTTATAAAACATTAGGGACAACCTCCTAAAAAGTAGCAAATTCTGGTCAACAGTGCGAATCCTTACGAAATCTTGAGGATATGCAGTATAGGCTTCTAGTAGCAAGATGCACTCCAAAATTCCCGGTGAGCTTATGCGCCAGCGAAGATGGGTCCTGCACTCGATGCACCACCAAATGTTTTGACCATTTCTTTCCTTTGGATGCACTGATGACCAAGGTATTGCGCCCTTAAAGTAATCGAGCCAGTTGACTTTTGCACCAATAGAAAGAAGGGTGTTGTTTAATCTCGGGTCGGCATCCAATTTCTGTGGATCTTGTAGCCTTGGTGCTTTGACAAATCAATGCACAGGCTCGTACATTATTGGAGGAAGAGAAATTAACAACCAACGTTGGCCCAAAATAATGGAAAAGAGAAGATCCCTTCACCACGAGAATTGCCTCAGACTCGTTGACTTTTCCCCTTACAAAATGTGGACCAAGAAGACTCGAGGGAAGTCGGCCGATTCCTCAAGCAAAGAGATAAGCTTGAGCTATACATGAAAGGGCAAAAAACTGAGCATTATCTACAGCCTCTAAAGTCCTCAAATCTTTGTAAGAAGAGAAGTACTGAGGCCTCTTATACAAATGGTGCTTCCACAATTCTCAGATTTAACCCAATAAATCGGTATATCCTTGAAGAAACCAATCTATCCATCACTATGATTGATGATGCTGACTTGACAGTATCAACCGGCTCGTGGAGGGAAAGAATAGTTGGCTTCTTCACTGTAATCTTGAGTTTCCTTAGTTATTCATCCTGTTTCTTATTATCCTCATTCAATAATTGATCCTTATCAAACGATTTCAAGAGGACATAGTTGCCACATCTGTTACGCACAATGAAGGGATAAATCATTTGGATATCTTAGGGAGGCTGGACAATGCCAATATATGCAGGAAACATCCAAACACAGGTAGTTGTTATACATTTGACCCGTTTGGTTAGACTTTGGGGAATGTCTTCGGCAAAATACAAAGGTTTTTGGGCTAAAGGAATTTCTAAAATACTAGTGTTTGATAAAATGTATTTTAAAATTACATTTGAAAGTAACTTTGACTTAAATACTGTTTAATAGAGTATATATTTTTTGGTAAGGAAATAGAGTATATATTTTGTCAAGGACTTTTGTTAATATTTTTCTTAAATTTTTTTTTGAAGTGGAACTTAGCCATCGATAGGCCTAAAGAGCCGCCGGCCAACCGTTGACGATCAGATCTGACCACCAGTCAGCCTCTGCCTCTCTTGAGGTTACGCGACCTCAAGCAAACCTAGGTCGCGCAACCTAGGAAGATAGAATAGGTCTTATTATTCCTACATCTTAGGAAGATTTCCCTGATACTTCTAAATGAGTCACTGCGTATTTTGCTTGTGCTTAACATTTTCCGATTCTACTAGAAAAATAATATCCTATAAGAATTTTAAGAATTTGTTATAAGCAGATTTATTAGAGCCTTTGATCAATGGTGTTGGTCCGAATCCCTTTTTGACTCTACGCCAGTGATTCCACTATTATTAGTGAACAATAATGGAATAATTCCTTCATAGAGATAGGGGACATAAGACGCCAAGCGGTGATCATCGGCCTCCAGACCTATTGAGGAATATAAACAATGCGATCAATAGTGTGATGAACATAAAACTTGCATTCCGAAAATGCAACTTACCAAAGCACCGTCGGACTTGCCTTAGGCCAAAGACTGTAGCCCTTTGGTTGGCCAAGGAACTTTGAGGCCACAAAGTTCCCCAAACAGGCCCTTTGTCCATTCAAGCATGACTTGGTCACTGTTCAGAATCGGATGGACAATATCGAGGATGCTGTTTTAGCTGCGTTCCATTCGTCAGGCATTAGGCCAACTAGGGTATCTTCTTTCCATTAAGCTCGTGAAAAGTTGTCCCGCCCACATCATTTTAGTGGGTACTCGTCTGTTGATGTCGGCTTCTTTTATGTGTTCGTGCTCTTACGATTCCCAACTCACATTTGGTGCATGCAATCTTCGACACTTCCGCGAGGCAAGAAAAGAACTTCGACAAAAAGAGAAAACATCAAAGCTGTGAATTTTGAAAGGTTATTCCAGGAAACGGGGTACAGATCCATTTCTTGAACAAAGATCAGACTCTGCGAAATACAGCTTCGGTTCCAAACGAAGATGAAAAGATTAGGCCAAGAAAGAAGTGGGTTTGTGCAGAATATGATCAGGAAATGTATTCGCACAGCGAATGTACTAAAAGAAAGAAGAAAAGGAGATGCTAATGCATTTAGCTACTTCAAATTTGGAGGAAGCCATGGCTGAGATGCGAAGCTTCTCAGGCTTGCCTCCTCCCATCGTGTCGAAGTAGCGATCTCTCTCGGCACCACGCAAAAGGTGTGTCGTCGTTTTATCTCGTATCAAGACTCACCACACACCCGTGTCTGAGAGTGCCCTCAAAATCAAGAAATCAAGACAAAAAGGTGAAATTTCCGCTGGAATGTCGCCGGCTAATTGTGTCATGAAACGACAAGAGTTTTTCGAGTTTCAGGGATCTTCAACCGGCGAGAAATGATGTCGGCTCCACGCGGCAGACCGGTCGCCACCGATCGGCGCCGACTGTTGACTCGATTCTTGGAGCCAAACCCCACACCTCCGATTCAAGAACTCAATCCACGACCACATTGTTCAATTCAAACGGGCCAAAAACCAAAAGAAGAAAAAAAAAACCCAGAAAAACAAAACGGACCAAACCAGGACCGATCGCGCACGGCTTGCGATTCGCCAAACTCGAGCTCGAACACGAAGCGAGCATTCGACCCCAGTTACGGCGTTGAGGCAAGAAGATCGAAAGGAACCCTAATGGCTTCCCTAGGTGGGAATCAAGCGTGTATATATAAAGAGGGCGATAGATGTGCCAATCATGACGGGCTCGTTCTGCGTAGGCCCAAGGGCAACGAGCTCTTTTGTTATGGGCTAATGCAAAAATGGAACTGCATCCGGTGATTGCATCTTCCTCGTTTGTTTTACCCAACCCGTTAAACGGGTGAGTTGGATCGGATCGAAAATTGGTGGATCCCAACTTGATTCGTTTTCGTGCAATGTAAATTTAGTGTCATATATCCATGTCCGATCCATACTGAACACTTGCCCGACCCGGCCCATATTACTAAAATATCTGCATATTTAATCTATTTTATGAATACTCACATCTAACCTGACGTGAGAATGTGGAGCGAGCGAGCGTGAGATCGAGAAAGAGTAAAGAAGGAATCATAGAGGTTAGTTGGGTTTAAGTAAGTTGTGTACCCATTTAACGCTCATATTATTTTTGGCTTTTACAATTTTAAACTCATTTATGATCCATAGTCCCTATAACAATATAGCCTCATCAAATATAGGCTGGAAAATGGATGTACGGCCCATTTTGACAGGTCCGCCGCCGGGTACGAAACCGGATGACAACGGAAGAAACGCCTGGGGCAGATTTTTTAGACGCGGCTGATGTGAACGGTCTGGATACACGAGACCTTCGCGAGACCTCGCCGGATCTAACGGCTGGAATCCATGCGTTTCTCTCTGAAGTATTTTTTTCCCCCCTTTCCTCTCCTCTCTGATTCTCCTCCGGACCGAAAATAGCAAAATGGGGGGGCCCGCTGTGGAAGGGCCCAGGCCCGTTCGTTATTCCGCTTCCGACTTATATCGGAAGGTCCTGATACGCCCACGTCACCGATCTCCCGTACGATGGTCGGAAGTCAAACCCTTCTTAATTCGGGGGCTCGATTTTCCATCGATTTCCCGAGAAAATATTCTCTCTCCAACTCCAATCCAACGATCGACCCAACTTCCCAGGAAAAAGTCCGCTTCTCTGCATGTAGAGAGAGAGAGAGAGTTGAACGCGTGTAGAGAGCAAGGAGGGTTGGTACTTTATTGACTCGATTCAGCAGCTCCCATCAGGCCTCAGCGAAACCCCTTATAAAGCTGGTGCTTCGGAACCCGTCTTCTCTCGAATTTCTTCTTTTTCCCCGGGAAAATATCGTCGAGGAGGTCGGCGCCATGGACGCTGCGGCGAGCTCCATCGCCCTGGATTCGGTCAGGATCGCCCGTCGTCAGCTACGCAATGGCAGTCCCGACTCATCGAGGTCGGTTTCTTATTTCGCTTTCGGTTAACATTTCTTGCGAAATTGTCTGGGAAGATCGATCTCCCAGAAAGAAGGAACGACAGGAGATCGAATTTTTCCTGGACTCCTGGCGCGACTTGCGTTGGGCCGTTGCGGAATTTTGTGATGGCAAGTGTTGTGGATATCTGGCTGATTGTTGCGTGCGTGCGTGCGTGCTGTGTGTTTGATTCGTTGTACGTTTTGGATCATGATGGGAGGCTTCGTGCGAATCGTGTTCGTAAAAGGTGGAATGTCGCGGCGCGTCCTTGTCTTTGGTTGTGACCGAGGATTTGGTAATTTGATCATGTTTTGCAAGGGGAGGGGAGGGGCTTGGAGCGGTTGATTCGAGAAAAGCACGACGAGGGGTGAAAGAATTTTGTATGTTATGCTTCGATTGGACGGTAATCGGGCTGATCAAGTCAATGTGGCGGTGGACAAAAATTGGTTCTTGGTCATGGAGAATCCAATTTGCGCTCTGTTGGGGGGTAGAGGGCAAAAGGCGTCTCAACTCTTCCGGACAGTCGAGTATCACTTAGCTGAGATAGACTAGCTTGTTGCGCAGCAGTAGACACTAGCAATTAGAGCAATGTGCGCTCGACTTGTTAACAATTTCTTGTGTAGACATTGGGGTTTTGAGTTGGGCTTGACATTTTGCACGATCTGTACCACATCAGGTTTCAAACGTCCGTACGCTTCCATTTTGCGAATGGGCAGAGGGATTATGAATCATCCCAGGCCTTAAAGGTTTCTACGGATTTGAATGGCGAGAGGAGTGGAGCACTTTCAAGATCAAATTTCTTTGGCCTCTGTGAAAAGAGACACCAGGTTAGACAGACATTTTGCTCTGCTGGAGTGTGCATGTACGATGGGACTGCTGTGGAGTCCGACTCGCATGCTGCGGAAGAAAAAGTTGGAGTGCTCCTTCTGAATCTCGGTGGTCCAGAGACTCTTCACGACGTGCAACCCTTTCTGTTCAATTTATTTGCAGATCCCGTATGCTATCTAACCTTTTATGCATATATGCATGTTTTTCAACTGTGTGTATCTGGCTGAATGTTTATCTTCTCCATTCACAGGATATCATACGTCTTCCCAGGCTGTTCCAATTCTTGCAAAAACCCCTCGCGCAGCTAATATCTGTAATCCGGGCTCCCAAAAGTAGAGAAGGATATGCTGCCATAGGAGGCGGCTCACCTTTACGTAAGATAACTGATGAGCAGGTAAAATAGTGTGCTGCCTTTTTCAGTCTTGTTATGTGCCTAATATCTCTTTCGAAGATGTTCTCTACTTTCTTCTTTCCATATATACTGCATTAAAATGATATCTTTAGTTTACATAGCTAGGTGTGAATGTTATGTCGCACTTTTTGCAGGCACAGGCACTCAAAGGGGCTTTGGAAGCAAAGAACATGTCTGCAAATGTCTATGTTGGCATGCGCTACTGGTATCCCTTCACCGAGGAGGCAGTTCAACAGGTTGTTGCCAATTCTTAAGAGGATATCTAACATTTCTATTGCGCTGCTTGTATTGATGTAATTTGTCAAATATTGTTGAATAGTTAGACAACCGTGTCTTTCCATAATACGTTGGTGATCTGTCAGTTGACCGTTTATATGAATTTTCTGTGCTCAAGTGATTTCGCCGCTACTCCTCTTCTCAAGATAACCAAGGCTATATGGCTGAAATTTTTGTCAACTTCTGGACAGATCAAGAGGGACAGGATTACAAGGCTTGTTGTACTTCCGCTCTATCCACAATACTCTATTTCTACGACTGGATCAAGCGTCCGAGTCATTCAAAATGCATTCAAGTATGTTCTTCATCTTTGTACCCCCTTTGTTTGCACAAGTTGAGTGTCTTGTTCTTCCTAACTAGATTCAATGGATCATTTTTCAGGGAAGATGCTTATCTGTCAACAGTGCCCGTTTCTATAATACAATCTTGGTATCAAAGAGAGGGTTACATAAAGTCTATGGCGGACCTGATTCAGAAGGAACTGGAGAGTTTCTCCAACCCTGAGGAAGTGAGTTGATATTTGTCAAAGCTTACATCAGATGCGAAAAATCAGAACATTTAAGCAAGCTGGCCTCGTCCACTGGAAATGGCTTAATTAATTGTATATTTTTATTCAATTTTAGGCCGTAATATTCTTCAGTGCTCATGGAGTACCCGTTAGTTACATTGTGGATGCTGGAGATCCATACAAGGACCAGATGGAAGAGTGCATTTACTTGATTATGCAGGAACTGAAATCTAGAGGAGTTAACAATCAGCATAAACTTGCTTACCAGGTTGGTTGTGAAATATTAGTTGTTGCCCTTCTTAGAGACCACGTCTTTTGGTTGTTAATTGTGCTTAGAGACTCTTGTATGCAACTTACTCTGGCCTCTTTGCTAGTTAGCCGATAGCTGAGCTATATAAATGCTCTCTCTCTTCCTCTCTCTCTCTCTCTCTCTCTCTCTCTCTCTCTCTCTCTCTCTCTCTCTCATTTTTATTTCATTTCCTTCGTAGAGCCGAGTTGGACCTGTGGAATGGCTGAAGCCCTACACTGATGAAGTACTTGTTGAGCTCGGCAAAAAAGGGGTGAAGAGTCTCCTAGCAGTTCCAGTGAGGTGAGCTATCTTCAATTGAAGTTGAGTCTATAAGCATTGAGTTGTAAAGGAGAATGTCTTGACATGACCCATTTTCGGTTTTAACTTGCCAGCTCCTGAGTCTTTTGTCCTAGTATTTTATAAACTTTGTCAGGTACATCAGGTCATCGACTGCCCAGATGTTACATTTCATATAGGCATCTTGAATGCGGATATGGACATTGCTTGCTGTGAATTGGATATCTGTTGCCATTTCTTTAAACTCTTCTCTTTACTTGATTGATTTTCAATTTCTGGTCTCATTCATGGTGAAAGTAGTTTATAAAAATCAAAAGTTTTGTTTTGTTCAACTGGAACTGATTTTGCCCTGGTTTCTAACTCCAGCTTTGTGAGTGAGCATATCGAAACTCTTGAAGAGATAGACATGGAGTACAGAGAGTTGGCACTTGAATCTGGCATCGAGAATTGGGGCCGTGTTCCGGCTCTGGGTTGTACCTCTTCGTTCATCACGGATCTAGCTGATGCAGTGATCGAAGCCCTACCTTCAGCAACAGCCCTGTCGAGCCCCAGGACTTCCTCAAATTCTCTTGACCTGGATCCGGTTAACTATGCAATCAAGATGTTTTTTGGTTCAATTTTGGCATTTCTCTTGCTTTTATCCCCAAAAATGATAACAGCTTTCAAGAATCATCTCTGAGGAAGATACAACTTGCTGTTGAACGTCAATAAGATTGACATGAAAGACTTGAGAGTAGAGTCCAAAATCCCATACGCACTTCGAAAATTGCTCCTTTTTTCCACCTTGGATTGTCGATATTTGCTCGTGTGGGAGT
Source organism: Syzygium syzygioides (assembly GCA_031216285.1). Taxonomy (NCBI): domain Eukaryota; kingdom Viridiplantae; phylum Streptophyta; class Magnoliopsida; order Myrtales; family Myrtaceae; genus Syzygium; species Syzygium syzygioides. The sequence continues at coordinate 3,892,526 of CM062244.1, forward strand.
GTTGAATTAGATTTTTTTTTTCCGGGGGGGGGGGGGGGGGGGGGGGGGTGGGTGGTGGAAGATGGGAGGGGAGGGGGTTGGGGTTTATCGCTTTGATCTGGTCACATACAGGTCGTTTAGGCCTTGTTCAGGTATATTGTGAGGCTGTGACCTTGCGGTCCTCGTGCGTGTAACTATGCCATTTGAGACTTTATCAGATATGCAGTTTTGGATAGTGAGGATTTATTGATCACAAAGGCTTGGAATCACGGAATTCCTTTTACAGTAAACACGATACAAGAAAGGTGCCTTTTCAACCAACTACGGCCAGCTTACGGTAAACCAAGAGCTGGGAAGAAAGCCATTTGACCAGAAGTAAAACCAAAAGCTGGGAAAGAGAGATTTGACCAACGATATCTTCAATAATAAGTTATAAAAATGGAATTTAAGCGTCGATCAGAAGTTGATACTTCTCCATGCCTCCAATCCCATGACTTGAAAAATTTTCACAAGAAATGATTTCCGATTCGATTAGCGATAAGCTTTATCAAGGCAGACAAGGCACCTATCTGCATCCTTGAATTGTTAGTATGGAGTCCAAAGCTCCAGATGATTGCAAGAACAAACCCAAACATGATGTTCATCAGATCAGCATTCGTGAAGCAAATACCACAGCGCTTTATTTAGTTCAAAATCTCAACATCCATATGCTTTAAACACATACATCACATTAAAGTCCGTCCACATCAAAGCTAAATGAAGGAAAGAAAAGTAAAGTTGCAGGATCTGCTTTTACTGCAAAAGCTTCGGAAGAGTGGAGATCCTATTTGTAATGCGTCAGTAATTTGCCATAAAGAACACCCCAAAATCATGGTCACGGTGATTCCCAAGTCTTTCGCTTTTACATACCATTTACCAAGGTAGGAAAAGCCACCACGATCTTATTTATCATCCAATAAGGACACAACCGAAGCTTCCAGGAACATAAACAACTACAAGAGCCTCATTTGGTCCACCAGACGTGGAAATCCTTGCGCCTGTTGATCTTCTTCTGCAGCTGGAGTAGACCATAAAGCAAGGCCTCAGCAGTAGGAGGGCAACCAGGAACATAGATGTCAACAGGGACGATCCTGTCACAACCACGAACAACGGAGTAGGAATAGTGGTAGTAACCACCACCATTAGCACAGCTTCCCATAGAGATTACCCACCTCGGCTCCGGCATTTGGTCGTAAACCCTGCAACCATTTTTTGATGGAGTAGACTCACAATTATTTTTTGATCATATATTGTCAGTAAAAAGCAAAGAACAATGCTTAAAAGAGGAGTGCAATCTGCAATAAGTTCCGATCTGCAGAATAGTTAAAAATGGATAAGACACCCAATTCTTGATCCACCACAGAACCATACTCTGTGTCAGGAGTCCACTGACAACGGTACTCTCAGGATGGAACAAAGAGGCAATGTGCAGAAAATTAGTTGCAGCAATCATAAGTCAGCAACCAGGGTGAACAAGGAGTCACTGAAACCATATCCATAATCAATCAATATATACATAAGCTATTAAATGCTAGTTGCAAAAATTTCTTATCCTTCAAGTGAGTGACATAGGGAGACCTCTGCCTAATAATACACTAAGCACACTTTGGAAACTAAGCCAAAGATAGCAGATGACCACCTAGATTGCTTCCCACATGATTTGGCTCTGGTGCTATTAAATTGCAAAGATTCACCAAACCTCTGGTGGTATGCACATAACTCAAAATATCGACGATAAATGCCCAGACTACACACTATCCACTCCGAATACAGAAGATAATTAACCAATATTGCTTCAGAAACCAGGAAGATAATAACAATGACAAAATTAGGACTAGTCCTTATTTGGCCTCAAAAGTTTTAGATGAATTTGACAATACAAAAAGCAGCCAATAAAGTCAGATTATCAGATCTTAAAAAATGTTTTTTTTTTTGGGTGGGGAGGGGGGGGGGGTGTTCCATCCAACAATGCTGCGTAAAACACAAGGCACTGCTAATCTTCCTACCCTGAACCCAATAACTAAACATGCCTTAAACCGTAATATTTCTCCAAATAGGTCTCCTCATTTTGCAGATATTTCACCGTTCACTCAACCCACGGTCTTTCAAATCATGTGATAGCCAAGCGCCCAAGCCCAGCCGCAACAACCCCCCCAAGTCCCTCTCTCCCCCACCCGGGAGTGGGGTTTGTACAGACAGAATGGCACAATGTTGCATAAGTTCAATTTTGCAAATAATCTCCAAGACCAGCCCCAGGTGAATTCTAAGTCCACAATGCCCTTTAACGGTGGTGGCAACGAAGCTTTGTTCCCCAACAAATTGATCTCTTCATTGACGCGTCCAATTTCTCTACCATTCTCTTCTATTTCCTGGTGGTGGCAACGAAGCTTTGTTCCCCAACAATTTGATCTCTTCATTGACGCATCCAATTTCTCTACCATTCTCTTCTATTTCCTGGTGGTGGCAACAAAGCTTTGTTCCCCAACAATTTGATCTCTTCATTGACGTGTCCAATTTCTCTACCATTCTCTTCTATTTCCTGGTGGTGGCAACAAACTTTGTTCCCCAACAATTTGATCCGTTCATTGACGCGTCCAAAATTCTCTACCATTCTCTTGGTGACTTCCAGGCGTTTTGCATCTTGAGTGATTTGCTATTGGCGGCTCACTCTTTATCATCTCAGACATAATTCGGGGCTACTGCTCCTGTTCTATCTCTCTCCTTTTTTTCACCTAACTCGAAAATCTTTTGTCTGGCCATGTAACAAGCATCAAGAACCCCTCCTTTGAGGTGCATTTACAAGCCCATTTCAAGGTCACCTAAGAACCACCAGCAGCACTCAATTTTCTACCATTTTCACCCAATCACTATTCTGATGAATATCAACTTCCGATTGGAACAAACCCCTGAATTCCTACGGATTAGGGGACAAATTTCATGGCCACTGTCATTACCTGATTTTCTCGCACGCCGTCGCTACAAAAAATCATGCAAGTATGAAGGAGAAAAAAACACGATGAAGCAGGTGGGGCATTGACACGATCCAACGAGCTAAGTTAAACATCCGTCACCCCACCAAATATTCAAAACCTCAACGAAGCACAAAATCTCCTAATGTCCCATAGAAACCCAGATCCCTCACAACCAAATGACGAGCAAACCCAAAGGTGAACCGCATCGTGCGACTCCCAACTCCGATCAGATTTCTCTCCACGCATTTCTCAGAAACCTAGCGGCAATCAACAAAATCCACCAAAAAGTACGACAAATCGCACCCCCAAGGGTAATTACCCTCACCCGTCCCTCGTCAAACCATACCGCAACCCGCCAAATAAAAATTCGGAACAAAAAAAAAATAAGAAAATCGAAAGCAGATGGAAACCTACTTGCGGAGAGCAGGAGCCATCTTGTTGGTGAGCGTGCCGGCGACGATCATGCAATCGGACTGGCGAGGGCTGGGCCTGAAGATGATGCCGAAGCGATCGAGATCGTACCGGGCGGCGCCGGTGTGCATCATCTCGACGGCGCAGCAGGCGAGGCCGAAGGTCATGGGCCAGATGGAGCCGCGGCGGGCCCAGTTCATGAGGTCGTCCACCTTGGAGATCACGTACTCCGCCGCCTTGGAGAGGCCCGGGGGCGGCGGCGGCGAGGAGGCGGAGGGAGGCGGGGCGCGGGCGTAGGGGGCCGGAGTGGGCGCGGCCCCGCCCCCGCCCCCGCCCCCCGCCGCCGCCGCGGAGACGGGGCCGCGGCGGAGAGGGGAGGGGCGGTGGTGTGGAGGGAGAGGGCGCGGAGGTGCGGCGAGAGGCGGGCGGTCTTCGCGAGGAGAGCCATTGTCGCACGCAGGGAGGGAGAGCGAGTGAGAGAAAGAGACAGAGATCTTACAAATGTGATTCGAGAAATCAAGACTGCTTAGGAAGACGAGGGTGAGGTGGCTTCTCATGGTTCATCGGCTCTTTTGTTCTTAACCAACGATTCAGGGCGGTTTGATGCGATGCTGCCTCCTTCTTTTCTTTTTCCCTTCCCACCTTTGATTTCACTGTTTTTGAAATAATGCCGCAAAAAATGTCGAAAAATTTCGACATACCCGTGCCAAGTTACACCCCCGACTAATTCCGTATTATAAAAAATCCAAAACCGATTCGTTCGTGCTACATTCGGCAGCAATTAATTTTTGTGCCACAAAAAAATTTCGAGCCCCGTGCATCCACGCCGCAATTTAGCTCTAGATCGATTTTCATCACATGAGAAATCCCAAATCACCCAGACTTTGGATTGAGAAATTTGCTACACCGCACGTGCGTTTCCGTGTCAGCAATTTACTGGTGATATTGGACAGAAGCTAGCGAAGGACATATTTGTCTCGAACATAACGATTGGCAATTTTTTGTAACAAGAAAATTAATTTGTAGTGGAGATGGCATAAATGGACCAGCTTAGGAACTTTTCGTGACAAAAAATTAATTTAAGGTTAATGTGGCACAAATTTACCGATTCAAGATTTTTTTGATGGTTTCGACCTTTGATTATTTACGGAAACAAGAAAATTACAAAGAAAAAGAAAGAGCAATGTGATTCACCACAAAGTATGGCATGGGGGCCCTGTCATGTACCTTTCCAAAGTTGTACTAACTTCTAATCGCAAGTTTGTGCGTTTTGATTTTGAAGGAACAAACTTATTCATGCACGAACTAATCGATTCCACAAATTAAGTATCCGATCGGCTCACGACGCTTGCAATCGCACATCATTTTGGAATAGCATGTTTTCATCGAGGATAATATGAAACAAAATTCAGCTGATCTAGCTAACCTCATTGATCTTCTAGGTTCTGTATCCGATCAGTCATCCATAACAGTAACATGAAACATATTCAGCAATACAATAAGCCAAAGCTAAACTCAGCTTTAAGGGGACTCAAATACAAGGAGTCTTCTGTGCTGCTGCTGGATGGAAGGACCTGCGTGGGGTTTCTCCACTTCAAAAAGCCCACATGTCCCATTTATTCAAGAAGAAAGATCACAAAAGGCAAGCTCCTTTTAAATAAAGGAATTGTTAGAGTGGGAGAGACTACTATAATTTAACATTACATAGGATTTGCCAAATCTCTCGACTTCTTCTAACTACAAATTATACAGAGTTTTTGCCCTGCGTATCGATTAGAACCGACGCACCAGAAAACAGCTTCCTCAGATGTGGGTGAGAGAGTAACATACCGTTTCACTTCCATGTTTCGCTTCTCTGTTCTTGGTGTCGGAAGAAACATCTCCGATCTGATGAATGCCACCAATTTGTCTCTTTTTTACCTTACAAAAGAATTATAATGGAAAAGCAAAACACAAAGTCTGTTCCTTTGAGAAGTAACCGTCCGACCGTATTGTTGGATTGCTGTTAGTTGTCGTTGTCTGGAGGGAACTTACAAAACGATCGGCAAAGATGTGTATGCTTCGTGCTAAGATGTGCTGTATGCTTTGTGCTAAAGTTTCATTTATACCGCCACTATGCATAGTACATATAGAGGCTGTTTGAAGCCGCAATTGCTAGTGAATTTTCAGTTGGATGCCAGGCCAGGTGCAGCAGTTTCATTGTGAAATCATAAGGGTTTCCATTGGCATCAACTCCAGAGTTTTCTGGTCCTTTTGAAGTCAAATGCAAGATATTAGCAGGAACTCAGTTTGTAAAAGAAACATAAGCATACTAGGTAATCCCAACAAAGCAACCGATAGCCAGCCCAAGCACTTTCAAAAACGACCTTCATTTGCAGAGTCCACAAAATTCATTTTCCAAAAGGAGCAAACTTTCGACATATGGTCACCGCGATGGTGAAAATTGATAAAACAGCAAACTTAGCAATAGCTGGGATTTCAGCTACCAAGTGACAAGGAAATATGTAACAACCTTGTTTAGCAAAAGGCTATAGAAATTTCACTATCAACTAAACACCTGCAGATGCTCCAATACTCGGAACAAAATGGACAAATAAAACATGAGATTGAAAGCACTAGCAAGAAGGTACCTCTTCTGACAACACGAGTTAGACCAAGAGATCTAGATGGCTTAGATGGCGCTGGGGTTTGTTTCCTGGGGGCATACGAAATTAGAGATTAAAAATGGCAATTCATATAGAGCTTGTATATCTGGCTAAGAATATTTATGGCATATCAGAATCCATGAGAATAAAGAGACATTCCAGTTAAGTCGTGCGAAGGCTATTTAATACACTTTGAGATTCCTCATTCGGCTTTCATATCTTTAACTAGTTCTCATCATTCACTAGCTCTCTCTGAGACTTACTTCATGGGGTTTTTGGTAGCTTCCAGCGTTGTTGCTTCACTGCTGTCTTGAGAACAACCAAAAACACGAAACATGTTGCTGAAAAGATGGTAAGCATACAGTCAAGCAGCAATAATATACTATGGGCAACAAACTTCAGCTTCAAAATCATTATCATCATAAGTAGAATATGCAAAGTGAACCTGTAAGAACCGGTTGCCACTCGGAGCCCATCTCCACTTAAACAGCATTCGAATTTGTCAAAGATGGAATCATTCTCGTACAAATCACATAGCTGACCATTGGGCAAAAAAAGAGAATAAGCTTCATCAACCTCTTATCTAAGAGCGAAAGAGGATGTTTTTTTGGAAGTATATCACCTTTGGCCTCAAATGTTCGTGCACCCGGAAAGTTGCAACTGGTCCAGAATCCATATTTATGTCCCAGAGCTGAGAGAAGTAAAGGAAAAAAGTGACATCGAGAAGAATGCTAAAAAACCCTAGGAAGAAATCACATTTCAAAAAAGAAGACGCTACCAGAGAGATTGTCCAAAATCAAAAAGTTCATTTCTTTTTTTCTGAATATGGCAAGAGAAAATGACAAGGAACAGGAAAAACACGTGGTGACAGGGAATCTGAAGAAGAATAATCAGATGACCTCAGGGTAGCAACCTTTTAAAATAATTAATATTTTCAATACTCCTGAGAAGATGGGAATAGCACGATAGAATCCAAACACCTATACCCTCAAGCCAAACACCCGACAATTCAAAATTATCTATATCAAAATCATATTCATTGGGAAAAGAACAATGTTCCACAATATGACTTTGACAATTTGCACATGCAAAGTGAATGGTAGGAAGCTCTAGAATTGTGTAGTGTTTATTCTTTGTTTCTCAAAATGTACGGCACTCTGAAACTCGAATATGACATCACAACTTTTTCAATTGCCACAGGATGCCAAAAAGGCTATTGTAAGAGCATAAACCTTGAGAGTCATGTAATCACGGCTGAGTATATGTCTTCCATCTTTAGCAAATTTAATATCTGATACTGAGGCAATTATTTCAGTGAAGAAGGACTTTGACCCAGATGCTTCCTGTACCTCGAATCTGTCCAAGAAGGCAAAGAAAGATAGCTCAACTTAAGTTTATTCAAATTAAAGTCTGTCAAGTCCAACAGGTATGATTCATTGTCACACCCAACACATTTCTTATAAAGATAAAGCGCTATAACTGACTTTGACTCTTCTTTAAGAATAGTTTTGACAATACATTTTCCAAGAAATGGTCTATGTAAAAATATAGCAGTTTGCTTACAATTTGCTATGTCTATCACATAAAGCTGACTGTCGCATATCAATAAGACGGATTGAGCCCCTCGAGCTACTATATGCCAACGTGTTACAGTGGGATGGATGAAATTCTGCTGAAGTTATCACCTCTGCAAGAGTAGTTAAAAGAAGCAACATGAGAAGGTGAGCGTTCAGCCTTCTTGTTTGATGTCTTAATCAACATGTGACCATGTGAACAGCAGTGTGGTGTACATTGCAGTAAATGAGAAAAATGATACTCAGATCCAGACTGTGGAGTTTTACCAGTTAGATCCTCCATGTTTGCTGGCTTCACATCGACAATGTTAAAACTTTGATTGCTAATTTCCAAATTCCAGAGATTGATTCTCAGATCATCAGCTGATATGAAAGTTTCACCGTCACTGCAAACCAAGAAGAACCAGAAATTTCATGTCGCCACACAGAAACTGCGTTTTCAGTGTGGATGGCTGGGGCTTCACGTTATTAACATAAACTTCTCTCTATTAAAAGGTGCCCCTAACCTAATTATTATTTAACATCAAATTTCCTTTCAGGAAATGTGATCAATATAAAGGCAGTGTTAGTGAAAACTTCGATCAGTCAAGAATCTCCTATTCTACAATATCCAATGTGAAGTAGGAAACAGAGCAAACAATATGCAAGCATATGAAAGAGAAATCTGGATTAAGGGGCAAAAAAGAATATCAATGCAATCACATGCAGTTAATGCACCTGTTGTTGGATATGGAGTTAATGTGGTAGTCATGGGCATGAGCATAGATTCTTCGACATCTAGCCACAAGGCCTGTCTCGTGACTGGTTACCTGTACATCGCACAAGCATCAGGTTTTACTACTGCAGATCTAAAATGAACTTACCAAACTGCAGCAATTGCTAAACTTATCCCACACGTAAAATATACATTAGCACTTCACTGTCTCCAAGTTTTGTCTTGGACTCCAAAAAAGAAAGGTTATGGCCAGAATACAAGTAAATTAAACAAGTACAACTACCACGGGCAAATGTAGGGATGGCACTCCATCAGATGGGATTGAGAAGTCATTGCTTGAACACCCGAAGGACTTTTCGCCACATCGTCCATTAGCCATATGATGTTTGGGGGAGATCGACATGCTTGGAGAAACAACTGGACCATTCCCCACTGCTTTTGAAGGGTCTAAATTCATGCTGCACACTTTTTTCACCTTTTTCTCTTGGACCTGAAATTTTTGAGAAGATAACAACAATATCAATACCTTATGTCCTAAAAGTGGTGGCACTGTCAAGCTTTCAAAGACAATTGTGCTTGTGAGAAGAAGAACATCTGAGTTTGGCAAGCATTGAGGGCTTATTTTCCACAGATTTAGACAACTAGAAACAGACAGGACGGAATAGGCATTGTTGATGCACGTTAGATCTACATTAGCTTTTCATCATAGAAGCACATTCATATTCTTTAGATTGGTCGCTTAAATTCCTTGCCTTTCCATGCTGATAAATGGGACAAAAGGAGAGAAAAAAACCTAGTATAATAAATCATCCTCAATGCATAGAAGGAGAAATCATTGTACTTGATGAAATGACATCAGTCATCTTTTGATGCCATGTCCATGTATTATCTGCTTATTTTAGGTTTGAAAAGATGATTCTATCCGAGGAAAATTTCATAAATAACTTAATTAAAGATCCGGTAAAAGGTCCACCGACGATGTTACATAGGACAATTTACCGCACATGTTAAGCATGAGCATACAAGTAAGGAACTACACCACTTAAAGTAATAGATGCAACATTATGAGGAATGGCAGAGAAAACAATATACGGCTGCACAGGAAGAGGCCCAACACGATTATAGCTCCATCTTATCGTAATAATTTTTCTCAAGAATTTGTTGCATCCTAATAATGCCATGAACATACTTGCATAACACACATCTATACAGGCATAACAATCAAAATACCTTCCAATATTTAATTGTCTTGTCATTTGTAGAGAGAAGAAACAAGGCGCCATTTGCTGTCTGGCACCATCTAATCTTGTTAATTTTCTCCTCAATTTCCAAACTTTTGAGGTAATCAAACTGCAGCAGCACATGTAATCATGTCAGGTTCAATTAAGTCCACAATCATAAATGCTGCACTGCAAAATTATCCAGAAAGAAGGAAAAGAAAGTGTCAATTTGCATAAAAGCCATGGACAAATACCTCAGGTTCATGGCTTTGAAACTCTGTTTTATAGCGGAACTCGGGATGCTTACTCAGTGGATAATCAGTCCTTTCAAGATCTCTTCTATTCCCTCCATGCTACATGTTATACGTCTTTGTTATTATACTAGAGATTCTATAAGCAAATACAACAGGAAATAACTTGCACACAAGAAAACTTAGCAAATGCAAAGGGTAAACAGTCACTCACATCCCTATTGTCGGTTCTTTCAAATAAAACAACTCGACCCCCACGATCTCCAGTAGCAAGGTAGTCCCCAGTTCTATCGAACTCAATAGCAGAAATTATGTCAACTGCACAAAAAAAGAGAAACTTAGAAATTCTTTTGTATTTATTAACGCCCTGAGTACATATCCTTCCATTGCAAGAAAAATAGAAGCCAACAGCAACTGATTCAGTACCATAATGCTTCTCATATAAGTAGAAATCAAGTAAGGCTTTTAACGAGCAGTGTCCAAGTACTTCCATATTCTCTGAAAGTTTGCTCCATTTCAAGTAAATAAATTATGAGCGTTCTGCTCTGAGAAGAAAATCCCGTGGCTTTTCATAGTTTCATAACATCCACTGAAGATCACCGACTCCACCTGGCTAGCAACATGACCTTTGAATAAGTTACTACCTTGAACTTCATTCATCAACTTGGCTGGTAATCAAACTCCCTCAACGGTGACACACAGAAAGAACTTGCTAACAAGCTGCATTAGCTTGGGAACAAGAGTACTCACAGTCCACTCCATCTCCACTCAGCCGAAACAGTTATTTGGGCACATGACAAGCTTTTAAAATCAAATCGACAATCTGACATGTAATGATGATCCAGCTCCTAGTGAAATATAGGCCCATTTTCCCTTTTCTTTAGTTTCCATATCCAAGTGCGACAAACACACCTTGTTCATCCTATAGTGGCAAGTCCTGTCAATGCTAATAGGCAGATTAAGCTGCACGGAGACATGGTATTTCCGCATACACCATTGTCAATGACATTGCTGGCCATGCGTAACTTAACCTAGGATGGAAGCAATAACCCTGAAACTAACCGAGTCTCGTTTGAAGCCAACCATGCCAAAACTCTTAGTGTGGAGATTTTCCTGGTAGTGAGTTCTAATCATCTAGAATGATGAACTTTGTAGAGCTTCTCTAGGCAAAAACGAGTGTGGCTTTAACCATCAACTAACAACTTGCCAATCAACAAATTATTCGTGCACTCGGAACAGAAGCTGCAGCAGTCAACTCGGGTCTTATTCGATGGAAGCCTTCATTTCTAAGCTGCCTAAAAGTTCTAACATCAAACACAACATCCACGCTTTATAAAACGACGCTCAGCACAAGCGTAAGAGGAACTTCGAGCTATTGGCCGTCATCGATACGCGAAGTCAAGAACTCGACCTGCACGACCTAAATCGATATCCACACTAACTAATCGTGCGAAGAACCAAAATCTAACGAAATCCCCTCGCATTCATCTTTCCAAAATTAACAACTACCGTACTGTGTACACTCCAACAATGAGACTGAAACGAACTTCCCCGAACCCAGCCCGAAGCCGACACAGCTCGATATTTCTAGCTACACTCGCACAATCGCAAACAATGGCGAACCAACCGGCATCGACAATCCCACGCGACCGATTGCGGATCAAAAATCCCTATCAATGCCAAATCGAGAGCGGAGAAAAGGTCTCACCTTCCTGGACCTCTTCGCCGGCCGTGCGCTCGCCGAAGACCTGCGCGAATTTCCACTCCAGAGCCTGCCGCGGCGACTCCTCCGCCGCCGCCGCCGCCGCCGACGAAGCGAACTCCTCCACGCCGCCGCCTCCGTTCATGTATTCCCACGGGCAGAACAGAACCGAACCCCCGCTCGAATCCGCAATCCAATCGGAGCAGAGGTGGGGGGAGGGAAAAAGGGGGCAAAGAAACCGAGGCCGCGACCACCGGGCGACCGGGGAGAATGCACGGAACAACCGATCCGGGGACTATCGGAGCTCCCGCATCAATCTCGCGGGGATTTCCCGTCACGGGGCTCGACCGAGGGGGCGCGGGTCGCCGGATTCCTCGTCCATTGCCCGATCATCGCCGGGGGGAGGCTGCCGGTGGGGGGCGGGGCCGGTCGGCGCGATGCGATTGCTTCACTATCGCCGCTCACTCTCGCTGCGGGAGGAGGGAAATGGGCAGCGTCAATCAGATCTCTCTCTCTCTGTCTCTCTCTCTCTGTGCTGGGGAGAGGAAATCAACGAGCACAGGAAAATTTTCTCTCTCTTCTGTGTGTCTTTCTCTCTCTGAGTTTCTCTTTCTCTCCATCTTTTTCGCATTTTTTTCCCCCTTTTTTTTTCCCTGTCCATATTTTATTGTTATCTTATTTACTTTCTGTACGCCCTTCCAAGAGGAGAGATTAGTACCGTAAAAACCCCGGTACGTCGAAAAAATAATAAAAAAGGTGAGAAAAATGGAAATTTTATCGTGAAATTTTTGGTTTCACATGGATCGAGAAAAAGAAAACCAGAAATTCCATATGTTTCGTGGAATAAGTATAGATATTATTGGGTGTACCCGGAAAAATTCGTTTTTTTCTTTGAATCGGATGTCGCTTTATTAGCTAATAGCCCCAGAGGAGGGGGCAGTGGTTACTTATCAAACACCGAAAGTTTGAATATCTCGTAGTACCTCACAAAGGGTTACTCATTGTGAAATTTTTGATATTATATAAATCGAGAGAAAAATTAAAAATTCTGTTTATTTCACAAAAAATCATCGTAATCATTGTCGGGTAAGCGTGGAAATACGTGCTTGCTTTATTTCCTTACGTGAAGTGGACTAGAATTAAAAGTTGGAAAACGATTTGACATTCATATCCATTAAAAGTTCCAATTTTTTTCCTTCAATTCCCTCACAAATAAAATTTTACAGAAAAGAAGGACACCTGAGAAAACATTAAAAAAGTAAAATTAATAATACGAAAAACTTAAAATTAATATATATAATAAATTTACTTTTCGTTAAATTTTATTATTAAATTACTGAATTAAATGACATATGATAATTGATGAATTCGCTCAGTTTGTCACGAAAAAAATATGCAGAGAGCCTAATAAAAGAGGCAAAGAAAAATTTGGGGAGAAAAGAAGGGAAAAAAAACTAAGCAAGAAAAGAGGGGTCCTATCAAGAAAGAGGAAAATGGGGAGCAATGGAGATGATGGGGGCAAAGGTCCCTTGTTGTCTTTTTCCCCTTCTTAAGCTTTCCTCTCTTTTTCTTTTCAGATGGAAAGTAGAGAGAGAGAGAGAGAGAGGGGGAGGGAGGGAGGATGTGATGTTAATTTAGTTGATGATGACAGGAAACATTATTCAATCGAAATCCCCAGGATTATTTTAATCCTGGGGAGGCGTAGATATCAAGGATGCTGTCTAAAGAGCAGTTAAAAAGTAAACATGGGTTTTGCGGTTTTGCACTTTGCACGAACCAGTGCAGCAGCAATGGTGATGCCATTGTCTTTGGGACAGCATCAGTCGAGCTTAAGATTTGATTTGGAGAGAAGATGTCTCCCTTTCTTTGTTTTCTGCTTTCTATTTGTCCTCCTCCTTTTTCTTTTCTTTTCCCAGAGTAATGCTACGAAAAATCTCCCCGACCGATACTAATGCGCCATGTCTACCTTAAACGGATTTTCGTGTCATAAAAAAAAAAAATCTCAAATCGATACCCGCGCGACATGTTTATCCCGAGCTAATTTTTGCGTCGCGTGAAAAATTCAAACTGACATAATTGTGACAAGTTGGGATTTTCATGACTTTAACATTTTTTTTTTCGATTCGGGGAAAATTTAGAACAGTAACAGTGGAAGCTAGAGATGTGCAAAATGCACTATCCGAACCAATCGATTTGGTTCGATTCTCGGGAGTGTCGATGACTTTAACTTTTTTTTTTCGATTCGGGGAAAATTTAGAATAGTAACAGTGGAAGCTAGAGGTGTGCAAAATACACTATCCGAACCAATCGATTTGGTTCGATTCTCGGGAGTGTCGATCTGATTTCCGGTTCCAACAAGGAAACGGACCGAACTAGACAGACTACATATATATATTTTCAAAAAAAATTAGTAAAATATGAACTAAACCCACGTACAACACTTTCTCATAATCATTGCACCACTATAATTTTTTACTTATTGTCGCTTCTGTCAATATCTTGAGATTTGTCATTCTCTCTCATTATGGTGAGAAAAAAAATTAAAAAAGTGACTAGTTCCATTGGATCAAATCGGATTGGGAAGCGATCACCCCCAATGGAAGCCTGTCGAATTTTGCAAATTAGCTATGTTTTCTAGCGGAAAAATCCTAAAAAAGGCCCAAAATGGAATGATTTTCTCAAATAATGACCCAAAGTGAATTTTGTTTTAAATAATGGCACGAAGTGGGCCCAAAGTGGACTTGTTTCAAATAAGGGCATTTCCCGGCCAACATGGTAGACTTTTATTTGGGACCGACTTATCCACTTCAAACCCTTATTTAAAATTGACTTGTCCACTTCATATCCTTATTTGAAACAATGTTCACTTTGTATAATATTTTGAGAAAATGATCACACTTTATATTCTTATTTGAAATTTTCCCTTTTTCTGGGGTGAGATTCCTTTAGATGCCACACGATATTGGAGCGAATCTGCTTTTCTTTTTGGTTTCTCATGAAGGGAAAATTTGCGGTAAGATTTGATGAGTATCCAAACTAAGTCTTACTAATTATAGAAGGGTATAACAGATAATATATAGATGGGCTTTTGGACTATAGATTAGGGGGGAGGAAAATGTGTGCAAAGTTACTTTCAGCGTTGACATTTTCAGCAAATGGACAGCTCCAAGATCAAAGCCGCTTCAAATGTATCGTAGGTCTGCACTAATTTCGGGCCTTTGGTCCATGTTTTGTGACGTCATTAAAGAAAAGGACACTTTTTTTCTTATTATTTAGGATTAATACTACGAAAAACCCTAAACCGCTACGCCTGTGACAGATTTACATCAAAATATTTTTTTTACCACAAAAAACCCTAAGCTGGTACATCTGTGACAATTTTACCCCGAACTATTTTTTTGACAATCAAAAATCCCAAACTGATACACCTGTGACAATTTTACTCCGAACTAATTTTTTAATATTATTTTCTATTTTTTCGAATTTTTTTAGTTTTTTTTCTTTTTCCTTTACTTTTCTTTTTTCTCCTTCATCTTCTTTATCTTCAACCTCTGGCCAGTTACCAGTCCAACAACCGGCCGAGGGCGAGGCCGGCCCCATTGGCCACCGGCGGTGCTGACCTTGCCAGCCAGAGGTTGAAGATAAAGAAGATGCAAAAAAAAGAAAAGAAAAGAAAAGAAAAACTAAAAAAATTCGAGATCAGAAGTTGAAGACAAAAATGATGAAGGAAAAATGAAAAGGAAAGGAAAAAGAAAAGAAAAGAAAAGAAAAATTTTAAAATTTTGAAAAAGCTTGAAGAAATAAAAAATAATATTAAAAAATTAGTTCAGAGTAAAATTATTATAGGTGTACCAGTTTGGGGTTTTTTATGGTCAAAAAAATAGTTCGGGGTAAAATTGTCATAGATGTACCAATTTGGGGTTTTTTATAGTTAAAAAAATAGTTCGGGGTAAAATTATCACAAATGTATCAGCTTAAGATTTTTTTGTGGTCAAAAAAATAGTTTGGGGTAAATCTGTCATAAGTGTACCAGTTTAGGGTTTTTCGTGGTATTAACCCTATTATTTAAGTCCAATGTTTGCTGATATTAAAATTCTCGAATTGGATATTAGGTTGAAGGCTCTAGATGTCGTCGCGTTGGACACGATGATCACTAATGAATAGCATTTGGATACTTGATTGGGTTGCTAATCGAAGGAGAAAATTATAAAAAAAAAATCACAAACCTATTACACTTGTGTCACTTCAGATATAAAAATTTCAATTGTGTCAATTTGTTCATAAATATTTTAATCATTTGCCAATGTTGATTTTTGAGTCATTTTGACAGGAAAATACTAACGTGGCAGTCCAGTTAATGTTGGTCATTAAAGTAGACATTTTTTAATATATATTTTTTAAAATTTTGTTTCCTTTTGCTGCTTTTTTCTTTTATTTTCGTCAATAACCGGAGAGGGCTAGGCGAGAGTCACGTCGCCCATGGCCAACAATAGCCACAACCCTCGTCAATGGTCCGCAAGGGTCGCCATCCCATAGCCAGCCACAATAAAGGAAAACAAAAAATTAAATAATTTAAAAGTCAAAAAATTTATAATAAAAAATACAAAATTATCCACGTTAGCGCTGGCGGTGCCACATTCAACAATTTCATACAAAAATTGTCTGGATTGACCATATTAACAAATTATCATAAGGTTTAGGACTAAATTGACAAAATCAAAAGGTTTATAACTGAATTGGTACAAGTTTAATAGGTATTTTTTTTCGTAATTTTTCCCTGATTGAACGGTCCCTTTGGTTGTCTTCATTTGGATTAATCACAAATTAACGACATGACCATCGATTTCGCCGCGCCTTTCATATTACGCGGCCCGCTCACAGATCCGAAATTATAGCTTTGTAATTCAACTCAGATAATTTCGAAAATTCCCCTATTAATATCTATATATGTTTTTTCGTTCATAAATTCCGCGCAGTAAAAGAAAATGACACGAAATTAGAAATTCGCTGGCTCCAACAAATCCAGAACTCTTCATGAGCTACGAGTTTATAATTACATCCCGAAATTATTTATTCTTATCTAGTTTTTTTTTGGGTCGAAATTTATTTTTATATAGTTGCCACTACGGAATTAAATGAAATTTGCATCGTGGGCTTTAGATACAACTTGTTTATTGTCACGAACAAACTGAAAAGATGCATTAGGATCCCATCATGTTTGCCCAGGTAACACTTATCTTATACTTAGGCAACCTGGTCTTTTAATTTCCATCAAGCGATGGAAGAACAAGCCTCGCGCTCCCGACGAACGACAGGAGATTCAGGGGCCGCCGCGTCGAGAAGACTCGTCTGGAACTTGCAGGCCACGAGGATCGAGCGGATGGCCTTTGCGTTTCCATTTTCCGCGCAGCCCAATGTGCCGACCGAATTTAGCAGGACGGTCTCGAGTTCGGCCGCGTCGGTCCATTCCCGAACCTTTGCTTTTATGAGGGTCGGGTTGCGGCAGATCAGATCCCACACGGGGAAGCCCTTCCTGGGAAGCAGAACATCTGCTTCCTCGAGCTTCATGCCCGCACAGAGGTCGGCATTCCCATCTCCGACGTAGATGAAACGTTTCTTTCCCTCGGCAGAGGCCGACGATTTGATTCTGTCCATCGCTATGCCCTAGCAAGAGAGTGAGAAGAGAGATCAATCAGACACGTTGTAGGCCAAGAACAAGCGTTTGAGACAGACTTTGTCCATTGAAAGCAAAGAAAGTAGCTGCTCTTCTTCTCTGTAAACACTAAGTAGGAGAGTTACTGTTAGCCCTTTCGATGAAAAAGCTTTATCACCATCATCATCAAGAAAGTTAATGAAACCCCACGAGAAATTACAGCTTGCCTTGCACATGTTTGGAGGGCAAATCTTGCAGCCATGAGACAGATGGTAGAAGTCATGATAAGGTGAGATGTTGAGCCTGCCTTCTGCATCGACAGAGCCCGGGTTCGTGTTGATCTCAGAGAAACAGTCTATGAGGCCGTGATGTATCAGGATCGTCTCGATGAAGAACACATTCGAGTCGCTCAGTATCCTCAGATCGCACCTGTGTTCATCGTTAGCGGTTCAATGAATAGACAACCAGTGGCTGAACACGACGCGCTTCTCTCGAAGTACACATAAGTCGATGCGGGCGATATCAAAGCAATGGAGTCACAGAGAACATGTCCGGATATTACAGTTTTACCCTGGTGAGTGTAACCATCACCAGTTCCACATCCATTTGCTCATCTTCCAATCCAAATTACTTACTGAAAATCTCCATACAAAACTTATAGCTATGTTGTCTAAGTTTCAAAAAGAGAGAAGGAAATACCCGGAAGCATGGGCCGACTTAATTGCGGAGACAATCTTCGGATGCAACGGAGCTTCTTTCAAACAATCAGCAATCTCCTCCATCGTTTTCCCTCTAGAATGAAGCTCCATCATCATCCGATCCTGCATCCAAGGACAAAAAATCGCTAAAAAGGAAGTCGCAAACATCATCCGAACAAGAAATTACTAAACTCAAAAGCCAATGACGAACACCAGCCAAAGCAACAACAACCAACCCAGGCGCCAGGGGGCGGCGCTGCCTCCCTGGCCGTCATGTGCACGCAGTAATATTTTCTAGAGAATTTTATGTCATAGCATATGAAGTTTCATCTCTAATAGTTCTTCTTGTGGCCCTTTTAAGTTTTAACTAATTTTCTGCATTCCCACCGCAGTCCGGAAGGCAACTAACCATGAGAGAGTTCATAGGCAAGGTGGGACGGAGTCGACCAAACACCTCACTCAGGCCTAATTTGTCGACCACCCAGTCGTCGCTGTCGCAGTCAAGGATCGTCTTGTCGAAGTCGAAAACTGCCACGACTTCCGCCATTCTTGGGCCGGCCTTTAGGGTGAGGAATATCAGTTAGAGGGAGCCCCCTCCGGTGGATGACTTGATATACATATAGCAGGAATAATTACTGCACATATAATTCGATATTGATAATAAAATTTCTGGGATTGGCAGACGATATATGGTAGTGAGAGATGAGGCGAGCAAGCACTGGACTGGAGGGCGTGATGCCATATAGTGGACAGTGTGCGGTGTCCATGAAAGCTGTTTTTCTTCGGCTCCCACCGGATGGGATTTACGTGAATGTTTGTGCTTTTGGCTCTCGTGCAGTACCTAACAAAGGCTTCTTTCCCGCGAAACTCAGCCTATATTACGAAAAGGCCAAAGTTGCGGCCGAAACAAGGCATTGAGCAATGAAATAAATAGAACAAGAAAACAAATCGAATACCTATTTATGTGATTTATTATAAATCGAGCGATACAATGGACATTATATCCACGCTCGAATTACGCAAACTCTCTCGAGTCTCACAAACGGAATTCACAATCAATCGAATTCACAAATCTTACCGGTGATTACTTCAAGGACTAATTCGAGAAGAAATTGCTTGTTGGATGCTCTTCATAAAGAAAACCCACTAATATGAAACCTATTCAAATTAGGAAACTTAAAAAAAAACCTAGTTGGATCAAGTTTCTTTTACCAGCTCGAGATATATCTTCAACAAATTTGAATTTTTTGGAAGAGATAACAATGCTTAAGCAATCTCTTGTGTCTGATCTTGATCCCGACCTTCATTTGTATTGAGTACGTATTGTATAGTTCACGCACAACATAAACCTAAAGAATGATACCCCGGCCCTTTTCAGTTTTGTCCACGTCCGCTTACCGTTAGGTAAATCATTCAATCTCCGCTTCATCGTCCCTTATGTTCAAAATACATCCCCCAATGTTTACGTACAAAGTTTCAAAGGCCTTTGCATTCATACAATCTCCTTTTATCGATAAATTTGAAGTTCTCAGATTGGACTTTCTAATATGATACTAGAGTCGGGCACCGCCCCCAAATTAATATCGAACATAAGGCTCTCTGTTCTTTAATTCTAGGGGTGTTATCATGCATATCATATCGCTTTTCTATGGAAAAATAAAAAATAGATAAATGGTCAAACATGAACTTTTAAGTAGTGACAATATGGCTATTGGTTAGTGACACGGATACTCACCAAGAATATTCTCTGGACTAAATCTATAGTGAACAGGATATTCCGATGAAGAGGGTATTCTTCTACACACATATACATAGTTACAAAGTCGTCAACATGGATCGAGCTCACTTTTCACGCAGCAGACTTCAAAGTAGCAAAGGCTTCCTTAGAATAAGCACTGAGAGTGAAAGAAACGGGACCTTGTCCTCGTATGCACCTCCCGTGTCGGGGGCAACTAAAGTAGCTCGGACTTTCTTCTCAAGTAACTTCCTGAGTGTCAGCAACTGAACTTGCATCTCACGATCATGCTCTTGCTGAGGGAGTCTCCATATCTATTAAGCATTTCTTTGACAGATTAACTATGGAATCCGCAATGACTCTAGCACTGGACTTCATGTAGCCACCTGAAATAGAAAAACAGAAATCAATTTATAGTAGTCAAAGCTCCAGAAGGAATTTCACAAGTTTAGCCACTCCTCGAGTCTTCAAGATCATCCCCTGCCCAAGACAAAAACTGGCCTAGGTTGGGCGTACGGAGATATTATATATATGATAGAAATACTTTCGGATGCACAAGCTGCTAGTACAAGCATCTTTCTCAAAATTCTCCACCAGCTATCAGATGGTGGCACTCGGGAAAGCCAACGCAGACGTGAAGTGGGGGGGGGGGGGGTGTTGGAGGGGCGCACACCTGATGTAACCATCACAATGGGAATGCTTCTCTCACGAGCAAAGCGAAAAACTTTCTCATCTCTGCTGGTTATTCCGTCTGGAGTGATCTGGACAGCCCATCAAACATGAATAGATAGGGTATGAAAGTGACATCAGATCTAACACCAAGACCAGAAAGAGAAAATCACTAAGTTTAACAAAAGAATTCCATATGACAAAAAAATGCAAGATAAATACCTTCAACCTGCCCAATGGATCACCTTCAAGAATATCAGTTCCAGCATTGTAAACCACCAATTCAGGATCAAATGCACGCGCAGCAACCTAAAATGATGTAATACACATCAGAATAATTACTGAACATCATATAGACTTCCAGTTTCACTAACTGCAAGGATGGGATCCTGAAATATCTCCTCAGGTGATAAGCTCTTTATAAAAGATAGTAAATGAGAAGCAAACAAGAATCAGGTCTTTGATACTAATAGCATTGCTTTAGGCAATTTACAGAATTTTTGACTAAAGCTGCAGTAAATTCAAATCCACTTGTGCAGGAGGACTTTTACATTATTTAATCAAATCAAAATCAGAGAGATGTCAAGAAAGAAAACACAATAATGAACAAACAAGCTCGACCTCATTTCATTCAAGTTCAAGATAAGGCGCTGTGATTGACATTTAACAGAAAATAGAAATTTCCAAGAGCTTTGTACTTTCAAACAGAAAGTTTGCAATTACTGAGTTAACTACAAGTAAATAGGTAGCATGACCCAAAAGAAAATCTCGCAAAAGTCGATGAAGGAATGAGAAGAAAGCATAAGGTAAATGTACAAATACGCTTACCTCAAGCGCTTCATCTAATTTCTTTAAGTATGCAGCTGTAGAGGTCCCAGACTGTTCAAATTTATCCCACAGGGAAGGAAAAGTATCACAACCATGAAAAAATTTAAGTAGTAGGAACTAAAACTTAAGTTAAAACTTGCACTTCCCCTCACCATCACTTCGACTTTCTGATTAATGTATCTCCTGGCCTCATGATCCTGTTCATGTGGAGGGGAAAATCAATGAACAGGATATATATGTGTGTGTATCATGTCTAGACCTGAGCAACTGATTTTAATGTGGTAGCTTTGGGACTTACGAATGGATATATCTGAGGATTAAACATATCCAGTATATAAACCCGTCCTGTTTGTAGAAAAACAATATAGGTATTCTGAAAAAGTCAAATAAAACAAGAACTGTGACCAAAATATAAGCATACTATCATGAGAAAAATCTATTTCATGTCCATTTCCTTGATGCGCGTCAAGATCAATTATCATCACCCTGCACACAATGCCAATACTGAGATCAAAGGCCACTCTGGAACTTGGGGGACGCATAACCAAGACTCAAGACGCTTGTGGAAGAAAGTCCGTGATCCATCTCAAATACACCCACATGTACCTTGATATATTTAAGCGAGCAAATGCAAAGTGTATGCAGAGAGTTATGTCAGCATAAGCGCAAAATCCACCTCCTTGATCCGCACAACAATGGTGGAACCCTCCTCCCACATTGATGGCCCATCCTCGCTCCTTAGCAAGCTTTGCTGCCAAAATAGTTCCCCCCACCTGGAAAGAATGTAGACAATGAAGAAAATAGAAGAATAGGCACAAAAATTAATATTTAATCACATACAAACCTGCTTGCGGAATGGTCGAAGAACCTTCTGATCAACAAGGCAATTGGGCAATAATGCAACAGGAGGTACCTGGCAAACAGGATGCTCCAAATTCACAAAGTATCGACAAGTAGTAGAAGTGCAAGAATGTCCCACAAAGCTCATATGCTTTCACTTATGTGTTCCTGTTTTTTCTGTAAATATGCGTGAATCCTCTCAATACAAAGACCTCCATATCATGTTGGAATGTGGAGAAGCCATCATGAGCAAAGGTAAATAACACCTCAAAAGTCGAAATGAACAGAAGCAAAGACACTCAATTTACCTCAACTATCATGGCAACTCGAGCACTGCTCTTCAAACTATTCAAGTACGACTCAGAATGAACCTGTATCAGTATAGTGAGCTTTCATCAGTCCATTTATTTGATACTAACAAGTGATAAGTCAACCTCTGACACACAGTTAAAAGTTCAATAAAACTACATCATATCTGGGTACCAAATTAGAGCAGAATGAACTAGTAATTTTTTTTTTGTTTTGGGGTGGGGGGGGGGGGGAGAGGCGGGGAGGGAGGGGCTGGTGTTCGCGCCAGAGAACTAGTAAATATTGACAGTGGCATCGTGCCGTCAAGCTAGATAAGAAAGTTCATCTCTGTGACACCTCAAGATTGTAACCTACAATGATGTTTAGAATTGGATACCCAATGATGCAAATTTAACGAGCAGATTGAAGAGGACCTCTTTGAACTTGTTCTCTGCTCGAGCCTCCCATGCCATATGGCCTTCTAACAAACTAGAAAACATATTGCCTTCAAACTAACTTCTATGGCCATAACTCATCAGGCTTAAACCAGGCTGGTCTTAAGATGCACTAGGAACTGCATTTGTTAGAGCAAATATTTTCCATTGATTACTTTGTCAAAGTAATAGCATTAGTAAACCAGAACACAATGAGTAAAAGAACATAAAAATAAACAGAAAGGATTAATTAAGTAATACAGAGCGTACCACAAGGAGATCCTCCTTTGAAGCTTCCAAAGGCTCGACGATGCAGCCTTTTACTAAAGCACCTTCCGAAATAAGGAACTGGTATATCCGTCCCCATTTGGAAGAGTCAAATGGGTGCCTACAAGGATTACAGATATACCTTTATAGCTGGTAATCATGAAGAGCTTATTCGGACTCTTGTTTAGAGAGGTACGCAATAATGGGACAAGATCAAATCCCCATTGGTTGGATCATAAGTTAGATCAGCCCCCCGGTTTCATGTACAAAATCATTTCAACATTCCGATATTTATGTAAGATGTAAGCCAAATTCATCATCTTTTTTCTTGGTATGGCATCTGGAAAAAGGTCTGATCTTATTGCTAATGGTTTAAAGAGAACCTTTTGGAGAGATTTGCACGTTTCCTGAGGGGGAAAGAGAGTCTTTGATGGGAACAGCAAACCATAGGAGTTAAAATTGACAAGATGATGATGAAGCCAACAAGTCCAAATGTACTCACCGCTTTCATAGCCGATTTTTATTTTTATCAAGTCGACAGAAGTGACATGGTCACGAAAGACTTTCTTAAATTATCTAATGGTGCATGATCTTGTGCCAATCATGCAATAGTTCTATATCATGAGAAAGTAAGGAACTTGAAAATCGTGAAGAATCCAAAGTCCCCCCTAGAATACTTGACAACCCGGCAAAGACTTGTGGTTCTCGATGTTTATATTAGAAGGTGAAGGAGGAACACATATCAAAGTGCCCAATTCTCTCTCAAAGGATGAATTTACTGAGGAATTTACTGGCACGGGGAGAAACAAAGTATCCCTATGCGAGATTGTGAAGCCAACTTTCTTCCACTGGTGACTAAAACTTGGTTTATCAGGTTAAAATAGAACGCCTAAAACCAAACCGATAAGGTTTCTTACTTTCTATGCGCTTTTCTAAGTGAAACTTTCAGCTTGAGCTCGCCGAGAATCAGCATCTCGACAAGACCTCGCCATTACGAATTTGAAGATCACGGACAGCGGAAACACGCTCACGGAGAGCTCATATTGGATCGTCGAATCTATCCCATACATGCAAACTATCCATATCAAACTAGCGGTGGAAACAGATTAAACCGTCGCTAGGAGCAAAGCTCAATTTCCCTCGTCATAAAGCAATGAACATCCGCGCATCCAATCACTTACAGTTTCTCAATCCCGAGGAAGGCGATGTCGTAGGAAGGCGAGTAAATCAGCGGCACCTGCGCGATTCGAGGACTCAGCCTTTCGGCAAGAACACGGCCAAGCGCGCGCGCGCGCGATGCGGCGACGACATAGGTAAACTTACCTTGGAGAGAGGGACGTCGAAGTAGAGCTTGCTGGAGAGAATCCGGCGCGTCCGGAAGCTGTCGCCGTCGCCGTCGCCGTCGCTCGCCGGCCGAGAGGAGGATGAAGCTGCGGGAGCCGCCGGCGGCAGCGTTGACATCGTGCTCGTGCGAGTGAGGAAACGAGAGTGCCTGACCGGCGAAAGAAACGAAGAGAAGGCGAGACGACCGATCAGATGGAATCTGAGTCGACTCGGGATTTTTCACCGAGTCGCGGCCGAGTCCGCCCTGAGACGTGAAAGGCCTCCGCCCGGGTTGGGAAGTAGAAGGACCGCGAAGAAAACGGCGCGAACGATATTACACGTGGCAGCAGGAATGTTTCCATTGGCTTACAATTTCTTTTTATTTTTTGGCCATCATTGGAAAACGAGTTAGTGATACATATGATCTTTAATTTTGTTGAACAATCAACTTTTAGTTCATATAGTTCAGGAAATAAATTGAATATGTACTAAAAGTTTAAGGATCACATTGAACAAATTAAAAATTAATGTATCATATTACACATTGGGCTACAATTCAATAATCATGTTGAATAATTTAAAAATTCAATGGCCACTTTGCACATTGGGCCATGTTCAGAGACCATGTCTAATTCGCATAATGCTGGAAACTCTTAATTTAGGACTTAATAAAATTGGCCCGGTAGTTAATAACATTTAGGCTCCACTCATTTTGCGAAAAATGTGACGTTTCTCAAAAAGATTTCCTAGGAAACCATTTTCCAAAAAAAATAACACAATATTTTGATGTTTGGCTGAAATCCGAAAAAGACCTGGAAAATATTTTCCACCGTTCGGTATGAAAGATCAAATCAGATTTTCCTCCATACACTGCTTTTAATAATTTCCATAGAAAATAAAAGAATTTACTCCAAACTAATAAGTTGCAGTTTGAAGTTTTATTTTAACTTATCAGAGAAAAACCCCATGCAAACATTCGAAATATATTATGACCACGCAAAAAGATAGAGGAACAAAATTGCAATTTGTAATAACCAAGGCAATTGGGCAGTTTTTCAATAAATCTCTTACTTTCTGAAGTGGAATTCAAAACAAATTATCAAGTATTCAATGCATGATTCTCTCTTTTTTTTACAATAATTTAAATTATAAAAAAAGTGAAATCTTTACATTTTATTTTATTATTTACTAAATCTAGTTTTTCCCTGTTCACAAAACTTGTTTATCATATTGATGTTAGTTTAGAGTTGGCAATGTGGGACACGACCAATTTGCACCACACGAGGTAAAACACGAATTACATATGGAGAAGACTCGAATATAACATGACACAATACATTGACTTTATATGTCGTTGCGCTTTCGACACGGGTTGACACATTTTCATCATAATTAAATAAAAATTAAGATATTTTAGACCGACAATGACACGAATTACACGGACGATTCCGACTCGATAACATGAATTGCTAGCCCAAGGCTGGTTACACTGATTCCTTGGACATTCCGATATTCAGGCAAGATGTAAGGCAAACTCATCATCTTTTCTCTTGGCATGGCATCTAGAAAAAGGTCTAATCTTACTGCTAATAGTTTGAAGGGAACCTTTTGGAGAGATTTGCACCTTTCCTGAGGGGAAAGAGAGTCTTTGATGGGAATAGCAAACCGTAGGAGTTAAAATCAACAAGAACTCGCCGTTTCCGAATTTGAAGATAGCGGACAGCGGTATCGCCAAATCTATCCGACACACCAAAGATGCAAACTATCCATATCAAACTATCAGTGGAAACAGATTAAACCATCGCTATGAACAAAGCCCAATTTCCCTAGTCATAAAGCAATGAACATCCGCGCATCCAATCACTTACAGTTTCTTGATCCCGAGGAAGGCGATGTCGTAGGAAGGCAAGTAGATCAGCAGCACCTGCGCGATTCGAGGACTCAAGTCTTCGGCAAGAACACGGCCAAGCAAGGGTGAATTCGTAGTTACCATGGGTAGGGGTGTCAATAAAATTCGGGCCGGCCCGGCCCGACCCGCGCCGACCCGGTCCGGCCCTAAAATTTAAGGTATTTTGGGGTCGGGCCTTAATCTTCTTCGAATATAACCTTAAAATTTAGGGTTTCATTAGGGTTGGGTAGGGTCAGGCCGACCCATTAACACTCTGGGCCGGCCCATCTCCCTCTCTCGGACTCTTAGGGTGCGAATGGTAACCATTCTGCTCCAGAAATCAAATTCTTACCAGAAATTGATTTCTAGAATTCTTGCTAGAAATTGATTTCTGAAGGAGAAATCTGTTTGGTAAAATATGATTAATTCTGCTCTAGAAATTGATTTCTAGAAGAGAAATCTGTTTGGTAAAATAAGAGGAAATTTCTATTTTTGGATGAGAAACACATTTGATAATGTCACGTTAGTCCTATTTCAGCAACAAAGATAGTTCAAACTCAAATTGCAAAATATTATTTATCTTAATCTACAATGCATAATATTCGAGGCAAAATCTAGCACAATTTTCTTTTAAAATCGTAAAATAAAAAGAACAGAAATTCCAAAATAACATGTCATTACAAGAAGACCTGGTACCAAATCCTCATAAACACAGAATACAAATCCTACAATACAGCATTACATTACAGAAGGTAAAAAAAGCCAAAAATCCTTGAATAATAATAATAGAAGTATAATACAATAGCGGAAAACTGTCAGATTTCGAGAAAATAGGAAATTTATTGAATTTTGCCAAAAAAAATTAAAAAATCAAAAAATAAAAAATTTTAAAACTTTACATAATGGTTTAGAATATCTATGATCACCCACGTTTAGTGAAATTTAATTTTTTTAATATGCCCAAAAAAATCAAAAATTCAAAAAATTCAATACTTCACTGAATGGCTTAGAATATATGTGGCCACCCATTTTTAGTGAAATTTAAATTTTTTTAGGTGCCAAAAAAAATCAAAAAATAAAAAATTTCAAAACTTCACAAATTGGCTGAAAATACCTGTGGCCACCCACTTTGAGTGAAATTTAAATTTGTGGGTCCAAAAAATTTAAATTTCACTCAAAGTAAGCCAAAAATACATTTGATATTGGCATGTCAATTCTATTTCCACAACAAAGATAGTCCGAACTCAATTGCAAAATATTATTTATCTTAACCTACAATGCATGATATTCGAGGCAAAATCTAGTAAACTTTTTTAAATCCTCAAATAAAAAGAACATAAATTCCAAAATAACATGTCATTACAAGAAGACTTGGTACCAAATCCTCAATTACACATAATACGAATCCTACAATAAAACATTACATTACAAAAGCCAAAAAAAGCAAATAATCCTTGAATAGTACTAATGGAAGTACAATACAATAGTGGAAAACCGAATTTCATGGAATCTCTGGCATATGATTATCCCTAGCCATTTTATTGGCAATACGTTTCCTAATAATGTTCATCTCAGTAGATTCACACACATAATCCGGATCTCCATATATGGACAAACACTTATCCATCCTATCTTGCTCAATGATGTAGTTATGGATCGCACAGCATGCAATTACAATCTGTGTTTGTTTTTCAAATTTAAATGGAGACATCTGTCTCAAAACAAAAAAAACGATTCTTTAAAGCCGCAAAGGATCTCTCAATGATATTCCTTAATGAAGAATGCCTGTGGTTGAACAATTCCTTTACTATTGTTGGTCCTCCATTTCGGCGAAATTCTGGTATATGATACTGTTCGCTTTAAATGGTGTTAAAAATCCTGGACTTGAAGCATAACCAGAATCGACGACGTAGTACTTGCCTACAACAAAGTATTCATGGATTGATCATGAAATGCAATCCTAGCAAAATCATAAGCACAAATAGTCATCATATATCAAAATAGAACCTGCAGGGGGTCGAGGAAACTATAGGTGAGGTGTGTCAAGTGCGGCCGATAACACCCAACAATCGTTGACCGATCCTTCCCAACCAGCATACACAAAAGTAAATCGCATATCAAAGGAACACACACACAGCACATTCTGAGTGGTTGTGCCTTTTCTACCTCTAAATCGTGGCTGCATATGTTCAGGTACGGTAGCATGAATATGGGTGCCATCAATAGCACCTACGCACCCCTGTCATTTAATTAAATACATACATTAGACAAGATTGTAAGCAAAACTAATCAAATGGTGCAAGGAAATGTACGAAAAACGTACCTTGAAGTAACGATTAAACTTTGGCTCAATCCGAATTTCTTCTGGGACAACATCAAACGAAGGAGGTACGATAATCTCCTTCGCCAATTCCAAAACAGCTTTCAATACTGCTGTAAAGTACTTGCTAACAGTCTCTCCTGAACGTTGGAATCTCTCACATAAAGCTCTATTGGAGTTCTTGTGACAAATCATTAATAAAAATATGGCAACCTGTTCATCTACTCGAACATATCGACTGTCTGCCAACCAACCTCTTGACTTGAGCAAACCACAAAGATTAAGAAAAACACGTCTCTCCATTCTAAATGCTTCGTATACTCTATCTGAATGTTCATGAAGAAGCTCGCTAACCCATTGGGGTCCTGTCAATATGCTGTCCTTAATACGTTCTTTCCTGTGCATGGACCTATGCAACCAAGCACTACACAACCATGCCAACAATATTTTCAACTCATCCTCATCAAAGTCTTGTTTACTTGATACAATTGTTTCACTTGATGCTACTTCATCATTAGACCAGCTACTTTGACCCCCTTCCATATTACCTAGGCAATCATGTGAAAAAAGAAGACAAACTCAACATGTCAATTGCGAAGCCAATACATTTGAACTGATATGTTGGGAATTTAATAGATAATTATGTTGCGAAGCCAATACCACTCAATAGATAATTATGAAATTCACTCACATTAAAGCAAAGTCTCAACATCATCACAAATGCATAGTCATAAAGACAAGTCAATGTCTGAAATACATAAGTGAAAAGTCAAAATGAACTCAAACATAAAACGGCATACTATAGTCCAACAACTACTCAACAGCCCCCAACTACTCATCCATAGCCTCAATAAAGGCAACTCTCATTTCGGGAAGACATGTCAAGAAGCCTTCTCTCCAAGAGGCATTAATGACAGCATGTTTCATAGCTTTGATGTAAAGAACGTTGTCCAAGTCATGCATGGACAGCACCCACGGTTGCTATAGAGTAAGGGTCCACAGGTAATAAGGACTGTGAGGTGACGGAGGCACTTGATGTTTGAATCGTCTTAGCCTTGATCATCTCTTGAATGGTTTTGCAGGTCGCGTCAAATGAATGCGAATTGCTCTTTCTCCTCCTCTTGGCATTTGGAGTCCTATCCAACGTGTGACTTTTTGGAGGTGGGCTCGCCGACACGTTAAATTGTTCCACATCAGCTTGGGTTTCGAGAAACAGTTCAGGTTCGCTTAGATTGACATGAACATCATTGTCACCACCACCACCACTGTCACCTGTACCCTTCGACGGTGCCGCACCTTGCGCATTTCTTATTGCAGACTCCCCACTGGCGTATGTATCTCCAAACACAACACAAAGCTGTGAATACAAAGGAAATCCGTCCTTCCTGAACTTGGCCCATTCAGTATTAGCTTGCACCATTTTCAAAATAATGTTAGGCAGTACTCAACATTTTATAAATCTGAAATTTGAGGTTACAATAATAAGATGACCTAAGTAAATAACATCACCTTAATGTGATTTGCCCAAACAGTTTCATTCTCCACAACAACCCTCTTGCTATCTTCATCCCATCCAAATCCCATTGTTAAAAGTAGCTTCTTAAAACTACCATATTGTCTCTTGAGTTTCTGTGCCTTGTTCTTGAACTGTGGTAGACTAAAGTGAAGTCATGTTTGTTCATTGAATTCTTCTTCAATGTTAATCCACCCTACTCTGTTGTAGGTACATGATGTGCAATTTCCCTTTTTTACCTCATCTACCATTAGACTTACAAACAATTCGGTTAATGGCTCAGTCCACTTTGCCATGTACGTGTATTTGGGGGATTCCATTTATGTAAAATCGATGAAATTCCAAGGACAAATGCTGGTAATGACGATTCAACAAACAAACAAGAATTAAAAAGTGGAGCACATCTACAAAACATAAATTGTACCTGAGTAGAGAATTTGACACCCTAAAATAGAGAAACTCTACCAAAGAGCTAACAAATAGTATAGCATAGGAAAACTTTATGTAAATTTGCAATAATACAAAAATAGTAGTTAGTAAATCCTAATAGTAATACACAACAAGAGGAGACTTAGAAGCACACAACCCAAAAGAAGATAACGCAATGACCACAAAACATGTATAAAATGTTCTAAGACTTAATCGGCATCCTGGAGGCATGATAGTTTCAACTCAGTTGAATCTATCATAGTAACACCAAATCAGCAAGTTGTAGTGCAATATGGGACATGGAAGGAAAAAAAATTGCAAAGAAAACAACTATCTAGTCACAAGATGAACATGAACATGAACAAGCAACTCCCAAAATCATGCTGCTATCTCAACAATCCTGGCCTAAAAGATCGACCCAATAGCAACAATCCAGGACTTAAGACCACTAATCCACAATGTGTGGTAAGAACCTAGATTACAGTCCACGTGCTTTCAGAGACAGAACAAATCAAAACTACCAATTAGACTCTGGACAAGTAATATTTCATCCAAAATTCTTTATGAATCAATCACACAGCAAAAGATGTAGGTAGACTTAGAGAAGGCACCAAAAGCATAGCTCCTGAAGCAGTTCAGCACACTGATATTCTTTAATTAGAACACATTCATACATATCTGATCAAGACATATAATTATTTGTCAGAAGAAACCCATTTCAGAGATTATAGCAGATCCCCAAGAGAGATATCCCAAGGTCATATGTTAATGAATTCCCGGTAAAAAAAGGGTCAATTCATGTGAATAGCTAATTCTATAGCTAAAAACAGGATAAAAGTATGACGATTTGTAGGACCTTTGGTGACTCTTCCCACGCCAATTTCGTGATGCGGGTAAAGAAATCGCAATCACAACGCAAAGAAAAGGAATTAGGCTAGAAACGAGTAAAAGATTACAGAAGAAAACATACCCGAGAGTGGGTCTCTCCTTCGAGCTGCGCAAGAAAGAGCAATTATCTACCGTCAGCACAGCAGTCGTGCATACAAAAAAAGTTCATGATCTCGAAAGAGAAACACGAAACGAAACGAAACGCAACGGGTGAAACAATCCACAGAAAACAACCATGAACCAAATCGAACCGAACCAGATGCAAGGTGGGCACGGGGTAAAAGGCGACAAAGTACCTAAAAGATCGAGACTTTCACGCAAATCCGACGGACCCAGAAACAAAAGGAAGAAGAAAAAGGACCAATCAAACCATATCAAACACCAACATCAACATCATCTCGGGCAATCATAAAAGTTCCCAAGATCCGTCGATCGAGTCGAGCATCCGACCGAACCCAAACGCCGACGACCCCAACATCATCGGAACAAAGACGCCACCAACGGGGACGACGCGGGTAAGAAAACAGCAGATCCGCCGCTACAGCCCGGAGGAGGAGGAATCGAGAGGCGAAATCAGAGCGAACGAAGCGGGGGTGGGTGAATCGAGGTCACGTTCTGACTCGATTGAGCAAGATTCGCGCGGGCCGCGTGCCCTAAACGGGCAGACACGTCGCGCACCGCGAATTGCACCGAAGAAAAAAGCTAACAAGAGGAGGTGCAACAGTTGGAGGAATCGAAGACTCACCAGCTACGCACGAAAAAATGGAAGCAACGGAGATAGGGAGAGCCAAATCGAACGCCGCCGTGTGAGCTGGCGGTTCCGATGCAGTCGCGAGGAGGGATGGAGGGCACGAAATTGAAGAGGCGGCTTCTGGTACAATCGCGAGAAGGGATGAGGGGCCAAATCGATCGCCGCCGCGTGCAGTGACGGTTCCGGTGCAGTCGCGAGGAGGGAAGGGGAGGGCAGCGAAGTGCTCGAAGAGTTGAATGAGACGGAAGAGAATGAACGAAATTAGGGCTAGAATGACCCAAAGAGAGAACGAGATGGAAGAGATAGAAAAATGGCCAGAATGAGTTCCGGGAAGAGAGAAGCTACAAAAACTAGCTTCTCTTTTTTGGTGGAAAACTCATTCTGGAAGCAAAATTTGATTCTGGAATCAAAAAAAGAATGTGTTTTTACCAAACGCCTTTTTTTATCCAGAATACAAAAATTACTCCAGAATGCATTCCGGAAATTTTTTAACAAATACATTTTTGTTCCGGAATGCATTCTGGAGCAGAAATTTGCCTCCACAATGGATTCCATGCGCGCCCTTAGTCGCCAATCGCCATTGCCATCGTCGTCTACTCTCTCGCCTCGCCTCGCCTACTCCTTCCATTGGTCATCGTCTCTGCATCCTTCGCTCATCGCTGTCGCCGTCATTGTTGCCGTCGCCGTCGCCGTCGCTCGAGGTCGGTCTCTCTCTCTTTCTCTAGCTTTGCAACGCCTCTGTTAGGGTTTGCCTCTAGATTTGCTCCCTTTTGCTGCACGATCGCTTGCACTCGCAAGCTCCCGCCCTTCAGTTCGCACTCTGGCGAAGGGAACGAATTGCTTGTACAAAGCAGCTTGTTGCTTGTTTTTCTGGAGAGAGGGAGCGCTGTCTTTCCCGTCTGGAGCTTCGACTGTGTTTTAGCTCGCCGCATATGGCGGGTTGTCCGTCTGGAGCTTCGACTGTGTTTTAGCTCGCCGCATATGGCGGGTTGTAGGCCTGGCTTCTTGAGCATTTTTTGTTACTGTTTTTAACTTGCGGGGGAGATTTGGGTTTGACATGAGGCGGTTCTGAAATTGCATGCGCCAGGAAAGAAGGTGGCGGTTTGGATTTTACAAGATTGATTCTCGGACTTTGATTTATGGTTAGTTATTTGGTCTGCTGCAATTTTGTTGATAATTCAGTTTTGGGTTTGAAAGTATCGATTGCTGTCGGGACAAGAACAGAGTGGAAGCGATGGTGGTGTATCTAGAGGTGGATCGATTATTTGGGAAGATTTTGTGCACTTATATGCTAGTAATTAGTATCGAGGCTGATGGGATGACTTTTTTGTTTGGAGGACATTAGTGGCTCGAACGATTCGAATCTCATCTTTGCGGATTTCTGTTATTTAGACTGGTTGAGTGGAATCTTTGAGAAAAGTTGATGGTGGTGAGCTTGGTTTATGTGGAAGTCTTATTGCAATTCTGAGGTTTTTTATCAAGCTATATATAAAAATGAATAAGTAGAGTTTTCATGTTAATTTGACGTGGTCTTGAATGTGGCAAACATTCTTTCCTGCAATGACGAAGATAGTGGGGACTCTCGGCCCAAAATCACGATCAGCTGATATAATCGCCAATTGCTTGAATGCTGGGACGTCTAGTATACGTCAATCCATCTTGCTTTAAGTCATTTTACTGCATTTTTTTGATAGAGAGGAACAATTTGGCCATCTGCCAATGATTTGCAAAATTTAGGTTGCATTCATTTATGAGTTA
The DNA here is from genome assembly GCA_031216285.1 of Syzygium syzygioides. NCBI lineage: Eukaryota > Viridiplantae > Streptophyta > Magnoliopsida > Myrtales > Myrtaceae > Syzygium > Syzygium syzygioides. The sequence continues at coordinate 3,926,316 of CM062244.1, forward strand.
TATCTTCACCTACACAGTGCCCAGCTTCATGCAATTTCTGTTGTGGAAGTGGTATGAGTGGTGCAATATGATTAGTAATTAAGTGAGAACTTTTGTTGTTATTGTTTAATCAGGGTGTTGGCCATTGAATGATGACTTGTGAACTGTATGTGCTCTGCTTCTGCATAATCTGTACAGGGATGGCATGAGTCTTTGAAGTCAATATCTGTGTCCTTGTTTTTCTCTCGGGGTCTTTTCTGGTAGAACTACTTTTGATTGCCAATGTTCCTTTTATACTTTTATTGATATCAACCATCAAATTTCTTGTGAATTTCAGGAAAAACAGTGATAATATCTAATCAACCATTTTTCTATAAGAAAGCGGAGCTTTTTCCAGGCAGTGCTTTTGTAATTGGTGCAGACATAGCAGCAAGACTTATTAATGTATGTTCTCAGCCATCTACTGCAGATTCGTATTATTATTTTAGACAATGGCCCTGCATCAATTGTTCATAGATTTCATTGGGGTTGATGTTTCTTCATGTAGCATATGGCTCACTTCAATTCATACTGCAGCTTCATGTTACTAGTGGTAAATGGATTGTGAAAATTAAGGAATATGTTTGATTGTCTTTCCGCTTTCCAGTATTGTTGAGCAAGGCTATTCTGTTATAATGGTGTTTTTCTTGAAGACGGGAGTGGTGGATGATGATTATTGAGAGGCAAAATGCTTCCTTGAGCTGGATATTTCACATGAGCTTCTGTCTTTTGATAACATCAAAGAACAACTTGCATTATTCAATCGGGGAGCTGGAAGTGTATCAATTGTTTAGTATGTGTACTGATATTAAGATAGACTTGTAATAATACTACCCAAGCATCATGAACCATATCTCTCTGTGATGGTAATTACTCTATATAGAAATTTTTCTTTATGAGAATTGTCTTCTGCCTTTTGATGTTATTATCTGAGCAAAAAAAAAAAGGCTAGAAAAAAAAAAACCTGAAGCTTCGCCCGACCCGACCCGGGCCTTGGGATGTATGGTGAATAGGATCTTGGGCGAGTCTGGGTGGGTCAAGTATGACCCTGTAAGTTTTGGGTTGGGTCGAGTATCAAGAAAGCCTGACCCGACCCGACCTATTGACACCCCTAACCATGGGGACGGGTACGGGTGTAAATGGTTCGGTTCGGTTTTCTTGAAAATCCGAACCGAACCGAACCATTAAGGGTACCTCCTTGAACCGAACCGAATTTGAACCGAACCGAACCATTAAGGGTACCTCCTTGAACCGAACCGAATTTGAACCGAACCAAATTGGAACCGAATCGAAAAATCAATTTGGTTCGGATAAGTTTTCGGTTTCAAGTTCATTAAGCAAAGAGAGAGAGGAGAGAGGAGAGAGAAGGGGAGAGAGAGGGCAAAATAGCCATAAATCGAAGTGTTTATTTTAGTTCGGTTCGATCCGAACCGAATCGAAAGGAACTGAATCGAAAAGAAAAATTGGTTTATTTTGATGATCTAAACCAAAATCGAACCAAAATGCACGAAATTTTCGATTTGGTTCGTATCTCGGTTCGGTTCGGTTCTAACACCCCTAGGGAGAGGAACGTTGAGGTAGAGCTTGCTAGAGAGAATCTGATGTATCCGGAGACCATCGGCATCGCTTGCAGGCGAAGAGGATGATGAAGCGGTCGGGATTCGCAGGAGGCAGTGGTGACATTGCGAGAGAGAGAGAGAGAGAGAGAGAGAGAGAGAGAGAGAGAGAGAGAGAGAGAGAGAGAGCCTGACTGGAGAAGAATTAAAAGAGAAGGCATTTTGACCAGGGGTATGCAATGGGACTACTCAAGTCGGACCAGCTCTGGACGGTTTGCCAAGGTTCCGATTCCCAATTTCGGCATGTGTTGACACCAATAAATAAATTAGGTTGTCGACGATCTGACATATTATAAAGGAGACGAGCAAAGTAACAAAATATATGTGGTTTGTTGAAAGATGACGTGAACTGTAAAAGTTAATTATCTAAATTGTGACAGTAGACGGCTGATCACCACTAGAATATCCTGGCGGAAAAATCAAGAATTTGAAATTGAAAAGATTGACGTCATAGAGAATGAGTGTCGCCTAGTTTTTGGTACTGTAGATTGTCGATGAAGATTGTCATGATAAAATCGGGCTATCGAAGTTGTCGACAAGAAATGTGGAGCGATGACGCTTACTTTTTGCGTAAGGACAGGTGTCAGAATAAAATAAAATCGATGACAGTTATCTCACAAAAAAAGGACATGTGTTGGAATGAAATAAGATAGATGACGCTTATCTCGCAAAAGGGACAAGTGCCAGGATGAGGATCGATGATGGTTACTTTTTGGGAAGGACAGGTATCAGAATAAAATGGGATCGATAATGGTTACTTTTCACGAAAGGACGGATGTTGAGATCGAGTAATGTCAACGGCAGTTACTTCATGAAGAGGGATAAGTGTCAAAGTCAGGACCAAGTCAAACAAATAGTTAAGTGGACAGATGTCATGCAAGAAACGATGAAGATGTGATCAATGGTAGATATTGGCGGATGGCATCAGAGAAACGGTTATCTTCTTCCCAGCATAAATACTACTCGACAGCCAGAAAAGCTACTCTCGCGAATATACAATCAAAATGCTATCTTTCAATTACCTTTACTTTCTAGCATTGTACTTTCAATTTCTTTAGTTGTAGTCATTTTCTGAGCATAGTAGTCCTGTAATATGGTATCAATGGAGTTTGGATGCGACGAGTTAGTAGCTAAACGGATCTATCCGAATAGTTTATAAAATCCGAAGCTCTTGTTGATTGGATCTTGTCACGATTTGAATCTATGTTGCTGATCAAAACAAATAAGTTCTTTGTTCACATCTGGATATCTTCTATCAAGAGTCGCCACAGAACCCGGTTTCCTCTCATTAAAAATCGAAGAGCAATTTTCGGTGAATTATAGTTCGTTGCGAGAACAATTCCGACGAAACAGGGTGGGAACTCGACCGATTAAACATACGTGATTATTGAGCAAAATCAACTAGAAATTATTACTGGGCCTGTACAAAATATGCGCTATTTCCCCGTTCATGTGACATCTACTTTTCACAGATGGGATTTTTTTTTGGTCAAACACGGACAGGATTTGACTCCTTACTACATCGAAGGATAATCTTCTCTTTTTCTAATTTTCTTCGGGGAAGGATTGAGCCGCCTGTTGCCCTCCGATCGAGGATCGTTGTCAAAGTCGGGGGGTCGAAGCTCAAAAAAGCGAACGACCCTCTGCTTTGAAATGCTCTTCAAATGCCGTATGCTCATATGCATTTGCTTCTCCACCGGTTCCGTCGAGGTGCCTGAGAACCGGTCCGATCCGATTTCCTGTTCCAAAAACTAGATGGGATTGGATCGGACCGAAAACCGATTACTCCTAATTTTGACTGATCAAATAGATTTTGAGATGGCTATGGAATTTCACCGAGTCCAGGCCGCGTCGACCCGGAAACATGGAAAGCTTGCTTGCTTGGACGCGGAAGGACCTTGAAGAAAGCAAATGACAGTACACGTGGCATTACGATGTTGCTATTGGTCCAGTATTCGCCAACGTTTTATCAGACCATTAATAAAACAAAAGCTTTTCCTCCAAATTGTATAATTTGGGACTCAAATTTGTATCGTGTATGCAAATTTATAATTAGATTCGATGGTCTCTTCAACGTATGGTATTCATTAAAAGTTTTCATAAAAAAATCCATGCACGCATTTACAGTATATTATGACCATACACAAAGATACATGAGCAAAATTGTAATTTGTAGCAACCAAGAGAGTTGGCAAGTTATTATTGAATCTCTTACTCTATAAATTGGAATTCAAAAATAAATTAGGTATTGGATAGTATCAAAGTACATGTCTTTCTCATTTGCTGCCACTCACAATAGCCGGTCTCAGCTCATCTTTCCTTTTACGATAAACTGAAGTACACCCAAGAGATGGTTCAAAATCTTTACGTATTATTTTTGCTCTTCACATAAATCGACGTAGGTTAACACGTTTCCATCGTAATTAGATTATCTGGCATGCAAAATCAAAATCACTACATTATAAAGCCAACACAAGCCGGCATGGAATTACAAATATGATCATGACATGTTAACACGAATCGTTGGTCCTTGGTCGGTTCCACTAATCCGATATACTTTCGAGATGGGTAGGGGGGTCATTGTAATTGAACGATGGATTTGGGACCAAATGACTCCCGAATTTGGACGGTCGGCTCTCCAAAGACCATGGGCCTTGGGGCTAAATTGCTCCTTCTAGACTTTTTCAAAACCCTCTGGCCCAAATTTGAAAAACTAGGGAAGAAAACAAAAAGAGAGGAAAAACTCTTCCAAGATTTGCCAATTTTTCATCTAGTTATTAACTTCGAGAGGAGCCGCTAGGCATGCGGCCCTGCTGATAAAGGAATCAGTGGGGGGAGGGGGGGGTTGGGGATGCTAGTATCCGAGTCCCGTACTCTGCAAGAGACAAAGCAAAAGTCAGAGAGTGAACAAAATTAGAGATAGGATTAAAAAAAAAACTTAATGAGGAATAAAAAACCATAATTGAAGCTGAGTAACAATTTTAAGGTTTTACCTTGCAATAAATTTGCAAATTTTCTGATTCATCATGCGAAGTTGTCGCAGATTTTTGTCTTCAACCGTGATGACTTATTCGACACTGTGCAGTATGCATCTTCCTTCGGTCCAAAGGCAGGCTTCGTCTGTGTGCCTGTCATGTGCTCGCCGGTTTGATCGGTTGGCTCTCTCTAGCGAGAACGGGTCGTGCATCGTCCGTCCCTTTCTCCTGCCATGGGTAAATGGATCCGAGAAATTGAATTTAACCGGTTTTCGACAATTTGGGGATCCATTGCAGAACAGCGACAATCGAGGTGACTGGATGGAGATAAAAATAGAAAAAAACCCGAGATGGGGCGGAAGAGCCACGTTCGTCCTGTCGTGTCGTGCCATGCGGGGCCAAGAGTGAAAGGACGGCTAAAGTAAGTTGCAATCCTATCCTTAAGATGAAGCCAAAAGATCAGCGGCTGGTTGCGTCTTTGGCTTTGCTTGATTCGTGCGCTCGGAGGTGACGCGTGATTCAAACAGCAAATCATCTGTTGCATTGAATCGGCACGGACATCATTCTAATCGGCGAACTAAACATCGATTGGTGGAATGACACGATCCTTATCCACGATGCCCCACGCATGGCTAAGGAAGCATCGCTTTCTAATCTCACAATAGTCGAAATCGCAATGATGCACGGACACGTTGTTGTCGCCCGATGTCAAAGAGTTGTCGATCGGTATAATTCGACGGTTGAAAACAATGACGCTGCACTGCAGATGTCTCGACATGAATCGACTGATTTCTATTTACTCCTCGTTATAACATCGTTGCTAGGCAGGCAATCTCTCTCTCTCTCTCTCTCTCTCTCTCTCTCATGTCAACAGTGTCTTTTCACCGAATTCTTTTGAGGTGGCATTAGGTGCTGCTGAAGTGAGCTGTGGAAAAACGTCATCCTTCGCACTTCTATGCTTTAAAAGAAGAGTGTGTGTGTATGCAAGTATGTAGACATGTAACCTACCAAAACGTATTCATACTGTCTGCATACGAATCTAATACTACATACTGCATGTATTTATAGTGCTAGTGAACAGCGTCCTCGATTCTGTAGTAACGTAGTTAATCTCTATACATATAGGTTTCCATGAAATCCATATGAAGAATATTTTTGTTTCCGGTACTCTTCATTTGCAAGACTAAAATGCCAATTGAAGTTTTAGTCAAACACGTGACCGTGAAAAAGCAGTCTGCTTTAGTTTCAGTATGGCAAAAGTCGCATAGCTAGGCCTAACGATGACAAAGAATTTTGAGGGCTTGAATGAAGTGTTGCCAAGTACTCTAAGAAAAAGACAGCAACGAAAAAATTTCACTGACTCTCAAGTATATATCTATCGGAAGTGATCGCACACCTTGTAGCTGTAGATTCACAAAGAGATGGATTACTTAGTTTTGATCTTGTGTTTGTACCTCCTCTGGGGCTTGTTCCAAGCTCTCTCCTTCGTCGCCGGGGGAGGCCGAAAAGCTCGGCCCTTCAACCTCCCCCCTGGTCCACGGCCTCTTCCGATCATTGGCAACCTCCACCAGCTCGGAGATCTTCCCCACAAGTCCCTCGCCAAGCTCGCTCGCGCTTATGGCCCCATCATCAAGCTACAACTCGGCTTTGTGACCACGGTGGTGATCTCTTCACCGGCGCTGGCGAAAGAAATCCTCCAAACCCACGATGCTGTCTTCTCGAATCGTATGGTTCCAGATTCCGTCGTGGCCCATGACCATGACAAACTAAGCGTGGTCTGGGTACCTGTGTCTCCTCTCTTCCGATACCTCAGGAAAATATACAACTCTCATATCTTCTCAGGCAAGAAACTCGACTTGAACCAACACCTTCGCAGCAAGAAAGTGCAAGAGCTGATCACCTCTGTTAGGAAATGCGCGTGCGCTGGTGAGGCAGTGAATATCGGTGAGGCAGCTTTCAGGACCAGCATTAACGCGATATCAAACACGATTTTCTCTTTGGACATGATGGAACCTTTGAATCCAGCCAGAGAGCTGAAGGAAGTGGTGTGGCAAATCGTGGTTGAGGCTGGAAAGCCAAACCTGGCAGATTACTTTCCCGTGCTCAAGAAAATCGGCCTGCGTGGTTCGAAGCATCGCCTCGAGGCGCATTTGGAGAAGATTTTCAACATCTTTGACGAGCTGATCCAGAGAAGGTTGCAACTGAGGACGGAGACCGGTTCGGATAAGTGTAACGATGTTTTGGATAATCTTCTCGATTTAGTTGAAGACAAAAATGAGACCCTGGACATGTCCTTAGTCAAGCATCTATGTCTGGTACTGTGTCCAATTATTATGCTTCCTTATTTGTGTTGATTAATATCTAATTTCTAGGTACAAAATCTTTTATTTGCGACATTGATCACGCAGGACATATTGGTGGCCGGTGGCGAAACCACTGCGAGTACTCTGGAGTGGGCGATGACAGAACTACTTTGCAACCCAGAAAAGCTATTAAGAGCCCAAGCTGAGCTCCATCAAGTCATTGGCAAAGGCAAGCAGATTGAAGAAGCCGATATTCCTCGCTTACCCTATTTACAAGCTATCGTAAAAGAGAATTTCCGACTTCACCCAGGAGCTCCTCTCCTTGTTCCTCGGAAATCCAGAGAAGATTTCATTGCAGGTGGTTTCACGATTCCAAAGGGTGCACAAGTCCTCATCAATGTATGGGCGATGGGTCGAGATCCTAGCATTTGGGACGATCCAGACAAGTTCATGCCCGAGAGATTTCTTGGATCGGATATCGATGTTAGGGGACAAAACTTCGAGCTCCTACCTTTCGGTGGCGGCAGGCGGATTTGTCCGGGATTGCCATTGGCCACGAGAATGTTGCCTTTGATGCTCGGTTCGCTCATTAATATTTTCAATTGGAGGCTCGAAGAAGGCGTTGCCCCTGAGAACATGAACATGGAGGACAAGTTCGGAATAACCATCCAACGGGCTGAGTCTCTAAAGGCTGTGCCCATTCCTATATGAAAGAAGAAAAAGAAATGCGTGTTAAGGGTTACATTCTACGTAATTGTTATCGATTATGTTCGTCGCGTGGTTTATTTTGTAGAAAAAAGTTTCTACAATATTTTTGGTATAATACGCATATTTTCTTGAATTTAGATTCCGTCAAAACAACTATATATTAGAGAGGAATAAAAAATTTCCTCGATCCCATGTTAAACCTGGAAGTGAATATAATTTCCCAGTTTCCATGGTGATTAAGAAGAAATTTAGGTAGATTCTCGATGTATTCTGAGGCTTATTGTTGTCTCAATTGTTTATTTGGTTTATCCTCGGATTCAAGACAAACTTTGTCCGCTAGAACAAAAACGGTATCTGATGACTTTGGTCGATAACTTAATCAAATTGTTATAATCAATGTGCTTTGTCCTCATCACAAGAAGCTTCAATTTAGAGCCTCACAAATTGCTTTCCCCGCCAAATTCAACATCCAGTCTTTTGCAATTGCAAAATTCTGTTATAACACGCCTTTGTCATACCAGTATTTTTCAGTAAGTATTGATAAGTGAAAATTTCTGGATCTATCGGTTCCTGATAACTTGTTGGAAACTTAACAACACTCTTACAAAATTATTGTTTTGCCAAAAGTGGTTCTTCGATGAAATACCTTTCACCAAAGATTTGATCTTTGGCTTTTTAGATGAATCAAAATCTGTGGTGACTCAAACGGGAAATAATTAGCGTGACATGGATTACCAATTGTTCGCCGAAATTGATTTTTCAACGAAATACCTTTCACCAAAGGTTTGATCTTTGATTTTTTAGATGAAACAAATTATGTGGCCACTCAGATAGGAAACAATTTGCGTGACGAGGATTATCAATGCTAAGTAAAACGAATTGAAAGAATAAAGAAGGGTTAATATCACGAAAAACCCTAAATTGGTACACATGTAATAATTTTACCCCGAACTAATTTTTTTACCATAAAAAATCCCAAACTAGTACACCATAACAAATTTATCCCCAATTATTTTTTGACCACAAAAAATCTCACACTAGTATACTTGTAATAATTTTATCCCGAACTAATTTTTCGACCACAAAAAATCCCAAACTGGTACACCTGCGACAATTTTACTCCAAACTAATTTTTTTACCAACATTTGTGACAAATTTACCCTCTGTTAGTTCCGTTAAATTAGATTAATATCACGAAAAACTACAAATTTGTAAACTTGGGACAAACAGAGGGGTAAACCATGAACTGATACACCCGTCAATTACCACGCGCCATCAAACTTAGTAATTTGATAGTAAAATTTAACAAAAACTAACGGAGGGTAAATTTGTCACAGGTATACCAATTTAGGATTTTTGATGGTCAAAAAATTAGTTCGGGGTAAAATTGTCACAGGTGTACTAGTGTAGGATTTTTGGTGGTCAAAGAAATAGTTCGCGGTAAAATTATCATAAGTGTACCGGTTTGGGATTTTTTGTGATAAAAAAAATAGTTTGGGGTAAATTTGTCATAGGTGTATCAATTTTAGGTTTTTTGTAATATTAAACCCAATAAAGAATGACGAAAGAATAATAAATTGATAAACTAGAAACTGGAAGTAGATAAAATTGCATAAGTGTTGTTGATTATGAATTCTTTACAATTGATGCTTCTTGGCCTTCTATAATCTTGTACAAAATATAACCATCACTGTCTCGCTATCTTTTGAATTACCAATTACAACTGCTCCCGAGATTCCCGGCTTATCCATGATTGGCTATAAGCTTTTGGATATCTTCCAGTTTGGCTCTTCTCCACTCTTGTATTACTACTGACCCTTTGTCATCTTACGTCGACAACCAACTTGGCCTATTACTCTTCATCGATGACCATCGGTGTTGTCTGATCGATTTTATGTCAGTTATCCGTCCATTTGTTGAGCCCAAGATCACATTTTTACTTACAAAGTCCATGCCAACTCGCAACTTAATTCAAGTTAACACGAAAATCAAGTTTACTTTGGGGTCAATTAGAAACTCAAGTCATGTGTGGGAGGGTACTTTATTATTACGAATAAGAGATTAAATGAATGTGGAGACTTGATTACGATAGATTGCTCTTACTCTTTTCTATACCTTTTCTCATTTATTTTCAAAAAAGTATTAGAAAAATTCCAAATAAGGGCATGAAATATCCCGAGTTTCTCAAATAAAAGTCTGAAGTGGACCTTATGTCAAATAAGAACCTAAAGTGGCTATAACAATTTTAAATAAGGGCCTAATCCCGTCGGCTCGCTGACTGGCTAAATTTTCCGGCCGGTCAAGGGTATTTTTTTTAAAATATAATTTAATGTAAATTTTAGTTAAATTAGATTAAAAATTAAAAATAATTTTTCAAAAGAAAAAAATTCTAGCAAAGCCCTCCCACTTGTGGCCGCTGCCCCATCATCGGTGGGGCAACGAAGATGGCTGGCAGGGTCGCCATTGCCATAGCGAGGGCTAGTGACCCTCGCCGACCAAAGGCGAGGGCCTTCTAGCGAGAGAGGGCAACAACCCTCTCCCAAATCTGGATAAGGGTCATCGACCCTCGCCTGACGTCGGTGGCTTGGGTGGGCGAGGGTGAAGGTTGCCCTTGTCGGATCTGGCAAGGGTCGTCCCCGTTTGCCTAGCCCAGGAGAGGGTGAGCCTCGCCAGCGTCTCGCTTGAGACCACTGGCCTCTGCTGGCCATCGACAAGACCCAACGGAGGGAAGAAGAAAAAGAAAAAAGAAAAAGAAACGGAAAAGAAAAAAAAAGGAAAAAAGAAAGAAAAAAATGAAAAAATATTCAAAAAAGTAAATGATGAAAATTATCTTCGTCCAGCGAAGTCAGGTTCCCTGTTGAGACTAATATGATCATTTCAAGTCCTTATTTGAGACAAAGTCCACATCAGGCTACTTCGGGCCACTTTAGGCCCTTATTTAAGAAAATGAGGGCACTTCGTGCCCTTATCTAAAATTTTCTCAAAAATATTTATCAGGCAAATTGTATTGATTTTAACCTAGTCCCTAACATGCAAGGAGTGTCATGTGGATGTGCAATCAATAAAATTGACACTCAACAATGAAAACAGAAAAATGAATAAATTGCGAGAAATAAAAGAAATTAAACGTTCCAAAGCAATCAATTATTTTCAGGTTTTCTTTTAACTTAAAATAAAGACTAACCTACGTGACATGCGATTCTAATTAAATGAACCCTAACATGCAATCACTAAATGACATGCAAGCGATAACATGACATAGATGATGATGGGGATGGTAACATTGCGTATGACATGGCAATGATGACATAGCATGATGTTATGGTATATATGAATGATGTGGCATATGACATGGCATGGCATAGCAATATGACGTGGAAATTTATGCTTCTAATCCTATATGACATGCACATGATATTTTTTTTATTTTCAATTAAAATTGGTAATTAAAAATTAATGAAAATAAATTATCTAGAGAAATATATCATCCGATTTATACTAGGAAATAAACTAAGTCAAATCCTAATTTAGATCGGAAACTTATTCTACACTCCTAAAATCTATCCAAATATGCAATCTACCTAAAACTATCATATCTTATCAAAAAAGTCTTATTTAAAGTCTACCCTAAACATGCAAGATTATCTAGAAAAATGTTTTGCAGTCTAATCGAACTTAAAATCCTATCTTAAACATGCAACATTATCTAGAAAAGATTATTATAATCTAATGTGCTAATTTTTTGTATTTTCTTGTAAGGAACCAATCAAACAAATTAAGAAACAAATCAAAAGAGATAAATTCAAACATGTTTATAAAATCCATCCAATCCGAATTTGATCGCAAATAAGACCGACAACTTGATCTTAAGCCTTAAAGATTAGAGTTACCAATCTTCCGCGCAAACCATAATTTCATCTCAAGGCTTAAAGATCAAATTAAAATTATGTGCACATTGCAGATTATGAAATTTTTCCCAATTCATAATGCTTATCACTCATATGTTTAACTAGATAACGATCACTCAAAATAGACAATAAAATATTTTAATTGAATTTGGATAAGATTTTTACCAAAGTTGGATATTGACTTCCATTCAAACCGGTGGATGGTGGCTCGTGGACGACGGTTCATGGTGGATACTAAAGAGGTAAAAATCGAAGCCGACCTTCTTGAAGGCGAAACTAGATGCCTAATCCAGTTATGGAAGGAATATTGGGATATCTTTGCCTGGACTTGTAGTGACATGCCTAGCCTTCAACCCATCCATTGTGGAGCATTGTTTGCTGACTGATCCAATCATTTCTCCTGAGAAGCATTCAAATTGTAATCTTGTGAGAAGCGTTGGCAATGTCTTAGTTTGTACTTAGGTGTAAAATAGTAAGATCTATCAGCTTTTGTGTAATTATCACCAGCTTCAAGGAGAAGTACTTTAATATAAGTAGCACATTCTACCGTAACTTCAAAGAGATTGATAGTGGAATTCAGCTGGTAGGTTTTAGTTTGGGAGAGTGAACATGGCCTTACACCAAGCCAAACCACTATAAGCTCTATATGTATCGTTCTCTATCTATCTGCTCATATTCATAAACCGCTTAATATAACGAATTTGTGCCTATATCAACGCAATGTGAACCCGGTCATGCTTACTCTCTTCACATTATTTAGTTAGGGGATTCTTTCTCGATAATAATAATGATGGAACGAAGATCCTAATTGGGTAGATAAGCATAGTCAAAGTGGAGGGACAAAGAGGAGTTGAGCTGACCCCATTTGATAGGATGTGATTTCCAAAACGAAATTAGCTTTCGATACGATATGTGCTGTTGATATTTAGAAAACCAGAGCATTGCTTATCAAGGGCTCCGTTTGTTTCGGCGTTTGGTTTGCTTAGGAAAATGATTAGGACAGAAACTTATGTTTAAATTTAGGAAAATGATTCCCTCTTTGAAAACCAGAAAATGTTTTCCAACATCTGATTTTGTATCGGCGTTTAGACTCAAAACTTAATGTTTGGGCATGGAAACCCCAACGCTGGTTCCCGGGTTCTCGGATTTCAGGACCAGGTCTCTGGCGCTCGAGCCCTGATCCATCGAGGCCGAACCTAGGACCTCGGTGCCCTGACATCCATGCCTGGGTCCATTGAGGTCAGGCTCGAAGCCCCGGTGCCCAAGCTCGATGCCCTGGCATCGGAACCCGAGTTCATAAATGTCATGCTCAGGTCCCCCCACTAAAGCCTGGGTTCACAAAAGGCCTTGCACAAGTCCTCGGGCTTCGGGCTCAAATCCTTAGTTAATGAAACATTCGTTCTTGTAAAAATGTTTTTTTTTAAAATCGAATTTTTAATTATTTTTATTTTTCTTTAATTATTTTTTGTTTTTCCTTTTCCTTCTTCCTCAACCAGTCGCTGGCCGCAGGCGAGAGACGAGCTCGCTAGATTTCGGTGTGACGAGCCTCACTAGCCTTGGGTGAGGCTCTACCTCACCAGATCGACGAGTCGCAACAAGCTCGATCTTGCCTACCTCTAGCAAGGCTTGAGCTCGCCAGCCTCGGGTGTGTGTAAGGCCTCTTCAGTGGCTCCGAATTGGCTTGTACGAAGGATTTGATCGCTCGCAGCTAGGAGGACAGTGAAGCTGTCATTGTCGGTCTCATTAGAATGCAAGCTGCCAAAATACAAGGAATGAGGCCTTGCTTCAAGTGCTTCTTACAGAGTTAGCAAAGAGCGAAGGAGAGGTCTTGATTCAGCTCACCGCAGCTCGCCGAAATCGGGCAAGCTCAATGCTCGCCAGCCTTGGGTGAGCTTGTCTCTCGCTAGTGGTCCATTGTCAGCCACCGGGCGAGGAAGAAGGAAAAAGAAAGCAAAGAAAAAAATAATAAAAGAAAAAGTAATTAAAAATTCAATTTTTTTTGGGTATTTTTCCCTAAGAAAATCAAATCAAGTTTTGCATATCGAGCAACAGAAATATTTTTTAGTTCATTTTCAGGTTTCAGCCAAACATCGAAAAATATAGTCATTTTTCTGGAAAATAGCTTCTTGGAAAATATTTTTCGCAAAACAAACGAAGGCCAAAACACTTGTACTCTAATGTCGTCATACGGTTTATTTTAGCGATCATGTAGTGTTCGGATCGGCTTTCACGCACCATTTGTATGGTTGACATTAGATAAGATCTACCCGTGGTAACTGAAATTTGGCGAACTCTACAACCGGATTACTAAACTTTAATTTTGATATCTTGATGCACTAAATCTTCAATTGTTTGTGGTTAACATATTTTTGAACGGATTCCGATCGGTTTTTTGATCAATTGACACGTAGGAGACGTGGCCAATTAATTTTGGATTAATACTATGAAAGATCCCCAAATAACACACTTGTGATAGATTTACCATAAATTAATTTTTTTACCACAAAAATTCCCAAACTGGTACGCATGTAATAAATTTACGCCAAAATAATTTTTTAACCACTAAAAATCCTAAATTGATAGGTCTGCAATAAATTTACCCTCCGTTAGTTTCCGTTAAATTGTATCATCAATTGCTAAGTTAGATGACACGTAACGGTTGACAAATGTACTAGTTTGGGGTTTTACCCCTCTGTTTGTCACAAGTTTACCGATTTGTGATTTTTCATTGTATTAATCTAATTTCACAGAAAGTAAATTTATCACGAGTGTACTGGTTTGATGATAAATTTGTTACACACATATCGGTTTAGAGTTTTTGGTAGTTAAAAAAATAGTCCGGGGTAAATCTGTCACGAGCGTACTGGTTTGGGGTTTTCGTGATATTAATCCCTCTTTTTTAAATCTTTTTTTTCTTCTTTTTTACACATTATTCATTTAATATCTTTAGTTTAGGGCTAATTCCAAAAAATAAAAAAAGCACAAACTTTAGGTCGAGTGACAATTCTGGCCTAAACGTTTTTTTGTCCCGCAAAAAAACACCAACTTTAGGTCGAGCGACAATTCTGGCTCAAACTTTTTTTTATCTCATAAAATTTCATCAACTGTCACCATCATCCCAAATCTGGCCCCCGTTGATTTTTTGTCTGAAGTCACCTTTCTTTGAGAAAAAAGGTTACGGTCATGAGATTGACAAATCTTGTCAATAGCGTCTGTCGATGGGCGATGGTCTACAACTTCAAATCATGAAATCTAATCAAAGAGATTCAATCTAAAAATCTTTTTGACTTGCCGGTGAAGTGAAGGAGATGAACAGTTTTACCGTTTTTCTTCAAGCTGTAGCTCAGATAAGAAGACAATAAATAGTGCTTTAAATTCAATCAGCAAGCCACGTGGATTTATTGCTAAGTTGGATAATCAATGGTTTTAAGTCAAGAGGAGACAGATTTTAGATTTAAGTGAAAGTTTGTGATTATTTATGAGAAAAAAAAATTGGGGCCGAAATTGTCACTCGACCTAAAGTTAGTGTTTTTTTACGAGATAAAAAAAAATTGAGGTTAGAACTGTCACTCAACCTAAAATTGGTATTTTTTTTTTGAATTAGGCCCTTTAGTTTATGGTGCAAGCATCCTATCGGTCGATAGGAACTGCCAATCAACGCCCCGATTAGTGGACGTGCATACATCGATCCTCGTATGCCTCGAGCTGAATCATTGACCTATAAAAGCCGAGTTCCTTCGAGGAAATACCCTTGTGTCTTCTCTGGTACTAGGTTCGCCTCTAGTGCTATGGGCCCGTTTGGTTTAACTTTCCAAATGCTATTTGGGAGAATGCAAATGCTTTTAGCTTAAAGCCCTCTTAAGGAAATACAAATGCATTCGGTAAAAAATCCTTTGTAAAGCTACATTGGCCTTAATAGTATTTGGCAAATTTTTTTTTGCAAAAGGGCTTTAAGAATTATCTTTTTAACTAAGGAAAAAAAACCTACCCTACCCTTTGCCGGAGTTGGCGAAGACTTATGGCTGTCAACGAGCTAGATCTGGCACCAGCGACCGTCGCCCGAGGTTGAGCGACCCTTGACGAGCTAGATCTGCCCTCGGAGGTCGTCACTTGAGGTCAGGTGACCCTCAGCGAGGGTTGCGCGACCCAGGCGACGGCCGTCTGAGGTCAAGCAACCCAGGCGCCGGTCGCTTGTGGTCACGTGACCCAAGTGGTAGATGGCCTCGTGTGACCCAGGCTAGCAGCACCTGGGTGGTCGCGGGACCTCAGGCGGTTATTGCTTGGGTCATGCAACCTTGTCGGCCCGATCCGATGTCGTTTGCTCTCACCGGCCTCCCTCTCCAGCCACCTCACGAAGAAGATCAATAGTAAGAAGAGGGGCAAAATCGAAATATGCCAAAATAAGTGAGGATAATTTGGGGATAAAAAATTTGGGTTTAGCATTTACCAAATGCTGAAAGCCCAACCACCGCCCGCAGCGGCTGCGTTGGCTTGCGCTCTTGTCCCCCCACGAAGGGATCGGAGTTCGAACCCCAGCGTAGGCGTTAGGGATTCTTAAGTGTGGCGCCATGGTGGTGGGTCCTGTGCTAGCGTCACCCCAGGTTTACCTCTCCGGCTGTCGGCCGTGCGGGGGGTTCCTGGGTTACCAAAAAAAAAAAAAAAAAAAAAAAATGCTGAAAGCCCAACGTTAGTTTTTCAGCATTCCAAATGCTAGCATTTAGCCAATGGACTTCTAAATACTGAACCATTTGGTTCAGCATTTGCCGAAGGGGCTTTTGAGGCCAAAAGCCTCTTTCAAATGCTAAACCAAATGGGGCTTAAGTTCCATTCGAGGAAATGCCCTAGTGTCTCCCCTAGGGCCTTAGTACTAGATTCACCTCTCATTGCTTACGTCATATTCATCCTGCCCATGACTTGCGGCATTGCGCCCCCAATTGTCGAGAACTTTAATCACCGGAAGAGAATCGTTTACGTTCATCCCATTTGTTTCTGTTAGAAGTACCTTGAAGAATTTACACCCACGTCGAGATTGGGTCGGCATTAAGCAATTCGTGCATTTTCATAAGGAATTTCTAATCGCGATCGGTCCACGGATGTACTTTCGAAGGGTACTCCTTTTCGGCCCGTGTGTATGAGGGTTATGCCGGGTAGTGCCTTCAATGCAGTTGTTGAGCATATTTCACGTGAAATTATTCGATGTCCAGAATATTGATGCGACACGTAACACGAGCACAACCGGCGTATTTAAAATCATAAAGTGTAATCAAGTGGTCACTGTAAAAACTTCTGTACAACAGCTGCATTTGATATAAAAAAAAAAACGCCTAGCAAAACATTCTCTCTTTTTTCTTCCATTTTTTCGCGAAAAAGAAGCGCTAGATAAATAAACCGCGAGCAAAGGACATATCGAAAACTCTATAAACGGAAAAATCAAGAGACCCAATCAAGCCATTTACATTAGGGTTAATACCACGAAAAACCTCAAATCTGTACACTTGTGATAAATTTAATCAAAACTAATTTTTTAACTACCAAAAATCCTAAACTAGCGCATTGGTGACAAATTTAATATAAACTAATTTTTTGATTACCAAAACTCTAAATTGGTACACCCGTAACAAATTTACCCTATATTAAATTGGATTGGTACCACAGAAAATCACAAACTGATAAATTTGTGACAAATAGAGAGGTAAAGCCCTAAACTAGTACACCCATCAACTATCACATGTCATCCAGCTCATCAATTTTACAGTAAAATTTAACGGAAACTAACAGAAGGTAAATTTATCACAAGTATACCAGTTTGAATTTTTGGTGGTTAAAAAATTAGTTTTGTGTAAATTTGTTATGGATGTACTAGTTTGAGAATTTTTGTGGTATTAATCATTTTCATTACGAGTTCTCCCAAACTTTTTGTTGGATCACAAGTAATGCATAACGTGACCATATCCATATTAGAAAGTCTATTCCTCGGTTTGTTCTAAGTTACTAGGCAAATGAACGCTATATGTACGTAAAACCTATTATGATTATCATATTGACATGGCGTGGGTTCCACGTGGATTGTTTTAGTTAGGAGCCACGAATTTCAGGGCAACTTAATCATTATATTAATCTTTTGGATTATTATACTTAATTCTTTTAATCCGCAAGTACGCAAATCGTTGCCTATTGGAATATTGGGGCCCCAAATCATGAAGAGAAAACCTAGCATTCGTACAATTTTTTTGATAAATTTACTTTAAATTAATTTTTTTGACAAATTTACCTAGCTTTTTCGTGACATAAGCTTACGAGATAGCACCGGATGAAGATCGAACTTGACTCCATGCATACACTAGGAGATTGAAAGCACTACTCAAGCTCGATAGAATACTACATATCTTGCTCGAGCTCGACTCCAAAATAGTAATCGGGAAATTCGAGCTCCGATCAACTAGGCTTGATCATATGTAAAGGTGTAATAATACAGATCTTCTAACCACATGGTTGACATTTTCGAAGCATTGCTACCTCAATTGTTCATGATCGGGTTTTCTATCTTTTTCAAGACGATGAATACTGTCACGCCCCGAGACAAGGCCGTGGCACTTGATCCCAGCTTAGCAGTGATTCACGTGGATTCCGAGGATTTGTGTAGCATCCCAGGCACACCCCTTTCAAGATTTATCCTCTAATTCTCATTAGTCATTAGATTATTCGCAAGCGAAAGATGCTTTTTTTTTAAAGAGGTCAGCATTTATAACATAAATGCAGCATAATAGCATAGAATTGAATAATTGTTAGGACACGTGGATTCAGAAAATATCAACCATAACATATAATACTACGGGTGATACAAGGTGAGTTCAAGAAATGTGAGAAACAACACATCTATTCCAACCCTGCTAATCTACCTTGACCCACCAAAGTTTAACAAAAAACTAGTAACTATCACCCATGCTTTCATGACTCCATCCCAAAAACAAACAATCGTACCTTCTCCAAAAAACGGCTCCCTACTCCTCCTCCCGGTGCTATCTTCAAAGGACTCCGCCGCTCGCATCACCATCATTCCCATCCGACCATGGTATGGAAGGGGCCCTACCAACCGTCCCCCGTCAAGGACATAAACCTCGACGAAGCCCAAAAGAATAAGTCCCCCTGGGGACTCAATATCCACAATCAGAATAGAAATACATTTTATGAAAATAATTTCAGGGAATTCCAAGACCACGAAGGCAAATAGACGGCTCTCAAAATCAACCGGCACCCCATAGCTAATCGAGGTGGAGGCAGGGAGGATCGGCATAACTACTAATCTGAAAAAAAATGTCATCAACAAACAGTGAGCAAAAACTCAGCCAAGTAAACTCTATCACGCTATACTAAACGGATAATGACAGGCATTTCAATCGAGTCAAACAAGTAGATAGATGAACCAATTCACAACCAACCATAGCATATGAGACTCCCTTTTTATTTGGGCATAATCCACCATATAAGATTTTCAATCGATTAACAACTATTCACACGAATTCTCAATGCATGCGTTATGTGAGCACAAGCAGTTTTAATTCACATTGATTTAGTAACTCAAGCTACAACATCCTCCGGGGAACCCAGTTACCCCCCTAGGCATCTCGCACCCATCACGGCATCACGAGGACATCTGGGGAACCGTGTTACACTCGCAGGCAACTGAGAGAACCCAGTTACCTCTTCAGGCATCTCGCACCTACCACGGCACCGAGAGGACATCTGGGGAACCGTTACACCCCTAGGCATCCGAGAAAACCCAGTTACCCCCTCAGGCATCCCAACTCCGGGGCATCAACATCATGGGGACCAAGGAACAACCACACTTGCAATTTAACACCCTTCGGCATATAAAGTACAGAAATTTAGAAATGTAATTTACAATATATAACACAAAGGAAACATCTCAACAGAAAGTCCATAGCGTCTAAATTAAATTTCCCGAAGACACCCAATCGAAATTATGATGTCTCAAATCAGAATCAATGAAACCTGGAATTTTGGCAATACTGGACAGTTTTGTAGACCCTGGGAAATCAATCTCAAAGACATGGCAAATGAGTTCCAAAAATTCCGAAATTCTAATATGATATTCACAAGACCTTAATATATATTTTTCATGAAGAACACAATCCCAAAATCCTCTTGGAAAAGGAGGGCATGAAAACAGACTACTACGGGTTCGCTGAAATAGTAAAACTAAACCCAAAAGTGTTCTCATTTCACAGACCAAACAATCTTCAAACACTTCGAAATTTTTATATGTTATAAACAAGAGAATTATGAACAAATTTTGTGAAGAAACCGTGGCCAAATTCGTAGTAGATATTTTTATATAAATTCGAGAAAGTCCAGAGGTCGCTGTCTCCACCGAAAACGCAGTTCTGATCCGATAAAAGATTGGTCCTTCGTGAACTCCATTTGAACACAAAAAAATCTGAAATTTTTGTATATTATAGATCAAGATATTCTGAACAACTTTCAAGAAGAACGTTTAACCAAATTTTGTCCACAACAGGAGCTATAAAAATAGAGAACAATAGTTGTCCAAAGAAGCCAGTTTCTGAAACCCGAAATAAACATCAAAAAATGGTTTCCCATGGAAGATCTACTACCTTCCAGCCACGAATTCACTATTCTAGGGACTCGAATCAACATGCATGGCTTGTTCTAAACTAGTCTGGCACCCTAGACCCACCAAGGTTCGTTATGATGTATCAATCCTTCAAGGACAGCCGTTGCAACTACTCAGACTCGCCTAACACCAACTCAGATCAGTTCAACAGCTTACCCGAGACCCAACCTTCATGCAACCATTATCGAGGCTAGTATAAGGTGATAGAGAATACTTGCCGGCGAGAGGAAATGGCTGAGATGACTGAGGCGAAGCTTCTGGGTTTGGGGAAGTGTAAGAGAGGCGCCGATTCAGGGACTGATTTGGTGATGGTTGCTACTGCTGGTTCAACGTGGAGACGGGACGGCTGGGCTGCTGGTGGTCGAACCGATGGACTCCTAGGCGGACAAAGAGAGGAAGACAAGAGAGTGCCGGGAGAGGGAGAGAGCAAGTGAGAAAAATGAGAGGGAGAGTGAGCTGAGGCGAGAAAGTGAGCTGGAAAAATGAGTGAGATGAGAGAAACAAATTTTCTGAAGTCTTTTTGGCTTCCTTGCGTGCATGGGCATGCCAGGGTGCCAAGTGGCACCTCTCTCCTATCAAGTGCAAGGGGAAAGAAGACAAGGAAGAGAAGAGAAGGAAAGGAAGAGGAAGGGGCAGTTGCTGGCGTGGGTTGTCGGCGAGAAAGAAAAGGGAAAGAAAAGAAGGAAAGAAAAAGAGAGGGGGGCGGTGAGTAAGGGAAAAAATAACGGCGATGGGTTTGACACGGAGTCGAGTTTTGTGGACAACGCGACGTCGATTTAGTCGGCTCAATGATAACGATTACAAGATTCCAAACCTGTGATTCCAAAAACGATAATAGCGACGCTAACTTCCAATTTCATTTTCCTAATTCCGTTGACGAGCGCCCTAATCCATTAGGGTCCTTTAATCTTTGGCCATGAAAATTCGGGGTGCCACAATTTGTCTCAATGTCCCGTTATTGTTTTCTTGATTAAACACAAGCGAAAGCAAATACCAAACAATAACGATACCACAAAGTGAGGCAAGCAACATATTATATAAGCACGCATAATTTACATAATAGTTATTTATCTTACAAACCCATCTTTCTATGGGCCTTCCTTACTATGTGCTTACATTCGGATCTCGTCCGGTATCCGCTTACATACGTTCACATGGCTGGGTTAAGCTTAGTGTCACTAATGTCCCTTCACAAAACAAAACAAAAAAGTTAGTCTCCTTCCTAAGCTTGGTAATCTCACTACGGCTCATCCACTTTGACCCCGGGTGGTCCACTATACCCATCAATGGGTCCGATCACATCTCCATCCATCAAAACGAACCATGCTAAGTAACGGTGGGAGACCATCTTATTCGCATTCACTTGAACCCAAACGGTTGTGCTATACTTTTGATATGTGACACTGGCTTCTATGTCGACGATATGTACAACCTGAACATGCATTTTTACGAGACGACTAAAACGGACGAGAGGTGGTGTGGCCATATCTACAAAGCTGAAAATAATATAAAGTGAGTCGACACTTAGTAAGTTAAATTCATTATGCTTCGGCTAAGAAATAACCTCGCATTGAACAAGAGAAATACACGTCACCGTTAGCTTGTCGATGGTAGATCAATAGCAAATGCACCTTACCATGCCTTTGTATTAAACATGGCATGTTCAACAAACAAGAACACATTAAGCATGGTTTCAAAGTTGCATGTAAAGATCAACACACGGGATTCATCATTTCATGATCGAAATCCATCGATCCTTCCGGCTTACCATCAGGCATCCGAGTACTCCCTTGAGCATAGTCTCCAAATCCATCGAATAGTGATATCGTTTCGAAATCCATTGAAGACGGCATCGCCCCGAAATCTATCGGCGGCAGTAATGTCCCAAAATCCATCGGTAACGGTCATAGTCCCTCATGTGATTATACAACAAGCAAAACACATTTTCGGTTCTTATTTTGATCTTATAACCCATGCAAACATGTGGTGTTCGTGTAATTTATGCTTTCTAGGACAAATTGCCTAACATGCGGGACGCGGTCGAGGGCACGTGACTCGGTCCACCATGTCGAGTGTCAGCTTAGAGCCGAACTTGGCCTGATTCTACACATCTCAATGTAAAACCCGCACCAAGCCGAGTTCGTCCCGAAACACCACAATATGAGTACGAGATCATATGACACCCTGTTCCGTGGCTCTGTTGTGCCATAACTCACGGCCACGTGCAAAACAACAAGACATGTGCAAACTCAAAGCATCACAAACATAGTCACTCCTCAAGTTTAAATGCGCAACACTACGCCCTAATCAAAGTATAGGGAATTCATTTACTACTTGGGGGCCTTAGGGTATTTAGTGATGGTGCGATGGTGAGAGTGAGTGACTAGAGAAGAGATAGCCGAAAATGAAAGAGATGGAGGCCGAGGGAGTGAGAGGTCGAGAGAGTACGGAGAGAGAGAGGCTTGCTTGGTTTAGGGAAAAGAAGAGTATGGCTTGGTGTCTCTTTATTTATAGGCCAAGACTTCAATAATTGCGATGCCAAATGGTCCAATGAAATTCATTCAAGTGACACTTAATTATTAGAGGCAATCTTAGGGAAATCTTGATCAAATCCTGGCCTAATTATTTGATGGCCCAACTAAACACCAAGTGTCCATCTAGGGTCATAATGTCCTATCTTAGGGTATATGGGTCATCTTAATGCATTAATGTCATAGATGACACCTAAGCTCTTGTATTAATTTCAAGGGGACACCTAAGCTTCTATTATTGGTCTCCTCATTAATGATCTTGTCTTGGCTCCCATTATTGCCCTACATCTAGAGATTTCAAGATCACATTCATTAATGAAGATCTTATCTTATAAGATTCTTCTAATGATGGCCCTCCAATTATTAGTTCAAACCTTGACTTAGTCAATTTTGGCTTCTTGCTCCCCAAGATTGGCCGAAATATGCATGTTCTTGTCCTTCTAGAACATCTAATTAATTGCTAAAGATAATTGGCTTATAATCCACCAAAATCAATAAGTATACTTAGCAAAATGCCTAAGTAAATGGGGAAATTTCCGGGTTTAAAATGATTGATCATCCTATCTGGGTCAAGATTCGGTGTAAATATTCCTCCAAATGTGACCTAGCATAATCAAACCAAAATCCAAATCCAATGGTGTAAGCTTGGGCCGGTCGGGTTACCCGAGCGCGTGGCCTATACAATCGGGCCTAATCGAGCGCAGAGCCGAGTACACTGCTGAGCCACATGGGCACACAACCGAGCATGTGGCCGAGTGCACAGGTGCGGTGTTGGGCTGCACGAGCGGTGCGTCGAGCACGATGCCGATCCGCACGAGCAAGAGGCTGGTTCATGGACCAAACGCATGCATTGGCTCATGAATAGGCACAATGCATGGCTTATGGCTAAGTTCATTGAACACGGAACTGGGTCGAAGCCGGATTTGACGGACACAAGGGTCAGACACAATGACCGGCACACAGATGGGCACAAGGCCAATCTGTGGCCTAACTGACGGGCACAATGGCTGGTCATGACCAGACATAAGGCCTGGCCAGTGCGGCTAGCACAATGCCTGACCCGTGACCAAGCCATTAAGCTCTTGGCCTAGCACATGGCTCGTCCATGACCTACCCGACTCAATGTGACGATCTGTAGCCGATTCGCGACCGATTCACGTTTGAGTATCCACGATCCATGGTCAACCCTCGGTTGTCATATAGTCTCGTGAAATTCGATACCACGGGATTGATCCATGGTCGTCTTGGACCGATGCGTGATCATGCGGAATCACTCGCGACCAATACATGCCGACACGGTACTAATCCATGGTCGTTCCAAACCTTTCTACTAACGGCTCCTATGGTTAAAGGGTCAATTCACAGTCATATTACTCTAATCGACTTACAAGATCGGGGAGTTATTCTATTATCGATCCCATGGCCAATTCATAGACAATCTTTCGATCGAATCACGACCAACCCTCAGTACACTCATTCCGACCATATTATCTATTCCATTATCGACCCTCGGCGTGATTGGTCACCCATTCTATCACCATTTACCTTTGGCTATCTTGATCCTAAATTTGAGATGTCACAAATATCGATAAAAGAGCAATTAAAAATGGCCCAAAACACTATTTAATAAAAAGTTTTGACTCGTCGAAACCGATCAACTTAATCTAGCCTATAAAAAAAATGGCTTTTCAATTGCCATGTGGGCTCTCTCGAGTGGACGGTCATTGATGTCATCGGCCACCGCACCCAGAGTAGTGACACAGGCGTCGGACGACGAGAAAATATCAAGCAGGCCAGTCTTGCCACGTATATGGGTAGGACACCCTGTTCATGACTCGCCACGTGTCCAGGCAGGGCCCACCAATCGGTCCCTTTGTCTCTCGCTCTTCGTGAAGTGTCTTACCGTCTACGTAGCAAGACCCGGCCTAATTAATATTTTCTGGCGACAAATAACTGAGAATGGCTGTGCTGTGGGCTCCGTCAGTCAGGCCCACGTGGCAACTTATTTTGGGACCCAAAAGGAAAAAAAAGAAAACGGAAAAAAGAAAGGGAAAGGAGAAAGAATGAGAACGCCAGGTCGATTTTGGAGGAGCACCCCCACAAATACGGCGTCCCGCATAAATAAATAAGCGCGAGTGCGAGTTTGGTCCTCGAAACGGGGTTGGTCCACGAACTCTCCCGTCCAGCGAATGCGAGCGGAGTGGGGAAGAAGAAGCTGAAAAAGTCACGACATGGCACGACACGAAGATCGCTTCTCCTACGAAGAGACGGAAGAAGAAGATCCGAGACTCCTCTTTCTCTCTGCGCGCGCTTTTGCTTGGGACGAGATAGGTGGCAGAGAGAGAGAGCTGTCCAAGCTTCCATGAGCTTTGTTTTGCCACACGCCAATGAGCACCGACATATCCTCGGTGATCTCTCTCTCGACGTACAATCGGAATTTTTGTCTGCGGGAGCTTGTTTAGTGAATATATATTCTCAGAAACATCTATCCCGATGCGTGTCTACGTTCTTAAATTTGTTGGTGCACAGAAAGTTTTACGTGCTCGGGCTCCTGAGTTTTCTATTCTAGGATAACATGCCTGACTAATTTGTATGGACTGTGCTGTGCTCGCCTCATCGTTTTCTTTGGGGTTGTTGCAGAGATGCAGCTCTCTCACAGTAGGCGAGCGGATCTGTGCGGCTTTCCTACCGTTTCTGGCAACTTTCGAGATTTTGAGGTTCGCATTGGTCGATTGCTTTGGGTACTGGCCCTGGCCACGGCCCCAGGGATTTCGCTACGGTTTCAGAGATCTGGCTCGCCTTGCAGATGAGACGACATGTCTGTCTGTCTGTCTGTCTCTCTCGCGATTTTCTTTTTTCTTTAGTTAAGTCCTCTGCATTGTGTTTGGGAAGAATTCTCTCATCCACAGTCAGCAATTAGCGTTTATCACCCCGGGAAGAACTCTGGGTTTTCGTCAATGCTCGCTCGATTCGAAATGAATCAAGGCGTTTTCCGTCCGTCCTTTCTGTCTTTCTGTCTTTTTTTCTTTTTTTATGCTCATGCATTCTCGCTTATGAGTGCGTCCACTACGTGCAATGCTGGTATGTAATTGTTAAATTTCTGGAATTGCAGTTGCTTTAACAAGTGTGACCATTGTGTGAAATGTGTGTCATGTCTGTGAAAATGGATATACGGTGGGTTATATTTGTTACCTTGCAGTCACTGTGAACGAAGTGGAAGCGTTGCGTGAGCTGTTCAAGAAATTGAGTAGTTCAATCATTGACGATGGTCTAATTCACAAGGTAAATTCTGTCGCATTGTTTGCTACTTACAACACATGTTTCATCGAATCATTTTATAGACCGGCTTTTATACTATTCTATTTAGGGTTAAACCTCAAATTGATACATATGCGATAAATTTACCCTCTATTAGTTTCCATTAAATTAGATTAATACCTCAAAAAATCACAAACCAGTACACCCGTGATAAATGGAGGGTAAAACCCAAAACTGGTACATTTATCAACTGCAGCATATTATTTAATAAAGTAATTTGGCAATAAAATTTAATGGAAACTAATGAAAAGTAAATTTGTCACAGGTGTATTAGTTTGGGATTTTTGATAATCAAAACATTAGTTTGGTGCAAATTTGTCGTGAGTGTATCGATTTAGGACTTTCCATGGAATTAACCCATTTAGTTATTAAGTCCTTTGGAGAGGAATTCTTTGATTTCCTTTAGCTAGATTGATTAGTCCAGGCATAAAGTATGAATTACTAGGGGACCTAAAGGTTACGATCTTTTACTCATTATCTTGAAGTTAACAGCTTATCATTGTTGATCTGTTCATGTAGTTTGCATGCGATGAAATCTGTTTATTGTAAGTTTATAACATCCAGCACAGTGACTGTAGGGAGCTTAATACTCCTGATCATATCTCTGAATAATAGCAACTTTTTTCCCAATTCCTTATGCAATGACTTGCGCCAATTAAGGGCAAGCATCTCTTCTTGTTGGAAGCACGCTATCCACAAACCAAGCTTTTGACTGTAAAACACACCTGTTGTGCAACAGGAGGAGCTTCAATTAGCACTATTAATCCAGACTCCATCAGGGGAGAAGCTTTTCCTCAACCGGGTAAATAATCTCGGCGACTCTTATCCATCTTTTCTCTCGTGTTTTTACTGTAATTGTTCCGATTCAATGGGTCTTTAGTGAACGTCGATATGGGGTTATTTCTTGGATGTAGGTTTTCTTAGAGTGTTGATATTTTCAGTGATTGCAAAGTGTCTGTGTAAAGCTTTCCTGGACCAAACGTAGCTTTATAATGAATGTCAATAGGAGAAGATGCCGCATCTGTTCTTTTCTCCCCGAAACTATCACTAAACAGAGCAAAGGCTGTTGCCCCTAAAATGATGTTTCGGGTTAGATTCAAAGGAGGTTGGGTTATGGGTGGCGGTCATAATCTTTGCTCGGCCGCCCTTTTTCTCTTTGTTGATGTATGTTTTCTGTTTTATTTCTCTCGTAGGTCTTTGATGTTTTCGACGAAAAGAAAAATGGTGTCATTGAATTTGAAGAGTTTGTCCATGGACTCAGTGTCTTTCATCCCAATGCTCCAGTGGAAGACAAGATAGATTGTAAGGATTCAATATATGGTTTGCTAATTTTGTCGCAGCAGAGTTCCTTTGTGTTGATGGTAATGCGTCTATCCTTTGCAGTTACATTTAGGTTGTTTGACTCAGACAAACTGGGTATATTGAGCGAGAAGAGGTGAGGATGTTGTTATGCATCCCGATTGCTGATATTTTATAGGGCGTCTAGGCAATAGGCTCATTAGTCTTCCATTGGTTTCAGGTCAAGCAAATGGTTATTGCACTTCTGATGGAATCAGACACGAGCCTGTCCGAGGACCTCCTCGAGGCTATTATCGACATGGCAATGCAGACCACACCAAAAGATATGCATCGGTTTCCTTCTCGTTTTCTCCTCATTTTTTTGTTGGAATAATCCCGGTCCTCACCGAAGGGCAAAGTTCCTCTCGCAGACATTTGCGGATGCAGATGCCGACATGGATGGTAGGATCAGCAAAGATGAATGGAAGGCTTTTGTGCTACGAAATCCAGCTCTTCAGAGGAATACTTAAAGTATGTCTTCGTTCTCTCTGTCCTTGCTTTGCATGTCACTGTGTCCGCACTCTTGATTGTCATAGTTGGGAGCATGGACCTAACCGTTTGTACTGAATGTTATCATCCAGGGAGGTCACCACTGTGTTTCCAAGTTTTGTTTTCAAAACTGAAGTCGAAGACTGAATGCTCTATTGGTCTACCGTGGCACTTCAGAATTGGCTTTTAGATTGGTATACTCTGAGGCCGAGTCCGCCTTTGAAAGGGCCTTGTACATATTTCCCATGTGAAATGGAAAATTGTTTTTGCTCGGTGAAGAGGGAGACGATTTTGTCCTCCTTCACTTGTTTGCTTGACTCATTTTTTCAATGTCTTTTTTTTATTCTCGTCGAAAGGTGAAACAGATTAAACCGTCGCTACGAACAATGCTCAATTTCCCTCATCATCGACTAGCCTCGTCCAGGGAAGAAGGGACGGGGAACTAAATGAAGCATGAACATCCGCACATCCAATTACTTGGGCTGCGTTTGATAGTCCGGATTTGAATCCGGGTAGGATAACGATGTTTGGGAGCATCCACTGGATCGGACAAAGCCGGATAAGTCCGGCTAAAAAATCCGGGGGAGGGGTTGGGATAAACCCGGATTAGGTAAGAATTCTTTTTGAGGAAAATTAACTTAACAAAAAGAGAAGAGCTCGTGAGCATCTATATCAAATAAATCCAAGTGAGCACCTCCGCCTCCGCCTTGGCCTTCGTCTCTCCAATTCATTGTCTGCCACTCTCTTTACCTGTCTCGGTTCCAATTGGTGGAAGACGAGACGAAATTGTCACTACTTATTGTCTTCTTCCTTCCTCTTCTTCTCCCATCTCCGCTTCTAGCACGCCAGCAATTGGGTGCCCCTTAGGACTTGATGAATATGGGCAAAAGGACACTAGAAGTGCTATAAGTTGTGTACGGAGAATACTTTAGTACCATAACTTTTTTTCGGATCACTTTAGTAAATCCGATCAAAAAGCTGATGTGGCATTTATATTTAAAAAAATGGTCTAACTTGTACACGTGAAAATTATGTGGCTTTGTTTTCGAATTTTTTTAATTTTTTTAATCATTTTTTTTCCTAACTTTTTCCCGGTCGTCGGAACGAGGACCGGCCAGAGGGGAGGGCCAGCGAGGCCAACCTTGTCTGCCTCTGGTAAAGCTCACCCCACCGGTCCCTGGCTGGGCAAGGTCGCCTCGCCCAGCAAAGGCGAGACTGACCTGGCCGTCGCTTGGGTCGTGACGGCGAGGTCTCCCCTCGCCCGGCAAAGGCGAGGCCGACCTCGCCATCGCATTGACCCAGGCAACGGCGATGTCGGCCTCGCCTTTTCTGGGCAAGGCACCGGCGAGCTTCACCAGATCTGGCGAGGCCGACCTCGCCGTCGCTTGGGTCACGACGGCGAGGTCTCGCCTAGCCCAACAAAGGCAAGGCTAACCTTACCGTCACCTGGATCGAGGTGACGGCGAGGTCTCCCCTCGCCCAGCAAAGGCGAGGCCGACCTCGTCGTCGCCTCGACCCAGGCGACGGCAAGGTCGGCCTCGCCTTTACTGGGCGAGGCGAGACCTCGCTGTCATGACCCAGGCGACAGCGAGGTTGGCCTCACCAAATCTAGCGAAGCTCGCTTGTGCCCAGCGAGGCGAGCTTCGCTAGATCTGGTGAGGCCGACCTCGCCATCGCCTGGGTTGCAACGGCGATCGCTTCCTCTCGACGAGGGTCGCCGGGCCCCGGCCAGGGGCCGGCGACCCTCGCTGACCACTCCGCCCACTATCGCTGGCCCTTCCCGAAGATGGTGGGGTGGCAGCAGCAGCGACGAGGGAGCCCTTGCGTCTGCTACTTTTTTTAATATAATATAAATTTTATTTTTCTAAAAAAAGTACACTTGAGCAAACTAAACAGTGTCGTTTTTGATTTTTAATGTAGACTGAACCTATCCGGCAAGCCATGGACCTCTCCAGCAAGCCATGTTAGCGCCACGTAGGATTTTCGGCAAGCCATGTCAACATTGGCACCAAACTAATCGTTTTTCAAAAAAAAAAATTTTGGTAAGACGTTTTTCAAAAAGTTGACACTAAAGTGATGCGACAAAAAAAGTTATGGCACCAAAGTGATCTCCGTACACAAGTTATGATACTAATAGTGTCCTTTTGCCGATAAATCTGATGACCTTTAGACAAAATGAGCAGAAGTTTTCTCATAGGCATTTGTTGAACGAATTGAAGCATTGCTTGCACCACCTCGAACATCAGCGGCTGGAACTTTGGCTCCGCCAGCACCGCTTCATTGACATGGTGATCAATATCGTGGTGGACAAAAACAGGTTCCACAGTGACGCTAGAATCCTCACGGAGGACTCTATGCGTCTCAAGGGAAGAGGGGATGATGGTGCTGAAGAGTTCGTAAATCTTTAGCATCGCCGACAACCCAGACCTCAATCAATCTGAGGTGACACAAAGACAATGCAAGTGGTCGCCCGAAATTCCCCTGATCGTCCTCTCTGTCGTAGCCTGAAATTTACCGCTCTACGTCGCCAAATGTTGGTGGTGGCCATGTTCAATCATGGGCCATGGCCACTGCAGAGGCGGTGGCCACAATTCATAGATTTAGGATTTTTCCTTCACTTTTAATTAATTGAATGTTCTAATTTAATTGAAAACTATATATGTTTTTTAATTTTATCCTGAAGTGTACCGAACACTATATAATTAGATATGTCCACCTTTATTATCGGGAGGATTTAGTATCCCACTTTATTCTATCATATCACAATCCCGATGAAAGCGATGTCGTGGGAAGGGGAGTAAATTAAAGGCACCTGCGCGATTCAAGGACTCAACCTTTCAGTAAGAATACGGCAAGCACGTGTGATGCGTGAGAATTAGGTAATTTACCTTGGAGAGAGAGGGACGTCGAAGCAGAGCTTGCTGGATCCGGCGCGTTTAGGCCCCATCGGCGTTGCTCGCAGGCGGAGAGGATGATGCAACTGCAGGAGTCGCTGGAGGTAGTGTTGACATTGTGCATGGGAGCACGCGCGCGCGCGAGAGAGAGAGAGAGAGAGAGAGGGAACGAGGGTGCCTGAGTGGCGAAAGAATCGAAGAGAAGGGGAGATGACCGATCAAATGGATCTGAGCCCGCTCCGGAATTTCACCAAGTAGTGACCAAGTCTACCGGGAAACGCGAAAAGCTCGCTCGCTTGGTTGGGAAGCAGAAGGACCGCGAAGAAGGCAGCGCATCGCGAACAATAATATCACACGTGGTAGTACGATGCTACCGTTGGTTTGCAATTTTTTTTTTTTCAATTGAGAGCGGTATTTAGTAAAATCATATCATCCATGTACCGATATTCTAAATCAATTATAACGTGCATATAAAATTAATAAAAAAACTTCAATAAAATAAAAAAAAATTTACTCCGAACTAATAAATTGCGGATTGAATTTTTATTTTAACTTATCACAGAAAAACCCCATGCATACATTCGAAATATATTATGATCACACAAAAAGATAGATGAAGAAAATTGTAATTTGTAATTGTCAAGACAATTGGCCAGTTTTTCAATGAATCTCTTACTTTCTAAAGTGGAATTCGAAAAAGTTATCAAGTATTCAACACATGATTCATCATTTTGTTTACAATAATTTAAATTAGATGCCAAAAAAAAAATCGGTTCGGAATCTTTACATTTTATTTTATTCTTTACTAAATCTATTTTTTCAATGTTTCTCTTCACAAGTAGACGCTTGTGTTTTTCTTGGTGGAGCAGCCCAACACGTTCGGGAGTCGATTTGAAATATCTCGATGATTGCTCATCAAGAATATCTAATAGGAAGGTGTCCTATTATGGTAGGACGCTAGCAAAGATATTATATAAATAAGGAGTCTTATGTAGGAAGAATATCGGGATTGAATCAATTCTGGTGATTGCCCAATTAGAGCAATTCCAATCAATCGGAGAGATTTCTAATTGAGAGGTGATAGTCAATCAATTAGGGAGAATTCCTAATTTGGGTGGAGGTCTACTACTATAAACATAAGGGCTTGGGTGAGGGTTTCTAAGTGCACCAGAAAATACTGCAGAGATATTACAAAAATCTTTAACAATGTGTGTAAACACGAGTCCTTAAGAGTTCTTCAATAGAGGGTGTGTGTAATCACGAGAGATTCTAAGAGTTCATCAAGTAAAGACATGTTTTGGGATAGTTGTGAGAATCTATTGTGAAGAGAAACACCGTTAGGGTGTTAATTGTAATTCTTTGATTATAGTGGAGTAGTTCTTGGATTAGCGTCCAGTAATTTTTCTCACATTGGATTTCCACGTAAGAGTTCTGGTGTATCGTTCTTCTTCTCTCTTGTTTGTTGTATTATTTACGTTTTCCTTCAAAGAGAATATACAGTCGCATATTACGCAATTATGACAGTTAGAATTTAGCTGCAATTGATTGTGATCCGACTTAATTTACGACATTTCTCTAGTCCATGTGTTAATCATTAAAGCCATTAAGGTTCGTTTAGGGTTGGCAATGCCGAACTCGACCCCTTTGCACAAGTTAAACACGAATTAAAGAAGAAAACCCGACTATAACAAAACACGACAAGACATATTGGCTTCATACGACACGCACTTGGCACGAATTAAGACATTCCCATCATAGTTAAATAATTTGGCATGCAGAATCAAAATCGAGATATTTCTGGCGGACGGCGACATGAATTACAAAGATGGTAGTGACACATTACATGAATTGCCAGCCCTGATTCCCTGGACTTTGGAGATTGGCAGAATCACTGGGATTCAACCCACCATCCATGGGGTCTTTTGTTCTACGGCATGCTAAAAGTAATTTTACGTGAGGATGGACTCATGGAACGATGGATTTGGGACCAAATGGCTCCCGAATTTTGAACCATTCGCTCTATAGAGAATATAGGCCTTGGGCCCGAATTGCTCCTTCTAGGCCTTTTCCCCTCATGAGATTGAGTTCATCCAGCATCGTTCAAACTTGGTGTAGCAGGTTTGACCAAAAAAACGAAACTTGGTGTAGAAGGGATCTTCTCACCCTTATTTTGTCCTGTTTTTTTTATTTATCTCTTCTTCTTCTTCTTATTGTTATTTTTGTCCTATACTATAATTTTGGTCCAAGTGTTCCTATCGGTCGATAGGACGTCTTTCGTTAGCGTGTAATGCTCGAACTCCACAACTCTGTCAACTCAGGCTTAGCTTAAATTCGGAGAAATTGGCCAAGCCAATCCTAAAGCCTATGATGTCAATTCAGTACTACATTTTCCAGTATGGTCCTAAACCATTGTCTCAAATTTCAGTACTGCTATTCCGGCTAATTTTCTCTAGAAATTGCCGATGTAGCGATCTGTCAGCGAAAACTAGCTTGCCCAGAAGGACTGCATTGAAATTTCGTGCAAAAATTTAGGATTAAATAGACAAAATTGAAAAGCTTGGTTTACAACCGATTGGATAATTTTCAACCCCGTTGGTCCAGTCAAATTCCCAATAAATAAATAAATAAAGGACCCGCAACCGCTGATCAACGCACGATTAACTAAACGTGCGAAAATGGATCCTCGGATGCCTCCAGCTTGAATCATTTGACCTAGGAAAGCTAAGGAAAGATCTTTCGAGCTTGCTTCTGGCGATAAGACAATGACCCACGAATTCCTCGTTTGCTTGTTTCATTTTCATCGTGCCCGTAACACTTCATTAACGCGCTTATTTTTATCAGCCCACACGCGTTGAGACGTCGACTTTCGACCATTCGCTACCAATTCATCACGGAAGGACAACGACGTTTCAAAGGAGTCGATCGCCCACAAGTCATTGTATAACACGTGTTCGTGGAAAGCGCCATGAAAAATTGATCAAGACGGGTTGACGTTAGACCTATCAAAACAGGTCACAAACCCATTTGTTAACTTATGTATTAGTAACCCAGTGGCCGCCCTTCTCACTTGAAAATGGAGAGGTGGGAAGTTCGAATCCCCACCTTCGCAAGGGGTAGGCGTGGGATCACGTAATTTAAGATGTGGGTTTCAACGCCCACGCCCTGCAAAAGGTGGAGCGCAAGTCTGAGTGTATATTGTGAGTAAGAGATAGAGTATGACCGACAAAAAAAAAAAACTTATGTATTAATAAATTGATCATAAATGGGTTAGTTATATTCATTAAATCGGTCATAAATTGATATAAACATAATATGGATATTAAATAGGTCATAAATGGGTTTACAATTTATTTAAACTCAACTCATCTCTCTCACCCTCACTTATTCTCGCGCTTGCTCATTTCGCATTCTCATCTCGGCTTGGGTATTAGTTTTCCTAGATATAGTTAAATATGAAAGTGTTTTAGCAATATGGATCGGGTCGGGTATGTATGGGTATGGATTGGATCGGGTATAGGTAATTAGATTTGCATTACATGAAAATAGATCAAAACAGGTTAAATGGATCTATTTGGGTCAGACCACTTTCAACCCGACTCAAACTTTACCCAATCCACCCGTTTGATAGGTCTAGTTGACGTTAGGGTGCGTCTGTTTACGCCGAAAATGAATTATTCAAAAAATATATTTTCTTAAAAATGATCATTTTTATCGGTTGTAAAGATGAACAGACGAATGATATTTGTATCGTTCGCGAAAATATTTTGACAAAATTCGTCGTTAACAATAAAAACATTTTTCATCAATCAAGTATTTCTAGCGATACGATCAGTCATTTTTTCAAAAATGATTTTTGAATCATTCATTTTTCTGCAAAACAAAATGAAAAATAATTCTTGTATTTATATGAGAAACTTATTCCTCGGATTCGTTGAGAAGTTGGAGAAGGTAGTTGTCATGGAGGTCTTCTTCCTTGAGTCGATCAAGAGACAAGACAGATATGTTGAAGGCGAAGATGCAAGGGTTTGATTTCTGCGAGCCAGTGAAGTTTTTTTTTTTTTTGGGTTTATTCTACTCTAACTTTCAACTCACTCTTAAATTTATACTCTACCTCTTTGTAGAGCGTGAGAGTCAAAATCCATATTGAAGTCTTTGAAATGTACCGGAATAAGGATTTCGAATCATACCGAAACTAGGAAGGAAGTGTTTTCGTTCACGGTTGAAGACGAAGTGAAGGCGCCAGTAAAAATATAAATAAGATCTTGCCAAATATTTATACAGTGCCAAAAGAAGCAATGGTTCAGAAATGTTGATTCACATATCAACGGTTCATGATGGTAATTATTCGTGAAATGTACCAGTCATTATTCTGTCTAAGTTCTACAGGATACGGATAAAGTAACTGTCAGATATCTTATTGTCATGGACTGTCTTATATTCTTGTACCTTTGTGAGTGGAGCTTGGTGGTGCAGTGAAAAGTGAGTCATGCAAAAGGGATAATACAATTGGTTCGTGAGAGTGACGTCAGGGTAGTTTGTATTAGGAGTTATAGGTTAAAATCAATATACATTTAAAAGCTCTGAAGATGGGATTGGTCTCCCGTGCACAAACTGGTCGAGAGATGATGTCACTTTCGTGATGAGATTATGGTAGGCCAAAACCAGTTATTGTGCCTAAAAGTATTATTCGTATCTTGCTTGAGGGACTTGATGACCGAGTTAAGATGGGTATGATACGATCCGATATGAGAATGTTATTTGTCGCACTGTTCTTAGAAATAACTATAGAATGAAGACTAGCTTGGGGTCTTCTCGACTCGTCAGGCACCGCACGGGCTATTCAGCGGCCAAGAATTGCCGACCCATGACACTATCATGCTTTTGAGAGGTAATTATTCATACCTTTTCAAGTGTTTAAAAGAAGGGAGCATATCTTGACCCCCAAATATGACACGACGAAGTCCATTAATGGACATGATGCTGACTTAAATGAATATAAACCCCTGTGTTAAGTGCGATTCAATCGTCAACACGGACAACAGAAACACATGTTGATGGCTATGATATACTGCCGTCAATATATGGTGGCAATTGATCGACGACTGTCAATAAGCATTGGACGTGAACTGAAGAAGACGAAGGGAAGATGCCGATTGAAGATGAAGATACCGGTTCGGTCCAACGGCATTCAAAGGGTTGTAACCGCCTGTGGATAAAGTCGACGCACAAAGAATATCAAATGCTTACGAGCAATTACATGTGTATTGTAAAGAATCCACTATCATCAACACAAATTAATGTATTTTTCTCGATTTCAATTCATCACTTTCGAGTACTCGCATTTCCTTTCCCTTCAGAATTAGCCGTTCTCGATCCCAAATTGCCACCGAACCCGATTCACAATTAAAAAAAAAAAACTACGTGCCATATATTTAATGACATAATTCCGGTGCGAGTTTCCGATTGGTCCAGCGTGTAATGTTCACACACCACGACACTTTCTAACTCTCGGGCTTACCCGA
Organism: Syzygium syzygioides; assembly: GCA_031216285.1. NCBI lineage: Eukaryota > Viridiplantae > Streptophyta > Magnoliopsida > Myrtales > Myrtaceae > Syzygium > Syzygium syzygioides. The sequence continues at coordinate 3,962,592 of CM062244.1, forward strand.
AATTCAAAAGCACGTGACCCCACCGAGACCGACCGAAAAAAGGTTCGAAGTCCCGCAAAAGGACACCCCGATGGACGTCACGTGCGGATAACTATCCTCGTACGTCGTAACCATCGTTTTCCTAATGTTCCTATGCCTCCAGCTGGATAACAATCGTAACTCGTTCCAGGAAGTATCCTGGTCTCCTCCACCAGTCCTAGGTTGCCACCATCGCTTAAAAAAACGACCACTGCTTGCGTCGTTTTCGCTGCGCCCGTCAGCGGTTCGCGGAAACCGCTTTCTTCTTTGCGCGAGCGCGTCCCACGCCGTTGGAACGTCGACGTTTTTGACCGTTCTAACCATTTCTCCCCTCGAAGCATCAGCGTGCGCGTAACGCGAGTAAGGACGGCGGATCGGAAATTGTAGAGTTTCTTTGATTGGATATTGTCGGATTTGTCTGTACAATTACTGCATTTTATGAAGGAAAAAAGCCACGAAAAACCCCAAATTATATCTACCGTGACACATTTCAGGTGACGTAAAAAATCTCAAACTTGTACTTATATGACACATTTACCCCTCTCCGTTAAGGTTCCGTTAGATGATTTTTCGAGTAAAATAATGTCGTTTTTGTTTTATTTAAGTTATGTAAGTGCTATGTCAACACTCCATGTAGGCAGATTTTTTACGATTTTCGACAGAACTTTGATGGAGAGTAAATATGCCACACAGGTACAAGTTTAAGATTTTTTGTGTCACGAAAATATGTTCATGATAAATGTATTGTAATTGGCATAGTTTTCATAAAATGATGAAAAGCTCGCTTGCTTGGATGCGGAAGGACCTTGAAGAAAGCGAATGATAGTACACGTGGCATTACGATGTTGCTATTGGTCCAGTATTCGCCAACGTTTTATCATACCATTAATAAAACAAAAGCTTTTACTCCAAATTGTATAATTAGGGACTCAAATTTGTATCGTGCGCCTATCTCGCTTATGCAAATTTATAATTAGATTCGATGGTCTCTTCGACATATGGTATTCATTAAAAGTTTTCATAAAAAAATCCATGCACGCATTTACAGTATATTATGACCATACACAAAGATACATGAGCAAAATTGTAATTTGTAGCAACCAAGAGAGTTGGCAAGTTATTATTGAATCTCTTACTCTATAAATTGGAATTCAAAAATAAATTAGGTATTGGATAGTATCAAAGTACATGTCTTTCTCATTTGCTGCCACTCAACAATAGCCGGTCTCAGCTCATCTTTCCTTTTACGATAAACTGAAGTACACCCAAGAGATGGTTCAAAATCTTTACGTATTATTTTTGCTCTTCACATAAATTGACTTAGGTTAACACGTTTCCATCGTAATTAAATTATTTGGCAGGCAGAATCAAAATCACTACATTATAAAACCAACACGAGCCGGCATGGAATTACAAATATGATCATGACACGTTAACTCGAATCGTCGATCCTTGGTCGGTTACACTAATCCAATATACTTTCGAGATGGGTAGGGGGGTCACTGTAATTGAACGATGGATTTGGGACCAAATGACTCCCGAATTTGGACGGTCGGCTCTCCAGAGACCATGGGCCTTGGGGCTAAATTGCTCCTTCTAGACTTTTTCAAAACCCTCTGGCCCAAATTTGAAAAACTAGGGAAGAAAACAAAAAGAGAGGAAAAACTCTTCCAAGATTGGCCAATTTTTCATCTAGTTATTAATTTTGAGAGGAGCCGCTAGGCATGCGGCCCTACTGATAAAGGGATTAGTGGGGGGGGTTGGGGACGCTAGTATCCGAGTCCCGTACTCTGCAAGAGACAGAGTAAAAGTCAAAGAGTGAACAAAATTAGAGATAGGTTTTAAAAAAAAAATTCAGGAGTAAAAAAAGACGTAATTGAAGCTAAGTAACAATTTTAAGGTTTTACCTTGCAATAAATTTGCAAATTTTCTGATTCATCATGCGAAGTTGTTGCAGATTTTTGTCTTCAACCGTGATTCGACACTGTGCAGTATGCATCTTCCTTCGGTCCAAAGGCAGGCTTCGTCTGTGTGCCTGTCATGTGCTCGCCGGTTTGATCGGTTGGCTCTCTCTAGCGAGAACGGGTCGTGCATCGTCCGTCCCTTTCTCCTGCCATGGGTAAATGGATTTGAGAAATTGAATTTAACCGGTTTTCGACAATTTGGGGATCCATTACGGAACAGAACAGCGACAATCGAGGTGACTGGATGGAGATAAAAATAGAAAAAAACCCGAGATGGGGCGGAAGAGCCATGTTCGTCTGTCGTGTCATGCCGGGCCAAGAGCGAAAGGACGGCTAAAGTAAGTTGCAATCCTATCCTTAAGATGAAGCCAAAAGATCAGCGGCTGGTTGCGTCTTTGGCTTTGCTTGATTCGTGCGCTCGGAGGTGACGCGTGATTCAAACAGCAAATCATCTGTTGCATTGAATCGGCACGGACATCATTCTAATCGGCGAACTAAACATCGCTTGGTGGAATGACACGATCCTAATCCACGATGCCCCACGCATGGCTAAGGAAGCATTGCTTTCTAATCTCACAATAGTCGAAATCGCAATGATGTACGGACATGTTGCTGTCGCCCGATGTCAAAGAGAATTTCCTACTTCATCCAGCAGCTCCTCTCCTTGTTCCTCGGAAATCCAGAGAAGATTTCATTGCAGGCAGTTTCACGATTCCAAATGGTGCACAAGTCCTCATCAATGTATGGGCGATGGTTCGAGATCCTAGCATTTGGGACGATCCAGATAAGTTCATGCCCGAGAGATTTCTTGGATCGGATATCGATGTTCGGTGGCGGCAGGCGGATTTGTCCGGGATTGCCATTGGCCACGAGAATGTTGCCTTTGATGCTCGGTTCGCTCATTAATATTTTCAATTGGAGGCTTGAAGAAGGCGTTGCCCCTTAGAACATGAACATGGAAGACAAGTTCAGAATAACCATCCAACGGACTAAGTCTTTAAAGGCTGTGTCCATTCCTATATGAAAAAAGAAAAAGAAATGCGTGTTAAGGGTTACATTCTACGTAATTGTTATCGATTATGTTCGTCACGTGGTTTATTTTGTGGAAAAAAGTTTATACAATATTTTTGGTAAAATACGCATATTTTCTTGAATTTAGATTCCGGCAAAACAACTATATATTAGAGAGGAATAAAAAATTTCCTCGATCCCATGTTAAACCTGGAAGTGAATATAATTTCCCAGTTTCCTTGGTGATTAAGAAGAAATTTAGGTAGATTCTCGATGTATTGTGAGGCTTATTGTTGTCTCAATTGTTTATTTGGTTTATCCTCGGATTCAAGACAGACTTTGTCCGCTAGAACAAAAACGGTATCTGATGACTTTGGTCGATAACTTAATCAAATTGTTATAATCAATGTGCTTTGTCCTCATCGCGAGAAGCTTCAATTTTGAGCCTCACAATTGCTTTCCCCGCCAAATTCAACATCCAGTCTTTTGTAATTGCAAAATTCTGTTATAACGCGCCTTTGTCATGCCAGTATATTTCAGTAAGTATTGATAAGTGAAAATTTCTGGATCTATCGGTTCCTGATAACTTGTTGGAAACTTAGCAACACTTTTACAAAATTATCGTTTTGCCAAAAGTGGTTCTTCAATGAAATACCTTTCACCAAAGATTTGATCTTTGGCTTTTTAGATGAATCAAAATCTGTGGTGACTCAAACGGGAAATAATTGGCGTGACATGGATTACCAATTGTTCGCCGAAATTGATTTTTCAATGAAATACCTTTCACCAAAGGTTTGATCTTTGATTTTTTAGATGAAACAAATTATGTGGCGACTCAGATAGGAAACAATTTGCGTGACAAGGATTATCAATGCAAAGTAAAACGAATCGAAAGAATAAAGAAAGGTTAATATCATGAAAAACCCTAAATTGGTACACCTGTAATAATTTTATCCCGAACTAATTTTTTTACCATAAAAAATCCCAAATTGGTACACCGTGACAAATTTACCCCGAACTATTTTTTGACCACAAAAAATCTCACACTAGTATACTTATAATAATTTTATCCCGAACTAATTTTTTGATCACCAAAAACCCCAAATTGGTACACTTGCGATAATTTTACTCTAAACTAATTTTTTTACCATTAAAAACCCCAAACTGATACATTTGTAACAAATTTACCTTCTGTTGGTGTCCGTTAAATTGGATTAATATCACGAAAAATCACAAATTTGTAAACTTGGGACAAGCAGAAGGGTAAAACCACGAACTGATACACCCGTCAACTACCACGTGCCATCAAACTTAGTAATTTGATAGTAAAATTTAACGAAAACTAACGAAGGGTAAATTTGTCACAGGTATACCAGTTTCGGGTTTTTGGTGGTCAAAAAATTAGTTTAGGGTAAAATTATCACAAGTGTACTAATGTAGGGTTTTTGGTAGTCAAAGAAATAGTTCAGGGTAAAATTATCACAGGTGTACCAGTTTTGAGTTTTTTGTGGTCAAAAAAATAGTTTTTGGGTAAATTTGTCACAAATGTATCAATTTTAGGTTTTTTGTAATATTAAACCCAATAAAGAATGACGAAAGAATAATAAATTGATAAACTGGAAACTGGAAGTAGATAAAATTGCACAAGTGTTGTTGATCATGAATTCTTTACAATTGATGCTTCTTGGCCTTCTATAATCTTGTACAAAATATAACCATCACTGTCTCGCTATCTTTTGAATTACCAATTACAAATGCTCCCGAGATTCCCGGCTTCGTATTAACCATCCTCAACTGCACGTTCTTATCCATGATTGGTTATAAGCTTTGGGATATCTTCCAGTTTGACTCTTCTCCACTCTCGTATTACTACTGACCCTTTGTCATCTTACGTCGACAACCAACTTGGCCTATTACTCTTCATCGATGACCATGGGTGTTGTCTGATCGATTTTATGTCAGTTATCGGTCCATTTGTTGAGCCCAAGATCACATTTTTCCTTACAGAGCCCATGCCAACTCACAACTTAATTCAAGTTAACACAAAAATCAATTTTACTTAGGGGTCAATTAGAAACCCAAGTCATGTGTGGGAGGATACTTTACTATTACGAACCAGAGATTAAATGAATGTGGAGACTTGATTAAGATAGATTGCTCTTACTCTTTTCTATACCTTTTCTCTTTTATTTTCAAAAAAATATTGGAAAAATTCCAAATAATGGCATGAAATATCCTCAGTTTCTCAAATAAAAGTCTGAAGTGGATCTTATGTCAAATAAGAACCTGAAGTGGCTATAACAATTTTAAATAAGGGTCTAACCTCATCGGCTCGCCGACCGGCTAAATTTTTCGGCCGGTCAAGGGTATTTTTGTTAAAATATAATTTAATGTAAATTTTAGTTAAATTAGATTAAAAATTAAAAATAATTTTTCAAAAGAAAAAAATTCCAGCAGAGCCCTCCCACTTGTGGCCGCTGCCCCATCATCGGTGGGGCAACGGAGATGGCCGGCAGGGTCGCCAGTGCCATAGCGAGGGCTAGCGACCCTCGCTGACCAAAGGCGAGGGCTTTCTAGCGAGAGAGGGTGGCAACCCTCTCCCAGATCTGGATAAGGGTCGTCGATCCTCGCTTGACACCAGTGGCTTGGGTGGGCGAGGTTGAGGGTTAGCCTTGTTGGATCTGGCAAGGGTCATCCATGTTTGCCTAGCTGAGGTGAGGGTGAGCCTTGCTGCTGTCTCGCTTGAGACCACTGACCTCCGCCGACCATCGATGAGACCCAACGGAGGGAAGAGGAAAAAGAAAAAAAAGGAAACTAAAAAGAAAAAAACAAAAAAAGGAAAAAAGAAAGAAAAAAATGAAAAAATATTCAAAAAAGTAAATGATGAAAAATATCTTCGTCCAGCAAAGTCAGGTTCCTTTTTTGAGACTAATATGACCATTTCAAGTCCTTATTTGAGACAAAGTCCACGTTGGGCCACTTCGGGCCACATTAGGCCCTTATTTAAGAAAACGAGGACACTTCGTGCCCTTATCTAAAATTTTCTCAAAAATATTTATCAGGCAACTTGTATTGATTTTAACCTAGTCCCTAACGTGCAATGAGTGTCATATGGGTCTGCAATCAATAAAATGGACACTCAACAATGAAAACAGATCAATGAATAAATTGTGAGAAATAAAAGAAATTAAACGTTCCAAAGCAATCAATTATTTTCAGGTTTTCTTTTAACTTAAAATAAAGACTAACCTACGTGACATGCGATTCTAATTAAATGAACCCTAACATGCAATCACTAGATGACATGCAAGAGATAACATGACATAGATGATGATGGGGATGGTAACATTGCGTATGACATGGCAATGATGACATAGCATGCTGTTATGGTATAGATGAATGACGTGGCATATGACATGACATGACATGGCATAGCAATATGACGTGGAAATTTATGCTTCTAATTCTATATGACATGCACATGATATTTTTTTATTTTCAATTAAAATTCGTAATTAAAAATTAATGAAAATAAATTATCTAGAGAAATATATCATCCGATTTATACTAGGAAATAAACTAAGTCAAATCTTAATTTAGATCAGAAACTTATTCTACACTCCTAAAATCTATCCAAATATGCAATCTACCTAAAACTATCATATCTTATCAAGGAAGTCTTATTTAAAGTCTACCCTAAACATGCAAGATTATCTAGAAAAATCTTTTCCAGTCTATTCGAACTTAAAATCCTATATTAAATATGCAACATTATCTAGAAAAGATTATTATAATCTAATGTGCTATTTTTTTATATTTTCTTGTAAGGAAACAATCAAACAAAATAAGAAACAAATTAAAAGAGATAAATTCAAACATGTATATAAAATCCATCCAATCGAAATTTGATCGCAAATAAGACCGACAACTTGATCTTAAGCCTTAAAGATTAGAGTTACCAATCTTCCGCGCAAACCATAATTTCATCTCAAGGCTTAAAGATCAAATTAAAATTATGTGCACATTGCAGATTATGAAATTTTTCCCAATTCATAATGCTTATCACTCATATATTTCACTAGATAACGATCACTCAAAATAGACAATCAAATATTTTAATTGAATTCGGATAAGATTTTTACCTAATTTGGATAGTGACTTCCATTCAAACTGGTGGATGGTGGCTCGTGGATGACGGTTCATGGTGGGTACTATGAGGTAAAAATCGAAGCCAACCTTCTTGAAGGCGAAACTAGATGCCTAATCCAGTTATGAAAGGAATATCAGGATATCTTTACTTGGACTTGTAGTGACATGCCTAGCCTTCAACCCATCAACCCATCCATTGTGGAGCACTGTTTGTTGACTGATCCAATCATTTCTCCCGAGAAGCAATCAAATTGTAATCTTGTGAGAAGTGTTGGTAATGTCTTAGTTTGTACTTAGGTGTAAAATAGTGAGATCCATCAGCTTTTGTATAATTATCACCAACTTCAAGGAGAAGTACTTTAATATAAGTAGCACATTCTACTTAAACTTCAAAGAGATTAATAGTGAAATTCAGCCGGTAGGCTTTTAGTTTGGGAGAGTGAACATGGCCTTACACCAAGCCGAACCACTATAAGCTCTATATGCATCGTTCTCTATCTCTTTGCTCATATTCATAAACAGCTTAATATAATGAATTTGTGCCTATATCAACACAATGTGAACCCCTTTACCCCCCCCCCCCAAAAAAAGAACACAATGTGAACCCGGTCATGCTTACTCTCTTCACATTATTTAGTTAAGGAATTCTTTCTCGATAATAATAATGATGGAACGAAGATCCTAATTGGGTAGATAAGCATAGTCAAAGTGGCGGGACAAAGAGGAGTTGAGCTAACCCCATTCGATAGGATGTGATTTCCAAAACGACATTAGGTTTCGAGACGGTACGTGCCATCGATATTTAGAAAACCGGAGTATTGCTTATTAAGGGCTCTGCTCGTTTCGGCGTTTGGTTCGCTTAGGAAAATGAGTAGGACGGAAACCTATGTTTAAATTAAGGAAAATGATTTCCTCTTTAAAAATCGGAAAATGTTTTCCAACATTTGATTTTGTATCAGTGTTTAGACTCAAAACTTAATGTTTGGGCATGGAAACCCCAACGCTGATTCCCAGGTTCTCGACTTTCAGGACCAGGCCTCTAGCGCTCAAGCCCTGATCCATTGAGGCCGAGCATGGGACCTCGGTGCCCTGGCGTCCATGCTTGGGTCCATTGAGGCCGGGCCCGAGCCTCGGTGCCTAGGCTTGATGCCCCGGCATTGGAACTTAAGTTCACTGTTTGGCCCGTTTGGTAACGTGCCAAACAGTGAAAATTTCTGTTCTTTTATTCCTAAAAATAGTTTGGGAACAGAAATGCATTTGGTAAACTTTTTGCTCCTGGGCATATTTTTGCTAAAATTTGTGCCGAGAAACAGTTTTGGAAGAGAAATAAGAAGTAAAAAAAAATTGCTTCTTGTTTCTCGACACAATTTTGAAAATCAATTTTTTTTTCTTCTTTTTTTTTCTTTTCTTCTTTTTGTGTTGCTGCAACAAAGTTGTGGCCGGTCACCGGCGACTGGCCACAAAATATTTAATAAAAATATTAAATATTTAAATATTAATATTTTATTAAATATTAATATAATATTTACTATTTAAATTAATTTTTAATAAAATATTAAATATTAAATTTAAATATTAAATTAAACAAATTCAAAATATTATTAAAATATTGTTAATAAAAAGAAATTTTGTGTTGTTACCAAACACATTTATATTCTTTTCTATTGCAAGAATAGAAATTTTGGACAATTACCAAACGCCTTAAAATACTCAGAAATTGTTTCCTGGCATAGAATAGAAAAAAATCATTTCTGTTCAGAAATAATTCTCGGGTACAGAATAGTTCTCATACGCACCCTAATAGTGTCCTTTTGCCGATGAATCTGATGACCTTGAGACAAAATGGGCAGAAGTTTTCTCATAGGCATTTGTTGAACGAATTGAAGCATTGCTTGCACCACCTCAAACATCAGCGGCTGGAACTTTGGCTCCACCCGCACCGCTTTTCATTGACATGGTGATCAATATCGCGGTGGACAAAAACAGGTTCCACAGTGACGCTAGAATCCTCACGGAGGACTGTATGCGTCTCAAGGGAAGAGGGGATGATGGTGCTGAAGAGGTCGTAAATCTTTGGCATCGCCGACAACCCAGACCTCAATCAATCTGAGGTGACACAAAGACAATGCAAGTGGTTGCCCGAAATTCCCCTGATCGTCCTCTCTGTCGTAGCTTGAAATTTACCGATCTATGTCGCCAAATGTTTGGTGGTGGCCATTTTCAATCATGGCCACTGCAGAGGCGGTGGCCACAATCCATAAATTTAGGATTTTTCCTTCACTTTTAATTAATTGAATTTTCTAATTTAATTGAAAACTATACATATTTTTTTAATTTTATCCTGAAGTGTACCGAACACTATATAATTAGATATGTCCACCTTTATTATCGGGAGGATTTAGTATCCCACTTTATCCTATCATATTACAATCCCAAGGAAAGCGATGTCGTAGGAAGGAGAGTAAATTAAAGGCACCCGCTCGATTCAAGGACTCAGCCTTTCAGTAAGAATACGGCAAGCACGTGCGATGCGTGAGAATTAGCTAGGTAATTTACCTTGGAGAGAGGGACGTCAAGGTAGAGCTTGCTGGATCCAGCGTGTTTAGACCCCATCGGCGTTGCTCGCGGGCGGAGAGGATGATGCAGCTGCAGGAGTCGCTGGAGGTAGTGTTGACATTGTGCATGCGACCCCGCGCGCGCGAGAGAGAGAGAGGAACGAGGGTGCCTGGGTGGCGAAAGAATCGAAGAGAACGGGAGACGACCGATCAAATGGATCTGAGTCCGCTCAGGAATTTCACCAAAAGTAGTGACCAAGTCTACCAGGAAACGTGAAAAGCTTGCTGGGTTGGGAAGCAGAAGGACCGCGAAGAAGGCGGCGCATCACAAACAATAATATTACACGTGGTAGTACGATGCTACCGTTGGTTTGCAATTTTTTTTTTTTTCAATTGAGAGCGGTATTTAGTAAAATCATATCATCCATGTACCAATATTCTAAATCAATTAGAACGTACATATAAAATTAATCAAAAACTTCAATAAAATAAAAAAATTTACTCCGAACTAATAAATTGCGGATTGAATTTTTATTTTAACTTATCACAGAAAAACCCCATGCATACATTTGAAATATATTATGATCACGTAGAAAGATAGATGAAGAAAATTGTAATTTGTAATTACCAAGACAATTGGCCAGTTTTTCAATGAATCTCTTACTTTCTAAAGTGGAATTCGAAAAAGTTATCAAGTATTCAATACATGATTCATCATTTTGTTTACAATAATTTAAATTAGATGCCAAAAAAAAAATCGGTTCGGAATCTTTACATTTTTTTTATTCTTTACTAAATCTATTTTTTCAATGTTTCTCTTCACAAGTAGACGCTTGTGTTTTTCTTGGTGGAGCAGCCCAACACGTTGGGGAGTCGATTTGAAATATCTCGATGATTGCTCATCAAGAATATCTAATAGGAAGGAGTCCTATTATGGTAGGACGCTAACAAAGATATTATATAAATAAGGAGTCTTATGTAGGAAGAATATCGGGATTGAATCAATTATGGTGATTGCCCAATTAGAGTAATTCCAATCAATCGAAGAGATTTCAGTACTATTATTCCGACTAATTTTCTCTAGAAATTGCTGACGTAGCGATCTGTCAGCGAAAACTGGCTCGTCCGTAAGGACTGCATTGAAATTTCGTGCAAAAATTTAGGACTAAATAGACAAAACTAAAAAGCTTGGTTTACAACCGATTGGATAATTTTCAATCCCATTGGTCCAGTCAAATTCCCAATAAATAAATAAATAAATAAAGGACCCGCAACTGCTGATCAACGCACGATTAACTAAACGTGCGAAAATGGATCCTCGGATGCCTCCAGCTTGAATCATTTGACCTAGGAAAGCTAAGGAAAGATCGTTCGAGCTTGCTTCTGGCGATAAAACAATGACCCACGAATTCCTCGTTTGCTTATTTCATTTTCATCGTGCCCGTAACACTTCATTAACGCGCTTGTTTTTATCAGCCCACACGCGTTGAGACGTCGACTTTCGACCATTCGCTACCAATTCATCACGGAAGGACAACGACGTTTCAAAGGAGTCGATCGCCCACAAGTCATTGTATAACACGTGTTCGTGGAAAGCGCCATGAAAAATTGATCAAGACGGGTCGATGTTAGACCTATCAAAATAGGTCATAAGCCCATTTGTTAACTTATGTATTAGTATTTCAGTGATCACCCTTCTCACTTGAGAAGGGGGAGGTGGGGAGTTCGAATCCCCACATTCGCAAGGGGTAAGGGTGAGGCCGCATAGTTTAAGATGTGGGTTTCGACGCCCACGCCCTACAAGAGATGGAGCGCAAGTCTGAGTGTGTATCGTGAGTGAGAGATAGAGTAGGACCAACAAAAAAAACTTATTTATTAATAAATTGATCATAAATGGGTTAGTTATATTCATTAAATCGGTCATAAATTGATGTAAACATAATATGGATATTAAATAGGTCATAAATGGGTTTACAATTTATTTAAACTCAACTCATCTCTCTCACCCTCACTTATTCTCATGCTTGCTCATTTCGCATTCTCATCTCGGCTTGGGTATGAATTTTCCTAGATAAAGTTAAATATGGAAGTGTTTTAGTAATATGGGTCGGGTCGGGTATGTGGGGGTATGGATTGGATCGGGTATAGGTAATTAGATTTGCATTACATGAAAATAGATCAAAACATGTTAAATGGATCTATTTGGGTCAGACCACTTTCGACCCGACTCAAACTTTACCCGACCCACCCGTTTGATAGGTCTAGTTGACGTTAGGGTGCGTCTGTTTACGCCGAAAATGAATTATTCAAAAAATATATTTTCTTAAAAATAATCATTTTTATCGGCTGTAAAGATGAACAGACGAATGATATTTGTATCGTCCGCGAAAATATTTTGACAAAATTCGTCGTTAACAGTAAAAACATTTTTCATCAATCAAGTATTTCTAGCGATACGGTTAGTCATTTTTTCAAAAATGATTTTTGAATCATTCATTTTTCTGCAAAACAAATGAAAAATAATTCTTGTATTTAAATGAGAAACTTATTCCTCGGATTCGTTGAGAAGTTGGAGAAGGTAGTTGTCATGGAGGTCTTCTTCCTTGAGTCGATCAAGACAAGATAGATATGATGAAGGTGAAGATGTAAGGTTTGATTTCTGCGAGCCAGTGAAGTCTTTTTTTATTTTTTATTTTGGTTTGTCCTACTCCAACTCTCAACTCACTCTCAAATTTATGTCATGCCTCTTTGTAGAGCGCGAGAGTCAAAACTCACATTGAAGTCTTTGAAAGGTACCAAAATAAGGATTTCGAATCCTACCGAAACTAGGAAGGAAGTATTTTAGTTCAAGGTTGAAGACGAAGTGAAGGCGCCAGCAAAAATATAAATAAGATCTTGCCAAATATTTATACAGTGCCAAAAGAAGCAATGGTTCAGAAATGTTGATTCACATATCAACGGTTCATGATGGTAATTATTTGTGAAATGTACCGATCATTATTCTAAGTTTTACATGGTACGGATAAAGTAACTGTAAGATACCTTATTATCATGGACCGTCTTATATTCTTGTACCTTTGTGAGTGGAGCTTGGTGGCGCAGTGAAAAGTGAGTCATGCAAAAGGGATAATACAATTGGTTCGTGGGAGTGACGTCAAGGTAGTTTGTATTAGGAGTTATAGGTTAGAATCAATATACATTTAAAAGCTTTGAAGACAGGATTGGTCTTCTATGCATAAACTGGTCGAGAGATGATGTCACTTTCGTGATGAGATTATGGTAGGCCAAAATCAGTTATTGTGCCTAAAAGTATTATGTGTATCTTGCTCGAGGGACTTGATGATCGAGTTAAGATGGGTATAATACGATCTGATATGAGAATGTTATTTGTCGCACCGTTCTTAAAAACAATTATAGAATGAGGACTAGCATGGGGTCTTCTCGACTCGTCAGGCACTGCACGAGCTATTCGACGGCCAAGGAATTGCCGACCCGTGACACTATCATGCTTTTGAGAGGTAATTATTCATACCTTTTCAAATGTTTAAAAGAAGGGAGCATATCTTGACACCCAAATATGACATGACGAAGTCCATTAATGGACATGATGCTGACTTAAATGAATATAAACCCCGGTGTTAAGTGCAATTCAATTGTCAACACGCACAACGGAAACACATGTTGATGGCTATGATATACTGCCGTCAATATATGGTGGCGATTGGTCGACGATTGTCAATAAGCATTGGACGTGAACTGAAGAAGACGAAGGGAAGATGCCGATTGAAGATGAAGATACCGGTTCAGTCCAACGGCATTCAAAGGGTTGTAACCGCTTGTGGATAAAGTCGACGCACAAAGAATATCAAATGCTTACGAGGAGTTACATGTGTATTGTAAAGAATCCACTATCATCAACACAAATTGATGTATTTTTCTCGATTTCAATTCATCACTTTCCAGTACTCGCATTTCCTTTCCCTTCAGAATTAGCCGTTCTCGATCCCAAATCGCCACCGAACCCGATTACAATTAAAAAAAAAAACTACGTGCCATATATTTAATGACGTAATTCCGGTGCGAGTTTCCGATTGGTCCAGCGTGTAATGTTCACACACCACGACTATCTCTAACTGTCGGGCTTACCCGAAATTCAAAAGCACGTGACCCCACCGAGACCGACCGAAAGAGTTCGAAGTCCCGCAAAAGGACACCCCGATGGACGACGTCACGTGCGGATAACTATCCTCGTACGTCGTAACCATCGTTTTCCTAATGTTCCTATGCCTCCAGCTGGATAACAATCGTAACTCGTTCCAGGAAGTATCCTGGTCTCCTCCACCAGTCCTAGGTTGCCACCATCGCTTAAAAAACGACCAGTGCTTGCGTCGTTTTCGTTGCGCCCGTCAGCGGTTCGCGGAGACCGCTTTCTTTCTTTGCGCGAGTGCGTCCCACGCCGTTGGAACGTCGACGTTTTTGACCGTTCTAACCATTTCTCCCCTCCTCAAAGCATCGGTGTGCGCGTAACGCGAGTAAGGACGGCGGATCGGAAATTGTAGAGTTTCTTTGATCGGATATTGTCGGATTTGTCTGTATAATTACTGCATTTTATGAAGGAAAAAAGCCACGAAAAAATTTCAAATTATATTCGCCGTGACACATTACAGGTGACGTAAAAAATCTCAAACTTGTATTTATATGACACATTTACCCTCCTCCATCAAAGTTCTGTTACATAATTTTTCGGTTAAAATAATGTCGTTTTCGTTTTATTCAAGTTATGTGAGTGCCATGTCAACACTCCATGTAGGCAAATTTTTTACGATTTTCGACAGAACTTTGATGGAGAGTAAATATGCCATACAGGTACAAGCTTAAGATTTTTTGTATCACGAAAAAATGTTCACGATAAATATGTTGTAATCGACATAGTTTAAGATTTTTGGTATCTTTTGTCCTTTTGTGAAAAAAGACCTAGTAAGACATTACTTTAGTCCGACAAAAAAAAACCATTACTTTATTTTTCTTGTGATAAACACATGAAATATTGAGAATTTTCAAAACGTAAAAAGTCAAGGGGCCGTTTCGACCATTGACATTTTTCATTCCCGCCTTGCAAGTTCTTTTCAAGCAACATGCTAGGTCGCGAATAATGTGTAACATGACTAAAGTCCATCTTAAAAAGTCTAAAGTCGCTTAAAAAGTTCAAGCTATTAGACAGATAGGGACTATATGCACATAAAACTTATTATAAACGAAATTCATAGGGAGACTATATTTTCCTTCATCCATGGTTGGAAGAAGCCATACCTCTCCGATCGAGGGTTCCTGAACACGCTGAAATTCATAATCCCCTAATCGGGATGCCGATCGGGAATCAGAAATGGAGTAAAATACGTCCCTTCATAAAAGTTATAAACCCAAAAGTACGTCTTTGATTTGAGATATGCTTCTCTAGAGAAACATGAATAAAGAAACATGAATAAATCATCAAGGCACGGACAAAAACTAAGAAAGCCCAAATCCTCATTCACGATCGAACGTAGCATAGGTATCGTTCGTAATGTCCCGTCGAGATCCCACCTCTACCAGGTCCGGCCAGCAGGCGGGGCGGGGCGGGCTTATCCGATTCATCCCTCACGCATCGGGCGGCTCCGTCAAGACCACATATTTAGCCCGAATACCTTGTTTCGAAATCAAGTGGGTCCTGCGTGGAATGTTGGCTGGGCGGGGGATCCACGAATTTCGGGGCACGATGATAGCCATTGGCCAACTTAGTCACGGCATTAATTTTTTTTTTGGGGGGGGCGGTGGGGGGGCGGGATTATTATACTTGCTATCTTAATCCACATCCCGCAAGTGCGCGAATCATTGCCGATTTTAAAATGTTGCACCCCAATGATAGGATAGAGAGTCAGGTGATCGTCCAATCGTGGAAATGTCAATTTCTGGCCTTTGCTAGCAATCCGACAGTTAGATTTCATTTCAGCTCCAAGGACGGTTTCGTCCTTTCCCACATATATATATATATATATATACACACATATATACGTGTGTAACTCGATACGGGAATCTCAACACGCCAATAATTTTAAAAAAATGTTATTTATATCGGAGAAATTCCTCAGTTCAAAATTTCTTTCAATTATTGCCCTACCGGCTCCCCATCCTTACCGCGTAGGACATCGATCTGACGTGACCTTACATATATGGGAAAGGACGAGTTTTTTGTGCAGCATGTGACAAGTTCTATGGTCACGGTGGTTCGAGCTCGTACAGAAAAAAAAAAAGAGGAATTAATAGAAGGAAAATTGATTTTTTGCGCTCGAGATTTCGGAAAATTTCTCTGATTATCAATGCATGTGGTGCAGATAAGGAGATATGGAGTGTGGTGGGAGTTGACTTTCTGATGTGGTTTTTTTACTCCTGGAAGGGGGTTGGGTGTAGATAAAATCATGAATAGCCTAATAGGAAGGAACCAACTAATGGTTTTCGGTTTCAATTTTTCAGAACAGATTCTTATTGGGCGGTTCCCGATTTCTTGGTGGGAATCATCCATCCGGATCATGCTCACCCCTAGTAACACCAACAACATATACCTAACTTTTCCTTTTCTTACCCAAGTGGTCCTCATTCGATGGCCAAATCAAACTTAACAGAAACTAACGGATGGTAAATTCGTCACAAATATATTAATTTAAATTTTTGGATGGTCAAAACATTAGTTTTGGATAAATTTGTTACAAATGCACTGGTTTGAGGTTTTTGATGGTAAAAAAAATTAATTTATGGCAAATTTATCACGAGTATATAAAAAATTTGAAGTTTTTCACAGTATGAACACCATCTTTTTTTTTTATTGTCTTCTAAAATCATATTTTAAGTAATCAATGAAATACGCTAGGCCTAGGTAAGGGCTAGCGTCACCCAAATCTAGGCGCCCTACACCAGCCCTCAACCCAGTTTTGGGCGAGGCCTCGCCAGCCATCACCGAAGGCCAGCGAGACCTCTCCTCAACCTAGTGAGGATCAGAGGCCGTCACCTCACCGTCCCCAAGGGAGGGTCGGCATCGCCCAAATCTGGGCACCCAGCTAAGATTTATGCAAGGCATACCGGGGCAAGGCCTCGCTTGAGGTTGGCGAGCCGATCACCTCACCCAAGACTGGCAACCTCTACCGACCCCAAAAGTGATGGGTGGTGGCTACACCCAATCGGCAAGCCACTTGCAAGTTCCCCTGCCATTTTTTTTTTAAATTTGTTTTTTTAATAAAATTATAGCCTTTTCTTAGTTTTTTAATCTTATTTAAATAAGATTAAGAAAAGAAAATAATAAAACACGCCAAGTAGGAAAGAGAAAATGATTAAAAATTGACATGTCAGCATTTTCCGTTAGTTAAATTGACATTATTAACTTTAGGACTCGATTGAACCGATTTGACAAATTTTAAGACTTGATTGTACTTTTTGAAAGTTTTAGGACTCATTTGCATTTTCGTGATAAATTTTAAGACTTTTAGTGCACATATCCATTTTTCTTTTTGAGGGCGATCATCATGTGTACCTTGCGACTAATTGTTGCTTATCGGAACGAATCCGTTTTCTTGGTCTCAGCAAAGATGACTCGTTCATTTAGCTAAAGAAATCGAGTCGAATGAAAATTGAATCTTAGAGTTCACATGTCTCCCTCTGCTTTCTCTAAAATGCAACCGAGTGGAGTGGAGGGGAGATAATGCTAACCTTCAAACTTGACTCCACACAAATGATCAATATTCGAAAAAGCTCGATCGAGTACTACACACCTTGCTCGAGCGGGACCCCAAGACTATAGTCAAGAAATTCGAGCATGAATCGACCAGGGTTTGTCACGCATAAGAGCGTAATACGGGATTTTAAGATCGTTTGACTGTCCAATCGACGCTTTTCAAGCGGTGAAAATCAATTATTCATAGTAGGTCTTTTTTTTTATTTTTTAGTATGATAAATACCAAGAAAGAGGGATCACATTTAGAAAGGACATTAAAATGACCCAAAAAAACGCTCTTTAATAAAAGCAAACTGGTATAATCGTGACGGACTGATTAAGCGATTGGCGTGTTCGGACTCTCCCACTCGAGATTGATTTCGCACTCGAGCACATTCTCTTTGCTTTAAGGGCCCGGAAGACCTTTGGTTATAAGAAATATTAATCGAGTCGTCAAAGATTTTTTATAAGAAACGATTTGACTCCTTGATTCGATACCTTGATTTGACACCGATCAACTTGGGGCCCGCCTATTAGACCCGGGGGGGGTTCATCACCTGCCACGCGGGCTCTCATGAGCGGACGGTCATTGACGCCACCAGCTACCCGACCTGAAGAATGAAGTGGGGACCGGGCCGATAGCTAAGACTAAGAGTGGCTGTGGCTCTCAGGACCGGCCACGTGGCTCGCGTGGCGACCCTTGGATCCGAATAATCACCCAAACGGCTGAGTGCTCTTTCTTTCCACATTAGAGAATATTATTGGGTAGATATGAGGAAGATAAATGAGATTTACCGTTATAAAACAGAGGAATACTCAACAGATGCCACCAATAAGTTCAATATCTATCCGGACCAAATTCCCTTGTGGTTAATGGATTGGATTCCAGAGAATGGCGGTTATCTGATTGGCAATCTGCAGCCAGCTCACATGGATTTTAGATTCTTCACCCTTGGGAATCTTTGGTCAATTGTTTCCTCATTAGGTACCCCAAAGCAAAATGAAGCTATTCTGAATATAATGTCACCTCACCGTCCCCAAGGGAGGGTCGGCATCGCCCAAATCTGGGCACCCAGCTAAGATTTATGCAAGGCATACCGGGGCAAGGCCTCGCTTGAGGTTGGCGAGCCGATCACCTCACCCAAGACTGGCAACCTCTACCGACCCCAAAAGTGATGGGTGGTGGCTACACCCAATCGGCAAGCCACTTGCAAGTTCCCCTGCCATTTTTTTTTTAAATTTGTTTTTTTAATAAAATTATAGCCTTTTCTTAGTTTTTTAATCTTATTTAAATAAGATTAAGAAAAGAAAATAATAAAACACGCCAAGTAGGAAAGAGAAAATGATTAAAAATTGACATGTCAGCATTTTCCGTTAGTTAAATTGACATTATTAACTTTAGGACTCGATTGAACCGATTTGACAAATTTTAAGACTTGATTGTACTTTTTGAAAGTTTTAGGACTCATTTGCATTTTCGTGATAAATTTTAAGACTTTTAGTGCACATATCCATTTTTCTTTTTGAGGGCGATCATCATGTGTACCTTGCGACTAATTGTTGCTTATCGGAACGAATCCGTTTTCTTGGTCTCAGCAAAGATGACTCGTTCATTTAGCTAAAGAAATCGAGTCGAATGAAAATTGAATCTTAGAGTTCACATGTCTCCCTCTGCTTTCTCTAAAATGCAACCGAGTGGAGTGGAGGGGAGATAATGCTAACCTTCAAACTTGACTCCACACACATGATCAATATTCGAAAAAGCTCGATCGAGTACTACACACCTTGCTCGAGCGGGACCCCAAGACTATAGTCAAGAAATTCGAGCATGAATCGACCAGGGTTTGTCACGCATAAGAGCGTAATACGGGATTTTAAGATCGTTTGACTGTCCAATCGACGCTTTTCAAGCGGTGAAAATCAATTATTCATAGTAGGTCTTTTTTTTTATTTTTTAGTATGATAAATACCAAGAAAGAGGGATCACATTTAGAAAGGACATTAAAATGACCCAAAAAAACGCTCTTTAATAAAAGCAAACTGGTATAATCGTGACGGACTGATTAAGCGATTGGCGTGTTCGGACTCTCCCACTCGAGATTGATTTCGCACTCGAGCACATTCTCTTTGCTTTAAGGGCCCGGAAGACCTTTGGTTATAAGAAATATTAATCGAGTCGTCAAAGATTTTTTATAAGAAACGATTTGACTCCTTGATTCGATACCTTGATTTGACACCGATCAACTTGGGGCCCGCCTATTAGACCCGGGGGGTTCATCACCTGCCACGCGGGCTCTCATGAGCGGACGGTCATTGACGCCACCAGCTACCCGACCTGAAGAATGAAGTGGGGACCGGGCCGATAGCTAAGACTAAGAGTGGCTGTGGCTCTCAGGACCGGCCACGTGGCTCGCGTGGCGACCCTTGGATCCGAATAATCACCCAAACGGCTGAGTGCTCTTTCTTTCCACATTAGAGAATATTATTGGGTAGATATGAGGAAGATAAATGAGATTTACCGTTATAAAACAGAGGAATACTCAACAGATGCCACCAATAAGTTCAATATCTATCCGGACCAAATTCCCTTGTGGTTAATGGATTGGATTCCAGAGAATGGCGGTTATCTGATTGGCAATCTGCAGCCAGCTCACATGGATTTTAGATTCTTCACCCTTGGGAATCTTTGGTCAATTGTTTCCTCATTAGGTACCCCAAAGCAAAATGAAGCTATTCTGAATATAATGTCACCTCACCGTCCCCAAGGGAGGGTCGGCATCGCCCAAATCTGGGCACCCAGCTAAGATTTATGCAAGGCATACCGGGGCAAGGCCTCGCTTGAGGTTGGCGAGCCGATCACCTCACCCAAGACTGGCAACCTCTACCGACCCCAAAAGTGATGGGTGGTGGCTACACCCAATCGGCAAGCCACTTGCAAGTTCCCCTGCCATTTTTTTTTTAAATTTGTTTTTTTAATAAAATTATAGCCTTTTCTTAGTTTTTTAATCTTATTTAAATAAGATTAAGAAAAGAAAATAATAAAACACGCCAAGTAGGAAAGAGAAAATGATTAAAAATTGACATGTCAGCATTTTCCGTTAGTTAAATTGACATTATTAACTTTAGGACTCGATTGAACCGATTTGACAAATTTTAAGACTTGATTGTACTTTTTGAAAGTTTTAGGACTCATTTGCATTTTCGTGATAAATTTTAAGACTTTTAGTGCACATATCCATTTTTCTTTTTGAGGGCGATCATCATGTGTACCTTGCGACTAATTGTTGCTTATCGGAACGAATCCGTTTTCTTGGTCTCAGCAAAGATGACTCGTTCATTTAGCTAAAGAAATCGAGTCGAATGAAAATTGAATCTTAGAGTTCACATGTCTCCCTCTGCTTTCTCTAAAATGCAACCGAGTGGAGTGGAGGGGAGATAATGCTAACCTTCAAACTTGACTCCACACACATGATCAATATTCGAAAAAGCTCGATCGAGTACTACACACCTTGCTCGAGCGGGACCCCAAGACTATAGTCAAGAAATTCGAGCATGAATCGACCAGGGTTTGTCACGCATAAGAGCGTAATACGGGATTTTAAGATCGTTTGACTGTCCAATCGACGCTTTTCAAGCGGTGAAAATCAATTATTCATAGTAGGTCTTTTTTTTTATTTTTTAGTATGATAAATACCAAGAAAGAGGGATCACATTTAGAAAGGACATTAAAATGACCCAAAAAAACGCTCTTTAATAAAAGCAAACTGGTATAATCGTGACGGACTGATTAAGCGATTGGCGTGTTCGGACTCTCCCACTCGAGATTGATTTCGCACTCGAGCACATTCTCTTTGCTTTAAGGGCCCGGAAGACCTTTGGTTATAAGAAATATTAATCGAGTCGTCAAAGATTTTTTATAAGAAACGATTTGACTCCTTGATTCGATACCTTGATTTGACACCGATCAACTTGGGGCCCGCCTATTAGACCCGGGGGGGGTTCATCACCTGCCACGCGGGCTCTCATGAGCGGACGGTCATTGACGCCACCAGCTACCCGACCTGAAGAATGAAGTGGGGACCGGGCCGATAGCTAAGACTAAGAGTGGCTGTGGCTCTCAGGACCGGCCACGTGGCTCGCGTGGCGACCCTTGGATCCGAATAATCACCCAAACGGCTGAGTGCTCTTTCTTTCCACATTAGAGAATATTATTGGGTAGATATGAGGAAGATAAATGAGATTTACCGTTATAAAACAGAGGAATACTCAACAGATGCCACCAATAAGTTCAATATCTATCCGGACCAAATTCCCTTGTGGTTAATGGATTGGATTCCAGAGAATGGCGGTTATCTGATTGGCAATCTGCAGCCAGCTCACATGGATTTTAGATTCTTCACCCTTGGGAATCTTTGGTCAATTGTTTCCTCATTAGGTACCCCAAAGCAAAATGAAGCTATTCTGAATATAATGTCACCTCACCGTCCCCAAGGGAGGGTCGGCATCGCCCAAATCTGGGCACCCAGCTAAGATTTATGCAAGGCATACCGGGGCAAGGCCTCGCTTGAGGTTGGCGAGCCGATCACCTCACCCAAGACTGGCAACCTCTACCGACCCCAAAAGTGATGGGTGGTGGCTACACCCAATCGGCAAGCCACTTGCAAGTTCCCCTGCCATTTTTTTTTTAAATTTGTTTTTTTAATAAAATTATAGCCTTTTCTTAGTTTTTTAATCTTATTTAAATAAGATTAAGAAAAGAAAATAATAAAACACGCCAAGTAGGAAAGAGAAAATGATTAAAAATTGACATGTCAGCATTTTCCGTTAGTTAAATTGACATTATTAACTTTAGGACTCGATTGAACCGATTTGACAAATTTTAAGACTTGATTGTACTTTTTGAAAGTTTTAGGACTCATTTGCATTTTCGTGATAAATTTTAAGACTTTTAGTGCACATATCCATTTTTCTTTTTGAGGGCGATCATCATGTGTACCTTGCGACTAATTGTTGCTTATCGGAACGAATCCGTTTTCTTGGTCTCAGCAAAGATGACTCGTTCATTTAGCTAAAGAAATCGAGTCGAATGAAAATTGAATCTTAGAGTTCACATGTCTCCCTCTGCTTTCTCTAAAATGCAACCGAGTGGAGTGGAGGGGAGATAATGCTAACCTTCAAACTTGACTCCACACACATGATCAATATTCGAAAAAGCTCGATCGAGTACTACACACCTTGCTCGAGCGGGACCCCAAGACTATAGTCAAGAAATTCGAGCATGAATCGACCAGGGTTTGTCACGCATAAGAGCGTAATACGGGATTTTAAGATCGTTTGACTGTCCAATCGACGCTTTTCAAGCGGTGAAAATCAATTATTCATAGTAGGTCTTTTTTTTTATTTTTTAGTATGATAAATACCAAGAAAGAGGGATTACATTTAGAAAGGACATTAAAATGACCCAAAAAAACGCTCTTTAATAAAAGCAAACTGGTATAATCGTGACGGACTGATTAAGCGATTGGCGTGTTCGGACTCTCCCACTCGAGATTGATTTCGCACTCGAGCACATTCTCTTTGCTTTAAGGGCCCGGAAGACCTTTGGTTATAAGAAATATTAATCGAGTCGTCAAAGATTTTTTATAAGAAACGATTTGACTCCTTGATTCGATACCTTGATTTGACACCGATCAACTTGGGGCCCGCCTATTAGACCCGGGGGGGGTTCATCACCTGCCACGCGGGCTCTCATGAGCGGACGGTCATTGACGCCACCAGCTACCCGACCTGAAGAATGAAGTGGGGACCGGGCCGATAGCTAAGACTAAGAGTGGCTGTGGCTCTCAGGACCGGCCACGTGGCTCGCGTGGCGACCCTTGGATCCGAATAATCACCCAAACGGCTGAGTGCTCTTTCTTTCCACATTAGAGAATATTATTGGGTAGATATGAGGAAGATAAATGAGATTTACCGTTATAAAACAGAGGAATACTCAACAGATGCCACCAATAAGTTCAATATCTATCCGGACCAAATTCCCTTGTGGTTAATGGATTGGATTCCAGAGAATGGCGGTTATCTGATTGGCAATCTGCAGCCAGCTCACATGGATTTTAGATTCTTCACCCTTGGGAATCTTTGGTCAATTGTTTCCTCATTAGGTACCCCAAAGCAAAATGAAGCTATTCTGAATATAATGTCACCTCACCGTCCCCAAGGGAGGGTCGGCATCGCCCAAATCTGGGCACCCAGCTAAGATTTATGCAAGGCATACCGGGGCAAGGCCTCGCTTGAGGTTGGCGAGCCGATCACCTCACCCAAGACTGGCAACCTCTACCGACCCCAAAAGTGATGGGTGGTGGCTACACCCAATCGGCAAGCCACTTGCAAGTTCCCCTGCCATTTTTTTTTTAAATTTGTTTTTTTAATAAAATTATAGCCTTTTCTTAGTTTTTTAATCTTATTTAAATAAGATTAAGAAAAGAAAATAATAAAACACGCCAAGTAGGAAAGAGAAAATGATTAAAAATTGACATGTCAGCATTTTCCGTTAGTTAAATTGACATTATTAACTTTAGGACTCGATTGAACCGATTTGACAAATTTTAAGACTTGATTGTACTTTTTGAAAGTTTTAGGACTCATTTGCATTTTCGTGATAAATTTTAAGACTTTTAGTGCACATATCCATTTTTCTTTTTGAGGGCGATCATCATGTGTACCTTGCGACTAATTGTTGCTTATCGGAACGAATCCGTTTTCTTGGTCTCAGCAAAGATGACTCGTTCATTTAGCTAAAGAAATCGAGTCGAATGAAAATTGAATCTTAGAGTTCACATGTCTCCCTCTGCTTTCTCTAAAATGCAACCGAGTGGAGTGGAGGGGAGATAATGCTAACCTTCAAACTTGACTCCACACACATGATCAATATTCGAAAAAGCTCGATCGAGTACTACACACCTTGCTCGAGCGGGACCCCAAGACTATAGTCAAGAAATTCGAGCATGAATCGACCAGGGTTTGTCACGCATAAGAGCGTAATACGGGATTTTAAGATCGTTTGACTGTCCAATCGACGCTTTTCAAGCGGTGAAAATCAATTATTCATAGTAGGTCTTTTTTTTTATTTTTTAGTATGATAAATACCAAGAAAGAGGGATCACATTTAGAAAGGACATTAAAATGACCCAAAAAAACGCTCTTTAATAAAAGCAAACTGGTATAACCGTGACGGACTGATTAAGCGATTGGCGTGTTCGGACTCTCCCACTCGAGATTGATTTCGCACTCGAGCACATTCTCTTTGCTTTAAGGGCCCGGAAGACCTTTGGTTATAAGAAATATTAATCGAGTCGTCAAAGATTTTTTATAAGAAACGATTTGACTCCTTGATTCGATACCTTGATTTGACACCGATCAACTTGGGGCCCGCCTATTAGACCCGGGGGGTTCATCACCTGCCACGCGGGCTCTCATGAGCGGACGGTCATTGACGCCACCAGCTACCCGACCTGAAGAATGAAGTGGGGACCGGGCCGATAGCTAAGACTAAGAGTGGCTGTGGCTCTCAGGACCGGCCACGTGGCTCGCGTAGCGACCCTTGGATCCGAATAATCACCCAAAAAGGGGCAAAAAACATCCCCGGGAAAAACCAAACGAAAAAACGCAGGTCGTTTCCAGGATGAGAGCAGCACGCACGCAGCGAACAAATACGGAGGAGGCGGACCGCATAAACAAGCAAGCGCGAGGAGCGCGTCGGTCCAACGAGTCTCCGTCTGTGACTCGCCAATCGCCATCGCCATCGCCATCGTCGCCGTCGCCGTCGCCGTCGCTCGGGCGAGTGCGAGCGGCGGGAGGAGGCGTCACGGCACGGGAGACTCCGCTCCTCTTCTCCTCCGACGGGGGCGAAGAAGGAGAAGGAGGAGAAGGAGAAGGAGAAGGAGAAGATCCGAGACGTCTCCTCCGTCTCTCCGTCTCTCTCTCCCTGCGAGATGAGACAGGTCGCAGAGAGAGGACGTGCCTCCGGCTTCCACGAGCTTAGCCAGGCGCCGATGAGGACGAGCATTTCCTCGGTAATCACTCCGTCTCTCTCGTGGCTTGAAAGTACGGGCGCCGGGGAAGCCGAACCTGGAGGCTCAATCGCGATTTTTCGTCTGCTGGAGCTCGTTCGGCGAATCCGTGCTCGTAGGAAGCGTGTTTTCCGATGTGTTTTCTCACGTGCTTTGGGATTCCCCGGCGCGCGGGAAGTTTCGCGTTCTCAGGCTTGATTGCTTGACCGATTTTTCGTACATATGCTGTTGCCGTCCGTGCTGCGCTCGCGAGATCGCGGACGACGTCGTTGAATCGTGGTCGTTCATCATTTGTTTTGCGTGGTTGTTGTTGTTGTTGCAGCAGAGATGCAGCTCTCTGACGATGGGCGAGCGGATCTGCGCGGCTTTCATACCGTTCGTGGCGATTTTCGAGGTTTTCATATCCACATTGGTCAATTGCTTCGAGTACCGGCCCCGGCCCCGGCCGCGGCCGCAGCCCAAGGGGTTTCGCTATGGTTTCAGAGATCTGGCTCGCCTTGCAGATGAGACAACATGTCTGTCCGTCTTTCTGTCTGTCTGTCTGTCTGTCTGTCTGTCTCGTTCTAGCGATCTTTTCCCCGTTCCCTTTAATTTATGTCCTTTACATGGTGTTCGGGAAGAATTTTCTCATTTACAGAAACAATTAGCGCTTTATCGCCTGGGGAAGAGTGTGGATTTGCGGCGATGCTCACTGAATTCGAAATGAAGCTTGGCGTGTGTCGGTCTTTCTTTTTCTTTGTGCATGCGGGTTCTCGCGGTTGCGGGCGTCCAATACATGAAAACCCTGTTTGCAATCGTTGCAGTTGCCGTATCGAGTATGAGCATTTTTCGAACCGTGTCGTGTCGTGTCTATGAAAACGGAAATATGATCGTTATGTTTGCTGCTTCGCAGTCACCGTGAACGAAGTGGAAGCGTTGCATGAGCTGTTCAAGAAATTGAGCAGTTCAATCATTGATGACGGTCTAATCCACAAGGTAAATTGCAGCGCAGTTTGTTCGATACTTGCCATACATGCTTCATCGAGTCATTTATTTGATCGGCGTTTTTCCTATTCTATATATTGAGTCCTTTGGAGGGAAGTTTTGGATTTCCTTTTGCTAGATTGACCAATCCTTGCATATAGCATGAATTACTTGGGGACCAAAGATTATGATCTTTTACTCATATTTGGAAGTTAAATGCCTATTATTCTTGTTCGGTTCATATAGCTTGCCCGCAATCATCTCTCTTTTTGGTAAGTTTATGACATTCCGTATTCCTTCTCATTTTCTGAATGGTTGTGACTTTTGTCCAATTCCGCATCCAAATGATTTGCACCAATTGATTTCACGCATATCTTCTTGTTGTAAGCACGCTATCCACTTACCAACTGTTAATTGTAAAACCCCTGTTGGGCACAGGAGGAGCTTCGGTTAGCACTGTTCCAGACTTCAACGGGGGAGAACCTTTTCCTCGACCGGGTAAATAATCTCAACGACTCTTATCCATCTTTTCTCTCATGTTTTACGATAGCTGCTCCAAACTGATTGGTCTTTAAGACACATCAATGTGGTTAGTTCTTGGATGGCAAAGTGTCAGTGTAAAGCTTTCCTGGATCAAAAGTAGTGTTACTATTGTATGTCAAGGGGAGAAGATGCCACGTTTGCTTTTTGCCCCTCGAAATTGTCACTAAATGGAGCTAAAACTATTCCCACCAATGATGTTTCATTTTAGATTCAAAGGATGTTGGGATATTGGTGGCATTGCTAGTCCTTTCTCGGCCTTCCTCTGGCTCTTTGTTGATATATGTTTTGTGTTTGATTTCTTTTCTAGGTCTTTGATGCTTTTGATGAAAAGAAAAATGGAGTCATTGAATTTGAAGAGTTTGTCCATGCACTCAGTGTCTTTCATCCCTATGCTCCAATGGAAGACAAAATAGATTGTAAGGATTCAATATGTGGCTAATTTTGTTGCAGCAGAGTTACTTTGTGTTGATGGTAATATATCTATTGTTTGCAGTTGCCTTTAGGTTGTATGATCTCAGACAAACAGGGTATATTGAACGAGAAGAGGTGAGTATGTTATTCATCCTGATTGCTGACTTATTGGACATATAGGCAATAGGCTCATTAGCCTTCCATTGGTTTCAGGTTAAGCAAATGGTTATTGCAATTTTGATGGAATCAGACACGAGTCTTTCCGAGGACCTCCTTGACGCTATTATCGACAAAGTAATGCAGACCCCACCAAAAGAAATGCATCATTTTCCTTCTCATTTTCTCCTCACCTTTGGGAACAACCTCATGCTGACGGAAGCATATTCCTCTTGCAGACTTTTGCTGATGCAGATGCCGACATGGATGGTAGGATCAGCAAAGATGAATGGAAGGCTTTTGTGCTACGAAATCCAGCTCTTCTGAAGAATATGACTCTTCCATATTTAAAGTATGGCTTTGTTATCTCTGTCCTTGTTTTGCACGTCATTGTTTCCTCACTCTTCATTGTCGTTCCTTTCTTTTTCAATATCCTTTTCAATTTCTAATTGACCGTCAAAGTTTGGCAGTATGGATTTAACTGCTTATACAAAATCTCATTTTCCAGGGATGTCACCACCGTGTTTCCAAGTTTTGTTTTCAATACTGAAGTCGAAGACTGAAAGTTCTAGTGATTTGTCATGGCACTACTGGACACCGCCATCAAAAGATAGTCTCACACGAACAGCCTCATTTCAGCAGATATATACAGGTGTGGGTTGTAGGCTGCTTTTAAGGTTAGAGCAGATTTCACTTTGTCATTTGATTATGGGGACTATAGTGCAGCCATCTACTCAGTGATCCAAGCAACCGAGGAAAAGAAAGGAACTTATGAGAAGGCAAAATGCTTTTTTCGCTCGGAGTAGAGTACGACATTCGCGGGTATCTGCTTGATGTGGGCTGGGCATTAAATTGCAGAATGGTGGAAGAATCTGAAAGAGAAAAGAAAGGGAAAAAACATAGAAGAAAAACCTGGATTCTAGTCATTTGACCCCTTATAGAGAATTTCATAGCTTGTGCTCCTTGTTCAGGCACGATCATTGATTTTGTAATGGTGTATTTATTCACCGACGATTTACAATAGGTTAGTTGTGTACATAATTTTCCTTGTCGACTAGGCATTAGCAGCTTGAATGTTGTAGTTCGGAGCTTCGAGAGAAAGATCATGGCACTCTAGGTCAACCCTTTTGGCTCTCGAGTCCGCCTTTGAAGGCCTTGTACATAGTTCCTGTTAAATATGTCTTTGAATTTTATGTAGTCGGTCCGGTTTATGACCCGACCCGACATATTTTTTTGTGCAACCCCGAAAGTAGAGAGAAAATTGAGATTTGGTTCGCGACACGGAGAGTTGGGCCTACAAGCGAACAAATCTCCATAGCGAACCGCCCAAACTAGAGCAAGCGAACCAATGTTTCGGGGGGTACAGGGGTTACGCCCCCGAAGAAAATTTTTGGTCGCCCTATTTATACTGCGGCTAGGTTTTTTCATTGATGTATAGAAAGAACTTTGTTTACAGAGAGTTTTGTGAGCCGTGAGTTTTAGTCGTTGTTTCGACTTCTCAAAACTGTACTCTCTTTGATTATAATGGAATTTCGTCTTGCCTCGCCCATGGACATAGATCACCTTGTGATCGAACCACGTAAAATTTCTGTGTTCTGTCTTTTGTTTTTTCCGCATCTGTTTCCAACAATTGGTATCAGAGCTACGTTCGATTCTACGGTTCTTGGAGATGGCATCTTTGAAGTTTCAGATTTCATTTTTTGACGGACAGAATAATTTCGGATTATGGAGAATAAAGATGAAGGCTTTATTGAGGCGAGAGGGTACGGTTAGGGTGCTGGATAGAAAATATCCAGACGATATGACCTTGGCTAAGATTGAAGAGATGGACGAGAAGGCACCGATCAAGAAACAGCGGCCGGTCTTTGGGAGAAACTGGAAAGTCTCTACATGAAGAAATCTCTAACATCGAGACTTTATTTGAAGCAGCGTCTTTATACTCTAAAGATGCATGAAGGTACGTCTGTTCAGGAACACTTGGATGAGTTTAATAAAATTGTTCTGGATATGAAAAATCTAAATATTAAATTCGAGGATGAAGATCAAGCTTTGATTGTGTTATGTTTACTGCCTGCCTCATACGAGAATTTTGTAAACTCGATGCTTTATGGACGTGAATCCATAACTTTGGAGGATATTAAAGCATCTTTGAATTCTGCGGAACTGAGAACAAAATTGAATAGGAATACCAGTGAAAACAAAGCAGATGGTTTGTTTGTGAAAGGCAGGACCAAGAGCAGAGATAAAGCTTTCCGAGGGAAATCTATTGGTCGTTCAAAATCTAAGCCACCTAGAGATAAGATGAACGTTGAGTGCTACTATTGTCATAAAAAGAGATATTACAAGTTAGATTGTCCTTCGCTCAAGAAAAAGGATAAGCAACATAGTCAAAAACAAGATTCGGCGAATGTTGCAAACGACAATGAGGCTAATGCGTCAGACAGTGTTCTTACGGCATGCTCTGCTATTAATTTGTCCAATGATATTTGGATTATGGATTCAGGAGCATCATATCACATATGCCCAAATAGGGAATGGTTCACCACATACGAGCCATTAAATGGTGGATCAGTCTTGATGGGGAATGATGCTGTATGCAAAGTCGTGGGTATTGGTACTGTTCGGATTAAATGCCACGACAAAGCATTAAGAACTTTGACTGAAGTAAGACATATACCAGACTTAAAGAGAAATCTTATCTCGTTGAGCAGTTTGGATTCCATTGGGTGTGTATACTCAAGTGGAGGTGGAGTTCTCAAAGTTACAAAAGGCAATTTAGTTGTGATGAAAGGAAGTAACGTGAATCACTTGTATCATTTGCAGGGTAGCACAGTTATAGGTCATTCAATTGGAACAAGCAATTCAGTTTCTGATAATGATAGAACGAAATTGTGGCATATGCATTTGGGCCACATGAGTGAGCGTGGCATGTTGGTTTTGAGTAAACGCGGTTTACTTTGTGGGGAGCAGACGACCTCGCTAGATTTCTGTGAGCATTGTGTTCTTGGCAAGCAATGCAGAATCAGATTCAGTACAGGAACTCATTCGACAAAGAGCACACTCGACTATATCCATTCTGATTTATGGGGACTAGTACAAGTTCCATCTAAGGGTGGTGCTCTTTACTTTGTAACGTTCATTGACAATTATTCCAGGAAGGTTTGGATTTATTTTCTGAAAAAAAAAGTGATGTGTTTGAAACCTTCAAGAAGTGGAAAGCTCTTGTTGAGAATCAGACAGGGAAGAAAATCAAACGTCTTAGGACTGATAATGGTCTTGAGTTTTGTGTTGGCGATTTTAATGAATTTTGTACAAATGCAGGTATTGTTTGACACCGTACAGTTAGGCACACTTCACAACAGAATGGAGTGGCAGAACGTATGAACAGAACTCTATTGAAAAGAGCAAGATGCATGCTCTCTAATGTCGGCATGGAAAAGGATTTTTGGGCTGAAGCTATTAACACGGCTTGTTATCTAGTTAATCTCTCTCCTTCAATAGCAATAGAATGCAAGACTCATTTTGAGATGTGGTCAGGTAAGCCTTGTGATTATTCTAATTTAAAGGTTTTTGGATGCCCTGCTTATTATCATGTTAAGTACGGTAAGTTAGAACCTAGAGCAAAAAAATGCATTTTTGTTGGGTATGCTGATGGGGTGAAATGTTATCGTTTATGGTGCCAGGAACCTAACTCACCTAAGTTCATTATTAGTAAGAATGTTACATTTAATGAAATGCATATGCTTGATCAAAGGAAAGTTGCTAATGAGTCTGCAGGAAAACATGAGAGATACAAATGAGGTGGAGGTTTAGGTGGAGCTTCCAGAAAGACTTCTCAAAATGTTTTGAACGAGCAAAATGCTCTTGTCGATTCAAGTTCATATGAGGAAGCTGTAGATGAGATGGAGCAGCCATACTCTATTGTTACTGTCAGAGAAAGGAGGCAGACCTGGCCTCCTCAGAAATATGAGTTCTCTGATTTGGTGGCTTATGTTCTCACGACAGCAGAAGATATGGGTATTCAGGAACTTTCTACTTATACGGAAGCTATTACTTGCAGAGAATCAAAGAAATGGGTTGTTGCTATGGTTGAAGAACTTGAATCACTTCACAAGAACCAGACTTAGGACTTGGTGCAGTTGCCTAAGGGAAAAAGAGCCATCGGGTGTAAATGGGTCTTCAAGAAAAAGGAAGGAATTCCAGGTATTGAAAATGCTAGATACAAGACTCGGCTCATAGCTAAAGGCTACAACCAGAAAGAGGGAATTGATTATAATGAAGTTTTCTCTCCTGTGGTAAAACACACTTTCATTCGTGTATTGTTGGCTATAGTTGCTCAATTTGACTTAGAGCTTGAGCAACTTGACGTGAAGATTGCTTTTTTGCATGCCGAGCCTGAGGAAACTATTTATATGACCCAGCTCGAGGGCTATTATGTAGAAGGCAAGGAAGATCATATTTGTAAATTGAAGAAATCCTTGTATGGTTTGAAGCAGTCACCAAGATAGTGGTATAAGAGATTCGACAGCTTTATTATAGGGAGCGGTTATCATAGGAGCAACTATGATAGTTGTGTCTACTTCAGGAGGGGTTCAGATGGATCCTTTGTCTATCTTCTCTTATACGTGGATGACATGCTCATTGCTGCAAAGAACATGTCAAAAGTGTTGATTTTGAAGAAACAGCTCAGTGAAGAGTTCGAGATGAAAGATCTGGGTCATGCCAAGAAAATCTTAGGAATGGAGATTCAGAGGGACAGGAAAGGAGGGAAGTTATATCTCTCGCAGAATAGTTATATTGTGAAGGTACTTGAGAGGTTTGTCATGCAAAATGCTAAGCCCGTGAGTACACCATTGGCATCCCATTTTAGACTCTCAGCTCTACATTCACCTCAATCAGAGTTCGAGGAGGCTGCGATGTCTCATGTCCCATACTCCAGTACAGTTGGTAGCATTATGTATGCTATGGTATGCACTCGTCCAGACATTGCGTAGGCAATTAGTGTGGTTAGTAGATATATGGCGCATCCTTGAAAGGTCTATTGGCGGACAGTGAAATGGATATTTAGGTATCTTAGAGGCTTCGCAGAGTTGGGTCTAGTGTTTGATCGAAACTGTTCCAACGGTACCTCAGTTGTGGGATTTGTGGATTCTGATTTTGCAGGTGATCTCGATAAGAGGAGATCATTGACTGTCTATCTTTTCACACTATCTAGTTCGGCTATTAGCTCGAGGTCAACCTTACAGTCGACAGTTGCTTTGTCTACTACAGAGGCAGAGTATATGGCAGCAGCAGAAGCAATGAAAGAAGATATTTGGTTAAGGAATCTTATTTAGGAACTTGGGCTTTAGCAGAAAGACAATTTGGTTATCTTTTGTGACAATCAGAGTGCTATATACTTGATTAGAAATCAAGCATATCATGAGAGGACTAAGCACATCGATGTCAGGTATCACTTTATTTGAGAGACAGTTGCGGAGAGAAACATGACGGTAAAGAAAATTGGTACAGCTGACAATCCTGCTTATATGTTGACCAAGCCAGTCCCTGCCAACAAGTTTAAGCATTGCTTGAACTTGATTGGCATGCTTGGTTGAGTTTGCCCCTTCTGGGGCTTTGATGGAGAGGTAAATGACAGTTCTACATTTTGTGTTTTTTGAAGTGGATATGTTCTTTTGTTGCAGTTCTTGTTTCCTACACCGAGTTAGCTCACATAGGTTTAGGGATGGCAAGAAAATGTGTTCGGCTTCTTGACTATTTTATTTTGGGAAATTCAAGCCAAGGTGGAGATTTTGTTAAATATGTCTTTGAATTTTATGCAGTCGGTCCGGTTCATGACCCAACTCGACATATTTTTTGTGCGACCCCGAAAGTGGAGAGAAAATTGAGATTTGATTTGCGATGCGGAGAATTGGGCTGATAGGTTCAGCTTGTAGCAAGCGAACAAATTTCCATAGCGGACCGCCTAAGCTGGAGCAAGCGAATCAAAGTCTCGGGGGGTTCGGGGGCTATGCCCCTGAGGAAAATTTTTGAGAGTCCTATTTATACTGCGGCTAGGTTTTCTCATTGATGTATAAAAATAATTTTGTTTACAGAGAGTTTTGTGAGCCGTGAGCTTTAGTCGTTGTTTCAACTTTTGAAAACTGTACT
The DNA here is from genome assembly GCA_031216285.1 of Syzygium syzygioides. Lineage (NCBI taxonomy): Eukaryota > Viridiplantae > Streptophyta > Magnoliopsida > Myrtales > Myrtaceae > Syzygium > Syzygium syzygioides. The sequence goes on from CM062244.1 coordinate 3,996,322, forward strand.
TTCTTTGATTATAGTGGAATTTTGTCTTGCCTCGCCCGTGAACGTAAATCACCTTATGATTGAACCACATAAAATTTCTATGTTCTGTCTTTGTTTTTTCCGCATCTATTTCCAATAGTTCCCTATGCGAAAGGGACAATTGTTTTTGCTTAGTGAACATTGATACAATTCATCTTCTCTTTTGACATTTTGGTTGAATCTGTTTCTCAATGTTTTCTTTGTTTTGGTATACACACAGGGTAAGAGCCACATGAAGCACAGAAAAAGCTATCGAGTACTGCAATCTTTGATTTCTGATTTTCCTCCTAAAACAGAAATAGCCAACTCTGAAGGTAAAGTGGTCGGACCGATTACCTTGCTCTGGTTTTGGAAACCCGTGTTCGCTAGGCAATTTGCTGGTTATGGCGCGTAGGTACGTGAAAATTAGAAGCTGTGATGAATGGAGTGAGCAATGTGATTTCAAATGCAACGAGATGGACTGTTGGATCAATGCAAGAAGAGCTTTAATTGGGCTAGAATTCTGTGTGCATTTTAGATTTGAGTACTATTTTGGAATTTGATGAATTTCCTTTACCTATCATAAGTTGGACGTTGAGTTTCTTATGTTTGTTAGTTAAAAGGTTTCCCTTTCCAACTTGAAGCAGGATTTCAGTTATATAAAGGTGCAGTAGTTATTCTTTCTATTCATACATGAAAATTATGGAAATTTTAGCGAGTCTTTACTCTGGAATACGATGCAAACCTAAACCTATTTACTCGTTACTCGTCCACTAAGACTCTTCGGATCCTATATCGAATGGGGCTCACTACTTTGGGACTCGTCGTACTATACGAATGGCTCCTCCCAATTGGCCACTGCTGAAGCCAGCGGCGAATCTAGGTCACCGCCGGTGGAGCAGACTCTTGCTGTTGAGATTGGCAATGCCAAAAACAGTCATTCCTAGCAAATGTTGATAAAATCCTAAAGAGAGCTGGGACATTGATCAATCTTGGTCCCGAAGCGATTGCTCTCTGCACCACTAGCACTCCTGGTCCTAGCGTGCAGAGAACGGAAAGCCAGAGTCTTGGAGCTGGAGACGCACAGTGAAACAGGATGGGTGATCACAGAAACGATACAGTTTGTTCGAGGCCTCGGGGATGGATGAATCCTGAGCATGATCACGAATGGTGAAGGAAAAGAGGAGGCTGGATTAAAGTCGGAAGAAATTGGTTATGATGATGAAGGTCCTGTTAACGAGGAAAAGGAGGAAATCGGCATGGTCCCGAGTGAGATGATTGGGTAAAAGGGTTGTCGGCTGCTCTGAAGCTGCTTGAGCAAGGGGGGGGGGAAGCTCAGAGAAACCCATCGACTTGTGATGGTTCAAACACGGGTGAAAAGAAGGGCAAGCTAATAGGCATCGCAGATGATGGAAGGGGAGAACGATCCCCATTGAAAGGACGGACGAGTCTGGTTGAACTTAACAACGAAGGAAGCTTTTCCGGTCGTTTTCCGGTACCTTTCATGGGAAAGGTCCTGCCAAAAGAAAACGCGAAAAGGGCATTAAGCAGTACCAGCAAGAGTTGAAGTTGAATTAGATGAATGATTCGGACAATCCGACTTCGCTAAGCAGTAGCGATCCTTGAAGTGGCATTTGCCAGTATCGAGAAACATAATGAGGCTCCACGCCCTGCTTTGGTGATAGGAAGGTCGAGCATTCCTTGGGTCAGAAGCGACAGCATGAGCCTACTAAACTTGGGAGCGCCAAGAAGGCCGAAAACCTGGAGGTATTATCCTTCGCGGGGATGACTGAATTTGAGCTGAAATTGGCCAATTCTAGCGATCCTTGAAGTGCCATTTGCCAGTATCGAGAAACATAATGAGGCTCCACGCCCTGCTTTGGTGATAGGAAGGTCGAGCATTCCTTGGGTAAGAAGCGACAGCATGAGCCTACTAAACTTGGGAGCACCAAGAAGGCCGAAAACCTGGAGGTATTATCCTTCGCGGGGATGACTGAATTTGAGCTGAAATTGGCCAATTCTAGTCTTCCCGGCCTCCGGATGAGAACGGTGCGTGCATCGTCCGAATATTGACATTTCTGCCAAACTTCGGTTCGACGCATTGTTGCATCAATTAACCTTAAATTGGACTGAGATTCTATCAGTTAGGAGCCGAGCTGTAGTGGGGATTTGGTAAGTTCTTTCTTCCTATTATAAGCACGGTTTCTTCTCCACATGTTCCCTATTTTGTGAGTTTCTCTGTGCTAAATTTCAGATTTCAACTTGGAGTAGAACTCTAGAAGAGTCTTGACTGCCAAAACGGTTCTTCCCATCAATAAAGCATGTGAACGATCATCATATTTTACGATGTTTCTCTGAAGTGTTATGCTGGAGAAACTGTTACTTTTCATCTTGTGATGTCTAAACGACTTGGAATTATCGTTCATTGCGCATTCTTTTCACATCCCAATCAGACCACAATTCCTTCAATATAAAAAGACGAGCATCTAAACAAACCTCCCTTTCTTTCTTTCCCATTCAATGATCGACTGTTTACACTTCACAAGTAAGACCTCCACAAGTGACATGACTTTAATGACCTTTTATTTTTTTTTTCCTTGTTTCTTTTGTTCCCTTTTTGTTTTTGGCATCGTTCTTGCTTTTTACACTTTCTTACATGAGAATTGACAGTTGCATGTTATGGTAATAAAACAAAAGCACATCCCAAGTGGGAATCCTCCACTGCACTTTTGCAGCGTGCTTCATTGAAGAGGATGTCCACCTTTGTGCTGCTGAATGGAGAGTGCTCGTGCCCCCACTTTGACTGAGCCAGCACCTCACAAATAAAAAGTACTTTCTCTCTCTACAGTTTCTTTCGCCGAACGAAAACCGCTACCTCTGGCTCTTCGAGCCGAGGATCAAGCATCTGTCTGACTATGAGAATTACAGGAACAACAATCCCCCAGAGACGTTAACTGGTAGAATTCTTTCTGTCAACAACCAACCGTTGGAGACGTCTAAGACGGTGCATAAGCTGAGTAAATGTAGGCCGCAAATGTGGCTCCCTGCAAGAGGCAACTCCTAGTCAATTGTTGAGTGAAAGCAGCAAAAGATCGATTGGAAGTCACAGCACAAAGGCTTCCAGTTACCAGATAAATGATTTTGTCATTCAAGAGATTGGGAAAGGTAAGAATAACACACTAGAAAGCAGATACGCATATATTCATATCAGATCTTGCATGGGAAATGTCAAGAAACATTCTCAACCAGATGTTCCCCATCTTCTGTTGACCAGATATAATGCAGAAATTTTAGGCTCAAGACTTACGTTTGCCAACATTCTTGTATTATCTGTGCAACAGTGGGGTCAAGCTCCTCTGGCATTTCAAGACGCCTGTTCTGGAAACCAACAGCTCCAACAACTTGCATCGAATTCAACCCCTTCCATGGTATGGACAAGGTTGCCAACTCCCAGAGTATCACACCAAAGCTATAAACATCACATCTGTAAAAAAATATGAATATGTTCACATGACAAATCCAGGAGCGAAATAAAAAAATTATACAAATGGAACACGATAACATTGTTTACACTTACTTCTCATTGGCTGGTTCATTCCTTAGAACTTCTGGTGCCATCCACTCCGGCTGTAACAAAAGAAGGCTTCATCATTGGGATATGTCAAATAGTTCTCATGATTTAATTTCATCACTAGGGGGCATTCAACAATACAGCAATACGCCTAAATAAATATCACCATTGACATTACCGTTCCAGCGGTGGACTTTGAGGACAAAAACGTATGATGCTTCATTCGTGACAAGCCAAAATCACAGACCTGGAAAGGCCAAATGACGAATCTTAAAGATTGCTTCTAAATTTAAGATAGAGTGCTGAAGTGGGAAAGAAGCGTCCAATTTTTGTTAGTGTATACCTTAACAGCCCAGTTCTTATCAACAAGGAGATTTGGAGATTTTAGATCTCGATGCACAATAGTTGGGTGGCTTGTGTGCAAGTAATTCATCCCTTTTGCCTGCCAGCAATGAGAAAACAAGGCCCAGAAAGGTAGGTGAGAAGGAGCTCATGGATGTAACAGATATCTCACATAACAATGTATCTCTGCAGAAACTTGTGGCAGATATGTGTGGCCTAAGACAAGCAGGCAACTGGAAAATGCACAATGCCATGCACATGTAACTGGAACAAGCTCACGCTCTCATGCACTTAGAGATCATGAGGAGAGGGAGGAGAGGGAGAGGCAAGGAGGGAAGTTAGTAGGACAATCCCATACCACATCAAGAGCCATTCGCATTCGCCTCCTTTCATCAAGTTGAGGATTGGGACGATGCAGTAACCGGTATAAACTTCCCCTAAGCAAAGAATTGTAATGTAAGCAAGCAACATCAAAGTGGAGATTTTAAGATCGTAATATCATGTGAAGATATCAGTCATTGAAAGTCTAAAACATTTGGAAGGAAGACTAAAACTTGTAGTATGAAGCTATCACTAATTGAACAGAGTCTTGAAGCGAAGAACCTAGGGAGAAATTCTGTCAATATAGAAAAATGAGGAGGCCGTGTAACTGCTCCCATGAAAAGGACGACGTTGGGATGCCGCAACCTTAACATGATTTCAACCTTGAAAGAAAGCATAAAATTCGATCAGTTTCATCCAATGAAGGAACTGATAAGGTAACGAAATTCAAGCAATCGAACTTACTTCACATTTAAATTGAGCCAATGCTTCCCCCGAAAAATCTTGGTCCAGAAACTTCTTTACAGCAACTTCCTGTCATCCGATACAATGCCAAGAACATCATTACAGAACATGCGACCAAAATTATATGCATACCACAAAACCAAGCAATCATAACCATAAAACTACATCATACATTGAGAAAAAGAAGTTCATTAGTAAGAGGCCAAGAATTTCATAAGGTATTGGTAAGCATTTGGTGAGGGTTTTTGCTTCAAACAACTGAAAAGATTTCAATTTTAAGTGACATAAATCACCATAAATCTGACTAAATGTGAGGCTGGTATCAACTAATGATGAACAATCACGACTCTGAGAAGAACTGGAACTTACAGTCCCATTCCACTCTGCTCGATAGACCTCCCCATATGATCCTGCAAAATAAAAATTTTAGCAGAACCCATTACTAGTATTAAATGACACAGGCAATTACAAGTCTAGTTATTTATTATAAGAACATGACTGTTCTTTAATAAAAATCTACGTTCGAGTTCAACAATTGTCAGTATGGCAAGAATATGCTCCCCAAATAAAAACATTCAACATTGTGCTCGCTATATCCTACCATTTAATGAGAAAATTCCAGGCAACCAAAATTCAAAACCAACAAAGAATGCCGAGACAATGACCAATGGACACCAGCTCAACGCATTTTTTGCTAGTTAGCCTGAAAAGAAGGTTTTAATCAGTCATTTCAATGCCCCAAAGCATATCATCTCTCAATATGCTCTTCCTTGTCTCTAGGAGCCTAGGTATCCACTGTGAACCTTTCCTCGTTTGGACCACACCCTTCACTCTAAGGATATGCCACCAAAGGCACAGACGTATTGCTCTCAAAGAACTTTAAAGTCTAAGGACAAGTAGTTTTTGCAAATCAATAGCTCTCTCCTGGGAGCATGCGAAAAGAGTATATAAAGAGTGTAGCCAAATCCAAGGGATTCTTTCGACAAAAAAAAAAAAAGAAAAGCCAAGGGATTCCGAAAGGGCTGAGCACAAGCGGAGATGACACATCAAAGGCACCAGGCTAAGAGGCAGTTGAGCAACTCAAGCGAACTGCCCTCATTACTGAAACATAAAGACAGAAGGGATAAGGTTTCGAAGGTGGCCTGAGTACCAAATCTTCCACTACAGCTCGTAATTTACTCATCTATGTGTATACTAAGGTATAATTAAGCTTATGAAAAGATGGAATCTCCCTGAAAACTTTAGCGTGATCTTTGACAATTTGAAGTGCGTAAAACTACAAATTGTGTTATAGTCAAAGATGTCATTTTCATCATATAGATGCAAAATGGAGGACAGTATACCCGAACAATCAAAGGCAGAAAGAAAGATGCCTTCTTCTGAGTGAAGAAATCAATACACACCTTTCATCCAATCAGTTTGAATAAACCTTTGTAATATTCTCCTTAATTTAAGTTTGAACGAGATGCCAATACATACTCTAGCCAAGAAGATCCATTACATTAACATAGACATGAAAAAGGCCAAATGGACCAACTTTTGAAGGTTTTTCACACAGATGACAAAATGCATTACACAGTCAATCAATACTAGAGACTAATACATGGAAAGAGAACAACTAAGGATCAAGAAAACAGCATTATGAAAAAATAGAAGCACTCAATGCTCAAGTAAGGAGACAGAAGAAGATATGAAGCGAAAAACCAAAAGTGCGCAAAGAGGTCCAATTCCACACCAACGGAAAAATAGATAGCAGAGAAACAATCTGATGAAAATACCACATAAGGACTCTTAATAGATGATTATGCTGAGCTCGGAAAGTAATCAGTCAAGATGCAAGATAGACATCTTATTGTAATGCAATGATCTTCGAAGTACAGTAAAGGCATACACATCTTAGACGGCATTAGAAAACAATCTCTAAGAATTTTCCATCCTCCCAAGTGGACTGACATAGAAAGTGTAAAAGTTCTTACCAATACCAATTCGTTCGCCTATTTGAAGATCTTCCCATCTAATGTCACATTCTGCATCCCCACCAAGCACTGGGTTAATTGTCTCACTGTGACCATTACAGTATATTACATGTGCACCGCTGGCTCTGGCTGTTCCTTCCAATTTCAAAGAGGATTCAGCACCTGCATTGTCATAGTTATGACCACTGGTTGTGCACTGCCCAACTTGAGTTTGAGAAGAATCACCTGAAACAAAAAGAAAGGTATCCTAAATCAATTCCTTATGCAAGGTGATTCCCAAGCACAAAGACGGGAGAGCCATACCTGAGATTGCAGCACTAGTCTGAATCATATCACTGATTCCACTATTAACAAGCACAAATCTTTCACTTGCAGCATCGGGAGATTCAGACCACAAAGAGTAGCCAGAAGTAGCAGCATCCTTATCCAACTTTACAAGCTTTTCAGACAATTCCATGGCATTCATTTCTGATTCACCAGCACAGCTACTGCTTTCCACTGGCCCAACAACAGTTGAAGGTAACCGATGACCATGACCGGAAAAGGACTTATCCTGACGGTGCTGAGACAAAAAACCTCCTTCATGTCTTTCAGCCAAGTAGCATCTTTCATTAGCTTTTTGTTTGCAAACTTCGAGACCATCACCATCCAATAATAAATCAGGTGGAGGGGAGGCTCCACTCTCCAGCAAAACGGCATGGAGCTTCTGAGCAAATTCTGGATTTTTGGATGCACTGATGACATACTTCGAAACATTTTTTACTTTGACCTTCTGAGATTGTCTAGCTTCTCCACTGATACTTGATGGACGTTCCTGTGATTTATGTAGTGAGGGAAGAAGTTTCCCAAAATCATTTTCAAATATTTCAGTTTGATTTCTTTCAGAAAGGAGCCTTTCGTTTTCTTCTGTGCTATTGCCAGTACGAGATGTGTCTCCTGTATTCAAGTGGCCAATGTGGGAAGGTCCCTCAAAGTTCAGGCCCACTGCCAGTGTTTGAATTGTAGCGTCTAGCAAATTAGGCGATATCTCAATATTGGAACTCTGTAGACAACTCGCAGGTACCTCAACAGGAATTAGAGTGCCCGGAGCACCCATCAAGTCGATTATGTATTCACTACACCTATTCGACACATTAATCAAATTAGTGTCAATTACTTCTATAGACTGGTAGAAGAAATCAATTCAGAAATTGAGACGAGAAAGAACTGAAAACGATGTGCATTACAAGAAAACTTGCCCCGGCCACTAAAAGATTTCAAACCAGAGACATCACTACAACCCAAGAAACAGTCACTGCTCAATACACACCATTCTACTATATTTAATGTTTTATGCACCAACTAAGAGCTTACAGAGAATTGGATATAAGATTTAGCACAATACTGTCATAGGATTCATACAGCGGACCGTACTTAGCAGACAAATTAATTTGTTGCTGCTTCTGCGTACAGAAATATGGTATGATAGAAAGCAACCAAGTCTAGGAAATAAGCAACATCACCATGCTTCAAGTGTCCAGAAAATTAACTATCAACAGAAGTGGATATAACTCTACTCCAAAAACAATACAAACATGCACCCTGAAGCATGCAGGCATACAAAACTTACCAAGAAATATCAACAGGACTCACCACATCAGCAGCAAGAATAAAAGTTAAGGAGGCCAAAAAACAGTTTCAAGGTTACTATAGAAGAGTGAATAAAACTTCTAAAGCAATTTCAGCTTTAGCAAAAAGTTTGGTTTAGGATAATCACAGATGTTACAAAAGCAGATCATCACCTTCCAATTCCAGTATCAATCTTAATCAGGTTCACAGCTCCTTCATCAGTGCCAGTGTAGTAGCTTCCTTTTACCAGCTTACAGGGAATATCAAGCTTATCTGCTAGAACCTAGCATCCAAAATATAGAATGAATCAGGTAAAATTTGACAGTGGGCTTAATACAGACACGTAGGCTAACTTGTAAACTTGACAATCTAGCAAAAGTCCACTTGAAAAGAGAAGAGAGAGAATAACAAAAAGAGAGGAGCAAAGCCAGATTATTCTGTCTATCAATCAGTATACGTCATGAATTGCTAGAAAAACTGTAAAACCTTAAAAAGCAAGGCCCTGTGCCGTGAAAGTCCAACATTGAGTAGTCCAAGTGGCAAAATAACAGTTTTGAGCGAACTACGGAGCTCAAAACTTCTTGTGCTCCACCTCTTCACCATTTCATCAGCATCGCCAACTGGACCACCCATTCTATCAGCAACCACATCAGCAACTTTCTGAATCAAGCCACCCATAAAAGGACCACACTGAGAAGCTTGACACTTTATAGATAGAGCAACTGCCATGTCCTCGAGCTGTTGCAGCTCAAAATCAACCATGCGGTTCACCAGTATTACTTCGTAATCAACATCACCAGAAACAGATATAGCTTGAAGATCCACAAACAATGGCATCTTTCCTCGTCCAACTATGTCTGGTTTGATGCCGTACACGTCATAAAATCCATCCATCACCTTTTCATCGTAATTGACCACATTATAAGTCTGCATTCGACGAAAAATCAAGAGTTAAAATTGATTACCAAAAAAGTAAGCATTCAAAGTTTCACAACAATGTGACAAGAGTCACAGACAGATTTCACCCTTTTAAGCTAACACTTTCGTTGTACAATTATCTTCCAGGAGGTTTGCCGAATTTACTAAATGATGCAGAAGAATTAGGGACAGCAACAAGGTTATTATTAAAGTTCACGAGGATTTGCCATTTCACGGAGTGGCTTTAAAATGTGGAAAATGAATCAAGCATGTGAGACAAAACGTAACCAGCACTCAATTAGATTGCAATACTATCATAACACGTTGAAAGGGAAAATTTGATTCAGTAAATGCAAATAACAACCGGTCATAAACTAACTGTAAGATCAAAGCATACCATCATTAACATGTAAAATCATGTTCCTAAAACGAGACATGAGGATAGTGAAAGACAAATGAGACAGAAAGTCAAATGCTCTTATAGAATTTGTGATGCATTTGAGGCTAAATGGCACAAGCAACACTTAGCCAAGGTATTAGCAGGGAACGTCAAAGGTAAAGCTCCACGACACAAGATCCGTAAAGAAACGCCATAGATAAATTACGAGACAAAGCATACAAGGATCCTTTTGCTCCATGTAACTGCAACCTTTTCCATTCCATACATGGAGGGCCTGCTTTCTATTAAATGGTGATCGATTGGAGACAAATTATTCGACCAGTTGGTTCTAAAAGGCAATCCCATGGAAGCCAACCGATGGCAGGTGGCGTTGCCTGCCAATCACACTTAGTGACCTAAACGATGATGACGAACATTTGAACCTCAGAATCAGAATTCCAAATGACCATTTTGACGGATCAGTAACTAGCCTATCACAAAGTGCACGACACAATCGTAACAACAACGCAAACCGATCCAATCTCAATTCAACCTGATTCAAAAAAAAACCCCAACAAAACTAGGGATCGGAAGAATTACCCAATACCGAAGCGAGAGAAACTCCACCATGGCGTTGGGCTCCGCCGCGCTCGCCGTGGGACAGCCGAGGCTAATCCGCTTGGCTGCATCGATCTGGGCCGACTCCTCGGGGTCCTCGCGCACCTCCACGTGATCGGCCGACGACGCGCTGATCGCCAGCGCCAGCTGCACCTGGAACTCCTCCTCCAGGAAACTGAAGTCCCCCGCCCCCACGTCGTCGCCGCCCCCCGCCGATTCGGCCGCGATCCCCCCCATCCCCCGCGAATCCGGCGACGGCGAGGGCGACCGCGCCGCCGGATCGGGGCCGCCGCCGACCCCCGCGGCGGCGAGGCTAGGGCTCAGCCCGGGCCGGGCCTCGCCCAGGCGGTGGTGGTGCTCGGGCAGGCCGCCGCCGCCGATGTGGAGCTTCCTCAGCAAGTGCTTCATCTTCGACATCGATCATCAAGGCCTCACCGATCCACGAACCGCCGAATCCCTCCCCTCGACACTCGAATCGCCCCCCTCTCGTCGAGCAGCAGCAGCAGCAGAAAGTCGTCGGGGGCTTTCGAGTTTATCTGCTAGGCGATGAACTGGCCTTAACCTGCGCACGCCAGGGGAGGGCGGAGATTCGCTTAACCTGCGCACTCTTCTTCGTCAAGCTACCACCACTTGAAGAGAGAGAGAGAGAGAGAGAGAGACTTAAATTAACCGCTCAACCATTCCCTCCAGTTCAGTGAATGGCCCTATGAACTAGAAAATGGAAAATATATATAAACAAATAAATAACAAAATAGAAATGAATCGCTCTTCGATATTTTTTTTTATTTTTTCTTTGTTTTTAAATCGAATTTGATGACGGTGGCGATGATGATGGACTTTTCTTTCTCCTTTTTCCCGCCCCCCTGGCTGCCACGCGGCGATCTACGCCCCCCCAACTGGGGGGAGGGACGAATCTTGGCGCTTCGCTTGCCTTTCTTGCAATTTCGTGCTGCTCTAGAGCTTAGGTCAAATCAAGTATGTTGCACGTAATACATCATCTCCTTCTTCTTCTTCTTCTTGTTCCTTTTTTTCTTCATGATTTGGGATCTTATAATTGCGGATTGGCCCCCTCGATGTCATCCCGATTCCCATGTTTGTATTAAGAACATGGATGGATTAGAAGAGGGCAAGATGGATATACTCCCCCTAGGATTCTTCTCTTGCTTCCTTTTCTTTCTTTAATGAGGGAAGATGATTTCGAAAGTTTATCCAGTTCGGGGACGGGATGGGCCTTGCGCTTTGAGAAGCAATGGAGTCGAAATCGCGAGGATTCTTAGTAAATCCCTCGGTTTCGTCACCGTGAATAATAAACGAATCGGAGTTGATATCGTTCCGATTGCCATTACGAAAGTAATTGGTCTTTCTGGCGACGTGTAGGATAGGTGGGAGGTAATGACACACGACAACCAATCTTGAAAGGCCACTCTTTCGTTTGAGGGTTCCTAAACCGCCGCGCCAAGAAATTCGAAGTGCGGGGACACTGGGAGGTGGGCAATTTATCTTGGGCGGATGCCTCCTTAAGAGTAACGGAGGAGGCGAGTGAAGGTAGGCTCAAGCTAAGTCTCGTCCTGTCTTTGATCGAATTGAAAAGGGCGAACTTAATTTGATGCACAAAAAATGAATTCGAAAATATTATATAGGTTACGGGGACAAGGTTGGTTCTAAAGCATTTTGATGGCATCTTTCCATTTAGAGGGTCATTGTGAAGGATGGTGTCATGGACCAAAGTGGAATGGACATTCATTGTCGTGGGCACTATATGCCTAATTCAAGGCATGATCTGGGGTTGAATTGGCAAGCCTACCCTCTCTTGGTGGAGCTATTTTGGCGAGGGAAGCAACCCTCTTGCCAAATAAAGTCAATTGGCTTTATCCTCTTTCGTTCCACCCACGAGAGGATCTTCTCCCCCCTTTTAGAGGGGGGATCACATGCCAGTTCTTCAATTTTCTTCTTAGCAAAAGTCCAAGCCCTAGATTTCGACCAATTTTTTTTTAAAAAAAATCCAAACCCTAGAGATTTATAAAAGCTAACCTACTAGACATGGATAAGGCAACAGACGAACGTAATTCGGCAGTCAGAGTCGCGTAAAAAGGTGGCGGAGAGCTTATTACAAAACAAATTAAGCTTCCCGATCAACTGATGTCAACATTGCTTTTCACCTAGTGATGGGAAGAATGCTATTGTGACCAATAGGCGAAAGCCGTGTCGTTTAATGACAGAGTTCGATTTGTTAACGCAACGAGGCTACAATTTTGGGGGGGTTTTGAGCGTAAAAGTGACGTTCAAGAGAATGGATCCATTTTTAGTGTAGCTGGCCTCAGGGTGTTCTCTGTCTCTCGTTGCTGGATCCATTTTTGGCGTAGCTGGCCTTTGGGGGTGTTCTTTGTCTCTTGTTGCAGGATAACTGCAATATGTCAAAATGCACAATTGAAAAAAGAAAGAAAGAAAAAAAAAATGCGGAGATACAAGAAACACAAGTGATCAGTTTTGAGAAAATATTTTTTGGACCATTCATCTTTCCGTGAAACAAACGAAGCCTAAGTCGCTGTCCAGACTAATCATGGCTCACACATCTCGTTTGAGCTACAGTTTCTTACTTGAGATCCTCTGTCAAGCTTATTCACATTACGGTTACCTGGAAGAAGTTGTTATCGTCGGGCCCGTTATTAAAATCTAATGCAGAGCGCGAATTATTTTTAAGGAACGAACTACTTTTAAGCACGATGTTTATTTGTCCAAATAGCATCGTCATGACGGTTACAATTAACCCTAATGTCTCGTTAACTAAGTAGCACGGTTCTCAATTATCAATTTTACTCTTGCCCGCTGTCTCGAAATCCTTTGCCTAAGTAAAAGGAGCGTAAAAAATGACTCAAAGACCCACGACATATGCGGGTCGATTGTAAGAGTAATTTATTCATACGACACGATGTTCTTAACTCCAAGAAATAAGTCTAGACTACGACTATGGCTTCTCAATTCAATCACGCTATGTTGCACGAACATTTATGATCTCGTGATGATGGAGTATAATCAAAAGATGTATTCATTATCGTTTTCTATTGTTAGTTCTATATTGTTTAGCCCTTTTGAATTCGTTGAAGTGTTCGAGAAAAGATGGAATAAACCCTTTTGATTCTTTGGACCTAACTTAAATATTAAGTTATATAACTCAGAGAAGCAAGCAACGTAGATTCAATATTATTATACAGACTATAGTTCAAAGTATCACTGTAACTTATGTCAATGCGATTGTTCATGTATGTACATGTTCAAGCATAGATGATTTTGTGGTACACCTTATAGAAAGTGATTCTGTCGAGGACCTTTGTGATACTCCCTAACCAATCAAATGAAAATATATTTAAATTTTGGTACCTTGACTTTTCCTCATGACGGTCCTAATCGACATTTATAATCGAGCTGGCAATTCTCGACATGACCCATTAACATGACATTACATGCAATTAAGACTGGCTTAGGTCTCGTATAATCGAGTTCGTGTCATGACCGGTCGCGTGTAGACGACGACAAGAATCACGTCTTGCACGGTTCGACCCGCTTAGTCAGTTTAAACACAAATTCACAAGGTGGTGATGGAGACAGTTTATCCTTAGGTTGCGTGGTCATATCGAATTTCCAATGGAGGAATTTCAAGGATATTTCGAATGGTTTGATGGGGAAGGGGGATTTTAGGAGGGAAGAAAATTTCGAATTTGCCTTTATCTTTTTCTCTTAAAAATTTTCCAAGTCATTCTTCATTGATCCCGCCCACCTCCCACTTTCCTCACTTTCCACTTACTTGCCAAGCAAAACCCAAAAGTTTTTCGACCAAAACAAAAAAAAAAAAAACAAAACCCAAAAGTTTATACAAATAACAGCCATACTCAAAATATACAATTGATAAAATATGTTTATAATGCCAAAATCATTAAACATAAAAAAGCGAACTCGGTTATACACTTTCGAAGTAATGTAAAGTGAAATCACTCGTATTGTCTAAAATTCTGTTAAATGTGTATTAACACATTTTACATATTTATCGTATAGATAGGTTAATGTATATTTATTAACAAGTTAATGTATCATATCGTGTCGACACCTAATAGGGTGAGACTCTCGATCGTCATGCTAGTTGTGTTATATAACACGCTTAATTAGGCGTGTCGTATTCGTGTTGAAGTAGTTCAACTCTTTTAGTAAATGTGTCGTCTTTAAATTAGTCGTGTTCATGTTATACCCCATTTGGACTCCACATAATTAACACGACACAAATTACGAACCTAATCAATATTTTAGATTTTTTTTATTAAATGTGTTAAATGATTACATATACTCCACTACACCGATCGTTACTTAACAGGTACATCGACTCAATTGCCTTGACGGTTATTTGACTTTACTATGTTAATAGTTTCTTCTTTATAAGTAGAAATCGAGATTGTTGTCTCAACTACTTGTCGATCACTTCTTTAATAGTTGCATCCGAGATTGTTGACTACATAATTATAAAAAAAATTAATAATTGATAATTCAAATTTCTATAATTTGTTTTAATGAGAGTTTGTGTTTATAATTTAAAATAACCTATACTCATGCATAATTATAAATATGTAAAGTCATAGGTCACGAGAATCAGACTAATTATCAAATAAACTTTCAAAATCAACTGAGGAGGAAGAAATGAAAGAGGTTGTCACTTCTCAATTCTTAATTAGGGTTTTTGATCTTTCTTTCGTTACTCTTTTCAAGTCAACAAAAAATGATTGTGCTTGCCACTTCTCATTCTCCTCCTCCCTCTCGCCGGTAGATTCACCGATTGAAGGCCCTATGAACTAGAAAATGTACTTTGACCAAAAAACAAAACTAGAAAATGTACCACCAAAAAAAAAAGAACTAGAAAATGAAAAAGAAATATAAAAAATAATTACTACTTTATTTTTAAAAAAAAAAGAATTTGATGATGATGATGGACTTTTCTTTTCTGGTAACCTTGATCTAAGTGGATGACAATTGGCTTGTCACTTGCCTTTCTTGCACTCTCATGCTGCTTTTAGCTAGGTCAAATTAAGTATGTTACACACATGATCTTTCTTTATTGAGGTCTATAATTGTAAATTGGCCCTCGATGTCATCCCATGCTATCTTAAGAATGGACAGAGTAGAAGAGGAAGATCTATTCTCCAAGGATTCATGTTTTCTTTTTTGTTGAATTGAAAGATAATTTCAAAAGTTTATCGAGTTTAAGAAATGTCAAATCGCACTCTTTTCCTTGAACTTAACTCCCATCCGCTACGGTCACTTGGAGCCACATCACAAGAATTCTTGGTGAAACCCTCAGTTACGGTACGTTTAGTCCCGTCTATGATTGAATTGAAAAAGATGAACTCAAATCGATGCGCGAAAACTCATTCAAAGAATTATACAACCACTAAAAAAGAAAGAAATGTTATCCGACAGGTAAGTTATAGCTAGCGGATTGATCTTAAAGCATAGGTGACATCTTTCCTTTTGGAGGGTCCTTCCATAGGAGCATGCGATAGACCAAAGTGTATTTACATTCATCCTTATGGGCCTATTGCAAGGCACAATTTGGGGTTGAATTGACAGCCTATTCTCTCTTGGCAGAGCTACTTTTAGTGAGGGAAGCAACCCCTCGTGCCAAATAAGTCAATAAGCTTTATCCACGTTTTTTCCACCCATAAAGAGGGTCGTCTCCCCTTTCACGGGGCAAAATCACATGCCAACACTTCAATTTTCTTCTTAGCAAAGTCCAAAACCCTAGAGGTTAAAAACAAACCAACCTGCTAAATCGAGCATAGATGACTTAGTAATCACGTAAAAAGTTCAATTTTAGCGGAAAACTCAGGACAAAAAAATTAAGCTTCACGATCAAAGAGTATTATCCATTCATTTTTCTACGAAAATTGCTTTCCCTCTAATAATCGCTTTTTTCCTAATTTTACTAGGCAAAGAAAAGTTCTGAACTGTTGTTGTTGAAGCGTGGAATCGTGACCATAGGCAAAAGCTACATTGAAGCATGACAAATTCAATTTAGTAATGCAATGAGACTCCAATTTTGGGAGTTTTGAGCATACATGTCACGTTCAAGAGAATGGATTCTTCATTAGCATTAGCTGGCTTCCTTGCGGTCTTTGGGTCTTATTGCAAGATAGCTGCAATATCCCAAAATGCATAATGAAAGAGAAAAAAACAATGCAAACTAAATCACAAGCTAGACCGATCATGGCTCACGGACCGGTTCGAGCCGGGGTTTCTTAGGTAAGGCCCTTGACCGAGCTTATTCATATAACGTTTGACTGGATTCGATGAAACAGGTTGCCGTCGTTTAACCCGTCATCAAATTCTAATTCAAAATGCATACTGTTTCTAGAAACGAACTACTTTCAGGCATGATATTTATTTGCCCAAAAAGTCATCACTTAATTCTAATATCATGTTAACTAAAACAAGCACGGTTTCTGAGTATTAGTTTTGCTCTTGTTTTTGGTCAGGACACGACATATGTGGATCGATTGTACGATTAATCTATTCATACAACACATTGATGTTGACCCACAAGAAATAAGTCGGGATAATCACTAAAGACTTCAAGAAATCGGGCTTTCAATTCGATTGGACAAAGCTCACATGAATGTTGTGATTTTGTGAGGCGGGACCGCAACGGTTTGACTTTGACTAGTTTGAGGAGGACAAGATAGAGATATTAATAATGACGGATTGCAATTAAAACAATACAACAATAATTACTATGTGTATAGGGACTTGAAATGGGTAATTAAATATAATAGTCCCAAAAATTAAAAACTCGCCACATTCATAATTTTTGACTCCCGTCGGTTCGAGACGATCAAAGATAAATTGATTATTTTTTGTTTCGAGACTTTGGCTTTGTATACTTCGCGGGAAATAAATGATTCGAAAACATTTTTTTAAAAGTGATTGCTTGTATTAATTACAAAAACGAATGAATGAAAAAAAATTTCGTCACCCACAAAATTCATATATTAAAAGTTATCGTCGATAATGAAATTTATTTTATTGACTAATTATTTTGAGCATTACAAGCAATTATTTTTCGAAAATATATTTTTAAAATTCTTCAATTTCTGCGATCTGACTACAGATTTATATACGTCGTAACATTGTTATTCAGCACAAATTGAAGAATAATGACGTCTTTATTTGACAGCACGCGCTTTAAAAAATGCGTCATTTTGACGTCATCCGCCGCCTTGGCGGCCCGCCCCGCTCCGGCCCCTCCCTGCCGCAGCTCCTCGCCGGCGGCGCAGGCGTCGGGTGCGGCGCCATCCGCCGCCTTCGCGGGGGGCCTCTCTCCATCCGATGCTCCGGCGGGCATCCCTCCGCTGGCTCCGCGGCCGCCGACGGCGGCTTCGACGCCAAGGCATTCCTGTATAACCTGACGAGGAGCGAGAGCTACAATCGGAAAGGTTTCGGCCGCAAGGAGGAGGCTCTGCAGCTCATGAGTCGCGAGTACAACAGTAGGTTCCTTCCTTTCGTTTTATTCTGCCGCCTGTGCGTTTTGAGCTCCGATGCACGTGAAGGACTTCGATTTTGGGCCTCCGCTCGGATCGAAGGATGAGGGTTCGGCTTGTTTTTTTTTTTTTTCTTGTTTGTCATTTTCAGTTTACTGATTAGTAGTTGATTTGAGTAGAAAATATGGTAGTTCAGAAAAAACCATAGCTAGGTACTTTGCTAATGTATGTTATGGGTATATAGATCCTGTGCTTCGTGTACTGGCGTTGTTGATTCCATGCTAGCATTTCTAGCTCTCAATACTTGTCGGTATGATGTTTTTGTCATAACACTGCAGATGAAGACATCAATTCTGGATAATTGTAAGTTGTAACGATGTGGTGTCTGTTCATATACCAGGTGAAATTGTTAGACACTATGAAGGAAAATGGAAATGAAGACACCTGGGGAAATGTCACTGTCAAACTTGCTGATGCCCAAGGTTTCTGCTGGGGCGTCGTGGAAGCCATCTGGATTGCCTATGAAGCAAGAAAGCAGTTTTCAGAGGAGAAGATCTGGATAACTAACGAAATTATCGATAACCCGACTGTTAATAAGGTCAGATACATAACAACATATTGTGCTGTTTTGGCTGATTTGCTTGAATGTTGTGAGTATTGTGTTATGCGCTTTATTTTACTGATTATTATTAAGAATTCTCAATTTTTTATCACGCTGACAGCGATTGGAGGAGATGGAAGTGGAGACCATTCCCCTCGAAGAAGGGAAAAAACAGTTTGATGTTGTTAACAAAGGAGATGTTGTCGTTTTTCCTGCTTTTGGAGCAGCAGTGGAGGAGATGTTGACCTCGGAGAAGAAAAATGTACAAATCGTGGATACGACTTGCCTATGGGTATCCAAGGTATGGCTCTGTGACAGGATTATATAGCACATTATTTCCAGTGGTTGCGGCCTTAACTTTGTTCGTGATGCATTCATATTCCTTCATTTCCCTACTTAAATCTTTCTGATCTTTGCTTGAAAGGTATGGAGAACCGTGGAGAAGCACAAGAAAGAAGACTACACTTCGATTATTCATGGTAAATATGCTCATGAAGAAACCATAGCAACTGCATCCTTTGCTGGAACGTACATTATTGTGAAGAATATCAAGGAGGTATGGCTTAGATGAAGCTCTCTAATTATTTGCTTTGCAGTATAATATTGACGCCTCTCTATGTTACCATCCAAAAGTGGAAGGGAGATGTCTTATCTGTAACTACGTTTTCCATATGTCCAGGCAATGTATGTGTGTGATTACATACTTGAAGGTGAGCTCGATGGTTCTAGCTCGACTAAAGAGGCATTTCTAGAGGTACTTCTGGATTTTTTGTTTTTGTTGTATTTTGTTAAGACTACACTTGCTCACATTGTAATCCTAATTGGGTGCAGAAATTCAAGTATGCAATTTCCCTGGGATTTGACCCTGACAATGATCTTAATAAAGTTGGCATTGTGAATCAAACCACAATGCTTAAGGGAGAGACACTAAAGAGGCATTTCTAGAGGTACTTCTGGATTGCTTGTTTTTGTTGTATTTTGTTAAGACTACACTTGCTCACATTGTAATCCTAATTTGGTGCAGAAATTCAAGTATGCAATTTCCCTGGGATTTGACCCTGACAATGATCTTAATAAAGTTGGCATTGTGAATCAAACCACAATGCTTAAGGGAGAGACACTAAAGAGGCATTTCTAGAGGTACTTCTGGATTGCTTGTTTTTGTTGTATTTTGTTAAGACTACACTTGCTCACATTGTAATCCTAATTTGGTGCAGAAATTCAAGTATGCAATTTCCCTGGGATTTGACCCTGACAATGATCTTAATAAAGTTGGCATTGTGAATCAAACCACAATGCTTAAGGGAGAGACTGAAGAGATTAGTAAATAGCAATAAAATTTTTCTATAACATTTCCCATCTCTGTCTGACTTCCTATCCAAGTCGAACGTTTTGTTAAACTTTCAGGGGAATTGGTGAAGAGGACTATGATGTGCAAGTATGGAGTGGAAACTGTCAGTCAGCACTTCATGAGCTTTAACACAATTTGTAATGCAACTCAAGTAATTTCCTCTTCCTCAAGCTCCAAGCTTTTTCAGTTCTTCTATGTATAAAAACCTCTTGCAAGATAGTTAGTGCTTGACATGGCTATGACCTGTAACTTCTTTCAACTTGCTAAAAACAAAAAGGAGTAACCGTGGTTGAGATGTCTAGTGACTCTCAACATCAGAACAGGAAGACCTATTGCTTGCTAGTAGTCAAAGCGAATTTTCATATGAAGACTCAGCTGCTAGCTCTCTTCTGTAAGTATCATAGAGATCGAACTAGAGAGATGGGGTCTAAATGCAGAGTGCCGCCTGAAATGCAGGGAGGTAGTTTTCCTGATTGTGTTTTTTCCTGTGACAAGTTTATCTGTTGAAGCAGCATAATACAAATCCTATAGCCAAACCTCTGACGAGATGCTACAGAAAGGAAGAATAGAGAACACTAGAAAGAAGGAAGAAGTCTGAGTTGATTACTAACTCATGAGTTCTGCTGTGTCTTTAAGATGCTGATGCAATTTTTTCAACACCGGTCTTCTTCAGGAATGCCAAGATGCTATGTATAAGTTAGTGGATGAGAAGGCGGATCTTATGCTAGTTGTCGGTGGGTGGAACTCAAGCAGCACATCTCACCTTCAAGAGATTGCTGAAGAACATGGGATACCCTCTTATTGGGTTGACAGTGAGCAGAGAATAGGTCCTGGAAACAGAATAGCCTACAGAATGAACGTAAGTCTGTACTTCGAAGTAGCACTCCTTCAGCAGATTTTGGTGTTTATGCCTTCTTTTACTGACTTTTGTACTTGTTGTTGCTATAGCTTGGGGAATTAGTTGAGAAAGAAAATTGGCTTCCAGAGGGTCCCATAACAATTGGTGTAACATCGGGAGCTTCTACCCCGGATAAGGTAACCTTCTGACCTGGTGAATTCCTATTGTGAGAACAGCTTTACTTCTTCATCAGCCCTTTCCTTTGGCTGCTTTCCCATTAAGCTCTCAGCTATCTATGGTACCTGTACACTGTGGGCGTTGACTGAATTTTCCTGGAGATACTCTCCTTATGCATGATTTCCTGGTTTTGGATGAGAGATTTCCATCAAGCCTTTCCTTTGTACATTTGTTCTCACGCTGAAAATTTGGTCTCCTTAGCATGTCATTCAATGCAGTTGGATGATAACTACATGAGGCTGTAAAGATTCATATTTTGCACACCTAATGGGGCTTTGTTCTGAAAGTCAATCCTTCAGAAATAGTAATGATGCTTTTGTTCCTTACCAGGTCGTTGGGAATGTTTTATCGAAGGCCTTTGACATTAAAAGGGAAGAGGGCTCGCAACTGGCTTGATATATAAGATCACAAATCTACGACCGTGAATTAATTATCAGCCTGACCTTGTGTGAATAAAAATGAGAAGTTCCACGGATTTGATGTAAAATGACCAAATACCCTGCATATTTTGATGTACTATATATCCTATGTGCCACTGAACTTTAGTCTGCTCCTGTAGATCTAATGAGGTGATGCAAGGCTTCAATTTGACTCGCTTTTACAATAGGATGTAGAACATATGTCCATCTCTGAGCTTCAACCAAGTGAATCTGTTTACGCGGATTTGACATCCTTATTGAATCTAGAAACGAATGAGATGCCATACTTCCCTGTTTCAACTTGTTCGGTGCGGATTTTACAAGTCTGTTAATAACTCAAGAGCTCTCTGATGATATTCAGAAAATTCTAAAATCCGTACGTTTGGCTACATAGTGGACATAACGATGTTGTACCAACTTAGTGATCATCATTCGTATAATTATATATGGATTCAGAATCAGAAGATCTCGATCTGGATAACTGAAGGAAAAGCCGAGTTGTAACAAATTGAGGTTACAGGTAATTCTGGACGGCTTGAGGGTTTTCACAAGGACCACCAAGCTGTCTAATGATAAGCACGCTAAAAGAATCAGTCCTATCTTTAAGAGCAAGGTTGATCTCACAAACCACTCAGCCAGGGCAGTGAGGGCACCCATCTAATTCGAAACCGGGAAGGGGAGAGGGAGGGCAGGTTGGTTCGAGGACCCCGCGGCTTCTTAGCAAAAGCTTCCATTTGAAAGCTGTGATGATACGTGAGATGCCTTGCGGAATTTCCGAATGGATGTGGAGAAATCGATGCCAGATCGCCCTGTGACTCCGTGCGCGTGCGCATCCATGCATGTCCAGGGCCTCGTCGGGCAAACGGCTTACTTTGGAAGTGAAACACGTCTGTATTCGAAGTTATGCAATTCCAATTTGATCGGTTGTTCACTTCCAGCCTTGTTGATTCGACGTTGGTTTGGAATATATTTGAGAAAACTTTTGTTAAAGCCCGTACGTACATTTGACTACATAATCATATCTGGATTCAGAATTAGCTTCATACGACCTATTCCATGAAGTTGAATGACAAGTTTCTCCTCATTTCATCTCAGCTCTGCCTAGGTCGAATACAAAATAAATAAATAAATAAATTACTAACCATCCAAATAATTAGAGAAAGAGAGACCATAAATTACTCACCGTTGCGCGGCTGGCAACCTCGATCTCGAAAACTCAAGGCAAAGCCGAGTTTTGATGGATTGAGATTACAAGTCATTCTAATCGAAAAAAACCCAAAAAAAAGACTACAACATATTCCTTTTCTTGATTGCTAGAACTTGCCATTCCATCCGTTTACTTCAACCCACAAGCAGTAACTCCATGAATCCTTTCACAGTATTTCACAAACCGGGAAACAAAAAACACAAGCAAGGAAAAGTTTGTAGGATAGAGGTATTACAAAGCCGAAGATACAAATGTATTAAATAGGTTCTGTGGATGAATCCGAAGACTAGATCTCCATCCCGAGATCGACATTGCACTGAGAATTGCTCACCGTGGCCACTGGACAGCGACTTACGTTCGGGGGAGCACCCCTTTGAACCCTTGACAGCTCGATCTGATGGCTACCTTCTTGCTCTTAAGCTTGCCTGCTCTCACCATCACCTTCGGGTCCACCTGTATTCTGAGGGCCACCTTCTTGCTCTTCATCTTGCCTGCGCTCACCATCACCTTCGTGTCCATCTGTATTTTCACGGGGACCCCGATTGGAAAAGCTGAAGGAGAACCCAAGCCTCCACGGGTTTAGGTTGCAGTGCATTCTAGCGGGCTTGAGCAGCTTCACGAGGACCACTAACACTAGCAGGATCCCCGCCAAGAGCACTGCAAGCACCAGACCAATCCTCCCGGGTTTTCTCATAACCCACTTTGCGAAGGCTGCCACAGTGCCCATCTTCAAATGGGATTGTAGGAGGAGCGAAGGCCGGGTGGGACTGATCGTGCTGGATTGTGAGCGCTTTAAAGGAGAAAATTTTGGTTGCTAAGTGTGATTCCAAGGTGACAAAATCCGAGCCCCCCATCGGCCGGGGTCGATGCCTCCATCGGCCCGGCATCGGCCCCGACCGATGGAGGGCTCGGATTTTGCCATCTTGGAATAACACTTAGCAACCAAAATTTTCTTGGATGGGGACAGCCACCCCTGCGTGTTTTCCTGGACAGGTGGGGCCACATTGGCCCGGCCGATGGGGGCTCGGATTTTGCCACCTTGGAATCACACTTCCAACCGATATTTTCGGGATGGGGACAGCCACCCCTGCGTTCTTTCCTGGACACGGGGGTGGGCCCCGCCTCACGCTACTTGTCCGGTTGGTGTGAGGAGTGGGCGTTGGTAACATCGGGGCGCGAGTTAGTTGAGCCGTTTGGATAACGAAAGTTGTTTGGGACGGTCAAACGCGCCGACCAACACGTGGGGGATGACGAATGACGGTGTCGGTGAGGATCGCCTCTTGAGGACTTGCTCGGGCCAACTTTTCGGCCCTCTGGAAATAAGCAGCAAATCCTTGGGCCGAAGTGCGGTGTTTTCCCTCTTACGTCGACGTACCTTAACAGGCGAGCGTGTCCGGAAGTACGTCTTTATTTCAATTTGGGCTTGGCCCTCTCGGATCATCCTCGCTCTCTCTTCAATCTTCGACCCTTTCTATTCCCTCCTCTGGATTCCAACACCTCATGTTCGATCACCAAGCCTCGCATTCCAACTCGGAATCGCAGTCCTCGGGCCCAAGTTTCAGTCTTTTCTCAGGAGGACGACCCGTTCTTGCCGGCAGTTCGTTTGAGCAAGAGGGCGGCGAGCCTCTCGATTCTTGCAATCCCGCTAAATGGGTGTGGCTCGAGCACGTCGATGGCGGCGTTGCCTCAGTAAGTGGAGCTGGAGAGGTACACTGACTCCAAGGAGGGCTTCACTCTCCTCAAACCTTCTTCTTGGGTTAAGGTACACATCTGTATGTACAATGTACAATGTATAATGAATATCAGACTTGCGAAAATGCCATGGCTGTCCAAGTAAATGGGGTTGTTTTATTGTTGGAACTGAAGGTGGATAAAGCAGGAGCACGGTGCTGTTTGAGGAGCCAACCAAAGGGGAGCAACAACGTGGGAGTGGTGGTGAGTCATGTTCGTCTTGCAAGCCTTGGCGAATTTGGGAGTCCACAGTTTGTTGCGTACAAGCTCACACAAGCCGAAAAGCGCAAAGTAGGCGCTTGTTCAATTGCTTGCTTCGTTCTAAATGTGGAATGTCTCATGAGCATGCATGGTGTCCGAAACCTCTTTGTAGAATATACGATGACATGATGATGATGTTCAAGATTTAACTTTATACGACCTAAAAATGAATTCCTTATCTAATCAATCATACTAAAAAAATCCCTAATTAATTCGAGCATATATTATATGTACGAATAATTAAGCTAATTATGTCAAAAGAAAGAAATCTACTAGAAAGTTACGAATCAGTCTTTACGAGGTATTGCGTGATTGTAGAGCAACATGGGGGGAAAGTCATATATCTAATGCGACATTAATTATCAGTGAGAAAAGTGACCATGATACATTAAATTTTTTTAAAAAATCGCATTTACTTAGTGGGTTATGTAAGCATTTTGATTTACTTAGGTTATGTTGTAAATATAACGCGGAAACGACAGGATCTTGCAAATTAAGTCAACGCGAAAATACCAGAAAAATAAACGAGAAACGATAAAGGACACCAGAGATTTACGTGGTTCGGTCCGAATATCGGTACCTACATCCACGGGGAGAGCCAGCAACAAATAATCCACTATAATCGGAGAACCAGAGTTACAAATCGCTCAAACGCTCGAGTGTTTCCCACACCTAAATTTAAGCCCAAACCAAAAGTGTTTACGAATAAACAATTTAATTGGACAAATAAACTCACTGCACAAACCACCGCGCGTTGAAGCCCAAAGCGAAACGCTCTCGTACGATCGAAACCAAGAACGACCGTACGTTCTTTTCTTTCGTTCTCGAGCGGCGCTTCTTTTCCAAAGGCTTCCTGGATGTTCGCGGCTAGTGCGGCTCTGTACGTGTGCGGCTACGAAACCCTTGCAGAAGATACCATGTCTTTTTATATGTGTGCCCCTTCTTTCTCTTTTATTTTATTATTTAATTCCAAGAGTCAACAAAGGATAACTTTGACCGGGGCCCACCAGTTTTCCTTATCTGTTGAAGACGTCCACAATACGTACCAGGATAGGATTTCCTTTATAGGCAATTTTGAATATTTTCTCCAAAAGAAAATATATATATCTTCAAGTCAAATATGGAAATTTATCCAAGTGAGTCGCGTTTCGAAAACTCAAACTCGAGTCATAATTTAACAATTCTCCACCTTGGCTCGATGTTTGTAGCCAAGTTATAGTGCTCTTCTTCCATGCTGCTCTCCCAACGCCCCGACGGGCGCTTACTCTCCACAGACGCCAATTGTGCTCAAGCAGAGCTTGAGCTTCGCTAAAGGAACAGGCTTGGTCATCATGTCCGCTGGGTTTTCTGATGTCGCAATCTTTTTAACAATAACCATACCCTTCGCTAAGACATCTCGGATGAAGTGGTACCTGATGTCGATATGTTTTGGTCGCTCGTGATAAACCGGATTGTATGCCAGATATATCGCACCTTGGTTATCACAGTATATGTCAACACTATTCTGATCTAACCCAAAGTCCGAGAGTAAACCTTTTAGCCATATCGCCTCTTTCGCTATAAAGGTCAGTGCCATGTACTCTGCCTCAGTCGAAGACAAGGCAACGTGATCCTGTAAGGATGCCTTCCAACTAACTGCACCACCTGCTAGCGTAAATACGTACCCTGCTAAAGATCTGCGTTCATCCAAGTCACCTGCGTGATCCGAATCTACATAACCAGTGATCTCACTGCCATTATTATCCCTTCGGTACACAATTCCAACGTCTGCTGTCCCCTTTAAGTATCTGAGGATCCACTTCACAGCTTCCCAATGAGCTTTACCAGGTTGCTTCATGTAACGGCTAACTACACTCACTGCTTGTGAAATATCAGGCCTAGTGCATACCATAGCATACATAATACTACCCACTGCACTAGAATAAGGAACACAGGACATATGCTCCTCCTCCTCCTTAGTCTGCGGTGATAACTTATCTGAAAGTTTAAAATGCATCGCCAAAGGTGTACTTACAGATTTCGCTGACTGTATATTAAATCGTGCAACAATGTTCTCAATATATTTCTTCTGAGAAAGACGTAAAATTCCTACAGTCCTATCACGCAAAATCTCCATACCCAAAATTTTCTTTGCAGCACCCAAATCTTTCATCTCAAATTCAGCACTCAATTGCCTCTTCGGCATAACAATATCAGACATGCTCTTAGCTGCTATCAACATATCATCAACATATAGTAATAGATATATCAAAGACCCATCATCCAATCTCCTATAGTAAACACAGCTATCCATATGACTTTTAGAATAATTCTGATTAGCCATGAAAGAATCGAAACGCTTATACCACTGCCTAGGAGACTGTTTCAGCCCATATAAAGATTTCTTCAATAAGCAAACATGATCTTCCTTACCCTGAATAGCAAATCCCTCTAGCTGCCTCATGTAAATCCGCTCCTCCAACTCACCATGAAGAAACGCTGTTTTCACATCTAGCTGCTCCAGCTCGAGATCCTGTGCAGCAACTAAGGCAAGTAAAACACGAATAGAAGTATGTCTTACCACAGAAGAAAACACCTCGTTGTAGTCAATGCCCTCTCGCTGTGTATAACCCTTCGCCACAAGTCTCGCCTTATATCTCGCTGCCTCGACACCGGGAATGCCCTCTTTCCGTTTAAAGACCCACTTGCTACCGACAATTTTCTGGCTCTTAGGTACTTTGACCAACTCCCATGTCTGATTCCGATGAAGTGATTCCATCTCTTCACTCATAGCCCCTAGCCACTGCGACGACTCAGAACTAGCCATCGCTTCAGAGTAAGACGAAGGCTCATCTGTCTCCACCTCATCACCTACAGTCAATGCATAAGCAATATCTGTATAACCATAACGTACCGGTGGTTTAATTTGCCTTTTCTGTCTACCCGCGGCTATAGTGTGCTGCGGCTCTGCTGATTGTTCATTATCACAAACTTCAGGAACTGCGGCCTCATCTGCAATCTCAACTTCTGTTACCTTCGAGGTCTCCGGAGTCTCCACCTGAATCTCCACCTCACTACTGACACCACGATCTGTCTGCTCTGCTGGTTGTGTCTCAAGACCCCTCCTTTGAAGCATTGCAGTCTCGTCGAAGATCACGTCTCTGCTGATTAGAAAACCGGGTGATCTGGGATCAGTGCACCACAATCGATAGCCTTTCACCCCGTGTGCATAACCCAGAAATATGCACTTCTTCGCCCTCGGCTCAAGCTTACCATCACTTGCATGAGCATACGCAGGACATCCAAATACTTGTAATCCGGAGTAATCAACATGTTTCCCCGACCATACTTCCTCAGGAGTCTTCCACTCTATAGCAGATGATGGAGATCGATTTATTAGGTAACATGCCATGTTTATTGCTTCAGTCCAAAATTCCTTGTCTAAACCTGCGTGCGAAAGCATGCTCCGAGCTCGCTCCAGTAAAGTTCTGTTCTTCCGTTCTGCAACGCCATTCTGCTGTGGTGTCCCGGGTACTGTGCGGTGTCTCACAATCCCTTCTTTCTCGCAGAACTCGGTAAAATCTTTACCACAGAACTCCATGCCGTTATCGGTTCTCAGGCACTTGATCTGTTTATCTGACTGCTTCTCAATCAATGCCTTAAATTTCTTAAACCGATCAAACACATTAGATTTGTGCTTCAGAAAGTAAACCCATACCTTTCTAGAGTAGTCGTCGATAAATGTCAACATATATCGGGCACCTCCTTTCGAAGGAACCGGAGACGGGCCCCAAACGTCTGAATGAATATACTCAACCGGTCGCTTGGTCGAAT
The DNA here is from genome assembly GCA_031216285.1 of Syzygium syzygioides. Lineage (NCBI taxonomy): Eukaryota > Viridiplantae > Streptophyta > Magnoliopsida > Myrtales > Myrtaceae > Syzygium > Syzygium syzygioides. The sequence continues at coordinate 4,024,492 of CM062244.1, forward strand.
GAACAGCTGTTGTAAACTTAATCCGACGCTGCTTCCCAAAGATGCAGTGCTCACGTAAGTCCAGCTTCCCTGTTTTCTGACCCTTTAACAAGCCCCTATCACTCAGCATCGTCATACCTGCCTCACTCATGTGCCCCAAACGCATATGCCATAACTGAGTCAAGTTAGAATCTGACTCACTTGATGAAACTGCAGCAGCTCCAGTCACGGTCTCTCCCAGTAGATGATAGAGAGAACTCACTTTCTTCCCCTTCATCACTGTCATGGCACCTCGAGAGACCTTCAGTACTCCACCTTGAGCGGTGTACTTACACCCGATATCATCGAGTGTCCCCAAAGAAATAAGGTTCTTCTTGAGCTCTGGTACATGTCTCACGTCTGTCAGTGTGCGCACTACCCCATCGTGTATCTGAATTCGAACTGTTCCTATCCCCACAACATTGCAGGTTGCATTATTCCCCATCAGAACTCTACCACCATCTGCAGTCTGGTAAGTAGTAAACCAGTTCCTATGAGGCGTCATATGATAAGAACACCCCGAATCTAGCACCCATTCGTCTCCTAACGAACCAGTAGTCACACACAAGACGGCCTCTGCATCACTAGTGCTCTCCTCAGCAACGTTTGCCACACTGCTTGTGGCATTCTGCTTATCACCTCTATTTCTTCTCTTCGGACAATCTCTCCTGATGTGCCCCTCCTCGTGACACTCAAAGCACTTTACGCGTCCTTTAGACTTTCTATTGTGTGATTTTGACCTGCTTTTACCTCTGCTGCTACTGGACCCTCGATGTTGTTCTCTACCTCGAATCACTAGTCCTCGCGCTACATCCTGCGCTAGACTGTCATCTCGCAACTTCCTCTGCCACTCTTTAGAGAACAATGCTGACTTTACCTCTTCCGAGGTAATCGTAGTACGCCCTTGGAGTAGTGAATCAGTAAAGTGCTCCCATGATTCAGGTAAAGAAGCCAATAACATCATGCCCTGTTCCTCATCATCAAGTATCTTACCGACGTTCTTCAAATCCATCATGAGTTTATTAAATTCATCTAGGTGGGATCTGATCGACGTACCTTCAGTATATCGAAATTGAAACATCCTCTTTAACATGTACAAGCGATTGTTCAAACCCTTCGTTACATAGAGTGCTTGTAATTTTGCCCATAATGCTGCGGCATTCTTCTCCTCAACCACCTCTATTAACACTTCATCCGATAAATTCAGCAGGATTATACTCTTTGCTCTCTCCATTAGGTCTGCTTTATCAGCTGCTTTCATTATAATGGGCAACTCATCTTCACCATCTAATGCCTTGGCCAAACCTTGGGTTGTCAATAACGCACGCATGTTGACGCTCCATAACCCAAAGTTGTTCCTCCCATTAAATTTTTCAATCTCAACTTTCGCTCCAGACATAATTGCAATAGCAGAATTTCCAGATAATAATCAGACAAGCAAAAGCCCCAAATCACAATCCAGAAAATCCAACCCTCAAGCTCTGATACCAATTGTTGTAAATATAACGCGGAAACGACGGGATTTTGCAAATTAAGTCAACGCGAAAATACCAGAAAAATAAACGAGGAACGATAAAGGACACCAGAGATTTACGTGGTTCGGTCCGAATATCGGTACCTACATCCACGGGGAGAGCCAGCAACAAATAATCCACTATAATCGGAGAACCAGAGTTACAAATCGCTCAAACGCTCGAGTGTTTCCCACACCTAAATTTAAGCCCAAACCAAAAGTGTTTACGAATAAACAATTTAATTGGACAAATAAACTCACTGCACAAACCACCGCGCGTTGAAGCCCAAAGCGAAACGCTCTCGTACGATCGAAACCAAGAACGATCGTACGTTCTTTTCTTTCGTTCTCGAGCGGCGCTTCTGTTCCAAAGGCTACCTGGATGTTCGCGGCTAGTGCGGCTCTGTACGTGTGCGGCTACGAAACCCTTGCAGAAGATACCATGTCTTTTTATATGTGCCCCTTCTTTCTCTTTTATTTTATTATTTAATTCCAAGAGTCAACAAAGGATAACTTTGACCGGGGCCCACCAGTTTTCCTTATCTGTTGAAGACGTCCACAATACGTACCAGGATAGGATTTCCTTTATAGGCAATTTTGAATATTTTCTTCAAAAGAAAATATATATATCTTCAAGTCAAATATGGAAATTTATCCAAGTGAGTCGCGTTTCGAAAACTCAAACTCGAGTCATAATTTAACAGGTTAAGCTAAAGAAAAGATGGCAACGAGGTCAAGACGTAAGGATTCCGAATTGCCTACCTCGCTGATTCTCAAGTAGTTTTAGTCTGCAATTCTGGTGAGTAAAAAAGCAACCTGCACAACTTAGCGCCAGTAATTATGACCAAAGAAAAAAACTTAGTGCCCGTTACAGATCTCTTCTTTAGCGAACGGGAGACTCTACTGTTGGTTTTCTGAGTAGAGAATCCAGGTGGAATTCCTCCGTGCCCGTCGACATGTTCTTTGACAAACAGTGCAATGGAAAAACCCTCCTTGTCCTCTAAGGGATCAGTCGGATGTAACTTTTCAGCTGCATGACAAGGAACATTGATTTAGCAGGAAAACGGGCGAAACTGGCTTTCAAAGAGCATTGCAAAGAAAGAGTCCTCCTGGAGGCTAAAATCAAATGACACAGCACTTACCGCCTTCGAATACTGGGAGACCTTGGCGAATCCACTGGGGGAAGGGAGCTTCCAGGTGAAAGCCAAGAGAAGCAGCAAGAGGGAGGATAGACTGTCGTACTACATCTTCGTTTTCGATATGGTGGACGGAGTAGACGACTCTTTCTACAGCTAGAACTGTACAGAGAAAAATACGTGAGATCTTCCTATGCATTACTATTGGTCTAAGTATCGATCAACAATCTTACAAGATAATGCATGTGTCAGGGCCTTCTTCTGAAAAGCTGCAAGTTTATTGAGCCTCGCCATTTCTGTACCACAGCTGCATGACCTGGATAACCGAGATTGCAAAGGGCTTTGGACATGATGAATATAATGAAATGCAAAAGATGCATATATGTAATACAAGACATTGATGGTAGTCCATAACTTCTGAAAAAAGAAAGTCATTGGATACCATTTAAAGAAACACTTAAGAGGTTAGTTAAGGCATAAATAATAGATAATTACCGGTCGTGTAAGAAGGCAGCAGATGATCCAATCTCTTGGCAGATGTCCCAGATCCTGAGCAGGACGGATCTAAAAGAATTGCTCGGAACTGCAAACATGAACTTTCTCGTGACTATGTGGAGAAACACACATGGAAGATAGATGACCCACCCTACATCCCCGAAGAAAATGGCAAGAATAATTTTCTGGTGGTGAGGTGCCATAAATGACTGTTGCAAAGCACCATGACAAGAACCCCACGGAATGCATATCTCGAAAGCTAAGCCAAGTTTTGATGGATTGAGATTACACATCATTCTAATCTCGTACTTAACTCCTATACAACATGATCACTTGGAGACGATTCACAAGGATTCTTGATAGATCCCTCAATCCCGGCATGCTTCTTCCTGTCTTTGATAGATTTATGAATAATGCGGAAAATAAAGTTATGGAATTTCCGTGTATATTTTTATGTCTATAGTAATGATGAATACATCATTTTTATTAGATAACTAATCGAAGATAATATCATCTTAATCAATATATGCACAGCACAATCAAAGAGAGATATATGTGCAATATCCGTATAATGTATGTGCAATGTGCATGCAATGATGTGCAATGTCCGTGCAATTCTCATGTACCCTCTAGAGGTGTCAATCAATATAGAAGCACGACATTTTGTATTAGACAACCAATCAGCATCCTGATCCAAATGCCACGTGCACTGAGCTTGAACTTGTATCCAAGTAAGGTTCGGATTGGAAGCTCGAAAATATAGCAGTTCACTATGGCAATAAAGAATTGCCAACCTGCACCGACCGCCACCCTTGGACAAGTATTTACGGTTCGCCCAAATGCTCAATCAAGATAAGCAAAAGCCAAATCTTACAATTGTGGCATTTCAAATTATGCGAGTAAGGCATTACGAGGAGTACTATGAAGAACCGGTTGGATACTATTGAGGAAGATTGTAGCCGCGAGACGATAATCGACCTTCGACGTTTCTGTCATGACTTCTCTTTGGTTCGTAAGCATCTCGGGAACTCACTCGTTGTTGCAACTAGTACTGCTGTGAAGAGAATTCCTATTGCTGTGGATGTCAAAACCACTAATCACCAACGAAAAGTTTGCTGCTTTGGCGTATCTGGCGCCTGAGTTCGTTGGACACTCACGCCGCAGGAATGCAAAAGCATGGTGAAACTAACAGGAGTAAGTAAAGAAGACATGTTGTCTAAAACTCACCCTGCTTTAGGGAAACATTGCTAGTGTCCTGGTGTGTATGTTGCGAGTAAGTAAAGAAGACATGTTGTCTAAAACTCACCCTGCTTTAGGGAAACATTGCTAGTGTCCTGGTCTGTATGTTGCGTTGTCCAACGTTGGTGTAAATAATTAGATTACGTTGGTGTAAATAATTAGATTTACGTGTGTTTATCGTATAGATAGGTTAAGGCGTGGATAGGCAAACATATATTTATAAACAGAATAATGTATTATATTGTGTTCCTTACCAAAAAAAAAATGTATTATATTGTGTTGACACCCGACAAGGTAACATGTTTGAAAATTATGCTAATTGCATCACATGACCCACTTTATTAGTTTTGTCGTACTTGCGTCGAATCAATTTGGCATGCTTATAAAATGTGTCGTGCTTAGATTAACCATATCTATGCCATGTAGCTATTTTGAAGCATAGATTAACACGATGTAATACGAATTACTAATTGCCAGTCCTAATTAATATCTTGAATGTTTTCTTATGAAATATGCTTAACAGGTACATTTGTGACACTCACTTATAAAAGCGAGAAAACTTGGTTATCCCTAATTAAAGAACCGTATCTACGTATTTAAGCAGAAGCATGCCCAACATTATCTAATTATATTATTGAAAGATATATAATTGTTTCTATGCATATACCTGCATAGTTCCTCAATTTGAAATAACTATATTAAATATTTTTATATAGTCGAGAGACTAAATTGAAGATGTACTAAAATTTAAACAAATAAAAAATTCAAGGACTACATTATATATTGAGATGAAGTTCATGGACTATATTGAATAAATTAGTAGTTCAGGAATCACATTGAATACTGTCTCAAAATTAGTAAGGAAATCCAAATAGGGACTAGACGACGTCGTTAACCCGAAGCCCACAGGCTCGCTCCCGCCCCCAGGGCTCAGCCGCACCTCGGAGCAAAGCAAAGCAGAGCATCTCTTTCCTCTCCGGCAATGGCGATTGCGCTGCGAAGTCGCCTCTTCACACTGCACTCCACCTCCCTTCTTCTGCTTCCACCCTCGCTCCGGCCATCTCCGAGCGCCCCGCTCTTCTCGCTCCCTCTCAGGACCCCTCCTCTCTCGCATTCCGGCCCGAGCTTCCACGCCTCCGCTTCCAGGAACGCGAGCCCGCCGGCCTCGGCGTCGGACTCGGCCGGGATCGTCCGGAAGGTGTTCTTTGTCCCGCCCGGGGTCGACCCGGCCGAGGTATCCGAAGACATGGTGCTCCCCGGGTCGAACATCGTCGTCGGGCCCTACGCGGGTCACGCCCAGGTCAAGGAGGTGGAGTTCGTGAAGAGCAGCGGGAGGGCCAAGGACTGTCCCAAAGACGGGAGGCCCGAGTTTGCGATTCTGGGTCGGTCCAACGTGGGCAAGTCTTCGCTTATCAATGCTCTGGTGCGGAAGAAGGAAGTTGCGCTTACATCCAAGAAACCAGGTCTTCTTTTCTTTCGTCGTCAAATGATGTTCTGTATCTTTTTATAGTGGTCGTCAAATGATGTTGTTTCGTGGGGTTTGACTTTGTTGGCGAGGGATGAGCTGATTGATTGATTGATGTGATGATTTATGTTGCAGGCAAGACTCAGCTTATAAATCACTTCTTGGTGAACAAGAGTTGGTATATTGTGGATTTGCCGGGTTATGGGTGAGCTTTAAGCACCTGTCTTTTGACTTGCTCGAACTTCTTATGTCGTGTGGCAGCTTGTAAATGCAAAAAAAAAATCACAGAATGTGAGCTAATATGTAAGTTTTGTTTCTGCAATGCTGCAACTAATTGAGTGAGGTGAGTCGATTCGCAGTTGTTAGAGTGGGAAAGTGAAAAACCATTAGATCGCAACTTTTTGACGAGCTTCTGAAACTTGATTAATCTGGCTTCAATGGTTTGAGCATATTTGATCTGTCGCTTTGGATATGCTGAGGCGGTAATTCTTTTAGCTAAGATGTACATGCTGGGGGTTCCGTCTCCAATTTGCGGTCTTTCTGTTCTTCATGCAATGGACCCTTTGACAAGCGGCGAAGGAGTAGTTTCCATCTTTTGCCATGAATCCCGATGCAGAAGAAGTAAATTTGTATATCCGTAAAAGTAATCATACCTGGCTTTTCATTTCTGCTTTTGCAACTTGACAGTTTCGTGGAATGCCTGATGTATAACTTTCTAGAAGCGCATAAGTTGTTATGGATGTCTGCAGATATGTATAAATGCAAAATATATTGCACTCCCTAGATTGATCCTGCATTGTATCAGATTTTATGCCATAAACTTTACTTTTAGCGTTTACAATAGTTCCTTTCATCTTTTGTGATTTTGTTTCTAGGTTTTCTGACTAACGGAAACTGCTTAAACGTTGTAGGCTTCCTTTTTGCTCGCTAGAATTCCAGCTTGTTTTTCTAGGGTAGTATCATTACCTGCAGGCGCCGAGCTATTAACCTTGCAATAGATTTAGCTTTTGGTGTCTTACTGCAGTTTGGGACCTGCCTTTGATATACGTGCTTCCAGTTATAGGTTGTGATCTGAAATCATTAATCACAGTCCTTTGGCAGTAGATTTGTAGATTCCAACCAAGTGTTTATATTGTGTGGTACCCTTGCAATTAGTTAATTCTTATCGTTAATACTCTTGAGATTGACCGCGGTTTAATTTCCACATTTGAGCATGTCGGGGTCGAGGCAAGGTGACCATGGACATGTTATATTATCTGTTTATTAACCATCTTGACCTTGTCTTTGGATGAGATATTTTGATGCGTTAGGTTCTTGAACATGAGATTAAGGCATTTGCTCTGTGGATTTCTTGCTCATTCATAGGTTTGCTAAGGCCCCGGGATCTGTTCGAATGGATTGGTCAGCATTTACCAAGGGCTACTTTTTGAATAGAGATACGCTAGTTGCCGTCTTACTTCTTATCGATGCGAGTGTTCCTCCTCAAAAGATTGACCTTGATTGTGCAAATTGGCTGGGACGCAACAAAGTACACTGCTTTCTTAGTTTCTTAGTTGTAGAATCAACATTCAACAGTGGCTGAACGTACTGATGATGTTACTCTTCTCCACTTGTTCAGATACCTCTAACCTTCGTTTTCACGAAATGCGACAAGATGAAGGGAGGGAAGAGGCCTGATGAGAACATAAGGAGCTTCCAAGAAGTGATTAGGGATCGCTACCGGGAGCATCCTCCGTGGATCATGACTAGCAGTGTCACCGGTTTAGGAAGAGACGAGCTTCTCTTGCACATGTCCCAGCTTAGGAACTACTGGGACCAATAGAAGGGACGAAGCACTTCCACGTAATACCCTCATAAAGTCGAGTTCAACTCTCATTTGCAGGCATTGGCTATTATCCGCATTCTTGAGATAACAATTGAATTTGTACCTCTCAGTGTGTATAGACAACGCATGTACAGAATAAGATGTTTTCTATAATTTTAAACCTCCTTTTTATGTTATTGGTGTACTCTTAATTCTTTAGCTACGTATGGTTCATTCATTCGTGAATGATCCTTCTTAAGTCCGCTCTCATTCAAGACTTTTATTACTTTGGTCAACACAGATCCAGAGTGGTCAGTTTTTACCCTTCTTAGTGTTCTGCTTAGGCGTCGAGTGATATTTGAAAAGGTGATGCGCAATCAGACCGGTGCTTACAATTTGCTGCTTCTCCCTACTGTTTAAATGCTTAAAATCGGATCGTGGCCAAGACAGATGGAACAGATAAGTGAAGAATAATGCTTGGGTTGCAATTAGCAACCCCTGTTATTCATCGTTTAAAGATAATGACATCATAGGAACTAAATATCACCAGATGTGGAGGGTGCCACATTGGCAACTTATATACATTGAGGGATTGCTTCTTTTTGGCACAGAGAGAGAGAGAGAGAGAGAGAGAGAGAGATTCTAGGCGGTAGCCGCTGCTTGCTCCTCAACAACTTGTGATGTTGGCTGGAGAGTGCAGATGAGGTTGCGGTCACCATACACATTGTCAATGCGTCCTGGTAGAATGTTGAGCAGCACACAAGAAGAATAATTAGTTTCTTTTGTATTCTTTTTTTTTGGCAGGGAAGCACTTGAAACAGAGATGAATAAAACATTCTTAATAGCTGCCACCGCAGACTTCACTATACCCAAACTCACGCTCTACAAGTTCTATACCCATCTTTGAAAATACCAGTAGTTGAAAATAGATAGCATACATATCATGATCATCAAACAGAATTTCAAATCTAAGCTTTAAACAAAATTTTGGAAAGAAATGTATCCCTTGAATCATGCTTGGAGAAAAGATTAAATGGAAAACTTCTGGAGTTGCAAAGGATTCAAAATAAGAAGATCATGGTAGCTGTTCACTATGAATATGCAATGCGGTAGCAGCTACTTATAGTATCTACAAATATCCACAGCATAAGCTATTATTTTAGTTTAACTTTGTGGTGACACGGAGATGATGTTCCGGGTACCTAACAACGAACCATATTTTAAAATTTGAAAACCCATACTTTCCATTTAAGGAGGTGTCATACTTCAAAATTCAATGGATATGCAATATTTTAAGTCAACATTCCAGAGTATAACCTAAATCTCATAATGAAAGCAGCATCAGTCGAAACAACCATTTATATAACATTGCACCTGGTCGAATAAGATAAGGTAGACATACCCGTGGATGGCCAGAACTTTGCGGTACGGAGCCAGGAAGCTGGAAAAGCTGCATATTCCCGAGAATACGGCTTCGTCCACGAGTCTCCCATAAGCAATGATGGTGGGTGGGGAGCAGACTAAAAGATATCCAAAATTAGAAGTTCCTCAGAAGATCATCAAGTAAAAAAGTTCAGTCGAAGCATTTATATATCCAACCTTGATTGTGTAAAAGAAATCGATAGGAGAATGGATGAGTGTCCTAAACTTGTCTAAAAATATTTCTTGTGCATTTGAACATTAGATCGTTTTGAAGTGACGACTTTTCAACTGATGTGAAAAAAATACTCTGTATTGCACTCGTTGTACTTTTAATTTTTATTCGCCAAAGCTTCTTAACAAGTACTCTAGAAGCTCCCCGTAAAGATACCATTCTTCTCATACCTTCAAGACATTGTTGTGGACATCAGCTTTTCCCTTTTCGATTTGTGCAATTTCTTCTCTAATGGAGATGAGAGCATCGCAGAACCTGTCCAACTCAGCCTGCAACAAATGATCCGTTACTGCTAAGTTGTTTCAAAGACCTTGGACAAAAAAAAACTGAAAAGATCGTGTTCTTGCTTGTCATTACCTTGCTTTCACTTTCAGTGGGTTCGATCATCAGTGTGCCAGGGACTGGCCATGACATGGTTGGTCCATGGAATCCATAGTCCATTAGACGTTTTGCGACATCTTCAGGCTCAATTCCAGCAGTATTCTGCAATAGAATAGCTTGCCCAGTTGATTAAAAACCAACAAAAGGCAAACATATAAGACATTAACTGAATATACACTACCTTAAAGCCCCTTAGGTCAATAATGAATTCATGGGCAACTGTCCCATTGACTCCACGGAACAAGATGGGGTAGTAGTTCTGCAAACCAGAGTACTGACGATGAGATGACAAATTAGGCCATAGTTGTTTCCCACAAGATTACGAGATCCTCATATCTGCAACTTTGTTACATTCTCTTCCAGTGAGAAGACAACCACTAAAGAAAGAGAAATATTCTTCAGAAGTTTGGCAACGAAAGCCAAGATGGAACATGCACCTATTGCACTACACTAGACTGAGATTTATGACGAAGCAAGTATACAAAGGAGCAAGAGCAACAAAAAGATAATTAAAGGACTAAAAGGACAAACCTCCAAACGTTTTGCCATGTAGTTTGCATTCAAAATTGCTATCTTTGATGCTTCAGTGAGTCCCTCAGATCCCATCATGGCTATGTAAGTGTATGATATCGGCAAGATAAGTGCCGAACCCCATGGAGCAGCGGAAATTGTACCCAATGGCTGGGACTTATCTGGGGCTGGTATACCACCCGTAGAAACCTTTAAGACAAAAGTATAAAAGATTAATAAGTTAATCAGACAGGCCTCTATGCAGCAGCATTTCGGTAGCGTACACCGATGACACAACGTCTATTGGGTCCAATTACCATCACAGAGGACCATAATGTGATGACAGAGAAAAAAAAGCAAATTATTTTCATGTCTGATACATACTACCGGATGCGAAGGCAGAAAAGGTGCCAAGTGCTTCTTCACACCAATAGGACCCATGCCTGGACCACCGCCTCCATGTGGAATGCAAAATGTTTTGTGGAGATTGAGATGACAAACATCGGCTCCAATAAATCCTGGGCTTGTCAAACCCACCTACAAGAACCAAAATATATTAAATTAGATTTAATATGCTGAAAGATACCTCGCACACCAGGCATTGAACTTGAATTTTTCTCAGGACGAAGAACTACAGCACACTAATCAACTACTCCTCTTTTCATAACCTGACTGCACACTGACAATTATAATCTGGATCATATGTCAAGGTGCATCTCTGACTATTTTGAGCATTTCAAGTGTTATCAAGTAAAACGCTAATGATTGGACAGTTGAGAATAGTAGCTATGAACCACGCCTCTCAGGTGCCCGAGAAATAGAATCAATATAGCTTGAGTAGAATCAATATTGCTCGAGTGCAGCAAAAAGGCATTAACAGACCTGTGCATTCATGTTTGCTCCATCCATGTACACTTGACCTCCGTTGTCATGAATTATCTTGCATATCTCATCTATGCCTTCCTCATACACTCCATGGGTTGAAGGATATGTGACCTGAAGTTCGCATTGAAACAAGATAAATAACAAGGTCCTGATTATATCACCAGTCTGAAATCTATGAAAAATTATTTTCCAGTTAATGAGAAATTAGGCTCACCATAAGGGCAGACAAGTTATCTCTATTTACTTCTGCTGCTTTTCTCAGCTCCTCAATGTTGATATTACCCTTGGCGTCAGTTCCAACAGCAACGATTTTCATACCACACATAGCAGCACTGGCAGGATTTGTCCCATGAGCAGAGACAGGAATGATGCACACATTGCGATGATGGTCCCCTCTCGCCTAAAGCACCAAATCAGTAACCAAAATAAGCAGACTAATTAAAATGGAGCACCAGGATGGGTTTAGTTAAGAAAGTACTGTGAAGGAGGATGCAATTAATTGAATGAACTGCCACATGTGCCAATAATTGGAAGAGTAAGAAACAGACAATCAGCAGGCATATCACAACAGTCTGAAAATCTGAATACTTTGAAGATAAAACGTCTGGTCATACTCCCTTACCAAAAAAAAAACATCTGGTCATACTCTGTAAATGTCAAACTACATTATTCTTCTGCCACATCAGAAACTCTCACAGTTCTTTCTATATGAAAGTACTTGAAGAAAAAGTGTGAATAGTAGCCGTTGCCAAAGGCATGTCTGCATTTTTCTTTTCTGTTTCTAGAAAAAGTTCACAACTTAAGCATTTAACGCTGCTTTCACACCAATCATTGACTCTGAGAGGAAGCAACCAGTGAATATATGGCTTTTCTGTCACTATACCAAGTGATACGCACGGATGACCATGAGACCTGCATATTCTCCAGCTGCACCAGCATTGGGTTGCAAAGAGAAAGAATCAAACCCGGTAATTGTACACAGCAGTTCGCCCAAATCATTGAACATTTCCTGAAAGATTGAGACCAATCCCATTCTTGCATTAGCTTGTATTCAAATGAATCTGGCCTTAACGACATCTACTATATTTGTAAAATTCATATAAAGATTCACAGCAAATTACCTGATAACCCTCAGCCTGCTCAGCTGGGGCGAAAGGATGTATGTCTGTAAAGTTGGGCCATGTCACAGGCATCATCTCCGTGCTAGCGTTCAATTTCATCGTGCAAGATCCCAATGGAATCATACTATGGCACAGAGACAAATCCTTGGACTGCAGCCTATGGATGTATCTGAGCAGCTCATGCTCGGTGTGATACCTATTAGAACCAATATAAGAGTCAGAGTCGGGCACATTAGCAGACAGATGGAAACCAAATCATCTCAAAGGCAATTACGTGTTAAAGATTGGATGCGTCAGATATGGAGTCTCCCTTATAAGCCCAGTTGGAATCAAGGAAACAACCTCTGGTGCAAGTGATGTGGCAGTGAATGGGACCTGCATATAATTTTTTCCCCGAGGAACCAGTCAAAAAAAGGAATTACTGCAGCAGTTAATCAACTCATAGCCCAAGAAAGACTGCTTGCACTCACAGGCTTGCCACATGCAAATACTGAGAAAAGCTTGTCGACATCCTCCAAAGTGGTAGTCTCATCGAATGAGACAGTGATCTGCCAGCAGCAATTAATCTCAAATCATTTCGTGCCAGAAAGTTTACATACTTCAACAGAGTGACAAGCAGAACAGATACGAATGATGCTTACGGTGTTTTTGTCCACAACCCTCAAGTTCATCTTTTTCTTGTAAGCAGCATCAGCAATTGTATGTGCATCGGGACACTTAACCTTCACAGTATCAAAGAAAGGAAGCCCCTGGACTTCCACAATCCCAAGTTTCTTCAATCCCAGAGCTAAGGCTCCAGCTAGACCATGAACACGTTGAGAAATTGTTTTAAGACCTTCAGGGCCATGATAAACAGCAAACATGGCAGCCATGTTTGCAAGTAATGCCTACACAGACAAGAATAAGTCAAGGTCAAAACAAGTCATCACAGGCACTCACTATCAAGAGCTCTGAATAAAAAATCTGCCCTCTCACAAAACTAGAACTAAATCAGTTCCAGTCCAATAGTCTTGACCTCCATGAAATGAGCATAACTACCTCTACTAATTCTATAAAAATTACAAAATAAAAAGCAAAAAAGGAAAAAGGATAACGCACTGAACCTATGAGTGAGGCTATATACCTGTGCAGTGCAGATGTTGCTTGTAGCCTTGTCTCTGCGAATATGTTGCTCTCTCGTTTGCATTGCCATACGCAGAGCAGGCTTCCCTGAGGAATCAACACTCACGCCAATAATTCGTCCGGGCATCAACCTCTTGTACTCTTGAGAGGTTGCAAGGAAAGCGGCATGAGGACCTCCATATCCCATTGGCACACCAAACCTCTGTGCGGAACCCACAGCAATATCTGCCCCAAATTCACCCGGAGGCTTCAACATAGTCAATGCCAACAAATCGGTCACCATAACAACCTTAACCCCATGAGAATGTGCATTCTTGACAAACTCCCCATAATCCAACACCTCACCCTCAGTTCCAGGGTACTGTACAAGGACCCCACAAATGTCGCCGGACTTGTAATCAATATCCTTAAGATCGGCTGTAATAACCTTAAGATCGAAACCATCTGCTCTAGTCTTGCATATGTCAATGGTTTGTGGGTGACAATTGTTCGCAATCACAAAAGTCTTCTTCTTTCCCTTCAGAATATTGTTACACATTGCCATCGCCTCAGCAGCAGCGGTTCCCTCATCGAGCAAGGAAGCATTTGACATGGGCAGGCCGGTGAGATCGGTGATCATGGTCTGGAAATTGAGCAGAGACTCCAAACGGCCCTGCGATATCTCAGCTTGGTAGGGCGTGTACTGAGTATACCAACCTGGGTTTTCCATGATGTTCCTCAATATAACCGGTGGAACAGAGGTGTTATAGTACCCCATACCAATAAATGACTTAAAGACCTTGTTTTTTGATGCCAGATTCTTCATGTGCTCAATCATTTGGCTCTCTGTCAACCCTCCATCGAACTTAGAGAACCTCATGGAATCTATACGGATCGATTTAGGCACGGTGGCATCGATCAGAGCATCCAGACTACCGAACCCGCAGGACTCGGCCATTTTCGCCTGCTCTTCCGGAGTCGCTGAGTTGTGTCGGCGAGCGAAAGTATCACTTGGTTTCAATGCCTCCAGAGAGATCGTTCTTATTTGTGGCCCAATACCATGACCAACATTGTACGACACATTTCTACCCAACAACATCCCTGATCTCGGGCTCTTGTGCATTGAGCTACGTGCAGACAGCGAAGATACATACCTTGAAGGGGTATACATTGCAGGGGATGAAGAATCCAACACAGATTCATGGTGGCGATGTTGCTTCGACTCCGAGACCATCCGTTTCAAGATCGCCCGGTTCGCCAAACGCCTTGCACGTTCCATAGCGCCCAAAACCGAAAGAAAGAGAGAAGGGAAGGAGTTTTGGTAAGGAAAAGGAAGGAGATTTAGCAGAAGCTAATGTTGCTGTTGAAGAAGAAGAACAACAATGGTTTCAAGTTGCAGTTTTTTTTGACATTCCATTGGAGGAAGTGGGGTGGTGGGTTGTTGAGGCGTATTGTCGTTTATTTTCACAACCCAAAAGGGACGAGGATTCATATTTTTCTGGGTATCTGGGAAACAGTATCTTTGAATAAAAAAAACCAAGAATTTGTGACTTCGAGATCTGGTGGAAGTGGTTGGTGGCTGGTGGCTGCTCTCCAATGGAAGAAAAGGACAGCTTTTTAACTATTCTTTTTTCCTGAAATGACATGAACAAAGATCCAAAGCCTTGACCGAACGAATGAAAGGAATTGAAGGGAACAAGATTGAGTTCTAATGGATCACAATGGTTAGCAGAAATTCCTTCCCAATTTCTGGATCCCCAAAGAAGGACTGATCTTTCCCTGTTTTCCTTGTTGGGAAATCTGTGAATCTTTGTTGGCAGATTCTCTTTCACAATGGGCGCATCTCTTTTTAAGGAATGAAGATGTTCCTCACATTAGATCCTCAAAAATATAGTGATGATATTTCAAGACAAGTAATGATTCTCCCATAGAAGGGTGATTTCTGATCTAATTGAGAATTGTAACCAAAAAAAAAGTGAGCTTTTAGAGGTGGACAGAATATAGTGATGTTCCAACTCATCAACCTAATAAGGTTAAACGAACCTTCGTTTTGCTTGTTTCTTAGTGGGGATGCAATGAGTGGGGGAAACCAAAAAGAAATTCTCTGTGGAATTAATTCATAGAATCAACTATGTGGGATATTCATCTTCAAATTGACATGGCAATTGCCTTGGATTGTGGTTGTAGCACAGTTTGGGGAACAAATTTAATTTAGGCCCCATTTGTTTATGTCAAAAATGGATAATTTGAAAAAATATTTTCTTAAAAATGATCGATTGCATTACTTATAGTATTGAATAAACGAAAAATATTTTCATCGCCCACAAAAATATTTAAACATAAATTGTAGTTTTTTGCCGTCTGGAAAATTTTTTGGCAACATTTAGAAACATTAAAAAAAATAAGAGAAACTGATTTCAAAACACTAAAAGGATTTTTTTTTTGTTAGCAAAATAAGCCTCTTCTATAGATCCATTGAGATATAAATCCCTATAATAACAATAGAAGTCGTCACCTCCTCTCCTCTTTTCAATTTTATCTCCACATTTTTTAGATTATCAACAAAAGTTATATGAAAGTATATTTCAGTAGCCATATTGCCCTTATCAGCATTACGTTTTTGCAAAGTTCCCATAAAGGCCAAAATTTCTATGAAAGAAAAGCGATAATTTTTAATATTCTATTCATTTAGATAATCTTACAATAACTTTGATAAACAAAAATGATCTATATAAAGCCGGATATATTCTGATTTAAAAGATAAAATCAAAAAAAAAGAGTGGAAGGAAATTACAAAAATTAACTGTACGAGTAAAATTGGAATTTGATAGGAAATCCAATGAAATATTCCCTCTGACAAATAGTGTTGAAGGACCAAGGGTAGATTTGAAACAAACCTAAAAGGCTGAGTACTTTTCCAATAAGTTCATGAGGTCACGATAAAATTGAAAGATCGTGAAATTTGATGCGATTTATATTTACTGGTCTAATTAGTTTTCGAGTAAATACAAAATCAAAAAAATATTTTTGCTTTCATTTTTAATGAAAATTGGGAACTCTTCTATAAGATCAAAGACCCCATATTTTGTCAGATAAATAACTTTTTTCTGATGAAAATCTAAAAAAAAGGACAGAGAAATAGAAGTGACCTGGATTTAAGCTCACGTGTTGGTGACTTAGTCTTTGTCAACATCTGGTTTGGGTCCTCACATGTTTGGTATCTGCTAAGAAAATCCGACGCGGTCCCCCATAAAATCACTGTATTCACGCTGTCACATCCCTGCCACCAAATCTGATTCATGGACTGATTCAGACACAGATACCAAAAGATTCAAGAGGGTTCATATCAGTTTCTCAAATTACTTACAGTCCTTATTCATCCTGCTCTTAGCTGTAATTACAATTATTTCCCTCACTTTGGATCACCTGCAAACCATGCCCATTTTTCCGGGCTCACCTGAAGCTAGCCGACGTCGGGACCAGCGAATTTGTCGCGAATGACTGCCTCGATACCTGGTCCCGAGAAGTTTTTTTTTTTTTTTTTTTTTGGTAAGGCCTGGTCCCGAGAAGTTTGGTTAAGCGAAAACCAAACTCCGAGATTCGGAATTTAATTAACTCGCTAATTACCTAATCATGACTAGAACCTAACAGGGTTCACTAGCTCATGCACAAGGTCAATTCTTTTCTACTTACTACTGATGCTGACAGGTAAGAGAATCAAGGACCAGAGTCTACCTACAAATGAGATGCATATGCATGTTGGAATTCACTGAGAAAATTCTGCACTTTGACCTATAAGTTGAATTCCTTTGGAAAGGAAGATACATGTCTTATGTCGAATATTAAGAAGCAACGAAATTCATTGGAAGAACTTGGCCAAACCAGCCAAAGAACTGTGAAATTTCTTGGAAAAGTAGGTATAATAAGCCACGACTGAAGTACTTGAAAAATATTTTACCTACTTATGAAAGTACTTTCAAAAGGGAAAAGGAGGTTAAAAGTTCAGAAAGAAAAAAGGTTAAGCAAATGAAAAGGAAAGCACACCATGTTGACGCTGATAAATCACATCTCACCAAACACCATATCATAAAACAAAGACTGGGTTTTAATTGGTATTGACAAGTGCTGAGAAATTATCTTGGAGCATAAAGTATATGAAATTGTGGATGCCAGGAACTGGTGAACATATGATAATATCAATATGAACCAATATCTCTCTCGTCAATGGCATAGTTTGAGGAGATTAATTATGTTTAGTTTCCGGCATGGTATCTGGGTTTCGTGACTTCGGCCCGTTGATTAAGGCCACAGGAAGCACCAAAGAAAACTCGATATGGTTCGTTACATAATCCTTCATCGGGTCAAGATTATCTATTTTGCGAGGGAAAAGATCCTAGCTTGTTATCTTGGATCTGGCGCTGCGTTTCCTTATAGCAGTGGAAGAAGAGGTGAGTAAGAATTCAGACTTAAACTTTGGATGATGATAGCCAGGTGAAAATGATATAGAGTCATAGGTATTCAATAATTCAATAAACCTTATAAAATGTAGGTTCCAACAATGGAAGGACTAGATTCTTTCAAGGTGTGCCATATGCACTTCAACCAAACTTCACCATAATTCTTTAAACAAACAGAAGAAACTGATATCAGGATTCCAACAAACAACTGTTGTGATTTCATTCAAATTTGATTCGTCACTTGGTAAGTAGGTTGGTCATCGTATGTTTTAACGTAATTAGAGTGTGCCGGATGGAAAAAGTGAACTTCCCTGATGTGCCCTGTTGATCCTGTATGGAATGAACCTTCCTTACGAACCAGAAGCAAGAATAAAAACCAACGGCGCTGGTCACAACGAAGATTGCATAGGAGGCAATCAGCATGTATCCAAAGTAGAGGATGGTCTGAACTGGCTATGCCATCTTTAACTGCACAAAGAAGTAGACCATGGAGTACAGGAAGACATCTAGCGTGGAGGAGCCGGCACTTAAGAATGAATTCCCCACCACCGGTGATCCTTGTTTCGCAGCTGGAAATAGCATAGCACGATCAACATGTTGGCGCTGAGGAGTAGGAAGAGAGTGAGTACTATGAAGCAGGAATCTGAGGCAATGTGAAGCTGTCTTGTCCAAACAGCAACCAACACAAGGAGAAGTTCTTTCGCGGTGACTGCAAAGGAATGATTCCTCCTATGAGAATTAAGAAGGCCGGTTTCTTGTACCACGCTCCCTTCGGCGCCTCGATGGCTGTCTAGTTCATCCATGATGAATCTTCCATCAGAGAATCTTTGGAGCCCAGATAGCTTCCCACGCCAACCAATGGAACAGAGATTCCCATCGCCAGGAGAATCAGTACTAACATGGCAAGGTGTGAAATTGCACCGGAAGAATGCTCAGCTCGGATCAATTCATTTAAACAGAAGAAAGTGGTCAAGAAAATGCACGGAAGTGCAAATCCTACATGCAAAGCATTCTTAATCCATCCGGTTTTTCCAAAGATTCTTTGTAAACTGGCTGAGGAGTAGCCTGTGATTAGTGCCATCGAGGCCCAGGAAAGTATCATCATGGACACAAGTCCTCGTTGATTGATGGGCAAACTTACATGCTCTCCTTCAAAATCAAAGTTTCTTATAACTATTACCACAACTATAGCGATTAACATCATCCCAACCACTTGGACTCCCGCCGCTGTGTGAACACACAGTGAAGTTACATTTGAAGGCGGCCTAAAAACGTATTGTAATACAATTCCCCATCTGGTTTCTCCCTGAAGGTCCTCTTCAGGCTGGGAGTTCAACAGATCATATTCATCATCTTCTTTGTAAAAGAAGCTAATGAAGATTCCCGCGGCGATGCAAGAGAGGAGGAGGAGAGCCGCTAGAGCAGAGGAGATGGAGGATCAATGAATAGTTGCTCGTCGTTGTACCAATGGGTACCACTTTCAACCCTGCCACACTGCCAACACAACTTACTTCAGATACTGAAATGCAATTCTTGTGTCTTCTATGTGCTAAGACTAAGCATTCAGGCTCACGTCATAGACGATATTGTATGTGAACATGATCTCAGTGGTCGAGTCAAGGTCCAGCGGGACTTCTTTGGCTAAGAGCTGTTCTGTGATGTTTGCTTGGCATGTGGATTATTTTGTGTGCTCCTGATCCCATACCTCGTACTCATGCTTGACACTGGCAATGAGAATGCAATGCTTTTATAAGAATGGATGGAAAATTCAGAAGCCCTAATATTTCATTTTCGATAAATATCTAGGAATGTGATTGGGCTGGTAAAATTCACTTTGTTGGTTCGATCTTGAGACATATTGAGGCTTAATAGGAAAAGAAAAGTTAAAATAGGTCCACTTTATGTGAGGGGCTACAACAGGATGAGGAATGACAAAGTTCTGAAGCCACTGATCGCCGTCGCTGCGTTCAAGTCTAGCATGAAATACACTGGCATATTCAATACTCCAGGGAGAATATTTTGCTGATTGATCCTAAAGATTGGGCTGTGAGCCAAAAGCAGCAACAGCATAAACGGAGCATGAGGTTGAACATCGAACTGTGACATAACTTCCAAATTCACCAGGTTAATGGGAAAGCAGCCAAAGGAAAGGGCTGATGAAGGAGTAAAGCTGTTTTTCACAATAGAAATTCACCAGGTTAGAAGCTTACCTTATCCGCAGTAGAAGCTCCTGATGTTACACCAATTGCTATGGGACTCTCTGGAAGCCAATTTTCTTTCTCCGCTAATTCCCCATGCTATCGCGACAAAAAGCACAAAAGTGAGTAAAAGAAGGCACAAACACTAAAATCTGCCGAAGGAGTGCAACTTCGAAGTACAGACTTACGCTCAAATTGTAGGCTATTCTGTTTCCAGGACCTATTCTCTGCTCACTGTCAACCCAACAAGAGGGCATCCCACGTTCTTCAGCCATCTCTTGTAGGTGAGATGTGTTGCTTGAGTTCCACCCACAACGACTGGCATAAGATCCACCTTCTCCTCCACTAACTTACACATAGCATCTTGGCGTTCCTTCCTCTCCCACTGTCTTGTTATTTAGCTCCAGTCCAACTGCTCAGTGATTTTCTCTCACACAAGAGCAGTGCAATAAGGGATGGCAAGAGATTGATGCTATCTAAGACAATCGCCCATGGAAACAATGGGAGCTAATTTCAGAGCGAATGCAATGTTGAAAAATCTCATTATAGGCTTATGAAGGTTGATGACCCTACATATCAAACTCTAACAAATGGTTACTAAATAAACAAATAAAGCACAAACTAGAAGCTAGAACCCCGAAGCAAAGCGTGAGTGTTCCTCAATCCCAACATTAAGCCGGTCAAAGACTCAGGATCTCAGCCAAAAAACATTTAACCCAGCAGAGCCTCCCCCAGCAGAAAATCACACAATAACCCAGCAAGTATAAGGCATCCTAACTGGATTGTAGAGGATTGCCCATCATATTCTGCTACCAAAAAAGCTCGCCTGTTCTTTTCACATTATATAAGGGACCACTCCCGCAACAAGTGAAGGTATTTGTAAATTTCAGGATTTGACAAACTTCAAAGCAAATTATTAACCGTGCCTCACGGATGCACTGCCAGAATGGCTACACAAGTAGAAATCATGGAAAGGATTTAAGCACCAACACCAATCAGCTGGGAAAGATAAACAGCTTCTGCAACTAAAGATTTCATTGATGAGCTAATATTAGTGGCCATATGATTCTCACTGAATGCACTATGAATATTCTGTATGTTAAGGAGACCATTCATGTACAAATTGAGTAACTATGACTTACGAATGGGCAAAGTAAACAGAGAATTCATGATTCATATTAGTGTCATAAATGACCTACTAATAGGAAGAATCCTAGAACAAAATGAGAGGTAGCTAACCAACTTCTAGGAGAGACATAATTGACTGCATTGATATGGATAGCGACCCCACCCACAGAATTTAAAGAACCTAAAGGAGCATGAGATGGCCGAAAAGATATTTGCAATGCGCCTTGGAGAAAAAAAGTCTATCTGTGACCGGAACACAAATGACAAATCACTTTGTTTCAAATGTTCCTGCATGAAAAATCACTGCTAGTCAGGTGAGAAACCGAAAGGAAAATTGACATGCAATACACAGAAAGATATAATCATAGCACCGGAAAATTATTGTAAGAAATAAGTTACGCTATTATATAGAGATTAAAGTTGCCCAGCACACATGTGATTCATCAAGGGCTCTAAGTTATACATCTCAGATAAGAATATGATTAGGGAATACATCATCAGTCTCTTCAGCTAAGTAAAGGGCTCCTAATATGATTAAAGAAGTAACCCACGCATAATCTTCTTTTGCTACCTTTCTACTTTGGCTCTGTGCAGGCTTTGAAGGCCGAGAACGCAAAACATGGGTGGACCATCGGAACCTCTACATTAGAACCCAATGACATGAAAACATATACTTACACATGCACATAGTCATACCATAGTGATATTTCTATTGATCATCCGTATTTCTCAAGATTGCACGTATGTTGCACGGATGTTGCATGTACATTGCACGTATGTTGCACGGATTTTGCATGTACATTGCATGGATGCATGTTGCACAGATGTTGCACGTACATTGTACGTATGTTGCACGGACATTGCACAGATATTGCACATAGATCTCTCTATTTGATATATCTTGACATTGCATGAATATAGAAGGTTAACAACGTTAAAAGCGCAAAGAAGAAAGCATTTGTTTCTCGTATTCTTTCGAAGTAGTAGCTATTGATACGATAAACACCCCCTGATTATCTATTGATGTTATCTTACCCTACTGTCTGATTATCATTCACTGGATCTGGAGATTATGTTGCCAATTTAGGTTTTCATGCATTCATTGGGGTTCGAAAAAATATAGCGATAGTAAGACAGCCTTTGATGTTCCAGTAAGTCAAGTAGAAGCTTTATGATTCCCTCTGAATGGTAATCCTCTTGCAGGTCACCTCTACAATTACCAGACCAAGGAGTTCTTCAATCTTACTTCCGCGCACGAACCTCCGGAAGGTCCAGCGAGATTTGGAGGTTAGATTATTTTTTTTCCCCTTTCTGTGTCTATGATTGTAGCTAAATGGCAATAAAGGAGCATTTTGTGAAAGAAAAATAAAACCTTTTAGTGCTCCATTTTTCACATATATTCCTACAGCATATAAAGAGTCTGAGGTCATTAGGAGCATGTTGGATCTGGTTGGATTAGTGAGTATTATATTCGCTATATCCCTTGGACTTTGGAGTTTTTAATCTACAGATTTTTGGCAAAAGAACCCATCAGTTAATTTGATGCCAAACCACCTAGGTGGCAGGAATAGTTTAGTGTATGTGGCTGTGGCTTTTAACTTGGCTTTAGATATTTACATTTTAAATTTGACTCTTACTATGAAATATTGTGAATTGAACATTTCAAAATTTAATTGGAAAACGCATAAATATTTATCGAAACAGGTTGCATTTGATTTTTCTGTTGTTTACCTTTAATCTTAATTCATGTCTTTTATGTGTCACGTTAGACTCCAACTCTCGTTGAACTCCGAATAACTCTCCCAATTGTACTTTTAATTTTAAAGGAGTTTAACGACCGTGTGTTTTTTTGAAGATGGGCAACGTGACAGATGCCGCAAAGTGGTTTCTGAGAAAACCCTGAGGGTTGGTCTGCTGGTTGTGGTGCTCCTGGCAGCAGTGCTCCTGGTGGCGGTCGTCCTGGTGGTCCTCGTGAAGGTGCTGAAGCCCACCAGGATGCACTGCAACCTAAACCCGTGGGGGTTTGGGTTCTCCTTCAGTTTTGCGGGCCGGGTTCACGTGAAGATACAGAAGGAGGTGAAGGTGAAGGTGGGCATCGGAGTGAGCTGCAAAGGGTTCAAAGGGGTTGACCGACCACAGTGAGCGATTCCCAAAAACGGTAGGAATTTGCTTTTGTAGACCTAATACCGGTCCCAGTCGTACAAGTCAAAATACCTTTATTAGTATCCATCATATGTCAATATGACAATGTCGGATCACTACAAAAAAATAAGAATTTAACCACGAAAAATTAGTGACGAAAAATTATTCGTCGCCAATTTGCGACGAAAACTAAATTCGTCACTAATTGCGACGGAATTTACGACGAAAAAAAAATTCGTGGTTAATTTGCGACAAAAAAAATTCGTTGCTAATTTACGATGAAAATTCGTTGCTAATTTGCGACGGAATATTTTCCGTGATTAATTTGCGACGGAATTTGCGATGAAAATTTTTCGTCGCTAATTTGTGACGGAATTTGCGACTAAAAATTTTTCATGGCTAATTTGAGACGGATTTAGCAACGAAAAAAATTCGTCGCTAATTTTGTGACGGAATTTGAGATGAATACATTTCGTGGCAAATTAGTCACGAATTTTTTTTATAAAAAAATAGAATATATTTTTTTATTTTTTCGAGGCAAATTAGCAACGAATTTTGCGACGAATACACATCGTGGCAAATTAGTCAGGAATTTTGCCGCGAATTTTTTTATAAAAAAAATAGAATATTTTTTTTGGTTTTTTCAGGGCAAATTAGCGATGAATTATGCAACGAATACACTTCGTGGCAAATTATGTTGCACAGATGTTGCACAGATGCTGCATGTACATTGCACGTATGTTGCACGGATTTTGCATGTACATTGCATGTATATTGCACGGATGTTGCACGTACATTGTACATATGTTGCACAGACATTGCACAGATATTGCACATAGATCTCTCTATTTGATATATCTTGACATTGCATGGACATTGCATGAATATAGAAGGTTAACAACGTTAAAAGCGCAAAGAAGAAAGCGTTTGCTTCTCATATTCTTTCGAAGTAGTAACTATTGATACGATAAACACCGCCAGTTGATATTAGTGTATTCTGAGTGTGCAACGGTGAAAGACACCACGCACAGCAGCTTTCAATAGAAAGCTATAAGAAGCCAACCTGCCCTCCTCTCCTCTTTCCGGCTAACTGGTTTATGAGAAAACCAATCCTCCTTAGGATTGCTCTGCTGCTTTTTGTGTTCTTAGCAGCGGTCCTGATCGTGTTGGTGATCATGGTGGTCCTGATGAAAGTGCTCAAGCCCGCCAGAATGCATTGCAACTGGCATGCGATGATGAAACATATTTCATCGTGGGAGCAATTCCAACCAAACATATATATAGAGAACAACTTTTCTTAATATGCCCTTCAATTTCATTGTAATTAAATTATGTCCCCTTGCGTTTGGACTTTTCTATTTTGACATTTTTACCTCGTTGCCATCTTTTCTTTATCTTAACCTAAGTAAATCAAAATGCTTACATAACCCACTACGGAAATGCGATTTTTTTAAAAAATTTAATACATTATGCTCACATTTCTCACTGATAATTAATGTCACATTAGATATATGACGTTCCCTCATATTGCTCTATAATCATGCAATACCTAGTAAAGATTAATACGTAACTTTCTAGTAGATTTCTTCCTTTCAAGATAATTAGCTTAACCACTGGTACATAAAATATATGCTTGAATTAATTAGAGATTTGTTTAGCATGATTGATTAGATGAGAAATTCATTTTTACGTCGTATAAAGTTTAATCTTGAACATGATTTTCATGTCATCATATATTCTACAAATTAGATAGAACAAAATTGAATGGATGAAAATAATTATACCTAAAATTTCTTTTATGTCTTGTAATTTGAGGAGCATAAACTTTATTCTGCAACGGCATCACTTTAGATTTGGTGTTTATTGGTGGTGGTATACATTCGGTTTACGTGCAAGAACTCGTGGTCTTACCATTCGAGCAATGGTGGCCGGCCAAAAAGCCTTTTTTTCGAGAAATGACAATGGCACGGATAAAAGAAAAATTCACTCGATATAATGTCCATGGTAAATGCCTTCTACTCTAATCACTTCTGATCGTCTCCTCACGCTGTCCTTTTCTTCTCCAAACCAGCCGTGGACAAGCGACCTCAACCAACCTCCATTTCCGGTCACTCTTGGCCCTCGTCGAAGCACGGCCATCGTCAACAGCCACCACCGGTCATCAAAACACCAACGTCATTAGCAGCCACCGGTCATCACCTGCCAGGACTGTTGGCCATCATCTCTCAAACTTCAGTCATTCAATGTTTATGAACACAAATATCACAAGAAGGCATAGCAAATGAACAAGAAAATGTGTGACAGTAAGAGGAGTTCACTCACGAACACACATTTCTGGAAATTTTCAAGCCCGACATCTTTGATCGAGCATTTGAGCAAACCATGAATACTTGTCCAGGGCGAACCATATATTTGTTTATCTTGTTCGCACGTATATTATACATATGTTGCACGTAAATCTCCTTTTGATTGTGCATATATTGCCCAACAGATAGTGGATAAAGAAACAAAAGCACACAACAAATGGGGGTGTTCTAGACAGCACAGTCAAGATTCTAATTCACGGAACTAAACAATCAATCTAAAGAAAATCCTTCACACGATCCACACAAGCTCTTGAAATCAGCTCGTGGAGAAAGTAATCGAGCTTTCAAGAAAAGGAGGAGCTCAGAAACTTCACAAACGACCCGCCAGAACAACAATTCAAGCGGAGGATAAGCTGCCACAGAAAAAGGAACATCTGAAAAAGCATCTAAGGCATGAAAGAACAGACGGAAACCGAAACGGGAATTGAATTTCATCCATCTTTGGAAGCTGAACCGAAATCAATCGCAGGCACAGGACCATCAAAAATAAAAACTTTTTTCATCGCTTGCCTTCGCCTCCTGCCGCACGTGACCGCCGCCACATGTCAACCGGTGAATGGACGTGCACCGCTGATAGAGCATGACTGTGTATGCAATATTTTCTTGAAAAGCTTTTCTCCAAAGGATCGCGTCCTCTTAATTACCATCACCGTTCTCTGTATCATACTCTTTCTCTGTCTCTCTCCACTGTCTTTTTCTATTTTCCGGCGTCTTTTTCCTTCGAAACAGACGTGCTTCAAGTCAATTTGCCATATAGGGCCTGGACATGCATGTGCTCGCACACATGCAGGTTCCAATGCCCAAACTTAGCTTACCTAAAGTGAGAAAGAGGGCTCTGCTTTGCTTAATTGGAATGTTTGTTTTGGCTTACTTCTTAGAGTACCATCTCGGAACAATCCATGCCCTTCGGCAGGTGGAGGTCTTTTTTTCAAGAAGAAAGGTTACTGGATTGGGGCTTTCCCCTCTATAGGATTGGTAATTCTTCGTCCCTCTCGGCAGCAACTTGACCCGATTCTCTATTCAATTCATCCATATCCCTATACGAGTTGATGTCAGGTGGAACCCTGAACTCTCAGACGATGGCTTCAATTTCAAAGACAATACATGCGGAAATTCCGTTTCCGCATGGCATCTCCTGGTCACGGCATCAAGCTATATTTAAGAAGAAGCAGGGGTCGTCGAACCAACATCTCCTCTCTCTCCCCTTACCCTGTTTCAAGATGAATCCCATGACACAGTTTCTAAAGTCGCCATTGCTGTTTAAGTTCGGACTGCTGCTTTTGGGGTGCCTGGCGATAGTTGTGATCGTGGTAGTCCTGGTGAAAATCCTGAAGCTCTCCCGATATACCTGTAATCTAAATCCGTCAAAATGGCGTTCTCCTTCAGTTTTGGTGGCCAACCAGTAATATCATCGTCTCTCTTGACTCTTATTTCGGATATTAAATTAATCTCTCGTTGTTCTTTTTTTTATTCCCTAGGGCGGGCGGATGGTGACACGAACTGAGGAGGAGTCAAGCAAAGATAGAATATTTCAATTTTGTGATTGTAATTACGGAAGCTTGTGATTCAATTGTAAGGTTGATTATGGATATTCTGAATATAATTGCTGTGTTTACTAGAGTGATTTTTTCCTTTTTTTTCACGCCACTTTCCTAAGCCAAAATTGTTGGTCCGCCATGTATTGATCTGGTACATAACTGCAACCTGAGTTCACATTCTTATTCCTGTTTAAGTCGAGGCACTGATACCAAACTCTCTTCATAAGACAACGGCATTAGGAGAAGTAAGGGATAATTCGTCTCTCTCATGCGTCAACTCAAGTTGATATTGGTGTAATCTGAGTGTGTGCAACGGTGAAAGACGCCACGCACAGCAGCTTTCAATGGAACCCTATAAGAAGCCAACCTGCACAAGTTGTGCACGAGTTTGTGCACGGAGCCCGCACAATTTGTGCATGAGTTGTGCTCCCAAAGTCCCGAAACTAGCACCGATTCATTCTAGCGTGCTTAGCATTAGCTGTGATCTTGGTGGTGCTCGTGAAATCCGTCAAGCCCTCTAGAATGACCTGTAACCTAAATTCGTGGAAACTCAGGTTCTCCTTCAGTTTTGGCGATCTAGAAGGCCAGCGGGTGAGTAATTTAATCATCTCTCTTGATTCTTTGAATGGAACTTGATTTATTCTCTCTTTTTTTGTATTCCCTAGGTGGAGGGCGAGACGAACTGAGGAGGAGTGGAGCAAGATGAATAGTAGATACATGTTATATCCACTATGTAAGGATTTTCATTTTCTGAATGTCATTCAGCTTGGGTGATTGCTGGGTAACAGGAAAAGATGCCTAGTGTTTATCGTATCCATGGCTACTACTTGGAAAGAAAACGAGAAACAAGCTTTCCTATTTGCGCTTTTAACATTGTTGACCTTTTATAAAATCTTTCTCATGACTTGCATGTCATTGGAAATTGTAAAATTGATTACGATGATTGGGATAGAAACTTTGGAACCATATTGCATTGGTTTTGCTAAGGTCAGCTGACTGGGTGATTGCCTTGTAAAACCTTCACGTAGAGGTGATATAGTAGTCAACAGATAGAAAGCATGCATCAACCAATTCTTTGTACCAACTGGGGATCCAGTCATACACCATACTGATGTATAAATCTTTGATCGGATAGAACGCAGTCCGATTGCACAGCACCAAACATAATTTAAACAACCTACCGGCATGAACTCACTAGGAGAGGATCTTATGAAGAACAAGTATCGAACACAGAAAAGAAGGGTCACGACGAAGTAGAAGGAGGCAAACTGAACGTGGATCTTCATTTCCCTAGAGCCAAAACAGATGAAAGAAGAGAGAAAATGGTAGGGAATTACATGCAAATGTTTCTCGCTCCTTGGGAATTATATGCAAATGATTAGGCGGAGCAACTGAGGCTGACTGGGATCTCAACACAAGGAATAAAGAATTGGCTTGTTTCAATGTCTTCATTATCTTGTCTCTAACTTACATTGTCATGGCTTTCTTGTCTCAAGCAAAATTTTCCTTCGCAAAAATTTTCGGTGAATTGCCGCTGAATGTAGTTCAATGGAAGCATACTCCTGCGGATGAAATAGGAGACATCAAATGAGCTAATTATTAATGACTCAGGCGACAAATTTTAAGTTAGAGCAGTCTCTTGTACGGCGTTTTAGTGATGACTTTCTTGTTTCTTTTCCTTGTTGAATTGCCAAACCAGATGGACCTGTTATGCTTGTTCTTCAGCTGCTAAAAGTTACTCTATTCTAGAGCCATAGGCTAACATCACATCTACCTCTCTCTCCACTGGATCAACGTCTCAATCCTTCCCCCAACAAGACCTGGGATAACTAGAACGTTGCATGATAAGCAAGTTCTGCATTCGAAGTAGTAATAGCCTCATTAGGCTCTGTCCTGTTCTCCTGAACATATGCAGCGACTTGCTTTCTCATCATCGTTTCGGTGTAGTTGCCCAAAATGTTAATCAAATTGAGAACGGGGTCAGGCCCTTCAGGTCTTAGACTCTCAGCACTTCAAGGTCAAAGAGAAAAACCGTTCAAGTTCAATCTACCGATAAAGTTGACATGGTAGGCCAAGCAGACAGAAAATAGGACATATTCGTCATCCGCATTCTTTTTGGTAAGGTCTAAGTTACGTTCTACTGTACAAGGTTCATTGAAGTGATTTTTTTCTCAATGACTAAAGAAATTGAAAGCCAGATAAAGACTCTCATCTAAATTGGCAAAAGTATAATAGGTTTAGGACTTTTTAAATAATTTTGGGAAAATTGCTTCTGGTTTAGATGAGAGTCTTCATCTGGCTTTCAATTTCTTTAGTCATTGACAATTTTCCCCGATTTAGACACACATCTAAATGCTCATTAAGAAATAGAGGACGGTGGGCACCGGCTTTGTGATCTCCAACTGCGTGAAAAGTAGTATACGGAGTAGCAGAATAACTATAGTGCGGAAGAGCCCGCTTTCAGGAACAAACTCTACCACCACCGGTGATCTTTGCACCGTAGCTGGACATAGCACAGGATGATCGATATTTTGGCATTGAGGAGGAAAAAGCAGAGGAAGACCACGAATGTAAAGCTCTTTCTTCCAGATAGCGTCCAAAAGGGGGTCAAATTCCATTACATTGGCGAGAAACGAAAGAATGCCTCCCGTTAATGCCAAGATCGAGAACACTGTGTCTCGTACCATGGCTGCTTGGGGACTTCGCTTTTCTTTTCGCTGTCATACATGGAAGTCGTTATCTATAGAACTTCTCGAACCCAATAGCATGGCACAGTACGAAATTGCACTGGAGGATTTGCAGCTCAGATCAGTTCATTCAGCACGAAGAGTATGGTCAAGACAACGTAATTAAAGATGAATCCTAATTGCGAAGCATTCTTCTTCCATTAAGTACTCGCCGAGCATTCTCAACGAGCACATTCTTCATAATATTTACTTTAGAGTCAGCATAAGAAGCAAATGACAGTTAAAGTCCGTTTTCTGCGTCATAACGAGAATTCACACCCGCAGGAAGGATTCACCCGACGTAGAAGCATGGATCATACTCTCTTGTCTCAACATGGTCAAGTGAATTTGTCTTGCTCTTGATAAGTTCAGTAGAAGTATTTCTTGAGTAGCATCTGCGAGGAACAACGAAGGGCCTGGGCAACATGATGATTTACGTTCAGATTCAAGAAAAGGCTCACGATCGAGACTTTTTGGTTTTCATTTTTGCTTTCTTTTCCCATTTCCTTAGTTGCAAAATCCAATGCTATTCTAAATTTTGCATCATCTGCTAGGACCCTAGATTCCTACCCCCAAATTGTCATCTTCACGAGTTCTTGGTGGAGATTATGTATGGGTTCATGGAGCATAGAATTGCTGAACTCGATGAGTCAGTGTTTCCGCCGGGACAAATGGCACGCTTACCTTCTCATCTACTCTCTCCAAATTCAAAACAATTTGAAACACATAAGGACCAACTTTGCAGAGAGAGGGGAAGACGGGAGGAAGTGAAGAAAGAAGAGAAAATGAGGGCAAAAAATAATTAGCAGTAATCTTAATGAAATCAAGCCCAGATGGCAAGTAAAGACATCAATCCGGCACCAAGAAAGAGCATTAAATAAGACACTACTTGAAGTCTAAAGTTGCAGCTCATCCTTTTACTCAAAAAGTCGGCAGCAATCAGGTCGACCAAGGCCATGTACACCAAGATGCCGGCTGACATGCAGTCCAATATACCTTCGGTGATCAGCGCTCCAACGCTGTAGGGATTGTAGGATGAAGCAATCGCGGTTCCCGCAGCAATCCCTGCAGGAGTTGTTATGGCGAAGAAACAGGCCATAATAGTGGCCGGGAGAGTTTTAAATTGGGCTTGGGAAATGCAACCTCCGAGTGCAAATCCTTCAAAGAACTGATGAAAAGAAAGTGCCGCTATCAGTGGTCTTATAGTACATGGGCTCTGCGAAACACCGAGGGATATACCGATAATTACTGAGTGTGACACTATTCCAAGCTCCAAAACCTACAGAACAGAGGCGGGGAAATTCAAAAAGAATTAAGCGCACCGTTAATATTTTTTTCTGGGCAAAGGCTGGAGGGATAACACCAAAAATAGCATAAATTAGTCATCTGGAGATGATATGTAAACTTGTAAAAGCATAAAACAACGTCTATCATGACATTTGCAGAGAGTATCTGACGTGATCATTCACTTCTCTTCCAATAATACCCTGTCCAATCGCCATGTTTACAAGTCAAGTCTACTTCCGTTTGATTATCTATTAACTTTGATGCTCGATCTAAATGCTAAGTTTTCAACAATTGCAAAGTAGTTTAATGGAGAGTACAGTTTAATTGCGGCAAATCAACTCTGTAATCTCCAGTCAGTCAAGCTCACAAGTCACAATTCAAGCCCTGTTTGGTCATTAGTGCAAAGGCTTCTTGAAATTCAACAACTCCTAGCTAATAATAGGAGGAAAAAGAGCCACCCAAGTCACCTACCCCACAATTCATTGCATTATGTGGGACATACCGAATGACTGAATATGTTACTCCTCTTTTGCCTTAAATTGAAGGACTGCAAGTTCAACCCTTCATCCAAAACCACCACCATCATATCTAATTCGCCAATACCAAAATTACCTTCACATGATAACAAAACCACAGAGTTTGACCTAAACAGGATGGCCAAAGGCTGCCAGATTAAACAGCCCTAATTAATCATTCCGGCTTCTCAAGAAAATTAATGGCAGACAAATTACCCTCTAACATTATGGATCACATCAAGCACAAAATTTATGTTGTCCCAATTTGTTTATCTTTTATTATCTTTCGTCAGGGGCTAATTCTAAAGTTCAATATGACTTGAGACAGGAGAAAAACACGAAACTCGCGAAATATTACAAACACACCACATTATGATCTAGCAAGGAAAGCTGCGAGACACCCGTAGACCAGCAATAATGAGCTCTAAAACAACCATCAACAAATGCTAAAGCCAAACCCTCCATCCAAACAACACATGGAACATAAAAGATTTACCTGAGAAACGACGACATGCCGGGCATGACCATCCCCTTCTCCATCCCCCGGTCCATGAGAGTGCCCGTGCCCATGACCATGATCATGAGAATGTAAGGGTTCCGTCAGGTTCCCATCACATGCGCCCTGTCCCTGAGAATGGTTATGTCTGTGGTGAGCTGCATGCGCATGCATTCCCACAATGTGCATTCCACCGCCTTCTTCTTCTCCAAATACCTTCCCCTCAACTGCAAGTAGACCTGACTCGAGACTCATATCCACAGATCCAACTCGACCTTGTTCCTCACTTGTTTGAGTCAAACCCTGTTTTTACATTGTTCAAAGAAGGATGTCAGATACTATCGATGAGCCATGAACGCAATTCTAAGCGATAAAGAGCACGAAGACCCACTGAAACAACACAGACACGTTTATGACTTACTCAGATTGTTACCTTATGAGTCAACCTATGATTTCTTCTTATTAACGAGAATGAATAACTAATGCTTCTTTCTTCCTTCGTCTAAATATAAGATATTGACATATCCACGAATCAGAAATCTATATCTGTTAAATGATCACCGATACTTGTCTGAAATTGATCTGAACAAGACAAACTTACAAATGAAACACAAGAACAGTACCTGCTTTCTCTCATAATACTGAGTCCCCACAAAATCGACAAGAAGGGTCGCTAAGGAGGCCATCATGGCAAAGAACCCAGCAAATGGGAATTTCGACCAAGGGTATTCAGGCAAGCACGGATCTGAGAGTGCTGATGTTCCACCCGACAGCATGTGCACGAATCCCGTGGCAAGAATTACACCAGCAGCAAAGGCCTTGGCTGCCACAAAAATGCTCCCATCGGTGCGGAGAAACTTCCTGTGCTTCCCGACCAGCGGAATCGCAATTCCACAAACGCCAGCCACTAGAATCGATGCCATGGCGACGAATTTGAGCGTGAAGGCGACCGAATCATCGCGGCAAGACTCCAATTCTATCGACTGGCAGCTGGCGTTAAACTTGAAAGGAGCTAGAGAATGGAAAAGGAAATCTGTTTTGAAACCAAAGCAAACGATTTCAGTCCCCTAGATTGTATACTGGAAGCAATACCGAATTACAAATCATATTCGAGTTTCCAGCGTGTTTTTACATCTCACAAGATGCATAAATCCAGTCAGACGAACAAATTCAGTCACGGGTATTCATAAAAGAACTGCCTTTGCGGCAACCAACTCCAGTCCAATGAGAGCACTCGGCCCAATCAACATATACACACACCCAACAAAAGCTAAAAAGACAGGGCACGGCAATAAAAGCTCGCGAATTTCCCAGCCAAACAGCCTCAGAATCCCGAAATTCACCTGTATAAGCCCTAGGCTTCGACATCAGACGATCGAGGAACAGCATCTCCGAGAGTTCCTGACAAAAGGGGGCCGAATCCAATTCAATCAAACGACACCCAGAACACACGAACTACGAATTGCGCATTACGCGCGCGCGCGCCCAGGAAACAGAACCAGGTTCCCCTCACCGCATACATACCTCGAAGGAAAGCATGGACCGGAAGACGCGTTCCCGGGCCGCTTCACCCGAGCCGGGTATCGATCGCCGCGGGACGGGATCGATGCGCAAGCGGGAGGAGAGCAGCCCGGCGACGGCGCCGCGACGACAGAGGGAAGGAGGTGAAGGAGGAGGAGGAGGAGGAGGAGCATGGGGGGCAGAGGAGCTTATATACGTAAGGAAAGACGCGACGGAACTGGGCGGGTGGGAGACGGCGATGGGGGGAGTGTGTCGACATAGTTGACCAGGCGTGAGGGCCACGGAGGGGGAAGGGAGGAGGGGGAGCGTGCGCTCCGGGGTCCGGGGGAAGGACAGACCGAGGGGCGATGTCGACACTTTTCGTTCATGTTAATGTCATTCTGGTCCGGTTTGGACATATGAAAAAGTCTCTTTTGCGCGGGCGGGTGTTCCTCTGCGCTTTTTCCTATTTTAATCACCTTTTTCCATTTTTTTTTCTCCTTTCGAGGTTTTTTTTTTTTTTCTTCTTTGGTGCCGCGGCGTGTTGTTCTTCGTCGGCTCGTGGGTAAATGATAAAAGTTAAACGGAGTAATTGCGCCACGTCAGCCAAAGGCGTCGCGTGCCCCCCCCCCCCCCGGGGGTTGCCTCTTTTCCGTGGTGGGATTTGGCAACCGATCCTCCGATGCATCTCGCAAGGAAATCTTTTTTGGGCATTCGTATCTGGAATTTTCTTTTTGGTGAGGAACTGAAATACAGATGAATCTCTTGAAATCAAACGCCCCAGTTTTGTCGCCTGAACAAGTACGTTAGCAAGAGGCCGCGAATAGAACGCTGGGGGGGTCTTATTTATTCCGAGATTGGCAAGCTAATCGGCAAGACCGGTCCCTCTCCCGAAGCGCTTTAAATTGAAAATAAGAACTCCGGGATGTTCCGATATCTTTTAGTAAAACGGGGCATTACCGTCTTTTTTTATTAACAGGTTCAGTTATCGCTTTCGAGTCCATCTCAATGATGATCTTGTGAAAACCGTGTTGCTTGGCGAAGTTGAGTCCCAATCACAGTGCCAGGAGTTCTGCTTCATGTGACGAACGTGTTTCCGACGAAAGAGACAAAAACCTCCCAGCCAATTGCCCCCCCTTCATTTCTGACTGAACACCCTGCGCTTTTAAGTCCGGGATTTTATGTATGGTTCTAATACATTGTTTTTTTTTTTTTAAATTCAAGTCCTTACGAAAGATGTATAGATTCGATGAGTCGAGATGATTTACTTCTTTTGTCAATCCACACTTTATCGTGTCCCGTGTGTGGTTTTAGTCCATTATCAGATATCGATATGACTTTTGATCAAATATTATGAGAAATGCAGGATTTGACTTTTACACCGGAAGTGATCGGATCTGAGTCTAACGACCGGCGACGTCTACCCAAGCCGAGCTGTTCCAAAGGGCGAATCACGTGTGTCCGATCGGGCAATCCTCTATGTACTTCCATCGGACGCTCTCCCATTCATCCCAAAACACTAAGAAGAAAAATAAACAGGTGCTTCTCTCGTTCTACCGAGCTTTTCCAAGCCGTTCGTGTTTATCTGGGGCTGCAAGATTACTCGCACCCGACACGCTCTTTTTCCATGGTCATCTCCTCCGCTTTGTAATAACCTCGAATACCTTGAGCAATTCAGCTTAACAAATCCCATCAAAGCGTGCAAATCGCAATAAGACTCCGCTGGACGAGGTGGCTGATGACCCACGAGACGGCCCTGGGTTTCGCAGCGCCCAAGCCGCAACCGGATGCCGGTTCTGCATTCAAAGAAGGAATGGGCACACGATGTGCCGTACAAGAAGGTTTAGTCGATGGAGTGCAAGCAAACTATCTCGCCCGCAACCTGCAGGGCAAGCACTCCTTAAGGTGGGCCAGCGGATTGGACGAGGAACTTGCAACGTGTTAAGCTCGAGTGCAAGGTCCTCGTGCTCATGGAATCGTTAAAGAAAATAAACGAAGAACAATAAAGACACTAGAGATTTATATGGTTCAATCCGAGTATTGATACTTATTTTACGAGGAAAGCTAGTAGCAAATAATTTACTAATGATTGGAGAATCGGAATTATAATTACTTACACGCTCGAGTTGGAGTGTCTCTCACACTTTTATTAAGCCTAAATTCATAATATTTACAAATAAATAACTTAATTGGACGTAAAATTCACGGCACAAATTACTGTGTGTTCAAGTGCTCTTGTGCGTCTTTGAAGAGGTCTACTCTCACATGGTCAAATCTTGTATAAAAAGATTTAGACTTTCTTAACCGACAAACAGAGACTTCCCCTAAACCCAAAAACGCACGTCTTTGTACACATATCAGGTTAATATTCCCGTCAATATAAATTTTCTCGTTCAAATAGGAAAATTCCTAATAGATTCGGTTTAACAATCAATCTACATCCTTTAATCAAACCGGAATCTCGTACACGCCTTAAACTCGAGTTATGATTTAACAATTCTACACATAGGCTCAACATTTGAAGTCAAGTCATACTACTCATCATTCATGCTGGCTTACCCAACATCCTGACCGGCGATCGCTCTTTATAGACGTCAATTGAAGCTTAAGCTCCACCAAGGAAACAAGCTTAGTCATCATGCCTGTGGTGGAGTTCTCTACTTAGCACCACTTGCCAGCGTAAACAAGTGTCCTACTAAAAATCTGCATTCATCTAAGATCTGAATCCACAAAACCTACAGTCTCACTACCATTATTGTCTC
The DNA here is from genome assembly GCA_031216285.1 of Syzygium syzygioides. Taxonomy (NCBI): domain Eukaryota; kingdom Viridiplantae; phylum Streptophyta; class Magnoliopsida; order Myrtales; family Myrtaceae; genus Syzygium; species Syzygium syzygioides. The sequence continues at coordinate 4,060,929 of CM062244.1, forward strand.
TCGTAAACACTATACCGACAACTATTGTTCCCTTTAAAGATATGATGATCCACTTCACAGCTTCCTAATAAATTTTACCAAGACGCTTCATATAACAGCTAACTATGCTCATAACTTATGAAATGTCATGCCTAGTGTATACCATGGCATACATAATATTACCAATTGCCTTAAAATAAATAACAAGGGATATATGCTTCTCCTCCTTCTCAATCTACGGTGGGTGTGTGCAATAGGAACCACTCGAACGGGGAATCGCTTGGACCAGATCAAATCAGCTGATGTTAGGTGGTTCCTAGGGGTGTCGGTTCCGATTCCCGATTCCATAAAATTGGTATCGGTGACGGGCGGTCCGGTTCCCAATTTTGTGGTGGGAACCGAACCGCTCAGACTAGACCGAATTTTTATTTATTTCTTAAAGAACAGTAGTACGTGAAGTGTAAATCTAACAATCGGCTCTTTCTCTATTTGCCTCTTAGTGTCTCATGCCTCCTCTTTTCCTCTCTTGGCCTCTCGGCTCCTCACGGTCACACTAAGGAGCGCATAAGCATCCTCTCACCGGTCTATCTTGTTTGCGCATTCGTTTCATCGATTTCAAGCCGTCGTAACCTCCACCGGCCATCGCCATTCACCGATTCAGAGTCGCACGGAAACTACTCTGTCTTGCTCTATTTTTTGCTCAAAGTATGCGAAGAGTTCTACTCCGGCTCGATTCCTTTTCGCCGACTCCGATTCCAGTTGATTGATACTGTTATAAAGTTCCCATCACCGATTAAGTCGCAGTTCATGGCCTTCAATTGCATTTCCAAGGTAGCATTCGTGCTTTGTCTCTACTCTTTTACATGCAAAATGGAGGCCGAGAGTTATGGTGACGTTTATGTGAAAATCGACTACATCTAAAGCCTTTTTAATAATCCGAGATTGTATTATTGCTGGTCGTTATGATCTAAAATGTTTAGTTGTTTTACATTTACATCGAAGATCTATGGCTGAGTCACCCATTAGATGTTCGATGATGCTCCCGAATGACATTTACACGCATGTTTGTCGAAAGAACAGAGTTCAATAATCGTTCCTTTTAGTATATCGTCTTGTATCATTTAAACACACAGGGATTTAATGTGTTCAACACGTTTGAAGAACGGGAATTATTGTCAATCCACTGGATCTGTTGGACTGCCCAAGAACCGGTACTCCTGGTCCAATTCCCAGTCATGGGTGGGATTGGACCGGACCGGGAACCGATTACCCTTAATTTACGGCGATAATTTGTCAAAAAGTTTAAAGTACTTCACTATAAATATACTCAAAGATTTTGCTAACTGCATATTAATGCACGCCACATCAGCTGGTGAGTTGGCACTTGCAAATTACGTAATATTTTCTCCTTTCTCTTTCGTTCTTTCACACTTCTTTCCTAATTTATCTGTTCTTTTTTGTTCTTGCTTGCATTCCACGGGTGCATAACAATCCGCTCGGGTTTCACGCTGAACAATTTTCAATTTGTCTTCCACTTCACTGATTGTCCACCTTCTTCCCTACTCAGACAATAAGGTTTTGTCGACCCTCGTGGGATGGTCGCGAGGGTTGGGTCAGCCAGTACTCACCGGCAGCAAGGGTGGCACCACTTCCACCTAGGCCGCGCCACCCGGACGGCAGCAACGGTCGCCGGTAGAACCACCCCTCCACTCACGCCACCTCTTCGCTCCCTGCCTGTTCTGGTCTCTTCTTCTTTTTACATTTTAATTTTGTTGAGGTGATCGCATCTCGTCGACAAATGCGAGTTCAGCGTGATTAAGCTGGATCGCAACGTGGGCTAGAAGGACCAAATGGTTCGATTCACCAAATTCAACATCGAGTGGGCATTCGAGGACCAATTTCGCCATCACTCCTCAGCTCTTCCCCCTTTCGCACTGTTCCAACATCAACGAATGAGCGCGGCCCGATTGAACCAAATGAGCCCACGAACAACTTGACTTTTTTTGGTCAACAAGTGCTTTTTTACCAGGCCCAGTACAAGGCTCATCGTTCTCGAGACTGTCCAATGGCCTCAAAGGTGTATAGTCCCCGTCGCCCCTTACCCAAAGCGCCATCCCCATCACCATGACCTTTTTCCATCCGCTTCCCGCCGTTTCTCTTTTGTCCGCTTCTTCCAGACAGACCCCCACTTACGCTCCTCCACGTGTTCCTGCGGACACTGTCGCACGTCAAAGCCACCCCCCAAAATAAGAGAAATAAGAAGAGAGAGGAGAGAGATAACTCGAACCCCAAAAGAAGAGAGAGGAGAGAGAGCAGGAAATATCCCCCACCCAAAAACACACTGCTCTCTACTTACCTCTTCACCTTCAATTCAACATCTCTCTCTCTCTGGAGCCATGCTTGAAGAATCAGTGGCTAGTGCGCCGTCGATCTGGGCGACCATGAACAGCTGGTTCACGCCCAGCGTCTTCTTCGTGCTCCTCAACCTCATGATTGGTACCATTTTCATCACCTCGAGCCTCAGCTCCCACAAGCCCAAGGAAGAAGAACAGGAGCCGCACCAAGAGCAACAACATCAGCAGCAACAGCAGCAGCATTACGAAGAGAGCCCAAGACCCCAGCAACTCGCCGGATCTCCATCAATGCTGCAGAGGCTCAAGTCCATCAGCTTGTACAGCTACAGATCCCAAGAACCCAACACCCATTTTGGCAAATCCCCTGAAATGGAGACCCATTATGGATTCTTGCAGCAAAGCCCCGACCTTGGGCAAGAACAAGAGGCGGAGAGCGAAAAGGAGACGCCTTTCTTGACCAGATCTCCTTCGATGCTGGACAGGCTCAAGTCCTTCAATCTCTACAAGTACGTGTCCCAAGAAGCCAGCTTTTCGCCGACCCATCTCAGGTCTGAGCAACCCCATGAGCCAGAACAACACAGAGCCCAAGCTGAGGAGGAAGAACAAGTTGACCCAGCTGGAGATGAAGAACCAGAAGAGCAAGAAGAGCAAGAACTGGAAGAAGTTGAAGAAGAAGAGGAAGAGGAAGAGGAAGAGGAAGAGGAAGAGGTTGAACAGAGTCTTGATAATGTGTACAGTCAGCTGAAGGAGAATCAGGTCAAGAGGACCAAGTCGGACACCCAGCCGGCATCAGGCGACACAATGCCCAAGCTCCCGGCGAAAATATTTAAATCCGCGAGCGCCAAGTCCGTTTTCGCGCATTTCGAAGAGGACGACATTGTGGAGGCGCGCCGGCCGGCGACGACGAGGGAAGCGAAGGGCAAGGCGAGCCACGAGGTGGACGAGGAGGTCGATGCCAAGGCCGACGATTTCATCAACAGGTTCAAGCAGCAGCTGAAGCTGCAGAGGCTGGACTCCTTCATGAGGTACAAGGAGATGATCGGCAGAGGGAATGGCAAGTAAGAGCAAAAGGCTGTGTACCTTTCCTTTGAGGGGGGGTTTCAATTCTACGATCTTGGTGATTCTGTATCTTAGGTTGTTTCTTGTTTCATGGGTGGTGGGTGGTGTAGATTGAAGTTTGATTATCATGGTGGTTGTTGAACTTTCCGTTCAAGGACAAGTAAATAGCGCCTGCCTTGTATTAGCTTCTTCTTCTTCTTCTTCTTCATCATCATCATCATCATCATCATCATCATCATCATATGGTTGGTTTGATTATTGCACTTTCAGCATCATTTGTGCTTTTAGATTTGGCGGACGGGTGAAAAGGCAGAAGTGGGGTCCATTCGTCCACTGCTGAACTGGCTCTGATGTTTCTTCCTTGGATGCTTTGAGAGGGGAGCTGGAAAGGCGATGGTGGATTGGGTTCAAAACCTGAGCCAGTACGATTCTTGTGTGCACGTTTGTTTTTAAATGCGTTCATGCTCGGCACGAATGGTGGGAGAACTTTTATCTAATGTGTAACGTCATTTTTAAATTTTTAATTTGTGTAAATATAATCCTGAATTTTGATTAAATATGCAATGCGATTCCTAAATTTTAATTTGTTCCATGAATTGGTTTGTAGACTATACAGAATATTCAAAGATGATTTTTCACGTTGAATCAAAATTTAAAGATTATATTAAATAAATTAAATAATTCATGAGCAACATTATAAATTTGACCAAAATTCATGATTAATTATGTCATTTTTCCTAAAAAGAAAAAAACTTGGTGCGCGTAACGAGTCACGTGGTTTCGCTGCTTTTTGTGGGTATTTTAGAATTACAGGAATTTAATACGAACATGGACCCCGTTGGAGCTGTGTAAACCTACTAAGATGCTCACAGATTCTTTTAATCAGTGTGTATAGGAGCATCGAGCAGTGGGCTCGATGTGTATAACCTACTAACCTTCGGTCTCTGTCAACCTTAAATCCCGTTCCAATATGGGATTTATCGAAAGTTAGAAAAGATCAGCAAACGGAAATCAAACAAAGTGAGGCCGTTTCGACCACGCGCAGCACGTGGAGGTTTGGACCCGACCAGCGAATCCCAGCCGGACCGGTTAACACTGAAAAAGGTTGCGAACGGGATTTAGGGTCAATTTGTTTAGCATAAACTAAACGATTTGAAATATATATCTTTTAAAAATATCGGTTATATCACTCGAAATATTTAGCCAACAAAAAATATTTCATGATCGACAATAATTTATGCCCGAACTTTTTCTTGGACAATGAAACTATTTTCTGTTCAATACATTTTTTATACAATGCAGGCGGTTGTGTTTAGGAGAATGCTTTCGAAAACTCGAGTTTTCCAGCGAAACAAATGGACCTTGTTTCGCGGTAAATAAGCAATTTTGAAAGACATTTTCCTCAAAAAGATCGCATATTTTTTTAATGACCAATTGTCTCAAGCAATTATTTTCAAGAAAATATTTTCATAAAACAAACATAGTCTAAATGCTAATATCATGGTGAATTTGTTTCTATTGAAATCGATTTCTAAAAAGTGATAACCACGTATTGATATCTTCCATGCGACTGTTTCGTGTAGATAATAGCATCCATGATGCACGACATTGTTGATATGTAGTGCCACGTCACTATTTATAAGCACGCGTATCATGCCACATTGCGCAACCCCAACACATACCCTTTCAAAATAACGCAAGTTATCTAAATGGTTGCATCGAGCCCTTTGACAGTCCGCACAAAGAACTTATTCGGAAAAATTTTATTTTTCATCGATACATTTGTAAAACCCGAAATTATTCATCCAAAAAAAGAAATCCAACCTAGACTGGTTCGAGCATATTCCGAGCCATCGAGTTCATTATCAGAATGCGTTCCGGACTCCATCTAAAAATCATCTCACGTTTGACACGGAACATCCGATGAATACCTAAAAATTTGTCATTCATAATCTACCCTCCACGTGATCTTATGCAAGGAAAAGTCGCCGACGGCCTCGTCGACCGATCAGAGCTCGTGAACTCGAACCGCTGAATTGTGAATCCTGTCGGTCATCCGATCTAAAACTTGTCGACCTCGGTCATCGGCTTTAAACACGAGAAGCGGTTTTTTTTTTTGTTTGCTCATCGCACGGTGGACTCGACCCCTAACATAGGGTAATTGGTACAAAAATGGATTTGGGTTTAGCTTGCCAGTTGCAAGCGGTTCCACTAGTTCAAATCTTCCATTCATTTCCGTGGGCATGGCCGGATCCTGCAGTACGACATCGGATCCACCGGCCGGCCACCGCAATCATACCCATCCTCCATTTGCCCAGAAAAAGAACAAGAGAAAAACGACAGAGCCGAAAAATCTGCCCATTTCATCTTTTATGTCGCTCTCACGCAGCAAACTTATGGCCACATATATTTGGTTGAGAGGAAATAATACTATCGGTTCTACGCTTAATATGCGGATATTAATTCAGTCTTAAATTTTTCGTAACCATAAAGATTCATGCGAAATTTTAATCTGATCATCCCAACCAATCTTCATCAGGAATCGATAACACGGTGGTGTATCGCGTAAATCGGTTGACGATAATTGGATTGTCAGAAATTTGAGACAGAATTAATATTTATATAATAAATTCAGAACCGATGAATTAATTTACTCTTTTGACGAATAATATCTAATCCGCTAAATATTCGGCTCCGTGTATTATTGAAAGCTGCCAATTTTGTTTCATGCATCTTGAGCTGTCAAATTACGGTCGTGCACGTCCGTAAACTCTTAATCAAATTGTACGGCGGAAATTTATTTGAATTGACTTTGATGAACGGCATTATCGCCATCACGTGAATAGTTTTTTGATGTTCTGGCTTCCAGCCCAACCATCGCACGTCCCGCCGCCGTTCATGATTGCTTGACCAAATTTGGCCGAAGATAGCGCCTCGACTCGACCGTCGCGGATCTCATCTTTTGTCTTGCTACGTTAGAACTGGGCAACAAAGCGAGCGACCATTTGGCAGTCCCTTTTTTTCAAATTGGAAAGCATTCACAACACATGTTAATCGGTCCGTTTTGCTTCCTCTCTATACACTAGGGTTCTCCCTTCGACGGATCCACCCGAGCTACTCCTGCTTGGAAAATGGATTTCGCCGCCGCTCGACTGCCAGCGACTGTTGACGGTTCCGATTTCATGCGGGCGAATTGTAGTCCACGACACGAACCCAAATGATGTGAATTGTAATCACACGAAACAAAAAATATATATCGCGAAGAGGTAAAAAAGTGTACCTCACATTCATGTTCAAAGAAGTGGTGGTTAGTGGGGTGGGTCCATGAGAGGGTCGAATCTTGGACCGACCTAAATTTATTGCCTAGGTCCATCCATTAAAAAAAAAATACCTATGCTATTACAAAAAATCATCTATTTGCTTTTCGAAAATGCTCCAAAACCAAAGCGGAGAGAAGGCATCAGGCTTTGTAAAGGCGAAATTTCAACTCGGAGTGAGCAAATTTCCTTCAACCAAAATGCCATTTTCAATTAGGGGACCGTAGAAGGCCAATACTACTTTATAAAGCATTCCCGAATGCTATTCTAAATGCTGTCGCCCGAACTTCATCCAAATTTGTCACGAATTGTTGTGGGGCGGCGGGTGGGGCTAGGCAGCCCTCCCGCCATCGGGTCATGATTAGGTCTAGTTAGTAGGGATATGCAGTAGGAATTACCCGGACCGAACCGACCAATTCTAAATGGTTCCCAAGAGCGCCGATTCAGTTCTCGATTTTCATTCCAGGGTGAGAATTAGACCACTTGGACCGGATCGATTTCTTTCTTTTATTTCTTAAAGAACAGCAGTGTGTAAAGTGTAAATCTAACAATCGGCTCTTTCCCTGTTCGCCTCTCAGTGTCTCACGCCTCCTCTTTCCCTTTCAGCTCCCCACAGTCACCCTCTTTCTCTTTCCCTTTCGGCTCCCCACAGTGACACTAAGGGAACACACTAACAGCCTCTCACCAATTTCTCTTGTTTACACGTTCCTTTCATCGATTTCGAGTCGTCGTAGCCACCTCCAGCCGTTGTCATTCACCGATCTGGAGTCGCACAGAAACTAGTCTGTCTTGCTCTATTTTTTGTTTGAAGTGTGTCAAGAGTTCTGCTCTGGCTCGATTTCTTTTTGCCGGCTTTGTCTCCATGGCCGAGTCCGCATTACATGTTCGATGATCTTCCTGAATAACATTTAAACACGTGTTTGTTAAAAAAATGGAGTTCAACCATTATTCTTTTTAGTGTCTGATATTGTATCATTTAAACACACAAGAATTTTACGTGTTTAACACTTTTGAAGAACCGAAATTATTGTGAATTCACTGGTTCTGTTGGATTGCCTGAGAACAGACCGAACTGGTTCCGGGATCAGACGGTCCGATTCTCGGTTCTTGGGTGGGACTTGACCATACCGGAAACGATAACCCCTGCTAGTTAGAATGAGGGGTGAGCGTGGTCCGGACAGGCAGTTCTCGACATGGAACCGGGAATCGCCTACTAAGGACCAATTTCGAGAAATTGGAACTGAAAACCCTCCATTGATTCCATGGATCCACCTGGGAACCGAACCACCGGTCCAGTTCGGTTCTCAGGTGGGTCCATGAAACCAGTTTCATCAAATTTCACGCAAATGGAGGTGACTGAGAGTGAGAGAAGGAAGCAATGAACAGCTAAAAGCGCAGTCGTGAGTTGATGAGAGTTAAGAGTCGAGCTTTATATTAGGGATTTTATGATTTTTATATTTCTAAAAATGTTTTCTTTTCTTTCTTGGTTGAAATTTTTCTAAAAAATTATATAAGGAAAATTCCAATTAAAGACCCCAAGTGGGGTCAAATTTTCAAAAAATGGTCCAAAGTGAATATTGTGTCAAATAAGGGCCTAAAGTGCCCAAAAAGTCTCAAATAAGGATCCGAATCCCCGGCCGGCCAAAATACCTGCCAGCCGGCGAGAAAGTTATTGTTCCAGTACCAGAACAGTAACTTTTTAATTTTTTGATTTATTTTTTCTGTTTTTCCTTTTTTTTTTCTTTTCCTTTTCTTTTTTTTTCTTCTTTTCCTCTGCCGGCCTCAGGCAAGGCCGCCCTCGCCGGCGTCGGGCGAGGGCCGCCCTCGCCGGCGTCGGGCGAGGGCCGCCCTCGCCGGCGTCGGGCGAGGGCCACCCTCGCCGGCGTCGGGCGAGGGTCGGCCTCGCCTGGGCTAGGCGAGGCCGCCCTCGCTTGATCTAGTGAGGCTGGCCTTGCCCAGCCCAAGCGAGGCCAACCCTCGCCTGACCCCAGCGAGGGCGACCTCGCCAGTTGTAGGCGAGGTCGAGCGTCGCTAGCGACCAGCGAGGCCAAGCCCTCGCCAGATCTGGTGAGGCTCGACCTCACCTGCAACTGGCGAGGCCAGCCTCGCCCGACGCCGGCAAGGTCGAGCCCTCGCCAGATCTGGGGAGGCTCGACCTCGCCTGCAACTGGCGAGGCCGGCCTCGACTGATGTCGGCGAGGTCGAGCCCTCGCCAAATCTGGCGAGAGCGGCCTCGCCGGACGCTGACTAGGCCAGCCTCGCCTGACACGGCTATGGCAGGCAGAGGAAAAGAAAAAAAAAAAAAGAAGAGGAAAAGGAAAAAAAAACATAAAAGTAAAAACATAAAAAAAATTTAAAAGTTACTGTTTCGGTGCTGGAACAGTAACTTTCTCGCCGGGCGGCAAGTATTTTGGCCGGCCGAGGACCCAGATCCTTATTTGAGATTTTTTGGGCACTTTAGACCCTTATTTGACACAATATTCACTTTGGACTCTTTTTTGAGAATTTGACCCCACTTGGGGTCCTTAATTGAAATTTTTCCAATTATATATATTACCGGTCTGGTCTAAGTGGGTGGGTGAGCAGTTCCACGCCTAGAACCGGGAACCGAACCGGTACTCACCGGCTGTAGTAAATTAGAATTGGGAACCGAACCAGTCTTCATGGGAACCACCGGTTCCAGGCTGATCCGATTCGATTCCTGACGGTCTGACCGGTTCCCGATTTCTTTGCACACCCATAGTCAGAATGTATAAGAAGGGATGTTTTATTCTTTTTTAAGAGAAATAATTATTTAAGCGGGCATGGACATCAGTCGGATCCACCGTGGATGATCCCCACTCAGACCAGATCGAACGGCCACCAGAAGCTGTGAATAAAGGTACAGCGGGCGACACGTGGAGCTGTAGAAGAACATCATCCTCCTCCCCGTCAAACAACAGAACGAGAACGTCAACAACATCGTCGAATCGAAAGAATTCATACTAAAAACAAAACACAAAAAAGATTCTAACTTTTGCGGGTCGCGACATTCGAATCTGAGCAGTCAAGAAACCCAAACTGTTGATGCATTTCCCCCTTCTCCATTGCCGTTTCCTTTTCTTTTCGCTCAGAGAAGATCTCCCAGCGGCGGCGAAACTGAGATGAGCGATGTGGGTGGCGAAGCAACAGATCGCGAGATCAAGGCGGGGCCGCGTCTGGGCAGGAGCGTTCCTCTGCTGGGCCTTCCTCATGTTGGCGACTCCCAAGATCCCTTACTCTCCCAAGCACCACGCCTACGCCGACATGCGTAATTTTTTCGGTGCGGGGGACGGGATTTTGCTTCCCTTTCTTTCGTTCTTGTTGCCTTTGTGTTTGCATGTGCTTTCTCGTGAATGCGCGTGGCGTGCGTTCGTGTGTTGCTCGGTGTTGTCTGATGGATCGCGCCGTGTTGCGATGGGGGTGCTCCGCAGGTGTGCCCAACACGCTCAATGTGATCACCAATTTCCCGTTCTTGATTGTGGGCGTGCTGGGCTTTGTTCTGTGTCTTCAAGGGAGCTATTTTAACGTGAGGTAAATGATTATATTGGTCACCTTTCTCAACCTTTTCAGTACCAATGTTCTTCGTTAGTGTAATGGACTTAGGCAATCAGATTTCAGATGTTGGAATCAGTTGAGTTTATCTTATTAGTGGGAGTTTAAGATCAAGTCTACCTACGGCTAAGACTTATTCCCCATGTTTGTTACGTTAGTTTTCGTCCTTTATGTTGATGCTTGATGCCATTTGGGAAATTGGGTGATCGCAGTTTGCAAGGAGAAATTTTGGGTTGGGCATTGTTCTACGCGGGAATAGCGGGTGTGGCTTTTGGTTCGGCATATTATCACCTGAAGCCTGATGACAGTAGGGTGGTGTGGGATACATTGCCGGTTAGCACAACGTTTCACCTTGACACTGTCGGGTTTTGCTCTTTGTCTCTTAATATAGCTGTATCTGCTCCTAGGAAAATTTCGAAGAATGAAGGGAAAAGCCTTTTTTTAGTACAAGGTTACACGTTCAATTTAGACAATTTGAGGCATCTACTTTTGGCTGAATGTTGTCGGATCATTTAGAATTATCAAATATCTCCCACTTCTGCATGGTGGTTTGTTTAGCTCTATTTGGGTGCCCTCCCTCATGCCATGAACTGGGTTAATGTCTATGGCAAAAGGACAGTAATTGAGTCTAATGTGCTACGGTGAAATTTATGTATTGTGAAGCTCAAACTTGTACCTGAAGTTTAGAAATTCAGCAACAGAAATCTATGAATATACTCGACATTGAAGCCTAGGATAGAGAATTGCACGCATGTCTATGCAATATCTTCCTTTCCACTGCTTGTGCATATTGGCATTTTGCCTCAATATTCTAACTGTTTAATGCAAACCTTTTGACATAGTTTGATGTTCATTGTCAACTGCAGATGATGATAGCATATTCCTCTCTATTTTCCAGTTTTTTGGTGGAGAGAGTGGGGAAAAGGACTGGATTATGCTTTTTGTCTCTGCTCCTTTTCTTTTCCTTTCTCAGCATAGCTTACGAAAGGTTAGACTCTGGTTTCTGGATTTCAGCACTGCCATTAGATGACTGAACCTCTTCTTTGAGTGATTGGACGTTGGACTATGCCTAAGTCGAGCTGCTTGCAGAACATTTAATGATCTCCGGTTGCGCATGATGTTTCAGTTGATTCCATGTGTTGTGATCCCATTTACGACGCTTTTGTTCCCACCAAACTATACTCACTCGAGATATTGGCTTTGGGCGGCAGGTATGGCACATTTCCTGTTTGTGTCTCTGTTTCATGTCCTCTCTGAGTAACTTTTCACGGGCCACACATTCTTGTTGCTGTGGCATATGTGTTTCTTCTGCATAAAAAGAGGGTAATGGGTGCCAAAGAAAGTATATTTGGGGGAGATTCACCCCAAAGCTAATTCTTGCATATAAATGCTACACTTTAGTGTCGACTATTTTTTCTTTGATTATCATACCCACTTACTAGAAATTTTATGAGTCACCTGAAGAGGAAAACTTTCTCGGTAGTTAATACAGTATGCTCATGGATTGCCATAATTTGTTCAGGACGTCATCGATGAAAGAGTTAGGAGAGTAAGAATTTTTACTTTTGCGCAAAAAGAAAGCAAGATTTGAAGTCCTATGTTTTGGCTTGTCACTATAATCTAAATTTGGATGGAAGGAAAGTTTAATGATAAAAAAAATTGATTTGAGCGTGGATTTTAGAGCCTTCTACTTTACTTTCCTCTCTAAGTTACCAAATGAAAGTTGACCGAAGCATAGAATGTGTTTATACTTAGTTTGTTGTGCTGTGAATTAAAGAGGCTTTGGGTTCTGTGCCTTTTTTGGCTGATCTGCTTATCTCTTACTTTTAAGGAGATTCAACAGTGTGATGTGGACTGCTGGCAATCATCACATGTACCAAACTTTTTACAATTTGGAATCATGAGATCATGTTTCAAGAGTGTTTTGGAGTACTTTGTTGAACATCATTTGCAAGAAGATAAGGAGTATGTGAACCTCGTACGTTTGAGATCAGGATTTGGGTATCATTGCACCAGCAAGAGTTCTTTTAGACTCTCAAGTTTCTTTATTAAGCATGATTGCAAGAAAACCTAAATCATTTGACCTCATAATTTGATTCCGGAGGAGTTAATTTTGTGCGGCCAAGTGCCTTACGATTTCTAATTGTTGCTTTATCAATTGCATATCACACAAATCAATAGAATATTGCTGTCTGAAGTGAAACTAATGTACTGTCAAAACTAGGTTTTGCTTTGCCACGCCCCTTTCCAAACTCTCGTCATTTATTTCTAAAAATAGAGATTGCAAAGGTGGCAGTTACAACTGAAGTTATCAGAAATGTGAAATTCACCTTATCTCTCTCCAAAGGATAAGCGATTGTAAATTTACTCTCAATCAGTTGTATGTTCCTTCCTTATGATTGGTATTTCTTGATTTATGTTGGAGCACAGAAAGGATTTATAGTGTGTCCTTGCCTTTGCACTGGTAGATATGTATTTTGAAGCTATCAGTTTGATCTCAGCTTGCCTGATTTTTCAGTATGCTTTTGCCTATATCTATTAGTTCATCAATAGGGGATGCAATGTGCAAAATTTTATTCTTATGCACACACTGGAAATGTACAGTGAACCATTCAAAGTTCCATGCTAAAAGTGGTCTGCTTCAGAATCCTGAGTTTTCTGGTGCAGGCATCTACCTTCTCTCCAAATTTGAAGCTTTTGCTGACCGGAGGATATACTATGCTAATAGTTACATCATCAGCGGGCATTCCCTGGAGCACTTATGTTTAGCGATGTTGCCTGTTCTGCTTACGATGATGCTCCTAAATAGAACCTTGAGGTTCCAAAGGTACTCATATTCTGAGAGGAATAATCAAAGTCTTTCTTCTCCCAATTCCATGATATATCGTTACATGCTTTTACCTTGGTAATTTGTCTCAACGGTTCATTTAGATTCTGCAAGGAAAATGAAGGACTGAAATGGGTTTTCCACATTCGTTCTGCAGATGACATCTTGCTTTTAGTTGCTTATCATTCATTCTTGCCATGATCTTTGTTTCTCAACTGTTTAATGGACAGTTTGTTCGTTATCATATGATTTGGCTGCACAATCCATCTCTTTCTGTTCCCTCTGAATTCATGCAGATGGGATGAAAATATATAGCGAATCGAAAAAAGAATGTCGTGCTTATTCAAGTTGTTTTGTCTTGGAGATAGTGCCTAAGCAATATTGTTTGCACTTACATGCTAATTTGTCTGATAACAGGTTGGGCAGCTTAAAAGAGAGGCTTTAGGAAGCATGTTTGGGTGATGGAGCCAAATTTTGATTGTAAGTGTGACTAAGAAGCGTGCGTGAAGTTTCTTTTGAGGCACTATTTGCTAGTTGCTTACTCTTATACTAGGCATCCTGCAGTTACTGCATCCTGCTTGGTTGAGAAAATCTTTTACGGCAACACTTTCTTCCATCACAAGTTGAAGGACTTCTAAGGCCGCAAGAATGAAAAACATGCTCATTCATCACAATGTCAGTGGTTTTCTTTCGGTTCCTAAATTCAAAATTTATCTGTTGCCATCGTAAATATTCTGGCTTGAACAGACCGGAGAAACAATGGTCTCAGAATTTCTCTGTGTAGACGTTCATTATGAAGATATACATTTTACAGTTAGATACGAGCAGATTCATATAGACTTTTCCTTGCTAAATTATTCAGGGTAATTGGATTCCCGTTGGTTGTTGACAACCAGTCACTTGTACTGGTGCATTTTGAAAGCTTTGTGAAGAAAGACGATGGCCCTTCTGTGATTTGATGTAGCGATTCTACCTGATCTTTGGAATTTCTCTCAACATTCATTTCCTGTTCCTACGAGTGAGTGAATGAGCATAATTGCCTCTTTCGTTGAAATTCAAACCGTTTGAAGCAAGGTCTCCTAATAGAGATTCGATGGCTCCTGATGTGAATGTGAATCGTCGAATTACTTATTTTCTCGGCGCATGACGTGCATTATGCATCTGTCTCGAGTGTGAACGCGTATTGAGCCTGTCTTTCCCCATTTTCATGGTTCGGTTATCTGTTTTCTTGACAACATGCTCATTCCTTCACATGCCCTCATCTTTGTCCTTTGAACAAACCAAGAGATGTCTTGTATGCATTTAACTGCAACTCACATGCTTGCGCATGTGCTCACGGACCGAGATTTCATATCCAGGTATGATGTCTCTCTCTTTTCTGCTCCAAAGGCCATTTCATCATATTATAACATAAACATTCGAAAACCACAACTAATGATCTTGCTTGTCTCTGTGGGGAATTTCTTCTTAGGTTGTTGGATTTTCCTCTCTGCCGTTTAACTCAAGATCTGTACATATTTCACTTATTGAAAAGTAACATCAGCACAATGAATCACTGCAGTTCCAATCCACTTGATATATCTGCTCAATATGGGGGTCAATGTGAGATCCAAGAACAATGCTGAAACAGATGAAGAGCCGTTAAAAAATCTCGTCATATAGCGATACTTAAACAAATTGGTCGAACAATATTACTAATAACTACTGCTAAACCATCTTCTTGCACAAAGTGGCATAACGTTGATGAGCATCTAGCGGGCAGATCATTTTTGCCCACGGGTCTCACTTGCATCATCCCCGTGTTCGAAATTACCATAGACAAGATCAATGCCCGTAAAGACTCTTAGCACAAATGGCTTCGCTTAGCAACGAATTGAAAGAATTTTCTGAATGTACTTTTGTCATTATGTAATGCAAAAGAGGCATCTTGACCCCATTCATTTTAGGATTTTTCTTTGGGAACTCGCCAAACAGAACTTGCAGTCAAATAATGCGTGGCCAAATCCATTATGTTAGCATATGTTCCTCAGTCTATTCGTTGTCCTAGACCATAATCACATTTCATGATGTGGGCTAATAAAAGTAGGAACCCATGTCTAGAACAGGATAAATAGACTTGTACTTGGAAAAAAGCATCCCAGCCTATTATGAGTGGCTCTTCTACTGGGTTGCCATTTCCAGATCATCTTCTTTCTGTCGGTGGTCCAATTATAAGAGATCCATCATGCGACTTTTTAAGGTTCTCCCAACTACCGATGTCCCTCTCATTATTGTCTTTCTGGTTTTCTGTTCCCTTCCAATTAGGTTAAATTAAGCTTTTCTCCACCTAGAAAACAACATTAATCAATGAACCTGAGTTTTTTGACTTCAGCAGGAAGTTAATGCGGGGAGTTGCAAATCGAAGCAATGCCCCCCGGTGTTGACGTGGCGCCCAATAAGCTGATCTGATTAAACAATATCCTAAGAGGGTGAAAAAAAGAGATTTTTCTTCAATTGTTTAGCCTAATGATGAGATCCAGCGGGTCAAAATTTTGGTGAAAGTCAAGATAGGATGGATTAAAAGAATGACAGAAGCAAGAAACGCACGTCACGAAAACTCATGAAAGACTCGCACCAGCGATCCAAACCCATGTTTTCTTGACTGATCTGCAAGAACCCCAGAAGAGGAGAAGAGAAATTAGGGAAAAATTTAAGACAAAATAAAAGAAGACAACTATAAAGGAGTGAGTGAAGTGGACCCACTTTTTCTATGGCTCAATTCCAAAAAAAACCCTCAACTTTATACTTTATCCTAATTATATCCTGAACTTTTTTATGTCTAAAAAAAACCACAAACTTTTATCCAAGTCTCAAATATACCCAACCGTTACAAATCTGTCCATTTAACGTTAGAAAAAAAAAAAAAAGAGAACCGGGAAGGAGCGGTGGCCAAGCCTTCACCGGTGGTAGTCACCACAGCCGCCGGGAAGGAGCGGCGACCCTCACCTAGGCCTTCTCGAGGGCCGGCGACCCTCGCCGGACCTGGGCGAGTCGCCAGCGAGGGCGTGCATCCCCCAATCTGGGGCGAGGGTTGCGCCCTCCCCCAGATCGGGGGCTGCACACCCTCGTCGGCGACTCGCCCGGGTCCGGCGAGGGTCACCGGCTCTTGGCTAGGCCTTCCCGAAGGCTAGCGACTTGCCCAAGGCCAGCGAGGGTCGCCGGCCCTCGCCTGGGCCTTCCCGAAAGACGGCGACCCTCGCCGGCCCCGGGTGAGTCGCCGGCCTTCGGGAAGGCCCAAGCGAGGGTTGCCAGCCTTCGAGAAGGCCTAGGCGAGGGCCGTCGCTCCTTCTTGGCAACAGCCACAGGCGAAGGCTTGGCCACCGCCCAGCTGTCGGTTCTTTGTTTTTTTTTCTGACGTTAATTGGATAGATTTATAACGGTTTGGTAGATTTGAGACTTGGATAAAAGTTTGTAGTTTTTCTTGAGATAAAAAAAGGTTCATGATATAATTGGGACAAAAAATAAAGTTGAGGGTTTTTTTGGAATTAGGTCCTTTTTCTATTTGTTTGTTTTGCTAATTTTTGTTGGTTTTTGGGTGCTGACACTTCACCATCGCCTCGTCATCACATGTCAAGCATCAAACAGCAGCAAAGAACCGCATTTTTGGGTGGCTCTCAGCAAGGAAATCTGTCCTTGAAGTTAGAATTTTTCTGGCAGATTTCACAAGCAACCCACCAGAACTCGGAGAGAGAGAGTCCGTGTTGTGGAAGAAGCTCCGCTTCTGCTCAGGTGTATCCATCTCTGTTGTTGTTGGCGCTCAGTTCTCTCTCTCTCTCTCTCTTGACGTTCGTCTTCTTCTTCTTCTCCTCCTCTCACTCTCTGATCTACATTCTCTCACTACTCTCCAAACGATCACCACCTCTGTCTCTCTTTCTCTCTCCTACATTGCCTCGCCGGAGCTCAGAATTCATCCTCAGACATTCGCAAGCATGGCGGACAGAGTCTACCCGGCTAGCAAGCCCGCCGCCAACGGCGGCACGGCCCCCGCCGCGGCCAATCCGGCGGCGGCCGCGAAGCCCCAGCTCTACCGCCCCTACCGCCCGCAGCCCGCCGGCCACAGCCGCCGCCGCCGCCACTACGACCGCCGGCGGTGCAGCGTCTGCTGCTGCTGCTTCTGGACGGTCCTCCTGGTGCTCGGGCTCTGCCTCCTGGCGGCCATCACCGGCGCCGCCCTCTACGTGCTCTACCGCCCGCACCGCCCCGAGTTCTCCGTCTCCTCCCTCCGGACCGCCACCCTCAACCTGACCGCCGCCGCCGACGGCTCCACCACCCGCCTCATCACCCTGTTCAACCTCACCCTCACATCCAAGAACCCGAACAGCCACTTCACATTCGCCTACGACTCCTTCGCTGTCGCGCTCTCGTCGTCCTCGTCCTACTCGGTGTTCCTCGGAAACGGGTCGCTCCCGGCGTTCACGAGCAGCGAAAAGAGCGTGACCCCATTGCGGGCAATCGTGTCACTGAGCTCCCAAGATCTCGACGCCGAGTCCGTCACCTCACTGAGGTCAGATCTGAAGAAGAAAAATGGGGTCCCCGTGAAGATTCAGATGGACACGAAGGTGATGGTGAGCGCAGGCAAGCTGAAGAGCAAGAAGGTGGGCATTAGAGTGAGCTGCGAAGGGTTCAAAGGGGTGGTCCCCCCGGAAGGTAAGTCGCCGTCGGTGGCCACGGTGAGCGATGCACAGTGCAATGTCGATCTCAGGATCAAGATCTGGAAGCTCACTTTCTGATTCATCCACGGAACCTGGTAATACACTTGTCTCTTTGGCTTTGTAATATCTCTCTCCTACAAATTTTTCCTTGCATCTGCTTTTGGTTTCTGGGTTTGTGAAATACTGTGGAAGGATTCATGGAGTTACTGCTTGTGGGTTGAAAGAAACGGATGACACGGCAAGTTCTAGCAATCAAGAAAAGGAATATGTTGTAGTCTTATTTTTTTGGTTTTTTCCAGTTTCTTGTTTACCATTTTCAAGTAATGAAACATTAGCTTGAAAATGGGGTCATGGAAGAATCGATGACAGATTTTGTTGTTATATAAAGTGGTCAAATTGCCCAAGTCAATGGTCGTGTTTTCTTCGCGTTGATAAGCAAACATGTTTCTGTCATTGTTGATGAGCATAGATCAAGGAGGGGTTGTATATAAGGACTTCATTTGGTGATCTGAGTTTAGATCAGATGCCATGGGATTGGAATTTTGGAGTGGTGATGACAGAATGCTTCAGAAATCCCTTACCAGATGCGTTCAGCAATTATTGCCAAAATTCGATAACGGAAAAGGGATCAACGGCAAAGGCGATGCCTCGGTCCAGTGACCGGCGATGACGACCGTGTGAAACTCTACAGGAAAGCTAATGAGCGGAGACCGGACTCCATGCTCGGGTTATCTGCAGGCTTGTATTGTCCTGACCGACTGAGGTCGGAGATCAGAAGTTTCCGTCATATGCATAAACCAGCGAAGGTTGCCAAAGTGTCAGCCTCGTATTTTAGGGTCGTCTCGCGGTTGGTCGAGGTACAAGGTCCACTCTAAGCCACCGATCATGATGCCGGCAGGCCTAGCTGACTTCGAGATGAATCACAGGCGTTGCTCGAAAGGTCAATGGCACTTCTTGATGCTCCTTTTTGCGAGTCGTCGCGTTTCACAGGTCGCAACATGGCTTCATTTTAATATATGAATCGAGCACAATCGAAGTCGATGAATCGCAGCCGGAAACATGCTCGCCAGTCTTGTTTCCGGCATCCGCGAGTCCCACATCCCTCTCTCGCTACTCTAATTCTACTTCTCTCCGATCAACTCCATGTCATCTACTGAAATGGGAAGGAAAATCCCTCCTAAACTACTGTTTTTACAAAGTCTGGTACAGCTCGGGAGAAGCAACGACTTATGTTGAATATTGTTGATTCAACGACTTAGAAGATGAGTCTCGATCTGGACATCCTCTATTTGATGGAAACAGATGGACGAATCGGGTGAATTTAATCTACCGCACCAAATTTTACCTTCTCCTCACGAGAACATAAAATTGTTAGTGCCGGTCATGCCACGTAAAACGGCCGGCGCCAACGTCGGTGAATTTCGATCAAAACTGGCCGAAAAGACTATATTAGCTAAATCCTTAAAAGGGTCGGAGCCAATTTGCCAAGCTAAAAGGGTTCTGATCGAATTGGAATCCACACAACAGGTTCAGGACTTTTTTTTGGTAATTATCCCCCTATTCTTATGCCCTCCTCATATAAGATTTCTAGATTTAAATAAGTTTAGGTTTCTAGATTTAAATAAGGCTAGGACCCTAAAATTGGTAAGTTTTTAATTGTAGCCGCACATTCGAAGGAATAATCGCTCAAAACACTCATGAATTTTAGGCACTAGAGTCTAGAGATGGGCACAGGACGACCCAGAAATGTGGATCGCTTCCCCCTTCTCTAACATTAATTTGCACATTCAAATTTATATCGCGGCTCTCACTTTTGTGTTCATGTTAGCGGAGGCAATTTCCGATTCATTTCTCGAAACGTGATTGATCTGGTCGAACTAAATAAATTTACGAGAAAGTAGAGGGAGAAGTACCATCCCACTTGCTATGGTGAATAGCGAGGGCATTTAATGCCTTCAACTCCCAAGTTACCTACCCAAATCGAGCTCCACGAAAGGAACTGTTCCAGCTCAACGGGGAGCTGGAGACCTCGAGAGTGACAGTAACGAGCATGGCTTCAAACATCAATATGACCACGCTCCACAAGTATTTGAATTGGTCCTCCCCTATTGATAGCTCCATCTACCTTTGCCTCCATAATCCATATGCATCATTGCTAAACTAATCTTTAATGCATTCCCATTGTTCCATTGCCAAATTTAACCCAACCCAAACCAAAATTAGGGTCTTTTCGCAATGTGGATTTGGTATGAATATATGCTAAAAGACGAAGTAGAATAGGCATGGGCATTGAGGTTCAGGATGACTTCGGGAGTTCCAGGTAGAATTTGAAGAGATTTTCCTGTTAATTACATTTTCTTTTTAACTCGAGTAAGTGTCGAAACGCATGTATGTTCAAAGCAAATGGCAAATGGAAAGATCGCGAACGTAGAACTTGCATGATTCGAGTTGGTCGCTTATGCGGGTATCTATATGAGCTGTCAAATTGGGTGGTTTCGTACGTTAAAAACTAGTCGACCCACTGGACTCAGCAATATCAACAGGCTCAATGTGCATGCGCTCGATTCTTGTAATGAAGACGGCCTTTTAGAGATGTTAAAGAGATTTGGATCACAGGAAAATTACCTTTCTTGCGAATATTCTAGCCTTGAAAGGAGCAACGACGCTGCTCGTTCCTTTAGGAATGCTAAACAGATGGTATCATCTTATCTCAACCTACAAGTAATTAATCTTACCTAACGTCTTTTAACCATTGATTATATTCTATCCGAGGGTTCAAGGATATGTTCGCGAACGATGAGATATAGAGCAAATCAAGAATTGATACGTTTACCCACCGGCAAAGGTGGACCGGTGGTACGGGCCAGTATTCGAAATCATGGTGCCACTGGTCCGAATTCACTTTCGGAGATCGTGCTTCTATCTTACTGTCGGAACATGAATGATTTGGAGAAATATTTTCCTAAAGATGATTTCTTATATCGTTTGAAATAATTAGTCAATAGAAAATATTTTCATTCCCAACAACAATTTATATCTAAATATTTCGTGGACAGTGAAAATATTCTTCGTTCATTTATTTTCGTAAGCAATCATTTTCAGGAAAGTATTTTTTAAATCATTCATTTTCCGCAAAATAAATAAAAGCCTTAGTCTTTGGTTCAAATGTTCCGTGACGGGTCCAACGTTTTCGTGATAGGACTTGTGTGGAGTCTCTTCACGAACAAGCTTTTACATTAGAATAAGTGGGTCCGCACGCATTGCTCACCCATAACCATAGTTATGGATTTGAAGCCACCGAGGCAGCATCCTAATCTCGGGTCGATCGATGTCTATCGATGCCAATCCTTGCTGCGACAGCAAAGCCTCCGTCCTCAGCTTCCCAAAGGAGAAGAAATAGATTTCGACGAAGTGAGAGCACTTATATTAGAAGTGATTATAATGTCACTAGCATATTACAACATTATTTCGATGAATAGGAATCGACTTACACTTATGTGAAAATAAATTCCTAGTGCTGCCACTGAGCACTTACCATTGTCACAATCCCTATCACTTTCATACATAAAAGGTGGAATGAGATAGATTATGGTAAGATTTATCGCCTTAGGCAGAAGTGAAAGGTAGGAAAAATTAACAAAAAAGTACTAAATCTATTGCAATTGTGTCAATTCAATCTTAAACTTTTTTTTGACCAATTGAGTCATAAACCGTTTGTATTTGTGCAAATTTAGTCAATCTGACAATTTTTGCTCGGAAATCGCTGATATGGATAGCGATTGTCCTATGTAGTGTGACTGGCGCTGACATGAATAATTTTTCGAATTTTATTTTTTTTTCTTTTTCTTTCTTTTTTTCCTTCCCTTCTTCCTTTGGCCAGTTGCCGAGGCCAGAAGGAAGGGCCGATGAGGGCAAGCCTCACCTGCCCTTGTGAGGTCGAACCACGCCAGTTGCCCTCGCTAGTGACGTCCCCGGCCAGAGGAAGAAGACAAGAAAGAGAAAGAAAGAGAAAACAAGGACAAAATATTATTAAAAATTATTTACATTAGAGTCGATCGTATCACATAAGACAACCGGCATCTATGTCAGCAATTTCAAGGCAAAATTGGCTGGATGGACTGAATTGGCACAAATGCATAGGGTTTATGACTCAATTGGTCAAAAAAATTAATTTTGAATTGGCACGATTATAATAGATTTAATATTTTTTTGGTAATTTTCCCGTGAAAAGCATAAGTTCTTGCTGTACCAACTTTTGCTTTATTAGAATCTCCCAGAGGCTTTGCTTCCAAGTAAAGTGTAATGACTTTGACAATCCCACAAGAATTGAATCTTTTGTGGAGCATAACTTGCCAATTGATTTTCTTGAAACATCGATGATTTGATTTCATTCGGCTGCTTTATGTGCTTGGAAACTTTAGCAACTCAAATGTGGAGATTAGAACGTTGTGGTAATGATTGAGACCTATTTTTTTATATAGTACTTGCCTCTTTGTTTTATATGAAAACCTAATTAAAATGACTATAGTAACCCTTGTTCTATAAATTTATTGATAAAATTATAATATATCCTTCCTTTTCCTAGAAGTGTACACAAGCCCATGTTACTCAAGCCAATCGCAATCTTCTTAAAGTGCATGAATGGGGTGGAATTTCCAGTTTATTCATTCAAGTAAAAGAGATAGTAACACAAATGGCTCATGAACTTCGGTTCAATACGTAATATTATCCTTGAACTTTTTATTTATATAATGTAGTCCCTGGACTTTAACCCAACGTGCAATATCGTCCTTAAATTTTTAATTTGTTCAATATGATCCCTCAACTATTTGTAAATGTTTAATGTAATTCTTACACTATATGAAAATATTTAACAATTCAGTTACTATATTGAATATTGAATTAAAATTCAAGAGTTACGTTGAATAAATTAAAAGTTAGGGTATGACATCGCACATTGGATCAAAATTCACGGACCACATTAAACAAATTGAAAATGCATGGATGACAAAACACATCAGATCACGGTTAGGGACCGTTCGTCTCATTTTCCCCTGTGAAAATGGCAAAAAGGAAATTTCCAATTTTTTTTTCTTTTACTTGTACTGTCACGGGATACATCCATTCTTCTCCAGCCGCTTTAGTTTTGCCATTTATCCAAAGGGATGGCATGACAAAGCCAATCTTGAGTCTCTTTCGCTTGCGAACTGTAAGGCTTTGGCTGCCTCTTCACACCACCATTCAAATCATCTCGTGGGCAACATCATGAACACCCCAAAGTGACAAACTCCCAATTCTCACACAACGGAGGAGACCCCACTCCCTTTGAGAAAAGTATCTTAGGTGGTTCCAAAGCATCACTTCACTTTCCACCCCAAATTTAGCGTATCTGGCAAACGATGGTTGAATCAAGAGATTAGAAATGTACCACTCCTGGAGCACTTACATGTCCGTCATTTCTTGAATTGAGGGGTCGGTTTGTTAACTGTTTTCGAGAAATTATTTTCCGACTCCTTTTGTATTCACATAATTGAAAACTAATTGATTTATGAAAAACTTTTTCATGAGCTGAAAATAAGTTTAGATTAAGAAAAAACAAGTTCCTCTTCTAGAGAAGGAGAAAACATTTTTCCTATATCACCAAACGAATGAAAACTAGCCGTTTTTCTAGACAATGATTCCCATGGAAGATATCTTCCATTATTAGACTTACAATATGACCGGACCAGACCTGACTCACTTTAGATATTGTTCACTTTCTCATCTCATATTGAGCCATGCGGTTTTGTCCATTTGTTATTGCTTTGATTCCGAGCACTCTTAATATTAGGATTCATATATTGAACCAAGTCTTCCCTCCATAATGCGTTTCTAGTCGATCAATTTCAGCCTCGCCTATATTATCCACCGGCACTCTTTCCGTTCAATCGTGATTTAGCTTATTCCTAATCTCCTCCAAGATCGTCGTTCTAAAAACTTTCGGGGAGCCGCGTCTTGTCTAACCTCCAGCTCCTCGACGCTCGTTTTTCATCTCGGTCGGGTTGGGCGAACGGGACGCTCACCAAAACCGGAACTTCTATTGCGTAGACAATGCCGATGCGAGCTCGGTACACCACAACCGTTTAAATCACTCGATCCTCATGCGAGGCCGGTTAAAATCAAAGGCTGTCATGCACTGGACTCACAGGAACCCGACCGCTACCCCGACCCCGACCCCGACCCCTGCCAATGACTTTTCCAAAGTCTAGCCCCAGCCGGGCCATAAATGGACCACGCGCTCCAGGACACGTTATTCTCCGTCGAGCATTCATTAGGCCCCCCCCGCTTCCAAACACTCCCCCTCCTCACGTCCCCCTTCCAACGGCTATGCGTGATAAGAAGAACGCCACTCGCATTTTCCCTCATTTTCTTCCCCCCAACTTTCCCGAGAAAGTAGCGTCAGGGAAAAAGAGAACAGAAGAAGAGAGAAAGAAAATGTCCGGAGCGCCGCGATTCCTCTTCGCTCTCGTATCGTCCCTCCTCTTCCTCTTCTCCTCCGCCTCCCTCTCCGGCTCGCCCGACTCCGCCGCGCTGCTGGCCTTCAAGGTGTCGACGGGCGGCTCCGGCTCCGGCTCGCTCGCCGGCTGGGCGGCCAACTCGTCGGATCCCTGCGTCGGCCCGTGGCTCGGCGTCACCTGCAGCGCGAGGACCGGCCGCGTCACGAAGCTCGTCCTGGAGGGCCTCAACCTGAGCGGCTACGTCCAGCCGCTGAGCCAGCTGGCCGAGCTGAGAGTCCTGAGCCTGAAGCGCAACCGGTTCGCGTCGCTCGCCGTCGACCTCTCCTCGTGGCCGAACCTCAAGCAGCTCCACCTCTCGGGCAACGGGCTCTCAGGCGAGTTCCCCTCCGGGATATCGGCGCTCCGTCGCCTCCGGCGGCTCGACCTCTCCCGCAACAACTTCACCGGCGTGATTCCGGTGGCGGAGCTGGCTCGGTTGCCGCGCTTGCTCACCCTCCGGCTCGAGGCTAACTCGTTCACTGGAGCTCTCGGCTCGGCCGTTGACTCGTTCCCTTCGCTCTCGGACGCCAACTTCTCGGACAACGAGCTCTCGGGGCGGATTCCGACATCCCTGTCGCGCTTCCCGGCGACGGCCTTCTCCGGAAACAAAGACCTCTGCGGAAAGCCGTTGTCATCCGTTTGCTCCAACCACACAGCAGCGATCGACTCTGTGCAGCCTGAGGCGATCGCTCCGAAACCGAGGCGCCTGAACGGTCGCGCGGTGTTGTCAATCGTCGCCGTCGACGCAGTCGCAATCGCGGCGGCGCTCACGACCGTCACGTGGTGCTGTTACAGGAAGAAACGCCGCCGCAGCGAGAGCCGCAGCGAGGCCAAAACCGGTGCTCAGAAGCAAACGTACGGGATCAGTGGCGGTGGCAGCGGAAGTGGAGGCGAACTGGTGGTTTTTGGCGGGTGCAGGGGGTTCGACAAGGTGGACGATCTGCTGCGATCGTCGGCGGAGCTGTTGGGAAAGGGGAGCGTGGGGACCACGTACAAGGTGGCGATGGCCGACGGCAGCACGGTGGTGGTGGTGAAGAGGGTGAGGGAGGCGCTGAGGAGGAGGAGGAGGAAGGAGATTGATGTGAGGCTGAGAGAGATTGGGGGTTTGAGGCATCCCAATGTGGTGAGCCTGAGGGCTTTCTATCATTCCCAGGATGAAATGCTCTTGGTCTATGACTATTTGCCCGGAGGAAGCCTGCACTCTCTGCTTCATGGTTTGTGCTTATTACCTCATGAATTCATCTTAACATGGTCTCTGTTTGGTGCTTGGAAATGGTTCTTTCTTTGTTGCAGATTGTGCAATTTTGCAGTATGAATCACTTTGACATGTTGATTGATTGGGGTTCTCCGCATTTGCAAATCTTATGCATTTCTTGTGCAAATTGTGGCTATACTATTCACGTGCTGTTGTTCTTCCTTGTTTTGTTTCTTGGCATAGAAGTGGCGAGTGTTTATTGGTTAATGCTTCATCAGAGAATAGATAATCTTTGTGGTTAGCCTACGAATGCCCAGTTTTTTTTAAGAGGTTAATCTTTTCAACTTCTAAATTCATCGGAAGATTCGAAGCACAATTTAGAGAGAGCGGCTCTTTAAACTTCTTTCTTTCAAGTGCAAATTGTATCGAGTTCTAGGTTGACCAGTTAGATATTCTTTTAACACTAATTGTTGTTGCAATTTGCAAGTGCCTTTTTGTGACTGATGAACTGCAAATGTTTCAGAAAATAGAGGACCAGGGAGGACTCCATTGGATTGGACCACCAGGATAAAGCTAGCTGCAGGTGCCGCGAGTGGCCTAGCTTACCTTCATGAGTTTAGCAATGCGAAGCTCGTCCATGGACACCTCACATCGTCGAACATTATAGTTGATAACTCAGGAAGCGCTTGTGTTTCCGACATCGGTCTCCACCAACTCTTGCTTTTGCCATCGTTGTCAGACAACACCCATGCAGCTCCGGAGCTGATGCTCAACAACAGTCTTGGAAGCACTCAGAGGAAATATACTCAAAAGTGCGACATTTACAGTTTTGGGGTTGTCATCCTTGAAATTCTGACAGGGAAAATGGCGAATGGAGAGGGAGAGACGAGTTTGGTGAAGTGGGTTCAGCGTGTGCCCCAGGAAGAGTGGAAAAGGGAAGTGTTCGATTTCGAATTGTTGGGTTACAAGGAAATGGAAGAAGACATGGCAGCTCTTCTGCAAGTGGCTTTGCTCTGTTTGGCTACATTGCCGAGGGATCGTCCCAAAATGAGCGTGGTTCGCAATATGATTGAAGATATCAGGACCAAGGGTGGAAGTGAAGGCCCGACAAATTGTTCGGTGAACAATCTGTCTTCCGATTCTTCACCTTCTTGGTCTGAAAGAACTTAAAACTGCGTTAACAGCTACTTTATGAAGTGATGAGTACCGGCAAGATAAATCTTGTTTAATCTCAACAGAAAGGCGAGGGAAGCAGGATCTGCAATCATCTCCACCCTCCAATAAACGATAAGCGCAAGGAAAACTGGAGCTCCTCTCTTTCAGAGTTACGGGGTACGTACTATACTAGTGTAGCTGATCAGTAATGCACATGCATATTTGATTATATTCTTTGTTCTAAATTGAACATATAATTATCATGTTCTGATTA
This sequence comes from Syzygium syzygioides, assembly GCA_031216285.1. NCBI lineage: Eukaryota > Viridiplantae > Streptophyta > Magnoliopsida > Myrtales > Myrtaceae > Syzygium > Syzygium syzygioides. The sequence goes on from CM062244.1 coordinate 4,087,889, forward strand.
TGTCGGTGCCATTGCTGATAGATTGACTACCTGTGATGCCGAGCTTCCCTTCTCTCCCACCCTTCGTTTTTCTGTCCTGTCATGAGATAACAGAGCATAATTATAGAATCCTGCATCTTTATTCCCATTTCTGGTATGCATGTATTTGACCACAAAGAAGTCTAATGCCAGAGTCAATCTTTTTCTTCCACTCAAGGAATGCAAGTTTTTTCACAGACAAGGTAGTCTAAGTGTAACAGATCACATATTGTAATGGAATTTGCTGTGGTCCGCGGAATAAATCATGAAATCTTCTTCCTAGGACAAAAAAGTGGTCTGATTCCGGCCTTAATGCAACATGGATGCAGAAAACGGGAGCCCCAAATACAATTGTTAGCCTGCTGGCCAGTTAAGTTCTATTCATAAAGTACGCAAGCTCGAGGTTTTAGCCCAGCACGAAATATGCATCTTCGATACGTCTTCTTATGCATTGATCGGTTCCGAACGCGAGGATGGATCCTGGAAATGTGAAAGTTGCATTCACAAAAAAGTCTTCTCGTGCAAACCAGTTAATACCAACTAAAACGAGACGCACAACCCAGCTATCCTTGCTTGTTGATGCGCTTTGTGATGGAACGACGCGCATAAGACTGAGGTCCACATAACATGTGACGGGTGGGTCCGATGCAACTCCAGCGTCCTAAAACTTTCCCCAACCGAAATCGCAGCTTGCAGGGAAAGCGCCCTTAGACTTATTCCTCACTACAACAGCATTTTCCAGGAAATATCCAGCCCGAAACAGCTCGATTGCAGCTGTAAGTAGGCAAAACAACATGGGTTTTCACAGAACTAGTATCGTCGACCAGTAGCCGATGGTACAGCAGTTTACACCACCTAGCGCCTCAATGACGCTGGATGTGTATCCAGGTAGGGTCATATTACAACAGACAACCACAATCAGGTTCTCATTGCTATACATACACCATGATCTATTCATGTGGGATCCATATGCACTGTCCGCACTCGGACCACTTGCACCTGTCCCTTTAAAGGGGCATTAAGGGCATAAAACAGAAGAGTTCATTAAGAGATACTGCGTTTGAGAGAGAGAGAGGAAGCAGAACAGCATTCAGCTTTCTTCCAAATTATGGAATTCACAGGGATCATTAAATCGACATTCAGCCTGCTTCTAGTCTTGAGTTTCAGCAAGCGGGCTCAATATGCGTAAGAAGCATTGTTTGTGCATCAGAATTCTAAGAGGTAAGCAAGAAGCACAGGTTGAAGTGGAAGGATAAAAGTTAGATGATCACGGTATGCAGATGGAAAAGTATTGGTGCTACGCAAATGAAGACAGGTGAATGAAATTCTCTTCATAAAAGAAGTAGGAAAACACATTGTTTCGAATGCTTCAATGCATCAATCTCCAAAACAGCGAATATCCAGATAAAAGCCACATGAATGTGAATCAGCTCTATGAACCAAACAGATACAAAACTAATGAAGCTTAGCACTGCACAAATTTCTCATCAGCAACAGATGCTGGAAACCGAATGAGGAGAAAGAATTTTGCCAGCCTGAAGATCATCTTCATCGATGTTTAAACACCCATCAGAAAAAAGATGAGTCGACCACACAAACTTGCAGATCGCAAACAACAAACTAAACCCTCCAATCGACAAGAGATATGGATTATTTTGCAACCATGAATGATCAAACATCAGTAAATGATCCTATCAAAATCATAAGCTGATCAGCAGGCATAAATGGCGGCACTTCATCAAAATTTAAACTAGTCAATTGAATTCATCCGAAGGTATTGACAGCTTCCCACACCAAGTTCTTTGGGATGGGACTACCGAGATCTCTAGCCTGCAACGCAGCCGCCCTAAGCGTCCCGATAGTCATGGCATTCGCCTTCCAGAAAGACGCGCTATTGTAAGGCAAACTGTGCTTCTTGCAGAGTTCCTTCACGAAAGGGGAAATCTTCCTGAGATGGCACCGGGGCAATCGAGGAAACAGATGGTGCTCGATCTGGAACTGCAATCCGCCGTGAAACCAATCCATCCACGGCGAACACTGGATGTTGAGAGTCCCGGCGGTCTGCTTCTCGAACCAGTCGTTCCCGCTGGGCGGACCGACGTACACGCTCGACGCGAAGTGATTCAAGCAGAACTGAACGTGCTGGATTCCGGTGACGGCAAAGCTCGCCATGACGAACATTATCATCTCCCCCCAATTCGGGAGGCACGAAACGAGGAGCGGGTACCAAATCCAATACGCGAGGAGCCCCAACATCTCCTGACCCCTGTTGGGCACCTTATGCTTGGACAGCAGCAATGCGAAGGACTGGGCGAACAGATTGATCCGCGCGAAGCACATGACGGGGTAGAACGTCCAGTGCTGGTGACTGACCAAGAACCTGCAGACGGCATCGAAGTTCATCTTCCTCTCGTAGTAGTAGGAGGTGAGGGAGCCGAAGAACTTGGAGGACACCACGAAGAAGGGCATGTGCTGGAGATCCGGATCGAAGTCGAGGCTGTTGCAGGCAATGTGGTGGGCGTTGTGGTTCCGCTTCCACCAGGCGATGCTGATCCCGGCGAGGCAGTTCCCGGTGAGGACCTGCGCGAACCGGTTGAGACCGGGCCCGGACATGATCTGGTAGTGGCCCGAATCGTGCCCCATCCACCCGCTCTGAATCCACAGGAACCCCATCATCCCACCGCAGAGCAGATGGACCCACATGCTCTCGGACCGCAGCACGCCCAGAACGCTAGCGCCGAACAGCAGCGCGATGAACCACATCGACACGAGCGTGACGTGGCCCTTCTCGTCGTACAGCCCCATCTTGACGAACTCGGACACCAGCCTGCGGTAGTCCCTGGACACCTCGGAAACGGAGTAGTCCCGCAGGTAGCACCCGTTGAAGAACCTGTCGAGGTACTGCCACGCGGCGCCCGGGTGGTAGGCGACGAACGCGTCGGTGGCGTCCTGGCCGGCGAGGTCGCGGAGCGGGAGGTCGCCGCCGGGGTGGTCGTTGATCCACTCGGAGACGTCGTAGATCTTGCCCTGGATGGAGATCCAGAGGTCGCCGGGCTTGTTGTGGGCGGCCAGCTCCGCGCGCGAGATGGAGCGGCGAGGTGCCGAGCCCGCCATTGGAGGCCGGGGAGGAGGTCAGTCTCTCTCTCTCTCTGTCTCTATCTCTCTCTCTCTCTCTCTATCTCTTCTTCGTTTCTGTGATTGAAAGAGAGAGAGGGGATACGTCGGAGAAGATGGGTTGGGCTTTTTTATTTTGGGTGCTGCTGTGCTGGTGTTGGGGGGAGGTTTCTTAATCGGGTGATTAGGAGTAATTAATCGACGCGATCAAGGAGCTAAAGCAAGCGCTTTTAGCCTGCGGAAATATCTCCTTTGCTTTTCCAGTCGGGGGTGGGGGGCCTGTCACGCCTGTGTTTGGCCGTGCGCTTTTTGCGAATCGCGACTCCCCTCGTGACTTTCGCGCATCGGCACGAAAACGGAAGTCATTTTTTTAAGGGTTTCCGAGACTTTTCGGGTATTTTGGATGACGAGGGATTCGATTGATGTACCGAAAATGTTTTTCGTAGACTAAAAACAACAAGTTTATATCTGAGGGGCAAAAGATTTCGCTTTTCCCAAATTACCAAACAGATGAAAACTACTTTATGATCGTTGAAAAACGAATTCGATAGAAAATATTTTTGTTTATCATAGAATTTCAGTGAAACAGATGCACTGCTCTTAAACCTCGTGAATGCGTAAGTTTAATACTACGTTTTAGAAATGGGAAAAAATGGGGAATTGTATAGGTATTTGAAAAGTAGAGGTGTTCGATGTGAAAAGAGAATCGAATTTCAAGAACGGAAAAATAATAAGATGATAATCGAAAGCTTGATGGGGAAAATCGATTTGCAAAAGCCCGTTTGGTATATCGATGGTGGATTGCAGCCGTGGCTTATTGTCGTTGTGAAGTGTTGAGATTTGTGTGTCTGTCGATGCATGTTTTGAAGCTACAATGTCCGTAAATGACTTTGCGGTGGTATAGTGTTTGAAAAGAAAAATAAAATAGCCCTTTTCACAATTGAATCTGTTGCGGATAAATTGTACCCAACAAACCCTTAATCAAAGTTAAAGCACCATGTTTAAGAAAGCTTGTTTTAGTGTCGCTAAGTCGAATTCTGAATTTTTTGTTCGTATGTAACAACATCAATCTTTGGAAACAATTACAACTATTTTGCGTAAATATAACAATTTTTTAGGAGGAACTTTAATGTTATTTTTCATACGATGGAATGGAATGTGAAAAAAAATTGGAATGCCGAGGATATCGATTTGCGTAATAAGATTGTTTAACTTATGATTTACACTATATTTTCATCTAATTAAAATGAAAGTACTATTATAATCATGTATATGATTGATAAAAGATGATCTCCGAAATATTCTTTTGAAGTCAATAATTAATAATATGCGGATGGTGACAATAATTATTAGATTGCAGCATGGAAAACAAATTGATTTGCACAAACGAATGCAATGTTTTCAATTTATAATTCTCGAATCTTAATTTCCATAACTAATCTACACTAATAACCAGAATTTACCACATAATTGATCACCTAATCACGAATAACAATTTCGCAACATATAATAATGCATCACAGAGATTCCTGGCTGACTTTTTTTAAGTTAAAAAAATACGTCAACTTGGCATTTCATCAATGTAAGTTATATTAATCGATAATTTATTTTTTGGATAATTATTTTCGTGAAAAATAGTATATATCCCACCAACAAATTTGGGCCATTCCTTCCGACCGCATGAGAATCGATCCATAAGTACGATATGTAGGTCGTTAAATAAATCAGTTCTTTTTTTTTTAAGATTTGCCAAATAAATTACTGGCTGTTCAGGGTCTCTCTCGTCCTCGTCCTGGATAATGTTTTCTGGGGAGAAGGAAAGCTCGCGAGGTCTTGTTGGTGTCCGGGGACGAGGACAGCGGACAATCGGACGTGGCGTCTTTCCAGCCAAGCATGGATGAATGAGTGCTGCACGGCGATCCGTACTAACATAAAGAGGGTGAGGAACTGGCTATTTCGAAATCTAGTGGCTCGCCAAACCGAGAGATCAGAATTTCAGGAAATTGCGGTTCTTTTTTTATTCTTTTGGAGAAGACTTCTATTTTAAATGCTTTTCGGCTTGCTAGAGAGTTCAACAAAGAGAGAATCGCGAATATTACGTTACAGGAAAAATAATACAAACGATCCATAAACTTTGACAGCAATGTCATTTATGAGCTTTTAATTTAATCGATCACAGAACTTTACCTTCAATGTGTAGTATAATTCCTGAATTTTTAATTTATTCAATATAACCTCTATACTTTCGGTATATGTTCAATCTAGTCTCAGCATTTTATGAAAATGTTCAATATTGTCGATGGGCTTGAATTAATGAAAGGACAATACTAAAAAATTTTATATAGTTTGTGGACTAAATTGAATATGCAAATTAATAGTTCGGGGATCACGTTACACATTAGGCCAATATTCAATAACCATTTATGTCATTATCCCTACAGTATATCATTCAAGAGGATTGTCTCATTGGTTCGATCGATCCACTTGGAAACCGGACCAACTGGACCGGCGGTCCGGTCAAGTTTCCTGATGGGTCCGTGGAACCGGTCCAACTAGCCAAGAACGGAGAAGGAAAGACGGAGACGGAGGCAGAGATGGAGAGTCAAAGACGATGAGGTGAGCATCTACCGAAAAGAGCGAGAGAGTAAGAGTGAGTGTGAGCGTGAGGTAAAAGAGAAAGAAGGTGTTTCTCGGCTCAATATGAGGCTGTGAACGTTAAGAGAGTTAGGTTAAATTTAGGGATTTAAGATTTTTCTTTTTTAAAAAAAATTAAAATTTTAATATATATTATATATAATATATTATATTTATTATTATATTACCGGTCCGGTCCGGATGGACGGGCCAGCGGTTCCATGCCTAGAAACGGGAACCAGACTTCCCAAAAATTGGAATCGAGAACCGGATCGGCTCCCGTAGGAACAACCAGTTCCGGGAGGTCCCGGGCGGTTCCTTATTCTTTTGCACACCCCTAATTGTAATCACAAGAAAAAATAAATAAATTATGGAAAGAATAGACAAATGATGGTTAATTAAGCTATTTTTACCCTCTCCGATGGCAGTGGATGTGGTCCTCTCTAAGGGCGAGCATCGGTCGAGATTCAATATAGTAACCAACCGAACTAATTTTAGGCTCCAATGGTTCCACAGAAAATGAATAACCTAGAAATCATTTTCCTGAAAATGATTGCTTGTAGTACTTATAAAAATGAATAAACAAAAAATATTTTCATTATTTGTGAAAATGTTTAGATATTAATTGTTGTCCATAAATAAAATATTTTCCAGCAACTAATTATTTCAAACGATACAAACGATCATCTTTTTCGATTTTTCGTGAAGCCAACGGAGCCTTTGATTCCGTTTGTTTGAAAAAAAGAAACTATTTTCAAGAACTTGTTTTGTAATTTCCAGTATTTTGATAACGGAGAACTAATCGATCTATAGAATACGTTTTCCATGGATTGAAAAGTGTAAGCTTAGATTGGAGGAAAACGAGGTCATTTCATGATAAGAAGGAAATCAATTTCTCTAAACCACCAGATAAATGAAGATTAACAAATTTCCTTGAAAATGATATGCATGGAAAATAATTTCCCTGTATTACGAGCTTTTTCAATGAAGCAAACACACTTTCAAAGTCGGTTTATGAGATAACCGGGTATGTTCGTGGGTTAAAAAACCTGGAACCGGCAAGATCTGGTTCGGTTCCCCGTTGAAGCCTCGAAGCCGCCGCCCATTCTACGAAGGAATCGGACCGACTGGGCCGTTCTCGGACCAGTAAAGGCGGTGCGTTTGTCTCCTGCTGTCCAAAGGTTTCCACTCCATTGGACGGACGCCCAAAAACGGGCAACGGGAATGGCGGGCTCCCCTCGAATTCTATACTCGAGCGCACCAAAATACACATGATGTTCCAAGCACCCATTGCATCACAAGAACAGGAATAAAAAGCCAAAGTCGCAATTATTAGTCCATCAAATCTAACAAGGACTTGTTAACGAGTGATTTTTAGACACTTGTTAAATATGCTTGATAAAAATTTATATCTATTCTCGTACATTGAGTCACACGGAGGGAGGTAATACACCGAAGATTTTAAGTTTTCTTGAAGTGGGTATTCAACAAGTGCCCACAAGGCACTCAATAGTAAAATTCATTAACTAATTTTCGTATCATAAGAAGTTACAAACCGATACATCCGTGCCATACTTACCCAAATTAATCTTCGTCTCATAAAATATCACAACTTAGTAAATTCGTGCCACATTTACACTTAATAGCTCGGTGTGCATGACTTGACCATTCGATCATATCTTTCTTACTAGTTTGAGATATAAAACATGATTAGCATGTAGCTGTATGGTGGTCATATGATGTGGGCACCTCCAATTGATGCCGTGGGCCATGCGCATAGTCTACTTCATTTGTTGTGCCAGGGTGATACTATCAAAGAGACAGGGTTCCTAAAACTTGAAAACGAGATAGAATTTCGCAATACACACCATACGAAAGTATGTAATTTTTCAATGAGACAATATCTATTAAGTATATTTGATTCATGAATTTGTTAAAGCAATGCAATTCACGAACACAAGAGATGAATGATCATTAAATTGAAATAATAGAACTCCCAAAGCATAAACCCGAACCCTCTCAGCTAGATATTCTTAAGGAAGAACAAAAAGAAAAGAAATTATACATGAATAGACTCAGAGCAATCGCGGATTGTCATTACCTCTTGAGAGCAGAGTCGTCGATCCCACCTGCAACAATGAGCACACATAAAGAGATTCAGACACTGGCACTCCCCACTCACGCACCAAGAGAGAGAACACCTGCAGCAAGGGGGCGAGAACTTTTGCAACACATTCACCATGACGGATGACCGGAGAGTTAGCCAGCGACCACGGTGGTGATCAAGCAAGCACTGAGCCAATGTGGGTGGCACTGCTGAAACTTGAGTACCCAAGAGTTCGCTTTGCGAGCTTTGTGGTGAAGAAGTGACGAGAGATAGAGATAGAGAGTGATTTGAAGAAGATTGAGAGAGCGAATTTTAGGGCTTCTTAAGTTAGGGTTAGAGAAACCATTAGCGACTAAGTATGATTTTATATTTCGATGATTCGATTTTCAAACCGAATCGAACTGATAAAATCTAAACCGGCGAAACGAGAGGTGGTTTTTTTTTTTTTTCATTATCCAAACTGAAAACCGAACCGAATTGAATAAAAAATGCATGACATTTAGGTTCACTTCGGTTTTCAATTCGGTTTTCCAGTTTGGTTTAGAGGCTAAGTATGATTTTATATTTCGATAATTCAATTATCGAATCGAATCGAACTGATAAAATCCGAATCGGCGAAAAGAAAGGTGGTCTTTTTTTTTTCCATTATCCGAACTGAAAACCGGACCAAACCGAATCGAAAATGCATGAAATTAGGTTCACTTTGGTTTTCGATTCGATTTCCCAAGTTGGTTCCAACACCTCTAAGTTTTAGTGATAGCAAAATGATCAAATCTAATCTGTTATTGTTCCATAATATATATTCTTTTGTTTCCCCCTTTTATTTGGGAGAGGGATGATTATTAAGGCATTCGATGTCCATGAACTCTCGATGCGATTGGATTCAATTTGTTAGGTACGCAGTTTTCTTGTCGATCTCCTGTTTAAGTGGATCTTGAATGGTAGGTAGTTCATCAAGTGAGCATCTTGGGAATGGTAGATGCAAAACCAGGATTCATTTTTTAAAAGAAATCAAAAGCATTATATTATAATTCGTTAATAGTCAATTGGGCCATCCTCGGTTTGCTTGCACGGAATCAAGATGAAATCGAACCCTACATTATTTTTACACGACCCGAAAGAGTATTGGCGGTGTATTCTTTGGTGCGCAAGTTTAGAATATGCTGAACCCCCACATGGATATGCCCCAAAAATATCCTACTTTCTTTGTTGGTCGATTCTTATCTTGTTTTATGCTTTTGAGTTCAGATGTGAATCTCTCCATTTGAGTCCCTTCTTAGCTTTAGCTGCATGAAGACGAGCCAAAGCTATGTTTTGAGTTTTCTAAAATTTTTATTGAGTTGTAGTTGGCGAGTTCGCCGAGCACATGTGATCTCCCTCCGGCATGACCCCAATGATTTCTTGAATCGATGTCCAAATACCGTGAGTTGTGGAAATGATGTTTCCGGATTAAGATGCATCGATTCATCTCTTTCAGGGTTTTGGTCAGTGTCTGTCGAGTGATTTGGTTAACTACTAAGATTGATTTGAACAAAGCTTTTCACGACTTTTTACGTGATTTTCGATTCACCATATTTTTAACCTTTTATTTTATTTTTTATGATCATTATGAATGTGATAAAATGCTAAAAAAAAAACAAGTGAGTCAAATGACAACCGGACGGTACAAGCAACTAGCCAATCAATAAATCATCTTTCAAGATCGCTTTCCACTCCTCTGTGCTAAATACCGGTTGTGGGAGAAAATGATACGTTATATTATATTAGAGCCATGTCAGATGACCTGATATAATAAAATCAATTACAATTTTTCTAACACGAAATACTAATAATAAGCATATCATATGATAGAATATAAGAACTATTAGCTTTGGCGATACTGTGTGATTCCCCCCCAATATCGTTATTATATATTGGGAAATTTTGAAGCACCTCCAAATTGAATGCATTTTATGAGAAAGAGTCTCCAAAGCGACACTCGTCTCAAACGACCTCCAGATTGAACCACCGTGATCAAAATGACCCCTTGCCCCATCACCGATGATAAAAAAAAAAAAGCAACTCTTGGCGATCAAGTGCCAATCAAGTGCCCCTTTCTTATCGCATGATGGGCATTTTTATCCCAGAAATACATTTCCCCCCAATTAAACCCCAAAAACAGAACCCTAAAATTCCTCCTAAAATGGGAGTACAACCATAGGAACAACATGCACAACTACATGAACGTTGCCAATGAAATTGCCCAATCTTTGGATATGGCATGACATTCCATCCCCAAATGAATGAAGAGATCGCATGGCCCATATTACGCCCCGAATTGCATTTTTTCCATGGATCGGGCGGGTTGGGCTCCTGGCATTATTGGGGGCCCTGTCCAATGAACGAGGGCTCATTTGGCCCATCATGGGAATTGCTACTGTTCTAGTTATAGTTTTGTATAAAATTACATAATCACGAAACCAAAGTTAGATTCGAACTCAGTTGAATGTGAGGGTGCTGGAGAATGAGTTTGGAATTTAGTTGGTGAGTTCCCCAACGTTCAAACTCGATTGATTAGACCACTATAAAATCAACTTTCTTCTAATGTATGCCAAGCCATGTAAGTAATCACATGTTAATTTTCTACTAACATATTTAATGAAAATGTTCACGTTGACTCTTACGTGGCAGCGCCCTATATTCACCAGCAAGCCCAATTTGAAAAGGAAAAATAGGCTACAAACGGTTCTAATTTGATCAAGTGAAACGAGCCGAGTTTCATTGTGCCCTAAGCTAGCACCATATCTAGGGTCGCTGCTCCTGTCACATAACCAAGGGATGGTGGTAACCCTCGCCGACAAATCTACAGCAAGGATCCTCGTCAACAGATCTGTAACTTTTTGTTTACATCAACAATGTTAAAAAAATCGATTTTTCTTGCATTTTTAGGGTAATTTTGTTTATGCTTCGCTAGCCAAAATATGAAATATTATCCAAATTTCAATGTAATAAAAATTACATGTGAATTCGTGTGTCAAATGATTATACATCGTGAAAATTTCAGACGTTACCCGATAAGAAAATGTTAAATGCATCCCGTCATAAGATTTAGATTAAGAAAAAAATAAAGCCAAAAAGAAAAAGAAAAAACGTAAGAAAAAGAAGTCTATTTAGATATTCTCTTGGTCGGTTATTGCAGTATCTTCACCAAAAGAGGAACCCAGTTCCGCTCCTAGGACGACAAGCATCTGCAGCATCAGGCGCAACATAGCTGTCGCCAAAAAATTCGAACTTTATACGCGAGAACGAAACCCACCTCTCTCTCTCTCTCTCTCGTCGTTCCTTCTTTGTCGATCGGTTCTTCCCAGTCTGTGTCATTGCAAACCCCACGAGCAGCTGAGCTCGTGATCTGCTGCGACCCCAGCAAATGGCGGAGAAACCCCAGCCCGTCAAAGTCCCGTACTGCGCCGCTTGCTCTATGCCCGCCGAGTACTGCGAATTCGCCCCCGATTTCGAGAAATGCAAGCCCTGGCTCCTCCAGAACGCCCCAGAGCTCTACCCAGATCTTCTCAAAGGTGAAATTGTTGTTGCTGCTCCCAGTTATGATTGCCCTTTTCCTTTCTTTCCTTTCTTTTTAGAGATTGAGTCGTGTTCGTGATCTTGGGTTCTAGGGTTGTGGGTTTTCCGGGATTGTTTTGCGTCTTTCGTGCGTTTCTTGTTTGATATAAGCTGGGGTACGTGGAATGTCTCGATAGCGATGTGGGTTTTTTTTGGGCTTTTGTGTGATGGTGATTGATATGCAGAGGCTGATGAGAAGGAGGCTGATAAGGTGTCTGAGCAGCTCCAGTCAGTCGGAATCTCCTCTAGTGGCAGCAGAGACGGCGCCGCTTCCACCGCCCCTCGCGGTGAGCTTCTTCTCTTCTTTCCAGATAATTCTTCTGAGGGGGAAAAAGGGTGAGGATTATAATCTCCAAGCATTGCTTGGTGGATTGGCTTTGAAGGGGCCTAGTAGAAAAAATGTTATGCTTGTGGCTAGCTTAGCTGACTTTCGGATTGATTTGCAAATTCTATTCAAATATGGATGGAAATACTATTGATTCATTTCACTCGAAAATATGATTAGTATGTCTGCAAATCTTAAAACTCTGAGCATGCTTCGTGAAATCCTGGTTTATTATGGTCGGTAGATTGCTTTTCTTCAGTAGATTGCAAAGTCTAATTTGGAGGAGTGAACTCATTGAACAATGACAGTACTGTGGTTATAACCTGCGAGATAAATTCCATATCTAGGTGGCAGCATCTTTCTCCTTCAAAGAGTGTCATTATTTTAACATGCATGTGTTATCTGGTCAGATAGAGTAATGTGCTTAACTTCATCATATCATTCCCGCTTCAGGGGATTCTTCTTCAAATAAGCCAGAAGAAGTGAAACGTCTCCCTGGCGGAAAAGTTAAGAAGAAGGTAAGACACTGAATATGGATCTCAGTGCATTGAACCACAGTTATGGTGAAGGCGTTTCTCTTGATGATTTATCCCGAATATTTTTGCATAGTGATTACACAGTGAGTCCTTCAGAGATGTTCTTAGAGATGCAACATGTATCTGTTTTCAATTCTTGCAATTCCTTTTAGAGGACGTTTTATTCATTTTCCTGATTAGACACGTCTACCAGTTTGGTTGACAGCTTTGTATTTTTTATTGTTACTCTGTTTGGTATAAAGTTTGATCTCATGAGCAGCAACTTCTGATACTTCTCGCAATCTAGGGATGGCATGGCTTGGTTATCAGTTGTGATCTGTACCTGTTGTTCTCATGTCTTGAGTTACTGCCCTCATCTCTCTTCTAACAGAGAAGACCTGATTTTATAGCGTGCCTGTGCGCATTGTATGTATGTAAGGGCGGGCATGCGTTTGTGTATTTTTGGCTGTCAATTGTGTAGCATGTATGAGGTTCAGTACAAATATAGAACAACAAATCTTGCTTTGCCCGCCCTGCCCTTTTATCTAAAATATATATTTCTCGTGCCTTAGTTGCTCGCTGGTATTTATCAGTTATACTGTTCCCTTACCTCTTAAATAGAACTGTCATAAAGAAGTGCATTAGTAACAACAATGACATGATGTAGGATAAGCAAGAAGTTGTGATCGAAAAGGTCATACGTAACAAGCGCAAATGTATCACTGTTGTCAAAGGACTTGAGCTATTTGGTGAGTAATATGCTTTTCCTGTCACATTCATAGTTGGTGGCTGGTAATTCGTCAGTAAGTTTAAGCTTGTCAGTCAATTTACCATGTGTCTCATCTCAGGCATTAAACTCAGTGATGCTTCAAAAAAGCTAGGAAAGAAGTTTGCAACCGGAGCATCAGTTGTCAAGGTAAGTGAAATTGCATGCATTGGTACTTCAATGCTCTTATTAATTCATGTTGATTCTCTGAAGGACTTGTTAATTGATGGTCATTTTAGGGACCGACTGACAAGGAGCAAATTGATGTTCAAGGAGACATATCCCTTGATATTGTGGAGTTCCTCACAGAAACCTGGCCTGATGTAATTCCCTTTGACCATTATCTTTGTTGTAATATGCGACAGCTTCAAGCTATTTCAGAGGAATATAGTTATATTTTTCCTTTTGTCCCTCTTTTCTGGAATCAACGAAATCTTAAACATGAAGGTCAGGAATGATCATCAAACCAATGGCTGGTGTTTAGAGAGTTTAATCTTTGCTTTAGCTGCCCCTGGTTGTGTTAAATTGAGAGCTGTGAGAGAGGTAGATTACTTTGCTAGTGATACTCCTGGTTATTTGAGCTAGCTAAATCAGCCTGTCTGCTCTTAGCCTCGCGATTTGCAACTTATATACCTTCATTGGTTCTGTTGATTTCTGATGATGAAAACGAACTGGCTGCTATGTCTTTATTATATGCTTGTCACATGGTGACTTTATTTGCCTTTTGCCATCTTTGAACCATTCATTAAGCTTTGACTGTGCATATTAGCTTACAACTGATATTGACCCTTTTTTTCTGTGAAATATAGGTGCCTGAGGCTGCTATATACTTCATTGAAGATGGAAAAAAGGTCCCAGTGGTTTGAGTTGAAGTTGTTCTCTGAGCGATCTGGTTGATTTCGTGACATAAACACAAGCTGGAGAACCGCTGTGCTTGTGATTGGAGCACCTTATGTCGAGCGGCCACAGCTATTTTTAAGGAAGAAATCTGTGCTGGAGATGTTGAATATTTATAGGTGTTGATTCTCCAGCAGCTTTTGAACTTGTCATGGTTATAGTTCTGCAGTTTTATTTTGGGTTATATATATACATGAAAAGGATGAGCTTCTTGTCTTACCTTTACTACGCCATACGATCTCGTGTTGGTACTCGCTGCTCAGCTGAGTTATTGAAGGAACATTTCTGTTCCCGTGCTCAAGGAGCTGAGCTGATCTCTGCTGGTTCTTGGTGAAGTCTGAGATCCGATTTGTGGGTACTGTAGAAAAATTGCAGATCATCATCCTGTCATCTTGTGCTTTGCCTCGATATTTCTTAGCATATGGACTTTGCTAATTAGTAGCATCAACTTGGCGACCATGTAACATGATGGCGCATTATGAAACTAATGTCTCTGTGCTCTGCATAGTTATGAGCATAGATTGGACTATGGACCGGCTGATCTATGCATGCCATTTCGCCATCGTTATTCAATATTATAGCATGATCTGTGTAAGATTATATAGTGTGGCCTAGGCAATTTCGCAATGAAATGCAGAGACTAAATCGATGCCAAGCCGGGCCAAGAACTGTGGTTTATCTCGCTTTATTTGTCTGTCTGATTTTGGGGAATTTCAGGCGCTCTTACTGACCCAAAACCTTGTAAATATGGTCGTATTTCTCTATGTGGTTAGATCAAGTGTTGGTAAGTTTCGTAATCGAGATAGCAACTTTCTCAACTGCTACGGTACTGAAAAAAATATCCTTAGCCCCCTACGCCCGTAACCCACCTCGACACTCGTCGACCCTTTTTGCTAGCATGTAATTTGCTCGATTATCAAAGACCGGTCATGGATCGACATGCCATATGAAATGTAGATCATCTAAGTGTCGTCAGATGATCCGAGGATGCAAAATACCCTTGATCTCTTGCATAGATACAATGAACTGATATAGGCTCTCTTGCATAGTTACAATGAAGCGTTAGAGGCTTACAATGAACTTTATCGAAATGCATTCACCTTTTCAACGAATTAGCGGTTAGTTATGTAAGGCTCAATTTGTTTCGCTAAAAATAAATAATTTAAAAAATATTTTCTAAAAAGTGTTTGCTTATATCGTTTATAAAAATGACTAAACGAAAAACACTTTCATCGTGCACGAAATTATTTAAACATAAATTATTGTTGATAATGATAATATATTTCAATAGATAATTATTTCGAATGGTACAAGAGATTATTTTCAAAATTAAATATTTTTTTAATTAATCATTTTTCTCGGGTTTTTCAAGTCGATGGGAAAGTATCGGGCTCGACCCGATTCGGGCCTCCGACCCTGGAAAAGACAGCACTAAGGGAAAAAACAAACAGAAAAACTTGTCTGTCCGCGGATAAACCGACAGACCAAAAAAAAAAAAATCGGATAAACCGAATATGCCCCCCTCTTCTTCGTGGGATTCTTCTTCTTGTTCTTCCTCTCGAGCTCAATGAAAGCCTCAACGCTTTGGGGAAAACCCTATGTAGCATAAGATCCATCGTCATTTCGAAAGGCGGTTGCTTTCTCTATAAGTTCCTATTTCTTCCTCAAGGTGATCAATCTTTCCTGCTCAAGCTTTAGTCGTAGCCGTTCAAGTCTGAATTTTTTCTTTTCTTTTGATTAAACCCATTAGTTTCTTGATGTTCAGGAGCTTTCGTGTTTGGTATTATAGCCTCTTAGGAGGGCTTAAAGTTTAATATTGGTTTTAATTCGTGTATTGGGGTTCTGGGCAGTCGCGTTTATTGGCTGGAATGGTGACTTCTTTTTTTTTTTTGGTAAGGTAATGGTGACTTCTTTTGTTCCCCTGGCGTCGTCAATGTGATTATCCTGTGCGAGTACAGTATTAGTGTTAGCCCACATCAGGGTGTACATGCTTCTTTTCTCGTTTGGTCTTTCGGTTTCTTTGATTGATGGAAGTTCCAAATTTGCTTGGTTGAGAGTAATGTGGATGGACATGCTGGAGGCTATTGGATTGATTAATCCCAAAATGCAGGAGAAAGTCAATTCGGAGCGAGCATCTCAGATGCACTCTCAGAAATGTGAGCTCTGGCGCCAGAACTATGCTAGCATTTAAACAATGCAAACAAAGAATAAGCAATCCTCTGTTCGTTCCAATCAGCCAGGCTAATCACTGGTCATTGGAGTTGTGTAGTTATGGTATATGACGATTGCTTATCCTTTGGTTGCCTTGTTTGAATGTTGACATAGTTCCGGCGCCAGAGCACGCATTTCTGAGAGTGCATCTGAGATGCTCACTCCGAATTGACTTTCTCCTGCATTTCGAAATTAACCGGTTTGAATTTCCTGAACTGGAACTACTTATTCTTTTGGGTATTTGAGTCAGGAGCTAAATTTCGTGGCGCAAGTGGCAATGTTTTGCGGGTTTTGGTGAACTGCAAGTACCATGGCTTATTTTCTTGCTAATTTGTGTCCTAAAATTTCAGGTACATCTGCTCAGTAGTGGGAGGAAAATAAGACCAATATGGCTCATCTAGTTTCAACATCGTGCTCTTTGAAGATCTCTTCCACTAATAAAGCGTTCCCTCAAAGATCAAATCAGGGTCCAACTGCATGTCCTTCTTCTTGGGCTTTACAAAGTTCAAAAATTCCATACGAGAGTCTTATTTCTCGACAAGAGAAGCATCAAAGAAAGTTTATTGTTCAAGCGACAGCAGTGCCTCTGAACCAACAGGCACCTACTCAAGCTGGCTCTAGCTCTTATCAGCACTCTAATGGTTCATCCAAGATGCAGCGAGTCATGATTATTGGTGGAGATGGTTACTGTGGCTGGGCCACAGCACTTCATTTATCCAACAAAGGATATCAAGTTGCCATTGTGGATAGCCTTGTTCGTCGTCTGTTTGACCACCAACTTGGTATTGATTCCCTGACTCCTATTGCCTCAATCCACAACCGTCTTCGACGCTGGAAATCAATCACTGGGAAAGCTATTGAGCTTTACATTGGTGACATATGTGACTTTGAGTTCTTATCAGAGACCTTCCAGTCATTTGAGCCTGATGCTGTTGTCCATTTTGGAGAGCAGAGATCTGCTCCTTACTCCATGATAGATCGGTCAAGAGCTGTTTTTACGCAGCACAACAATGTCATTGGAACTCTTAATGTGCTCTTTGCTATTAAGGAGTATAGAGAGGAGTGTCATCTGGTGAAGTTGGGCACCATGGGAGAATATGGAACTCCGAATATTGATATCGAGGAGGGTTACATAACTATCACTCATAATGGACGAACGGATACTTTGCCCTATCCAAAACAAGCTAGCTCCTTTTACCATCTAAGTAAGGTCCATGATTCGCACAATATAGCCTTCACTTGCAAGGCTTGGGGGATAAGAGCGACAGATTTAAATCAAGGAGTGGTTTATGGGGTGAGGACAGACGAGACTGAGATGCATGAGGAGCTCAATAACAGATTTGATTATGATGGAGTATTCGGAACTGCATTGAATCGGTTCTGTGTTCAAGCTGCAGTCGGTCATCCACTTACTGTATATGGCAAAGGGGGGCAGGTAACAATCTTCTGCTTACAAGGAGCGTGGTTGTATACCTACATGCTGATTTCACATATCATCTTTTGACTGTTTTCATTCAATATAGGCAACAATAGCCCAAATATATAAATTCGAAATGGCAAAGCTTTTACAGTTGCCTATGGACTTATTCATCAAGCCTCGATTGAAAGTACCTTCTCCATATGGCTCTCTTGAACTGTAATTGGTGTCTTTAGTTGTTTTGCGTTAAAAAAGACAAGATAGAATGGACTGACGATCCCTATTTTTTTGTTTGGTAAACTATGGACTGGAATGAAGATTCTTGTGTTTGGTTGTAAGAAAAAATGGTTACGGGAATGGAATTGAATGGGATTTTCTAATAATTTTTAATTGTATCTACTTGCATGAATCATATAACAATTGAAATTTCTTAAATATAATGTAGAATTATCAAATCTTTAACTGTAATTTACAATTATTTATCACGAAGTATCGGCATTCCTTTCAATGAAAGGGACCATTCAAGCATTGCCATAACTTTGTCCGAAAGAAGCTAAAAGTTGGAGCTTTACTTCTCTCAAAATTCAGTCATTTATAAAGTGACTTTTGGACCTTGGATGTATTGTGGAGTGATCCATGTATTTCCATCTTCATTAATACCTTTTTCATCATTAATCATTCTCTCTTTTGCGTTTCTTTGACCTTGTCCTTATACTTTGCAGACCAGGGGATACCTTGATATAAGAGATACAGTCCAATGCGTTGAGCTTGCTATTGCAAATCCAGCAAATCCCGGTGAGTTCCGTGTCTTTAATCAATTCACTGAGCAATTTTCTGTCAATCAACTTGCCGCCCTCGTTATGAAAGCTGGAGCCAAGGTTGGGCTTGACGTGCAAACCATCAATGTCCCAAATCCAAGAGTAGAAGCAGAAGAACATTATTACAATGCCAAGCACACTAAGCTGATTGACTTGGGACTTGAGCCGCACCTT
Source organism: Syzygium syzygioides (assembly GCA_031216285.1). Classification (NCBI taxonomy): domain Eukaryota; kingdom Viridiplantae; phylum Streptophyta; class Magnoliopsida; order Myrtales; family Myrtaceae; genus Syzygium; species Syzygium syzygioides. Next base: position 4,106,482 of record CM062244.1, read on the forward strand.
CTTTCGGACTCCCTCTTGGATTCACTGCTTAACTTTGCGATAAAGTACGAGGACCGGGTTGACAAGAAACAGATTATGCCCAGCATATCTTGGAAAAAGATTGGAGTCAAACCAAAAACTGTTGCGGCCTAGTTTTTAATAGAGGTGATTTAGGGGCAGGCATGAAACATCAATCATAGATTTCTTTTCCTTTCCTTTTTGCCTTCCCAGCTGTTTTCTTTTTTTCTTTATAAGCAGTGTTGTATCTTTCTCTCTTAATGTGGTCCATTATTGTTCTTATCTACTGTGGTGCAGTTCTCGCTGCCCAAGTCATAGTTGCTTATGTAGAATTATGAATTGGAAATGATTGTATGACAGTTGTATAATGGGTGGACATATAGAAGAACAGCCTTTTCTCTTGCGCTTAGCACACTTCTGGGGGGAGAGTTCATCAATATGTTGGGTATTGCAAGGTTCCATCTGACAGAAAGCAAAAACGGCAATCTTGTCTGGATATTCAAGGTTTTCGCTTCTTTGATTATTGGAAAAATTCCAAATAAGAGCTTGAAGTACCATCATTTTCTCAAATAAGAGCATGAAATGGATTTTGTGCCAAATAATAGCCACTTAAAGTGTCCTTATTTTCTTAAACAAGGGTCTGAAGTGGATTTTATTTTAATTAAAGATCGGAAGTGGCTATGTCTGTTTCAAAGAAGGACTATTTTTCAAGTTGGTAAGGGCATTTTTGTCTTTTAACTTTTTTTTTTGAATTTTTTTCCTTTTTTCTTTCTTTTTTTGGTTTCTCTTTGTTCTTGCTGGTGGCCGCTCACCGGCGAAGCCCGAGATGGGCCGAGCGAGGGTCGCCCTCGCTGACATAGGTGAGGGACGGCCTCGCCTAAATCGGGCGAGGCCAGCCCTCGCCAGATCTGGATGAGGGTTGCCTTGCCCATGGCCGGCGAGGCCGTCCCTCCCTGGTTGTTGGCAAGGGTTCCCAGCCCTTCTTGGGCTTTGCCGGTTGCTAGCGACCCGCAAGAACAAAGAGAAAAACAAAAAAAGGAAAAAGAAAAGAAAAATAAAAGAAAGGAAAAAAAATTAAAATTGTCTTTGGATAAAAATGCCCTTGGCCTTCTGGAATAAATTCATCGGCCTGCGAATGGCGAGGTGAAGCCCTCATTTGAAACTTTCATGGCCGCTTTGTACCTTTATTTGAGACCGGTATGTCACTTTAGACCCTTATTTGACACAAAATCCACTTTAGGCCTTTATTTGGAATTTTCCCTTGATTATTTCAACTACTATGCAGGAATAGATATTTGGTCCAAAGCAGAGGTGTTTCCACAGGCTTAACCCTTTTTTTTCGGAAGCGAGGGGGGAGGGGGTGGCTGTTGTCTACATTTTCCTATTCTGCTTCTGGATAAACCGGGGGAAAGGCAACTGATTCTACAACCTAACAAAAACGTCAACAACCATGTTAGAAGCAGCCTAATTTTATGTAGAATCTCGTAGCTGGAGTTTATTTGTATAAGAAAAACATCATCCATATGTTTACTCAAACTGATCAGCGAAGAAGATGCTGCTTGTTTTCCTCATATAATTTAAGAACTTTTGCCAGTTTAACTTCCGGTGCAAGTCTCAATGTTTTCCCAGTTAGATGACATATTGAGGGCGGGCTGCACTTTTCAGATTAGTTCTTCAAGGGTGTTCTTACATCTACACCAAAGAGTTAATCCGCCAAAAAGTTTCCAGCTGTTTGACAGCCACATTTCTGTTGCCAACTTGCCATTCAATGTGATCTCAATCGCACTTCCTCTTGGTTCTCCACAAACTCGATGATCGCACTTCCTCCTGGTTCTCCACAAACTTGACAAAAGAGCTTCGGTCGATAATAGGGTGACTGTGACTAGTTTTGCTGTCAAGAATCATCAGATACACCAGAATAGACTTGCAATGACATCAAAGAATGACCTGCCTGTTACCAGTGCTAAGCTTGGCAGTTCTGTACAGTTGGCTTGAAACTTGACTAGTATTTTAAGGCTGTAATAATGCAAGTCGCAACATTTTTTCCACTGCATGATTTGTTTACTTTGCATTTGACTAGAAACATGATACCAAGTTGCATGATGGGTACATTTTTTCCAACTATGATGTCAATGCGCTTGAATAGCTCGGACAGGTGAGGACAAGTGAGAGGAGTGCTTGTCTGCATGGCTCTGCCAGTCCTCGTATTGGAAGTAAAAAAGGGCAGCAGAAGCGATGATGTTTTCACATCCTTGAATTAGGAGAATTTGCAGGTTTTGGTGGCGGAAATGGATTGACCGTGCTTTTGTTTGGACAACCATCAGTCTTTACAAAATCCAAGACAACAGAAGTTAACTCATCCTGATGCGAGGTGTATTCATGATCAGCTCCTTCTATGATGCACAGCTTGTGATTCGATATCACCTTGGCAAACTCCAGAGAATCTTCCGCCGGTACAATTTTGTCAATAGAACCATGAACAGTCAACACCCTACAATTACCAGCATAAGCACCCGAGTGTCATCGGAAAAATAACAAATTTAGTGACTGCTAGGAAATATCACAAGATTGCTCAGTTCAATCAATTAATGGCCATGATTATTCCTTAGACTATTTAGCTGGAATAGAGAAACTAAACCAGATGAAGATGCATTGACCTAGCCATTTCGAAAAGAAAAATTGTATGGACTTTCTCAGCTCATTAACGTGGGATGTAAAAGCCGGATTTGATTATAAACATACAACCAAGATTATACATGTTTAAGGGTGTCCAATCTACTAGTCAGAGACAAACTTCCTATGTTAGAGATTGATTCTACCACAATACCAATCTACAGATTGCGAGAGAAAAGAAGAATTGACACCAGCTTTAGCAGATCAGATAGATGCACCCTACCATACTACCGTAACTCTGACCTGCAGTCTCTGGAAATAATTTGGGATGATGTGCAAGTATCAGTTGTAAGGCGGTCCATCAAACTTTCTTCTGTTACTCGATACTCGAACTTTCCTGCAAATGGACAAGAATGCACTACTATCTTAACTCTAGATCTAAATCCTCTACAGTTCCATCAATTAGATGGTGAATATGCATGCGCAATAATAAGCTTCAGGTGGTGAAACCCTTTTCCAAAAGCATTGACTAATAGGTTACGAGCACAACAAAAGATTTCCACAGTGCAATTAGAAACTTGACAACTTTAATAACAATACAAGTAGACTGAGTCGATAAGATAATTTACCTCTTTTATTCTTCACATCAATGAATCCATTCTTCTTGATCCTTTGCAGAAAATATTTACCTAATCGACCTTCAATGCCTCTCTCCAGATTGAAACGTCCAGATATGTTGACTGCAATATTTACATCATTATATTTTGATGCATACAAGAGCACTACATTTCCTCCTGCAAACCCACCAGAAACGTAATGCTTTACTGAGGTTTCTTCAGAATTACTGGAGGTTCATGTTTTCAAATATCCCAAAATACAGATAAAGTCTTTTTTGGGTAAAGGCCAAAAATACAGATAAAGTCAACCTTTGCTGTGTCCAATAATTGCCTTTATAAAACGTTTCTGCCCCAAGAAATGTTCGATTACAGCCCGTAAGTCATCAGCTTCTCTCCAATAGTTACCATACTGAAATGAACCTTCGCTTTCCCTGAGAGAGAGAGAGAGAGAGAGAGAGAGAGAGAGAGAGAGAGAGAGAGAGAGAGAGATGAATCATAAGCACTTTAAGCACAAGATGAATTAAAGAAACCTTGCAAGAGCACTGATTTAGAGAACCCAACTGCAGATAAACTATTGAATGTACTCCAGCTTCAATATGAGCAACTAAAAATACAGATAACAGATAAATCAGTCCCATTCGGCTGAACCCTGATCAAAGGAACTGCTTCAGTAAACTGATTATGGAGTTAGCAGATGCTCAGCTGGTCAAAGATCAAGACGACTGTATATTTGGTGAATAACAGTAGCATATTTCCATGCAGGTCTTACCGAAAAAGGATTAAGTTATTTCAGTAAATACATTCGACCAACTCCAATCATTTTAACCATTAAGATCTTAGAAGATGTCTCAAAACCTTTATCACATAGTTTTCGACTTTTCGGAAATATATTAGCCGATGAATTGGTAGTTGTTCTTGTTTCTTTAGTACCTCGTCCTAAATAAGGATGGATGTCTTGAGCGTGACAACTGCTGGTGACAGCAATCTGACATTAGAATGAAAATCCTCAATAAGCATTATGACATGAACTTGCAGAAATGAGCCACATCATCTTTATGGGACTTTCTAATTCAATACTTAGATGACATGGGTTATAGAAAAATCAAGGCGCTCAAAACTTCAATACTCTGCCGATCAAATATTTCAAAAGTATTTATATATTTCAACCGTTATAAAGAATAAGATTACAAAGCACAGCTAGGCTTCTTGTCGAAGAATCTCTAATGAGATCTGGGAAACCTTTTCTACTGGTCACAAAGCGCATAGCAATAGGATAACTGCCTCTTTTGACACCATGGCATCCTCCGAGAAAAATTATAAACTACTTAGCTCACCCATATCCTTATTTATCAAGAAATGACTCACCCGTTTCCTGCAAAGTCAAAACAGAAAGCGCTGATTCCCTCCCTCTCCAAAGCGCCGGCAAGATTTACCATGGGAATGCGCTCCTGTGAAATAATCAGCATCGCACAACATGGTCAGCGTCGCATATGTTTTAAGAGAGTAAGTTCTTTGCAACCCACATGCAGCTGGAGAGTGTGATGACAATTTTATGGAAGGACTAATATATTGAAAACCAGGACATTAACGGAAACTTTTACTTTGCAGAATGAAGGCGTAGATCTCTAAAAAGCAGAGGAAGAGCAATGTGGGACAAAGCATGATTGTGTTATCAACTAATGATGTCGATGATGTTGCGGCTCGCATAAAGCATTGCATCCTATCCAAGGACTTCAAAAGTTTTAAACGTCAACGTTAATTTAGGAGAACGTGTGCATCTACAAGACATCACCACACGTAGAAATTGCAACCAAATGCGGAAAATATCGCCAATCTCATATGTCTATCAACAAATTTCATAGAAGGAAACTAGAAAATGTAAATTTTCAGAACCAGTGGTCATCTTAGTCAGACTGGGATTGCAGCAAAAGTCAACATGACCAACCTTTGAAGACTGGAACCCATGACACAACACAACGAGCTCCTTCGACCCTGTCTCGTGCAATATGCCCACAAGATTCTCGCCGTGCCTGTTCGGTATAACGATTCTCCGTTCATGCATAACTGCACAGAGAGAGACAACGACCCGAAACGATTCAAGCCAAGAGCTTTTCGAATACCCATCACAGCCCTCGCTTTTCTAAACGATGGGCAAGGACTCAAAATCACTAAGAGCTCATCATGAATCCGAACTCAAGAAATTCAAAGAGAGAAGAGCTTCATCAGAATTCCCTCGCCGGGCTGAATTACTTGGTGAAGATGAGGAGCTGCCATTACCAGGATTGCCGACTCGTTCGGCTTGGGGCTGACTTGGCCGAGCCCGCGGCATGGAGGAGGGAGCTTTCAGCTTGGAGCTCTCGTTGAATCCGACTCTGGCGAAAATGGAGATCGTGTATGGTGGGAAGTCGGAAAAATGGAACCATTAATCGAAGTCGCACGAGTAATTTCTCATTTGAGTCATACATAGCGCATGAATTTTTTATTTACCCCCAACAATGAAAGAATATTGGTTTAAACCTTATTATATTTTTTAACCATTCGAGCTCAATTTGAGTTCAGTATATAAAGTTTCTTAAGCTGAACTCGAGGACTCGGTCACGATCGAGGTTGAGGAATCGGCATCGATTGAGATCAAGTTTAAGGATCATACGACGCTCGATCAAATCTTCAAATCATTAAACTGCAGGTAGGGCTTGAAATATCGATAGGGTTTCAAGGCAACCATATTAGATGGAATTTCCAGGTGTTCTTACCACAAAAGCCCTAAACATTTTTTATGTGCCAATTTAATCTTAAATCTTTCGATTGTGTCAATAGAATCCTAAACCTTTAAAAAATTTGTCAATCTAATTCTTTCGGCCAAATTGCTAAGTAACCCTTGCCCGTCCTACATGGCATAACCGATATTAACATGAATAATTTTTACAATTTCAAAAAAATCAATTTGTTTATTTATTTATTTTTTCCTTCTTCCTCCGCGAGTCGCTGGGCCTCTACAATGGCTGGTAACCCGCCACAAGAGAGAGCCAATGGGGACCAACCTCATGTGGGCTCAAGCTTGCCAAATCCAGCATGATTTTTTTTTTTGGTCATGTCCAACGTGATTAAAGCTCGCTTGAGGCCGACAGGTCATCGAGGCTCCACCTCACCTAATCTCACAAGTTTGAGCCTCACCAGCCACGAGTGAGACCACACCTTGTCAAAAGTTGGCGAGAGCAGATGAGGGAGGAAAAAGAAAAATAAAGAAATAAAAATAAAAATGAAATATTAATTTTTTAAAATTTAAAAATTGTGCATGTCTACATCAGCCATACCACGTAAGAAGGCCGGCATCCACGTCAGCAACTTCCGATCAAAATTAACGGGATTAAATTGATAAATTATCAAACGGTTTAAAACTTAATTGACAATTGAAAATTTTAACACTGAATTGATACAAATGCAAAAGATCGAGGACTTTTTGGAGCCACAAGTTACTAACAATACATACGCTCATTTTTCTCGTGTCAATCAAAGCTTTAAAAATCGATCTCTTCCATATAAAGCATATTTAATCGATATCGCAGAGGCACTCGTCGACAAGGATCCATATTAAACTATAAAAAAAAGAGAAGAATAATCAAATTGTCTTCCAAATCTCATGTGAGAAAAAGAGGAAGACTAGTTCTAGACATGAACTAATTATATAGACAGCCTAGCCAAGACAACAATGTCCTAAAACATTAAAAAGAAAATCCCAATCCGCTGTCTACACAGATCGTACTGATATAGATACAGAGGCAGTAGAAGAAGTCATCAAATTGTTGGGGACTTTCTATCTTGCAGGCGAAATTCGCAAATGGTATGCCGAGCACGCGTACACAAATCGCAAATTAGAAACTTCCCTGAATAGAGAGATCGTTGGTCTATCGTGTACCTTGAGAGATCAATTGCAGTTCCGGTCATATACTCGAAATGCTATCAATCTCTGAGCAAAGCATGATTTCCCTACCCTTCTAGTCTCTACCATTATGAAGCATAATATAAATGCAGAACCTACAGAAAAGTTCATCAACATCTAAAAACACAGAGTACAAAAAAAATCAAAGTGACTTGCTTTGCCACAATGCAGTCGGCAACTACAGTACCGAGGGATGAGTGGTGCACAAAATCTGGAGAAGTCCTTTGGCATGAACCCTTGAGAAATGACCACATGAGCATCTTAATTTTATTCTGTCGTACATACCACTCGCTAATCTTTCTGCAGTACCTAAATGGAGCTTCTCTGCATACAATGAGAACTCACAATTGGCAGCTGATCGAAACATAGAAAAGCAAGAATTCGGTTAATTTCTCTCTCCTAAAGAAAATAACGGGTGAAAGGAACATGATGTTGCAATCGATTGCTGCTACCGCTAGTATAATAAAAAGGTGGGAGGCTCAACATGCAAGCTTAAACCAGAGTCATCTACTGCACAAGTTCTCTATTCTCTCATAATTTTTGCCCCGCATCAGTCTATAAAAAACAGACTGAATAATCCTTGACCTCGGTACTCTATTATATCGTTTAAAGCACTACATGCCAGTTCCCATTTAATTCAATATATGTACAGTCAAATGTCATATACAGACTCCGCATTAGAACATTAGCCAATAGTTGAGACCAGAAGGCATCCTTCATTAGTAGACTTAATAGGAGCGTCAGCGCCTACAATTATACCATAAAGTTATTGCAAAACAAGAAGAACTAAAGTAAACATAAACACTATCAATAACTCTTAGGGCAGTAGAATCAATGGCCTTTCCACCTCCATACAGTGCATCCATCAGAAAGCTACAAATGAACAAAATTTGCATGTTGGCATCACCTGCGACAATATTTGCCAAATTATGAGTTAAGGTGACAGTGGACCTGACTGACTGGCAGCAACCAAACTGCAAGATTTTAGACTAGACTTACATTATAAAATATTAAGTTTTTTATAAAAAAAATTTCATCTTTGGCAATCAATAGGCCTCCTAAAAAAGGAGTTAAGTATATATATAAAAACTAGATTCACCATGCAGTCATAGAGGACAGCTTACCAACCTCCTTCCTGCTATGATCCCACAGGAGCAATGCCCTTGGCTTTTGCAGCAGCAGTGGCGGCTGCAGCTGCGGCAGCAGCTGCAGCAGCAGCAGATGCAGCCGGATTTGGCGTTGAAGGAGGCACTGGGTTGGACTGGGAGCTGTTCTGTTGTGAAACTACTTGCTGTTGCTGTTGCAAATGCGGCTGCTCAGAATTGACTTCTGCAAGTAGAGCCTTTATCTGGCTTCCTGAGAGTGTTTCAAACTCAAGCAAAGCACTAGCCAGTGCATGGAGTTCCTTGCTATTTGTTGTAAGGATGGCCTTGGCATTGTTGTAAGCCCTGTCAAGAAGCCGCTGCACTTCTTTCTCAATAAGAAGTCGAGTCTCGGTGCTCATGCTCTTGCCATAGTAGTTATAAGTTACAAGCCCGGCTTCATTGCTCATACCATATTTTGTAACCATTGTTCTGGCAAGGTTAGTAGCCTGCTGAAGATCAGAGGATGCACCAGCAGTCACTTCATTCTCTCCAAAAATGAGCTCCTCTGCAACTCGCCCGCCCATGAAAACATCGAGTCTAGCAAGCATCTGCTTACGGGAGACACTTGTCTCATCCTTATCAGGCAGCTGGGAAACCATGCCCAGAGCCATGCCTCGGGGAACAATTGTGGCCTTGTGAACTGGAAGAGCTCCATCTGTATGAATAGCCACAAGGGCATGTCCACCCTCATGAAAAGCTGTAAGTTTTCTTGATTCATCAGAGATGACAGCGGATTTTCTTTCACTTCCCATCATGATCTTGTCCTTTGCATGCTCAAGATCTGCCATGCTGACAGCTTTGGAACCATCCATCGCAGCCTTCAGAGCAGCCATATTGACTAAATTTGCCAGATCAGCACCCGAAAATCCAGGTGTTCCTCTCGCAATAATCTTTAGATCAACATCCTCTGCCTTCAGTACCTGTTAACAGCATTCACTTAGTTAGGCTTTGTCCTATATAGTAAATATTTGTCCAAGAATCAAGGAGAATGAATACCCGGATTCCTGCCTTATCTACGCATATAGAGTTAGCAGCACTAAACCACCACCCAATAGCTAAGAGCACAACATAGATGTAACTTGACAGGTATCAAATGCATGTTGATTTCTCATGATAAAGCAAAATCATGATGCTGAAAAAAACCCAGTTTGAACCAAAGAGGCTTGTATATATTGGCTATTGTGAAAGCATGTGTAAATCGGAGAGTAGTGCTATCCGGGATCAAGTCTCGTGGTAAGATAAAGAATATGCTAAAAGCAAATGGATAAATGGATAAGAGAATATAGAGCCCATGAGCAAGACAAAATAAGCTTATTTCCCCAAGAACAATATAGATTAACCGAGCTTTTAGCGTTGATTATGAAAATAAATATTAGGTCAAAAGAGACAAATCCTCCTAATATGTAGTAGAAGCAAAAGATGTTCCTGAAGTATAGTACCTTTGACATATGGGACTCCAAAATCTGTCTCCGCCCTTCAACATCGGGATTGGGGACAACAATATGTCGATCAAACCGTCCAGGTCTCACCAGTGCCTTGTCCAATGACTCGGGAAAGTTTGTCGCAGCGATCACAATAATCCCTTCATTTTGTTTGAAACCGTCCAACTCAACAAGTAGCTGATTCAAAGTCATCTTCATGTATTGCTGATCCTTCGGGTTGCGGCTTCCACCAATTGCATCTATCTCGTCTATGAATATAATACAAGGAGACCGTTTCTTTGCAGCAGAAAAAAGATCTCTTACCCTCCGAGCTCCAACACCAACAAACATCTCTTCAAACTCACTTCCACTGCATGAAAAAAAAGGCACTCCAGCTTCTCCGGCAATAGCTCTTGCTAGCATAGTCTTACCAGTACCAGGTGGTCCAACAAGTAAAACACCTTTTGGAAGCTTACCACCGAGACGTGTGAAACGCTGTAACAAAAAAGCAGCAAAACATATTTTAGCGCAGCAAAAACAAAGTAAATTTAAACACAATGTGAAGGATATTTTAGCGCAGCAAAAACAAAGTAAATTTAAACACAATGTGAAGGACTACATCGGAATACATAGGTGAGCCAATTGAAATTTGAAGAAAAAGAGCCAAACAAACCACAAACCTTAGAAGTAGACAGAGCAGTAAGTGGGCAGGGCAACATAAAAGAGAAAGTTATGCCCAGCAACTCGTAAAGATAATAAAAGCCAACAAGAGCGGACAACCATTACCGAAATAACTTATAGAGTGTGAAAAATTGATCCTGCATTGTCTACATAGAAAAACTCATCGATGCTTCTCAACCAGTTAAAATGAATTAAGTATCATAAAGCATAAACACATATCCTCTTCTCCACAAATCAATCAGATGCAAAGAGAAAAGAATTCAACCGGACATGTATCAGAAACTAAATAAAGCAAGACCAATCAAGTTAGCAAATCAGCCACACAGGTTAGGAGAGCAGTAGCTTGTCTTTTAAATTGACCACCATGACTCATTAGATAATTCCCGACTTATATTTGTATATCGTTCTTCCAAATTTAGATAAGTTGACTGCATTCATGAATGAAAGAAGCCCAAATTGAGTATTCTGAAATTCCTGATTCTCTTTCACTGAAGATATTGGCTCAACATGTCCATTTCCGCTTGGAATCAAAGCACAATCCCTTAGGTGGGTGGCGAGAGAGAGAGAGAGAGAGAGAGAGAGAGAGAGAGGGTGGGGCGAGGGGGGCAGTTAGAGAGAGAACCTTTGGATCTCGAAGATAGTGAACAATTTCTTCTAACTCAGCCTTTGCCTCATCAACACCCTTTACATCACTAAACTTTGTGCTGGATTCCATGCTCGGTTGCACCTCTTCATGAAGACCGAGTCCTGCTAAGAAAAAAATTAAACCTTTCAATTTACCTTGATAACTCTGGAAGTGATACAATGTCTTCCCTCGCTTCATGAGTAGATAACGCAGATCATATCAGGAACTTCACATACCTTTACTTATACCCCTATCCTCAATAAGAGCTCCAGCACCAGAAATCAAGAGAAAGGCCAACGCAATTGTACGTATTGTACGCCACAGCTGCTCTTTAAAATGCCCTCCTTCTGCAGCCACCATGTGTATAGGAGCACTTGCCGTCCCAAGAACACCATCTTTTGCAGATTTCCCGACATTCTTGAAAGCTGAAAACGCACCGATACCTTCTTCATCCCTAGCAGATGTACTAATACCTGCCATTGCATACACAAATATAGCTTGAAAACCTAACTTCACATAAAGAGATTACAAAAGTGAAAGAGAAAGACGGTACAGACAACAAAAAGTGAACAGCAGATATTTTACTAGGTTAAACAAATTGCAGAATGAAGAACACTTGAAGACTAATATATCAAAATTGAATAAGAGAGGAATCTAGCAAGATAACGATAATCCAACAATTACACGTATAAAGTAACAAAGCTCCAGCATTTACCTCTCTGCAGAGTCTTCAATAACTCACTCTCGTTTAGCCTGTCAACTTTAACTAATGCTTTAACATATTCAGCTAGTGCTGAGGGGTTGGAGTGCAAAGATGGTTGACTTTCAAAAAGTCTAATAACTGATTCAGGATCGTTCCTGTGGTAAAGTTCTTTAAGATGGGCAACCTCACTTGCTTCATCTACATCACGTACTCTACGAGCTAAATGACCAACATAGCTCGACTGAAACCTCCCTTGTGCTCCCACAGGCAAATTTCCTGCACCAACAGGAATATTACATGCCAATCATCACATTTTCAGAAACCTGACAAAATTATTCATGCGTGGGGAGAATGATTGGCCTGTGGGTGCTTTTGAAGTACCTCCTTTATACTATCTGAGAATACCACAGAAATAACCCCCTGTATTTAAACTTTACTAAGATAATTGACTCAACAACTTTAGACTTACATTTACCACCACAGTCATAGTTGCCACGTCCGCTTTTATTACCAAACAATGCTAACACAGCATCATTAGCGATTAATTTAGGATACGGTTACAGTGTCAACATTTCACTTAGTAGTTAGTGATGCCGCGGAAGCATTCTCTAAACAATGGGCCTGACAAGTCTGACGGATGCTTGGCATTTCTTCAAGCTTGCAGGAGTTGTCTTTATTATAGCTGTAGAACGGTCCTCGTAGCATACCCATACCCTCAATGTTGATTTGCTTTTTTTCTTTTCAAACTCTTATAAGCAATTTATGAGAAACTTGTAATTACAAAATCCAAAAATCCACTAAATCAGCATTTGCATGTGGTTGATGGATCAAAATACTGCATGTAAATGATAACAAAAAAAAGAACTCATAAATATCCGACAGGCATACCTCTAACAACTCTCGATGCTGTGACAGAATAGTTTGGTCTAACGAGTGAATATTTAAGCTTCCCAAACCCTGATTCATGCCTTACAACCTGTTACAAGACAAAAGATAAAGTAAAGCAATTGACCATGATGGCCATGACCCACATGCTCAGTTAAAGTAAAATGTCACCAGCAGTCATCACAAGCAGTAGCAAAGTAACAAATTACCAAAACTAGGCACTCTAAAACCTGCTGGTTTAGTGAAAACAAATCTCACATATAAGTCAATTGGAAGAAGTCCCCCAAGCTTGTATTATTACACAAGTTCACACTGGCTCTTGCTCCTTTGTATCTCTCACAATTAACCAGAGGCAGTCCAGAGCCACTTTCACTAGGGTTAACAGATACATATTTGAATAAAATTAAACTAAAAATGAAAAGAACGATCAAGATACTTGAACAGAAAATGTAAAATAATAAGTTTACACTCTTCTGAGAAAATTAGCCACAGAAAACCAAATAAATGCCTACATACTCCATATCATTGTCCGGTCAGAACGATCCTTTTTTCTAAAGTAACAGTAACAACCCAGAAAAAGCGAGTTCCGGTAACGTGGCTTAGGAATGTAGCACTAAAAGGCCAAAATGGCTCAACAAACAGAAAGATGAAATTTAAAAAAAAAAAACACTTCGCAAAAGAGAACTACTCAAATTTATGTGATTCAGCCACTAGCCAATGACATAGGGCAAGGGAGATGCATGAAAAATGTATGGACAAAAAGAGATAAAAAATGCATTCTCCAAACCCTACGGCGTGCAACACCCACTCCCACCCCCAAACAACAATCCCCTCCCCCCAACTGACTCGGGTTTAAGCACCAGAGAAAACCTAACCGGGCTCACATTTATCATCCTCAAAATTCATGGATCAGATCACAAATTAGACCATGTTCAGAAATAAGTTCAAGTCACAATCATCGCAGGTTATTAAAAGGTTAGAAAGGAATAAACTTGAATGCACCAACAGTTACCCAACAGGCCTTTTCTGATTCTAGATAAGCTTCCCGTTTGCCAACTCAAGAAACGGGTAAAATTCCAGGAAACAAAGAAGCGGGTCCTGATGAGGAGCAAATATAGAGTGAAAATCATGCGCCGTGTGAGACGCTGCCTATATAACTTCCGATAGTTCGTAATGTGTCCTACAATATCGTCATCAGTCTAGCCAAGCACCAGCACCTCTCGCTCAATTCATCGCCTTTAGTCAATCCTCAACACTAGCGAGCACAATCTACCCAGCAACGCGCCCTCCACTATCCCGCTAAACCCCACCGGCGAAATATTATATAAAAAAAAAAATCCAATCTTTAATTCCATCACAAGCCACCGGATATGATCCCACAAATCATCACCACCCAATCGCGCGGCAAGTTCCCATCAACCCCGACCCAAAGTCAAGGAACCCTAACCCGAACCCCTCACGCGGCACGAAAGACAACCGCGGACACGGCGGCGGCGGCGGCGACGAATCGGATGGAAAGAGCAATTCCGACGAAGCGAGAAGCGAGCGAGGCGCGGCTGACCTGGGCGAGCAGGCGCCTCCAAGCCATCGGCCCGAGCGAGAAACGGCGTCGGCGGCAGCGGCGGGTCCCCCGATTCCGATCCCCCCTCGCTCCGTCCCCTCCGGGGAGCTGCTGCTCACGAGCTGGTCGCCGCGGGCCCGGCTCGGCTCGGCTCGGCTCGGCGACCACGGCGTTCCGGTGGGGATTGCGAGAGAGAGAGAGAGGGAGAGGGGAAGGACCTAGAGGAGCTCGGGGAGGAAGTTGGAGGGGCGAGGGCGAGCGACCGATGGATGGATGGATTTTGGTGGAAGACGAAAATGGCGACGGGAGCTGATCTTTTGTTAATTGTTAAATATCCTTCGGTTTCGGGCGCTGCGGAGGAAGGGAGCGAGAGAGGGAGAGAGAGAGAAAGATCGTGCGGCCCGGCGGACCGATCCTATTGCGCGCCACGGGTGCGGCCGCGCGCACTTGATGTTTGCCCACCACCTTTCTAGGCCCGAAGCGCTCTTGGCCCCCGCCGACCGGGCTTGCACCGGGGGGCGAGAAATCGGGCCGGGCTCTGTCGCGCCCGGCCCGGTTTTTTCGTAGAATCGGGCGGGCTAACGGGCCAGCACAGAACGGGCCGTGGAACGGCCTTTGAGGCCTTAAGTTTAGGCCCGTCATGGGGGACGACGCTCAAGGGGAGGGCAAATTGAAGATATTCTTATAGATAATGGAAAATGATGCAAATGGTCCCTGAACTTTGAGGCGCAATGGTGATCCCTGAACTTTTAATTTGTTCAATGTGGTCCATGAACTATCGATACATGTTCTATCTAGTCGCTAGACTATATAAAATTGTTTAATATTGTCGTTCTATTAAATCTTTTCATATTGTTCAAGGACTAACTTGAATATTTACCAAAAATTTAGGGACCACATTGAACAAATTATAAGTTTAGGGACTAAATTGCACATTTGGCTAAAGTTCAGGAACCACATTGAACAAATTAAAAGTTCGGGGATCACATTGCACATTGGGTTAAAGTTTAAGAACTATTTGTGTTATTATCTTTATAGAGAAAGAATAGAATGGCAACGACAAGAGGTTTTCGAGGCACAATAGGCTGAGGAGATAGCCACAAGGACCAAGCGAGTTTTGAAGTTTTTAGAGATTTAGGGTTTCATAGGTACTCTATAAAATATTCCCAAGGGCAATTGTTGGAAGTGTATCGTTGTATTCAAGAGTATCCTTGTATTTTATTGGGGTAGATGACAAATAAGGAAATTGGATCAACACCGTTAGATAATTACAGGAACTCGTGTATAAATGGGGTCCCCTCGCTCGTATTTACATTAATGCCCATGCACAATCCAAATCCACCCAGCCACTATCAGTCCACGTAATCAAATTATACATGCACGCGTGGAGGACGAGTTCATAAATTCGTGGGGTTCTCATTTTTTGAGGTAATTGCTTGCTCTCTTGTCCTTGTGCGATGTTCTCAACTTCTTGGTCAAAACGTGTTGTGTGTGTATGGACAAGGATGTAGTGTAATTCGATGTTCTCCAAAGAAAAAAAAAAACAGAGAAAGAAAGGGAGAGATCGAACCTATGCACATAATTAACACTCTATATGCTACTTCCAAAACAATCAGTAAATATTACGAAACAAGGAAACTTAAGTTGAGTCCCACAACAAAAACAAAAACAAAAATACAAGATCTTACACATTTTCCGTACTTTGATTCTCTCTATCCGTTTATTCAATGAGACGAATGTAATTGAAAAACCATAGCTCGAAGTTCTTCTTTCTCTGGATTCCCTCTTTTCGACTCGTTTAGATGGGCATGGCTTAGGAGACACGTTCATGTGTCAAACTGAAGATTCAAATCATGTCGAAGAGCTCCACGAGAGAGCAGTGAAGAATTTGCTCTCCTTGACGTCCTTGTAAAGTTCCCATCAATGCGTCCTCTTCCTCTCGCTAAGCAGGCCGAAAGCTGCGCAGGTTGAAGTTGACTGAACATGGAAAGAAAAGCTTTAGCGGTGTCAAAGTGCTCGGTTCTTGCTTTTACTCTGAAGCAGCCCATCATTCTCTGTGCTGCCACGCTAATCCATTGGGTCAAACCCTGCAACTTTGTGCTTGAGGAAATCCTTAGGCGAGAATGCCCTCAGACCCAAGAAGTCTCTGGTCGCCATGTGATCTTTATTGCCCTCGAGACGGAACCTTTTTGCTGATTCCAAGGTCGCCGCTTCCTTGTAAACATCACCCACGAGATCCGATGAGGGTCTTTCTGAAATATCTTTGTTGTAATCGTTATTCAAGATCATCTCATTCAGATCATCATCAGCCCCGTCCAAAGATGACAGCGGATGCATCATCATCATCACATTCATGTCTTGTTGAAGAAGAGCGAGAGGACCTGGTTCATCAGCTCCTCCTGAAACGCCTGCATGAGTGACGACAGCTTTATTCCCAAAGGACGACAAGCCCTGATCAACAAACCGACTTGTCCCCATCTGATGATCTTGAGGACGATGACGAAGATGGTCACGTGAACCCAAGTTCACCAGATTATTATCATGCATGCGACTGTGTGTTTGTGGGGTACGACAGTCGATTCCAAGTGATGAGCCGGGCTGGTTGCTCATGGCCACCCCCATTTGTGCCGCTTTTTGCAACAGCGCGGTTGCCGACATGTGAGGTGAGGAAGAAGATGAACAAAAAGCACTCACGGTGTTCTGTGCGTGAGGAAGAGAGATGCGAATGCCGGAGGAAGGATTATCAGAGTTAGGGTTTTCTAGAACCTGCGGTGATGGGTCGAACAAAGAAGATGGGGATGACAAGGTTCCATGTGAGCTATAAGGTGACGGTGTCCACAAGGGACCAATGATTTCTTGTCTGGGGTTGAAAATGTGAACCTGTTGATGCTGCTGCTGTTCTTGCTCTCTTTTGATGGAGAGAGAGCTGATGTTTTGGAGATTGATGTGGGAAGTAATGAGTGAAGTGGTGGGAGGTTGTGAGGAGGAGATCAAGAAGTTGGGCGGGTTTGAAGGAGTGGCTTTTGCGCCCTCTTCTGCTAAGGCATCACAGAAGGCTCTATGAGTGATGAAGCTGTCCCTCCTGCCAAATTAGAAACACTGAACATTGTTATCGCTATTGTTATCAAGGAAAAATTCTCGAAACTTATCGGCCAGTGAATCTAAGCCGTTGAATCGTGCAAGATCCATGTGATCCAAGGGCTGTTATCCAATTGGGCTCGTGTGTGCCCGATTAACGCTAGTATCGCTCCGAGTAGAGGATGTAAAACTAAGCAAAAGCAAACAAAAAGAGATGAAGCCCACAATTTTGTTGCGAGTATGAATAGCTTTGAAAATATTTTTAGTATAGGTAGTACTCTCTCTCTCTCTCTCTCTCTCTCTTTCTCTCCACTCATACTAGCTTTTTTAATTGTCTTTTTTTATCCCTAGGACAAAAGGCATTATTGTCATAAACATTTGAAGATTCCTGATCTGAATCACTTCCCCCCCGCAGCAACCACTAACATCTCTCTCTCTCTCTCTCTCTCTCTCTCTCTCTCTCTCTGGAACATGGGAACTCTTGTAGCCACTACTTGCTGTCTTCTATACATGAGATCACAACATGAACAATAAGCTCATCGAGACTAAGAGTTTAAATAGCAAACAAATCTACTGATCATTCACGGCGTGCAGAGCATAAGCACTAAACAATAGCAATAGGAAGCCGTATTTGGTTGGAAACATAATGCATGGTGGCCAATGATTAACAATTCAGGATTGTTCAAAGTGTGTATGTGCATTTTCTTTACCTAGAGAAGAGGGTTCCACAGTCACATCTGTACTCTTTCGTACCACACACCTTGGAGTGAGCCTTCCAATCTGACCGAACCGCATAGCGCTTCGAACACTTGTCGCACTTCCACTTCTTCTCGCCGTGCTTTCGGAAGAAGTGTTTCTTGATGCCGGTGAGATCACCCAGTGCTCTTGACGGGTCATGGTGCACGCATGTTGGCTCGGGGCAAACGTACACCTTCTTCCTAATCGGTTCTTGCTTTGCTTTTTGCTTCAGCTTCCAAGGCAGGTTGTGCCCTCTCCTGTGGAGCTGGAGGTTCTGGTCCCTCTGAAACCCTTTGTTGCAGATCTCGCATATGAATCGGTTAGTCGCCATGAGCGTTCTCGGCGACAAGGCTATCACTTCTGCATCTGGGTCTGATTGAAACAGCATAATATCAATAAGCCACAACTTTTAGAAAGTCTGATAAAAAGGAAGCAATCCCAAAATATGGTGTTCGAATCACAGCATCTTCTACTCAAAATATTATTAGAGGCAAGTTCACCATTTTACAAATGGAGCTTTCCTCCACACACATGAACTGAGAGATTTACGTGCGATATTGCGGATTAACCGAGCATCAAAATTCAAAAAGCAATTTGTGAATCAAGAGACCTGGATTGCCTGGGAGGCTTCTCTTCTTCTTTGGAGGAGGAGGTGGTTGATGATTTGTGGAAGCAAAGGAGTGATGAGAATACAAATTGTTGGTATTGCCATAAATTTCACTTCCGGAACCTGAAGAAGCACAGATCTCACCGGATGCAGTGGAGGTCAAATTAGACATACTGTTGTCATTCACCACCAACAGGCCTTTCATTTCCATTGCTGCTTCTAATTTCCATTACACAACAAAGAACTGCCTCAAAAGATGACTGATGAACAATACACAAGGATTCATGGGTGCGTGTGCAGATATCTGAGCCCCTCCCAACAGAAACCCTAATTTGGAAAGGCCAAAAAAGTTGAAAAGAAAGATAACCCAGAAAGGAAAGGGGATTTTTTTCCCATGAGCTTCTTACAAGCTTCATTAAATGCACACATGGCTCCAATAAGTACAACCAACCCTTTTTCTTCTTCAATTCTCTTTCAGAATTATTCCTTTTGCTCTCTTCACTACACCAAGTTTTTGAAGGGGAGAAGAAGTGAACTTTTATTGTGAGTAGACTTGCGCACCAAACCTCTCAGCCACCAGTCTTCAGTATGTGTTTGAACAACCACCACCTCCCTCATGCACTCGCAGCTTTGCTGCTGATAAAAACACACCCAGAGAAAGCTCAACAGAAAGCCACACAAAGTAGTACTAACGAGAGAGAAAACTGTGGAATCGTTTGCTCAAGTCTCTGGAGAGCTTTGCAAAGAGAGAGAGAGAGAGAGAGAGAGAGAGATATGGGGATAAGGTAGTGACATTAAGAGGAAAGGCTTTTAGGCTTTTAGTTTTCTCTCCAACACCAAAATTCAATGGACTGTGAGCCCAAGCCGAACAGCTAGGCTTGTGTCGTTTGTTTTCTGAGGCTGCACTTTCTGTCTTTTCCTTTGTTCTCACTCACTCACAGTCTCATCAAGAGAGAGAGAGAGAGAGAGAGAGAGAGAGATTTCACTCTTTAATAATTGTCGGTCACTTTACCATATATTTTCTTGCTTTT
Source organism: Syzygium syzygioides (assembly GCA_031216285.1). NCBI lineage: Eukaryota > Viridiplantae > Streptophyta > Magnoliopsida > Myrtales > Myrtaceae > Syzygium > Syzygium syzygioides. Next base: position 4,126,124 of record CM062244.1, read on the forward strand.
ACAAGCATTGGTTTTTCCACGCCACCTTTTCCCCTCCTAAGGCCATGTAAAGTAGACATAAAGCAAAACCAAGTGGAAAGATGAGCCAAACATTTTACACTCTTGTAGAGAGAGAGAGAGAGAGAGAGCGAGAGAGAGCGAAAGAGAGAGAGAGATGATAAGAAGTTGATTATGAACTTTTAACCTGATGGTGGTGATAAGAGTTTCGAAAAGCATGATCTCTTTTTACCTATATACATTGCCACTCATAGTAGCATGATTGGTTTAAAGTGATTATAATTCCAGCAAACATGCTACTCGAGGACAGAATACTTAGCACTACTTCACATGTGTTCATTTTGTGGTGCTTGATGAAATATTTGTCCATGTTGATAAGCAGATACAAATGTCCTATAATAAAAGCAACAATCAGGCTCACTAAAATAACGAGGAACGCTGAATAATTCAGTTTGTTTATTATGGAATTTTTGAACTGATAGAGATACGAGGGGCCGCTCCGCTGCCTATCATCAACCCTAATTTTCTTATTCTATTTGTGAGAAAGAGACATGCTCATAAACAAATACGAAACATGTAACCAAAAAGTCTTGTGTGGTGAGGATTTACATGGTGCGGATGTGGATGTATTTGAGTTTCAAAAATAAACTCAATGAAGCCTTATTAATTTAATTGTTCGAGATGTAGTTGGGTTCATGCAAATGTTATATACAATTAAGATGTGTGTGAAGCCCTAGAGAACGATGAGTATTTGGTGAAGTTGTGACACTTCTGGATTAACTCATTCGAAGCGTTGTCTGCATTGGCCCGTCCTGTACCAAGCCTCATAGTTTCATTTGTTAACATGCAGATAAGCTTTTATACATGATTATCCATCTAGATAATACTCTAACTTGAGCATGCTTAGCATTGGAGCTCCAATGATAAACGTTGCAGTTATGTCAAAATGCGTCTTTGGCGAGTTAATTTCAATTTCGCATATACAATCCAAGAACACTCTACCTTTGTTCGGTGTGCAATTCGGTTTATACCTGTCTCCTTCGCCATCTTAAGAGCCTCTCGAGAGTCGGTCCTTATCTGGGCCTTCTCGTCTCGGTGATCACTTTCCATCCTCATTAGACCGGGTGGTTACAAAAGTCTTCCGGCCAAAAAGAGAAATTAAATGGCTTCTAGATTATTTTAAGAATGCACGCGTTTTCTTGGCGATGGATACAACAAGAATCCACTCTCAAATTATAGATCGCTATGACAATGAGATTTGATTTTCTAGACTTCAATATTCGCAATCGTCAAGATTCGTTTCCTTCTAAATTGAAACAAGGATGAGATGAGGGTGGGGATTCAGGCAGACTACTTCGATTTTAATCATTTGCATAAGCTAATCATAATGATGATGAAGTGCAGTATTTCCTCTATTCACATCAATTAACATGATATAAGTCGCATCTAATTCAACACAAGTCACTATCGATACGCGTATTGATTTTTTCATGAGGTTGAGCTGTGTGTGATGGCCTAGTGTTTGAAAACTGCAGAGGGTCAAGCCGCCCATCATGTGCAAAGACAATGACTGATCAAATTCTTAGAAGAGAAGTTTTGCAACGATTGGAATCATTTTGCCAATTCCATTCTTGTTTTATTTCTAGAAACTCTTGTTCCGAGAAAGACCACGGACCATTGAACTCGAAATGATCGATCAGACCCATCCAATTTTGTATTATAAACAAGTGCGCACGGATAACTATAATATGGTATTAAAGTCGAAAGTCTCGAATGAATTAATTTCTCACTTTAGCTTTCAAAATATTTATGTAAAGTCTCAAACTTTTTTGGCTTCTGTACGAGACTACAAAACAGTAACATCTTGCATGTACTTCCAATAGTACCAAGTGACAAAATTTACGGTTTAAGTATAAGTTACATCACGAGTTCTGAAGTCTGAATCTACAGTGTCTATGATTTTTGTCTTGAGTGTTCTATCTTATGTTTTTTAGGGTTGTCTCCACAACCTATCATGTATATTATTCTGTGTAAGACAGCAAAAGCGGTGGTTCGATTGGCTCTCATTTGTCATTTTCAGCTTTTTTCAACTTTTTCTATGTTTATTAGGGTGTCTCCCTCATCCATTATGTGGCTCCAGCTCATGCTTCCTTTTATCTGTTCAATCATTTTTATTATTCGGCAACTCACATGATGTGGTCATCCCGATGTGAACCGGAAATATGTGCATTTCGATTCACCGTAACTAATACATTACATGATTCTCGCGTCAGATCCGTATGATCTAAGGGTTCTAATGCACCTGGAGTATATGCACTGAAATCACTATAGAAAAATATTAAAGGTGAGCATCGATCTAGGATAGATCTTGAAATTGGATCGAACGACGCTGACTAGCCGATTCTAGTCCGGTTCTCTATTCTAAATTTTTTGAACCAACTATTACCAATCCAGTTTCCGATTACGGGTGCTGAATCGAATCGAACTGGAAAACCAAATCGAGAAACCCTGATTCTCTTCTTTTAGTTTTACCTTACATCTTACAGTCTTCTTATTGCTGCCTCTGCCTTTGATCTCTCTCTCTCTCACTCTCACTCTCTGCTTTGCTTTGCCCACTTCTTTATTTCCTCAACGTGAATCAACCATCCGAGGCTGACGAGCCTCCTATATATAGATCAGTCGCTTGGCCGTAAAAGAAGAATCGAAGATGCTCGAGCACAATTTCTCCGATTCCAGCAAATACAGCGGTTTTTTCGGAGGCATTTGCATTGTATAACTGAAGGTGCAACACTCTCGAGGAATAAAAAAAAAATGAACAAAGAAAACATAAGAGAATTGGCCTGTTCGAAAGTAGGCCTTGAAACTTGATTGGACTAATTCGGCTCCGGAGTCCGCGAGGTATTTTTTAGGTTCTAAAATTTGAAAACCTGTCCCGACATTACGCGCTCTAAAACCACTCGTCCCTAAAAACGCGTACGTGAATAATATGGGTTCGAGAGTATAATGCCGATTAATTAGCATATATATGTTTTCTTGGTTTGCATTAATTATCACGGTGGGAATGATGAACTAGGGCAAAGATAGTCCACACGGTTTCGTGTCCCTGTCTTTGATTGCTCATTCATTTGATTCGGAAAATATTCTAAAATTAGTCTTCTTCTCTTTTTGTTTCTTCTGACAGATTGGATTAATTTAGTCGTCGATTTATGCGGGAATGGTGTCTATTCCATACAGCATAGGACCAGCTAAGTAGCTGCAACTGATAGAAATTAACTTGAGGCTTCAAAAATTTCCAGATCGCCTTCTCAAACCACCAAACAAGGGTCTCCATTTCCTTAATGAACAACAAGAAAAAAAATAAGGTTTGGGAGGAGCACCCGATACCGACAATCTCCCTAGGCGGTCTTCACACACGCTACAAAATGTCCGGATTTACAAGCGGGCCTGAGTCCTTATCAGACTTGGCCGACGACCTCGGCGGTCGTGGTGCCGACTAATTTGATTATCGTTATTACATTTTTACCCTTAATGGGCCGGAGCAGACTCGATTAACCGGCAACTTTTAAGCAGGCTTGGAGGATAACCCTGTGAAATTTCTTGGCCCTTACAATAGGCAGTTTTCACATGCGCTATGAAATGCCAGGTTTTACAAGTGGGTCTAAGTCCTAATCAAACTAGGCCGGCGACCTCAGCGGTCGCAATGCTGATCAATTTGATTATCATTATTACGTTTTTAACCTTAATGGGCCGGATTAGACTCGATTAACCGGCAACTTTTAAGGCGGCTTGGAGGATAACCTTAGGAAATTTCTTGGGCCCAACAGTTTGGGCCGGTGTGGGCCCAAACCCGCTGGGCCGGTGAAAGGTTGCCAAACCATGTTATGAAGTTCGGGCTTTATAACCGGGTCAGGCCAGGCCCTAAAGCAGGAACCACATTTTCCCGATTGAAACAACATGGACACCTCTCAAGCCTATTGGGCCGCTAAGACCGTGGCTAGAAGAAAGTATTTTATCCGACCAATACATAAACGCCACGCGTCGCCAATCGGAGTCCGACAGAATTTCGAACTCGGAATTAGATTCGCTTCCTTTTGTCCCGGCAAGATTGACCTAACCCCTTAGGCCGGTTCGATCTCGATCGGGTTGGTGGGGCGAACCGGAGCAAACTCCCGTCGACCCACCTTTTTTTAAGTAAGGAACATGTTCAAAGGCTTCGATCGATGGAACGAGGCCGAAACTCTTGAACGCGGTTACAGAATTTATACTAAATTCCCGGTGTACTAAATGAGGTGCCAATTGACGCGACGGATGTCATGTCATTTAGTAGATGCCGAGCATCATCGGCCCGAACAGGAAAATGGCCGAAAAAACTTTTGCTCGTTTTCCATACGCGAGCTTCACGGTCATAATTTCAATTATCTTTGGGCAAAATGTATAGGGGAAATAGTTGAAATCGAAGTACTCGCACGCTTCCGGCGTGCGCCAACCCAAGAGCAGTTGGATCATGAGGGCCCCTCGATGGAGCCCACGCCGTTCGAGGGCCGAGATGATCCGGGGGCTCACGTGCACCGGCCGCATGCGAAACGATCTCATCGAAGCGTCGGCATCGCGAGTTGCTTGAATGGCAAGGATTTTTCCCTTTCTTAAACCGAACGGGGCTTTTACTAATCCAGCTTCTTGACAATTGACATTTCGCCAAACACAAAGATTGACAATGACGCGGTCATTGTTTATAGCTAGTCGGCAGCGAGCTTGGCAGCCAGCCCCGGTGTCCGGCCTGGTTTCATCCGGCTTCGGTGGAACACCACCCCGAACCGCATCGAGATTCGCTTCACAAAAATCAATTCCGCGGGTAGAAACTTATCGGGTCGGCTTTTTCTAAGTAAGCGGGTCGTACTCGACGTTATTCTCGACAGCGAACCTGCCCCGTCGGCCAATGACCCTTTCCGTGCTCTTTTTCTCCCTATCGGACACGGTCGTGGCGAAGAATAAGGTACGATTTCCTCATCTGTTGTTTACGGAGGCAAGGCGGCAGACCAGGAACATATTCCGTTCAAAGCAGAGGCCTCTATTACATCCCACGGGAACCGCGCATCTTTGTGGGAAGGATAATGTGCACATTTGCTGCGGAGCGGTTTAGGTTTCGTGGAAGACGCCATAAGCTTTTTGGGAGACTTTTTGTATCGGTAGGTTTTCGACATCGACGTGTTTTCGTTCGAGTTTTTGATCGACCGATTCTTGTGACGTCGCGATCCGTTCCGCGCGGGTCGAGTCCCTTGGAAAAGTGCGCGATGTAGCCTCGCAAGGTGGCGACCATTTGGGATTGTGGCCGGGTAGCTTGTTGGCTACTCAGCATGGTCTCTTCGGTCCGACGGGCGGACGTGGGACGTCGAGCTTTTTTCTTTTTGTCTTTCTTCTTTTCATGGTCTTGACTTAGACCTCGTTTCAGTTTCGTACCTTGGCGTTCTACCCATACAACTTGGGACGATTGTTTGACTTTTCGAAAAATAAGGGGAGAAGACTAAATATTGTCCTCGATTTTGATTCCCGTCTCGCCTCGTGCAACTCGTATTCAAGGGTCACCTCTCTACACAAGTCCTGAATTTTAATATAACAATTCGCGCGACGTCGATGATATTACAGTTCTATTCACAAAGCCGTCATTTCCATCCTCTAAAATGCTCGTGGCCGTGCTTTTTGCCACCCGCCAAAGAGGAATTATCACAGAATCCCAACCTCCCTGTACTCGCTTGCTTTCTCTTCTCTCTCTTCCCTTTTCGCAACTCGTCTCGCCACGTCACGGCGCCCCTTTTCGTCGATCGAGGGGAAAATGATCCGAAAAGTCTTAAATCTATTGTATTTTTATCAATTTAGTCCTAAACCTTTTAAGTTTGTCAATTCAGCACTCGACCTTTTCATTCCTTGCCAATTGAGCCCATCCGGTCAACACCGACGTGGTGATTTTTGAAATCTTTTTTCGAAATTTTTAATGTTTTTTTCCTTCTTCTCTTTTGCCTTCTTCCCTATGGCCTAAATCCGGCAAGGTCAGCCTAGTAGCGGTGGGCGAGGCTCGCCCTCATCAGTAGCTAGCGGGGGAGGCGAGCTTAACCAGAGTCCGGCGAGGCCGGCCTCACCATTTTTGCAGCGAGAAGGAAAAGTATTTTTGAAAAAAGAATTCCTCTCACGGTTTTTGACCCTCGCGACGTACACGTGGGACGCTGTGAACGGACGGGTCGTACTTGTCCCCATATAGCATAGCGTACAGCCCGCCCCCATAGAAACTCCCGCACGGAGAGAGCTTCGCACCCTATAGCCCTCCCCCCGCACGCAACATCCGAAGTCCCCCACGTTTTCCGTTCTCTGCGAAACCGCCATTTCCCCAGAGCAGCGGCGGAAGCAGCCGCCAGCCGCCGCCGCGACCAGCTTTCCAAGAAGAGCAACCGAATTCCCCTGCCGTTCCCTCCCGCAAGACGAAGGTCGAGGAAAAGGGGAAGCGGAAAGCAAAGAGGGTGGGGAAGCATCTCCCTTTCTTGGCGGTCTTTGAACGGGGTGGGGGTATCGGATTCGGTCGCGTCGTGCGGCGGAGGGTATGACGGCGGGGTCGTCGTTGCGGAAATAGGGGGCGCCGAGGGGAAAGGATATTTTTAGTGGGGGGAGGGGGGGGGGGAATGAGGGAAGGCGGCGAGGAGGAGCCGGACGAGGCGAGCTCGCGGGGGGCGGCGGCGGCGGACCTGTTGGCCCACTTCCGGCGCGATCTGGCGGCGGGCGCCCTGATGGGTGGCGTGGTGCACACCATCGTGGCTCCCGTCGAGAGGGCGAAGGTGCTGCTGCAGACCCAGGAGAGCAACCCGGCGATCGTGGAAGGCCGGCGCAGGAGGTTCCGGGGGATGTTCGACTGCATCTTCCGCACGGTCCGGGAGGAAGGCGTGCTCTCCCTCTGGAGGGGCAATGGGAGTAGCGTGATCCGTTATTACCCCTCCGTGGCGCTCAATTTCTCTCTCAAGGTACGTTTGGCATTTGTGGGTTTGGCGTCTCTGGGTAATCTTGATCATGGACTGGCTGCTCTTGTTGGAGAGGTTAATGTCGAAAGCCGCCTTCTTTTCTTTATTATTTTTTTCTCTCTCTCTGGGATGGGTTTGGCGCGAATTTGATTTTATTGGAGGAAGTATGGTTGGGATCGTTGGCCTGTCTTTGTGTGTCCGTGGAATCTTTTTGCGAAGATGGTTTGGTGGAGAGGTTAGGTATGGAGAGTGTACTCGAGTATGCACGTGACGTGGTTGATGAAATGCTCCCCTGATGTTGCGGGTGTGATTAGGCAATGGACTTGCCAGGGGAACTCGTTTGATGCGGAGAAGCAATCGATGCATTTGTGCCAGAATCATTTCTTAATGAAAGAGCAACGTATGTTGCATTGATGGGATGGTTCTTTAGAAACTATTGTATGTATGTAGTTAGACGTCGCGTGTTGGGTGATTATGAGAAATACTGCCGTGGTTATTCAGTGCACCTCCGTGTTGTAATGTTAGAGCACTGCTCTGCTTCAAATGCTTTTCATGAACGGTAAGCTGAATTATTTTCCACAAACTCTTGGTAAGAAGAAATCCTGGCTAGTGGCTAATATATGAAGAAGAGCTATTGGGCATGCTAGCAATTCAAATGAAGTGAAGCGGCATTTGGTTTCTGACAAATACTTTGGGATCATCTAGTGAGACATGATGTTCGGCAGCTACGGCTTCGAATAATTTACTTCCTGCTACAAGAGGAGCTTTAGAATGGAAAAGTGACTTAAATGTGATGAAAAAAACGGGATACAGTTTCACAACAGAGAATACCATATCAAGAAACTTTTGGTTCCTTCCAAATATCTTTGTTGTTGTCCTGTACAATATTCAGTTCTGCTTGAAAGAGCTCTGAACGTGCAAATTGTTTGAGATTGTCATGCTTTGTGTATGACAGTCTACACGATCTTTTGATATTTGACTTAATTGGAGCTGTATGACGACTTCACTGAAGCCAGTGGTTTTTAGGTGAAACCCTTGATAGTCTCTAGTAATAAGCCCTTCGTCCAGGATTACTAGACAGGCGTCGTTAGCTTCCATAGTGTTTTGTTACGTGAATAATGTGAAGAGATGAAGTCTCAGAAGCATGATCAGCAGGACCAAATTTTTTCTGGTCTTCCTTTGGTCTAAAGCATGCTGTTGAAAAGGATGTTACTGCAGTATTGTCAGAAAGTAACCAAATAGAAATGAATGGAAAAGTCCAAGACCATCTCATTGATTGAGTGCATTAGTATATGTTCCCACAATTACCTTAATGGTTTGTGTCGTTTCATTACTTATGTAACATGGTTTGTCTGGTCCTAGTTTATTGCAAAAAGAGAATTTGCACTGGTTTCTCAAACTCATGTTTCTTTGCCTCCATTTAGCTCGTAACGGAAGATAATCAAGTGATGTAGAGATACCATGGATGATCTATGCACTCTCCTGGACTGCTTATGTGGTGGCCAACTTACGGTGCTCGTTTATTTTGCAGGATTTGTACAGAAACATGTTAAGGAGGGGTGATTCTCTGAATGGTCACTTCATTTCAGGTGCACCAGCCAACTTCATTGCTGGGGCTGCTGCTGGTTGCACAACTTTGGTCTTGATATACCCACTTGATATTGCTCACACCCGTTTAGCCGCTGATCTTGGGAGAACAGAGGTTCGTCAGTTTCAAGGGATTTATCATTTCTTGGTCACCATATGTAAGAAGGACGGCATCCGAGGGATTTATAGAGGACTTCCTGCATCACTTCATGGAATGGTGGTTCACCGGGGTTTATATTTTGGTGGATTTGATACAATGAAGGAAGTATTGTCCGATGAATCGAAGACTGAATTGGCGCTGTGGAAGCGCTGGTTGGTGGCTCAGGCAGTCACAACATCAGCCGGTTTGGTGTCTTATCCTCTTGACACGGTCCGGAGGCGGATGATGATGCAATCTGGATTGGAGAAGCCGATGTACAGCAGCACGTTTGATTGCTGGAGAAAGATTTATAGAATGGAGGGAGTAGCTTCTTTTTACCGTGGAGCAGCTTCAAATGTGTTCAGAAGCACGGGTTCAGCTGCAATTTTGGTTTTGTATGATGAGGCCAAGAAGTTTTTGAATAGGAGCAGATTATAGTGGAAATTACTTTGACAGCATCGATTCTTGCCTTTTCTTTTCGTGAAATGGTAGAAGGAAATCCAGTCAAGCAAACCCTTGAGAGTCTCTAGTAATTGGAGCTGTCTAAACTAACCCGTTTTCTTTCCTTTTCTTTTCATGAAATGGGTCAGTTTATGCCACTTGTGAGGCTCACATAGTTGATATCTCCAAAACTACACTACAGTTGCCATTCAGTTTTTGAGGCTATGGCAAATTAAGTCTCGATATTTTGTTACCAAATAAAGAGGTCGAGGTTTCCATTTCGCTAGAAATCTTGTTTCGAGTTTGAGTACCGTGCATGTGTTTGAATACTCTGAATTTCAACACTTTATGACTTGTTCTATGTCGACAACTCGGTCGAAACGTTATCAGTTATCACGGTGAGGAAGACACTCCATGATATCGGGATGAATTTCCCTCTACTAATAACTGCCTCATCGCCATCGCTACAATCTATTCCGTTGACATTGGGCCACTCTGCCTGTCCATGCGCCAGTTTTTTATGGTAAGCTTCGGAATGTGCTTCTTGATGAAAAATGACGAGGGTTTCGGAACCCATCGTGCGTACGGTTAAATGCTGCTTCTACTCAGAGGAATGAAGGTAATAGAAGGAGGCATTTATATGCTGCCCTTTTGTTTTTGTATTTGGTCAAGCATGCCAAACGAACTTCGCGATTTTCGCTTGCCTGTTCTTTATTCAGTTTCCACTTGAGCAAACATAGATTTGATTGGGCTAGTCTATCGTTGCCGAAGGAGACTGTCGTCACAATAATTTATGCTTGTACACATATGGACTTCATGTAGGCATTTATAATGAGCTTTGGTTGAACTCTCACTCGATTCTTGCTATCGAAATTCATAAGTGGCGTGCGGGCGCAGAGACAAGGTCTCTGACCAACAGCTAGCAATGGACTTCGATTTGGTGATGACTTGCCGGCCACAAGCGAAAGCTAGGGACGTAGATGATAGATCCATTTCGGTCTTGAATCACGTCTGCTTTCTTACATTCGAGCATCATTGTCAAATCCGTATGCCTGATAATATCCAGCCTAACCGATAGCGCACAGGAAGCTGAAACCCGGAAGATTTTTCGTAAACAAATCTGGCCTCACCTATTCGAATTTTTCATGGGAACTTCCCCTGAAAACGATTGTCCACAACAGAAGCGAACGCCAACACAGACTAGGGCCAAAGCTCAATTCATCTGTCTCTAGTGCTCGCAAGTCACAAGCAACCCCTCACCATCCAGACCCCGCATTAATATGCTTTGGCACCATCCTTCTGCGGGGGAATTTAAAAAGACGAAAACGAAAAGACCCGAAACATTAAAATATAGCAAGAGAATGATACCGTGAGTCCATGACTCACTTAGCTCCTCTTTCCTTCTTCCCTAAGTGATGGCTTGACTTTGGAATATGTCCACTTTGGCTGCATGTACAGCTTTTTTCCCCCTGCGGTTTTGGCACCAGCGCACGCGATCCAGGGGAGGTGGCGAGCCTCTAATCAGCGTGGTGGAAAAGGCTTAAACAATGGGCTCCCAGAGCTTTTGCTTTTTGCCCTAATTTAGGTGGATTGGATGCGTGCAGACATTTTAGAAATACACCCAAATGGAAAAAGGCAAAGTGGGGGAGCCCCCCACAACGAAGCCAAAAAGGCAGCCAAAATGTGAATTCACCTCCCCTGGAGAAAGTGGTGCTCAGAATAAAGAGGAATAAAACAGGGTGGAGCCCCGAAAACCCCTGCCACGAAGGAACTCTGTGTGCGTGTGTAGGGTGGGGGGGGCACCATCTGAGTGAGACCCAATTCCATTCTCTGCTCTCTTCAAGCCAGCCAGCCAGCCAGCCAGCCAGACACACACCTACCTTGGAATAAGCCAAAAACATGTACGGGGATGCAGCAGGTGTATATAAGCCTCTCGTATGACGATGGGCGCGCCATGGACACGGCCAGACGCGAACGGGTGCTTGTGTTACTACGATTCGTTGCGGCGGTGAGAGAATTGAAGGCCGGGGAGATTCTTCCTTTTGCTCGGGCGCTCGAGATTCGTCGCGGGTCCCGACCTTTTCTGCCGTCGAATGGAAGCCACCGCTTGGATGACATGTGCGAATCGCTGCAAAAAGGCCGAAAAAGAGGGAGCGTGATGCTGGGGGCGTACCTTAAATCGGTTTATAAAATACTTGTAATCATGAGACGGGGCCTATCATTGGGGATGCTTTAAACACTTTCTCACGTCACCGGTTCCTTTTGTTCCGCAAAATACATCTCCTTTAGTTTTTTCGGTATTTGATTCGAGACGGGACCTATTATTAGAAATGTTTTAAGTAATTTGTCACGTCATGAACTCCCTTTATTTCGCCAAAAACATTTCCTTCATTTTCCGGCGTTTGATTCGCTTAAAATAATTAGCCAACAGAAAATGTTTTCCTAATCGACGGATAAGATTTTCCCACCGAAACTTAAATTCGGGAAAATGATTTTCGATTTTTTAATCGAAAATCATTTTCCCGAGACATCAGCGCTTTGGTCGCCAGGCCTAGAAATAGCCATCCTATGTCGCATGACCAACGCTGATGCGGAAAATATTTACAATTTAAAAAAAAAATCGAATTTTTTAATATTTTTTCGCTTCTTTTTCTTTTTTTTTTCTTCCTCCATTAGTCTCCAAGCCTCGGTAACTGGCCACAAGAGAGGGCTGGCCTCAAGCAAGGCTCCACCTCATCAGGATCTAGCAAACTCGAGCCTCGCCAGCCTCGGGCGAGGCTTGACCTCATTGAGATATGGCGAGGTTGAGCTCGCTCGGGGCCAATCGGCAACCGTCACTAAGGCCTAGCGACCAGCAAAGGAAGAAAGAAAAAAAATGAAAATTTCGAATTTTTTAAATATATATCAACCATGCCATGTAAGATGGCTAGCGTCCAAGTTAACAATTTCCAACCAAATGAGATTTTCCTTATCAAACAAAATAAAATATTTTCCAGTTCATTTTCATGTCTCAATCAAACATCAGAAAATATTGTTGTTTTCCTTAAAGATAATTTCCCGGAAAACATTTTCCAGAAAAATGCCACATTTTCTGCGAAATAAATGGAGCCTTAATATATTCACTTTAGGGAAAAAGCCACAAAAACCCTACTAATGTAACGCATTTACCCCAAACTTTTTTTATGACACCAAAAACTTCAAATTTATATCAATGTAACATATTTACCCTAAATTTGTACTCGTGTAATATATTTACTCCAAACTTTTTTTGTAATACAAAAGACTACAAATTTGTATCATGTGACGCATTTATCACAAATTTATTTTTTTATGACACAAAAAATTCCAAACTTAAACCCGTGCCACACATTTATCCTCCGCGGAGATTTTTTTTTTCCCTTTTTTCCTTTTTGCCTTCCTCCTTCATCTTCACCGCCACCCTCGCAGCCACCACCATCCTCACCGTTGCCAAACCAACGAAGAAAACGAAGGAGGAAGTTTAAAAAAAAAAGGAAAAAGAAAATAAGAAAAGTAAAACATACGGTGAGTTGACATATTTGTATCACGTCAGCATCGATTGCTTTCCATCGTCCATGTAGGCATCTACATAAGATTTTTAGCGGCGTTTGTTGGCGGAATTTTGACAGAGGGTAGCAAGGTTTGAATTATTAATATCTCACAATGATATAAGTTTGGGGTTTTTGATGCAAAAAAAAAAACTTGGGATAAATGTGTTACATAAATATAAGGTTGGAGTTTATGGTATCACAATAAAAATTAAGGTAAATTTGCCACAGTCGATATTATATGAAGTTTTTTTACGACTTTTTCCCTTAATTTAATGTATCATTACTATTTTTATTTAGCACCATCAAAGAAAATCAAAGGTGAGAAAGCACTCAGGGGGAGATGCTGGTGATGGTCGAAGCTACTGTCATCATGTCCTTTCCATGGCCCAAATATAAATAAGAGATGAGTTCCCGTTGATGGAAAGTGATGGGTTTAATCTAGCTCTTGCCCTTGATTCACCACCACCTCTCCCATCCCATCTTCTTTTTCCTTAAAGTAGGAAAAAAAAAATCTTTAAAGTTGATACGGTACTATAGACACTTCATCATCAGACAGGTGGGAAGTGAATCATTGGGGCCATGGCCTAGAAGCATACATACTTTTCAATGCATTGAGACTTCAGGCACCCGGTTCATACGGAAAATTACCTAAATCCATTCGAAAACCGAGTGGCGGTAAAGGGTCGTTGCACCTCTGCGTCGGTCTTCTTCGTCCGCACAATTCGCGTCTAGGATTATCGACTAGAGTCGAGACTGATCGCGGGTCATTTGGGAATTAGTCACGGGGGAATGGAGCAAAGTTTGAATAAGGATGAACCACGGCCTGAGTCAATCTTCCACACCAGTAAAAAGGGGGCAATGAGAAGCAGAAGCATGGCCCTCTTTGCTTCTTTGTTTTCTGAGATCTTTCTATATGGATTCTTCCGAGATGAAGCTCTGCAACAAGCGAGAGTCAATGGAGAGAGAGCGGGGCACGTGCAGAGAGGCACTATAGGTGATGAGAACGCAGTTTTTGGCGCCATTAGATTTGGAAGGAGAGGAATTGAGTAAGATGCGCAGGCATGACAGGACGGGATGGTACACCTGACTTGCTTCCCCCCCTTTGGGCCTTTTCCTTATGGACTAAAGTGAATCCTTCTTTCGTCGTTTTCTCTCTCGCAATCTTTTAATCGTTCATGGACCACGTTAAAATCGGCCTAGTTGCCTTACGAAGTACGCAATTTTGTTTGAATCCCAATTCCGACTCCAACTTTTTGTTTTTTATTTCTGGTAATAAAACGTCGACTTAACTCGAGTCCCGATCTCGATCCGAAACCTTTCTGTTGTTTCCTCGTTAAAAGGGCACCGACTTTCGATCGGTACCCAAATCTAGCACCCATCAAGTTTTCTTCCATTCACTTATGCCAGAAAAGATGCAACATGTCATTCCACGTGTAATCGGCGACTCACAACTGTGTTAATGTGGAGAGATAGCACACATTTGGAGATTTTCCCCTATTTCCTGAACGCCGTCAATCGTGAGTTCAAGGTTATGTTTTTACTAGTTTTCGTACATATTCGAATTTGGTGAATTGCTCATTTTTACCCCGTTTGCCCTTAGTTAAGTCATTTCTTTAATCCATCTTGATTATTGTCGCCAGACCAAACTGTAATCCTCGCGACTCCTCCTCTTGGTTGGTTCGAAACTATTCAGATTCTGGTAGTGGCTCCATAGCCGTGAAACGTCAAGTACATGTAGAATGATAGGACGAATCTTTAACGGTATCGTGGGATAGAATTTTGACGAGGGTCAAATTTGAGTACCAATTGAAAGTTCGTGTTTTTTTATGAGCCAAAAATAGTTATGACCAAAATTGGAAACCGGGTTTAAGTTTGTACTTTTTTATCATATAAAAATATTATGGACTGGGATCGGAGCTAAAATTGGTGTTCTTTCAATGAACTGAGCCCATAAAAATATACTACTACTACTATTTTATTTCTTATTGTTTGATGCACGAGCCCCTAATAATTAACTTATCATGTGTCTGTTGACCTATAAGACACATTTAGATACATTAATTGGATAGGTACGATACATTTAATCAATTTTCCAAGCTTACATATAAAGATTCTTATATTAAACATATCAAACAACGTAATTCATTTAATAAAATGTGTCATATCTAATCTTCAAAATAGTGTTAGGATTAACATTTTCGTTGTGTAATTTAGACTTAAATTCAATGGAACACGGTCACAATACAAAAACACCAATTGTTAGTCTGCTAATCAGTTGTTCTTAAATCTATTAAAGTTGGGCTATTGATTGCAGCACCGTAGGATTTCCATCTCGGTAACTAGATATCACATGTTCAAATTTCACCAGTTGCATTTAAATGGGTCACTTGCGCAAGTCCAAGATCTGAATTTAACTTATTCATGGGACTTGTGGGGCGTTTTATACAGGGTCGAGCAACAATCCAGTTTAAATCCCGAAACTGGACTAGATCGACACTGTGTGGTCCGATTTCGGGGTTAAGGTGCCGAACTAGACTGGTGGACTAGCCCTAGTCTAATCGTAAATCGAATCCATTTTAACTATGTTTGTTGTTTGTTTTGTTTTCAAGTTGATAGAATTCGACTCAATCTTTTAATGGATGAATGAGGAATGAAGTTCTATAATTCATGTTTTACATTATGTGTTTTGAAATTTTTATTATTTATATTATTTTACGCGTTCATATTTTACGGGTTGTTGCTTTTGGTAAATGGAGATTTATGCTGTCGCCTTAGTTTTCATTTTGTTTGACTAAGAGATACGTTGGATAACTTGTAGTCATTTTAGATTTCTGTTTGGCTTTTATCGGTATTTTACTTCTCCCCATCTTGTTGCTATTTATTGCAATTCCAAATATTAAATGGCGATGGACATGAACTTTGAAAACGTAAGTTTACCCTTTTAAAGTATAAATAAAAAAGAAGAAGTAGAAGAATCAATCGGTTTTCTAGGCTGACCTTGGAACCGAACTGAACCAACAGGGTCAGTTCCAAGAACCGAAATCTTGGAACCAATCCTGTACCGGGAGGTTTCAAGTTCCGAGGCTGGATTGGCCCATTTCTGGAACCGCTCACCTCCTAATTTTACAGCTTTCTAAGCCGTTCCACAAAGTACACTTCCGCCCTCGGGTTACGACGAAAATTCATTCTAGGTTCCAAGTTTCAAGACTGGATTGACCCATTTCTGGAACCGATCACCCCTTAATTTTACGGCTGTTTAAGTCGTTCCACAAAGTACACTTCCGCCCTTGTATATCATAAAGAAAAATTCATTCTAGGGTGGTCATAAATTTCTTGGCAAAAGATGAAATTCCAAATAAAGAATGGGGGGGAACAAAGTCGTCGAGCCATTGGGGATCAAGGCTTTAGCCATTAGAAAAAACAACCCCCCCTCACTCTTTTATTTTAGGAATTGATCAAAGACCCGAATCGAATGGAAACCCGAGAATTCAGAGAACCAATGGGCTCTTTTGTCGTCACTTGCCCAAACTTTATAAAAAAGAGAAAGGACAAAAAATTGAATAAGTTTGCCGATCCATGCATGCATGAAAGTCCAAATCAACTTTTGCCTTCGTCTCTTTTTTAAATTGGGCGAGCGATCTCACCAGCACCACCACCACCTTGATACAATCTCTTTTTAAAGGGGGCTGAGCAAAAGTCACCGTCTTTCCATCCCTACTGAGACTACCCCCAAACTTGAAGAAGACCTCCTCCTCCTCCTATTCGAAAGCGAGAGCCGTCGCTTTCCTTCCCTTCCCTTCCCTTCCCTTCCTCCCATTCGTTAGGAAATTAGGAATTCAGAAGAGAGGATGATTACATCGTTTTTGAGCAATTTGGTATATAGCAGACAACTTCGGAAAGCGGTCTTTGCTAATGCATTGCTACGTTCCGTGTAAAAAAATCTTCGGGATCAGGAAAGGACCGGAACCCATTCTTGGAGCGGCGGATCCGAACGGGCTCGTCTTTCCGCCGGTGTTCTAATCGACCGGGGGACGAACACGAGCCGCTCGAATTCAACGAGGAACACACGATCCCCTCCCCGCTTCGTTATCGCCACCACCGAAATATAAAAAATAAACAAAACAAAAAAAAATCCCCCCCCCTCCCATAAATAATTTTATTTTATTAAAAAAAAGGAGGAGTCAGAAGGAAATGTTTGTGACGTTAACGCTCCGCAATAAAACCCTACAAAAGAAAGAAAAAAAAAAAAGAAGGAAGGCGCGATCGAAAGAAGAGAAGACCCACGTCATAAAAATCGCTCCATGACCCAATAATTGTTGCCCCTTGTCGTCAGCTCGTGGGGCCCCGCCCCACCTCTTCGATTGCGCTGCTTTTAGTGTGTTCGTCACGCAAGCGATTCGTTCCGTATGCTCTTGGCTCCCCTCCACCCCCCCCCTTCCCGTATTCTTCCTTCGATTTTTGCAAAACCCAACCCCAATTCATAACTCGCAAGAAGGGTCGAAGTTCCGCGAACCGGAAGGGGGGGCCGCGAACCGCGACGGTCCCGATCGATGGGAAGAACGACCATACACGATCGGGATCGGGGGGGAAATTGGACAGTTTTTTCCCGAGCGTTCGTTCTTCGAGATGCGAGGTCGGGGAGATCTCAACACGTTAAGGAGATACAGACAGAGAAAGATCGGGACTTCAATGAAAAGGGCAGCAAGATTAATATTAATGATGATGATGCGAATTTTTAGCATTGAATTGACACATTCCAATATCAAAACTATATAGAACAGAGTAGTAATAAAGAGCTGATGCACGGTCGGCTCGTTTTGCGCGCATTGCGCAAGAGGCGTCCTCCCTCGTCTCGTGGCTCCCGGATGCGCGCGCTTCGCACGCCGTCCTCTTGTAATGTTGCCCCCGCGGCACACGCGTCGATCAGGCTGCAGCGAGTACAAAGGAGAAGGGAGGAGGAGGAGGAGGAGATTATTGAGCTAATTTTTTTGGCTTTTGTGCAATTACAGTACAAGAAGAGATGGGAAATCGAGGGGAGAGGTGGTGATGAGCTGAGGGAGCTAGATTAGCTACATGACGGGTGGAGGAACCCCGCCGGGGGTTCAGGAGGGGATGGGGTGGTTGTAGAGGGCGCCGACGGCGACGAGCATGGGGATGAGGCGGCCGGAGAGGTGGAGGGCGAAGAGGGAGTCGAGGCCACCCACGGGGGAGCCGCCGATGAAGGCGGACGGGGTGGAGGCGCCGTCGCCGAGGGAGCAGATCTCGTCGTCGTCGAGCTCGATGACGGTGGGGTGGACCCCGATGGTGCCCAGGAGCTTCTTCATGACGTGGCACATGCAGCAGGACGACCGGCTGAAGATGATCACCGGGTGCTCCGATATCAGGCGCTGGATCCGGGCCTCCGCCGGCTCCGCCTCGTCGATGGACAGGGACGCCGTGGAGGCGGAGGCGGAAGAGGTGGTGGTGGCCGTGGCCGTGGCGGTGGCGGTGGCGGCCGACAGGTCGAGCCCCGCGTCCTCGTTCGAGCAGCGGCGGCGCTGGACGCCTTGCATCGCGGGCGGGGGAGACGTCGGCGGCGGCGGCGGCGGCGAGTGGGCGGAGGAAGGCGGAGGAGCTTGGGGCGGCGAATTCTTCACAATTATGTGAGAGAGAGAGAGAGAGAGAGAGAGAGATAGGACGGAGGACGAGGCAGGAGCTTGGGACGAATTTTATAATTACGAGAGAGAGAGAGAGAGAAAGGCGGGCTCTTGCGTGTGCTGACGTCACGAAGTGACAGTACAGATTAAAGGGTCGCAAAACAAGTCTGTTTCTTCTTCTTCCCCGGATGCGATGCGAAGAGCCACGCTGCGGGGGGGGAAAGTGACGTGGCAAGCTGTCCGTATGTTTTTTTTTATCTGCTTTATCTCTAATTTGCGGACTTTTGTTCGGTTTCTTACCGAGCGTGAGAGTCGGACTCTGCACATGTAATACTAGCATTCCCACTCTCAATTCCTCTACCAGCAGAATCACATACCTATTGACAAGTGTTTGAACATGACCTATCTATTTACATATATAAATTTACCTGTAAACATCGTATCACATTTGCATTGCTTCTATTGAAAATATTGTTGGTGTTAGGAAGAAATCTTTCTTCTTCTCTTTTTTCGTCGCAATCAATCGTAACTACGGTACAAGCATCGTGTGCTCGAGAGATGAGAAGTTGAAATTTGCTCTTGGTTACGACCTCGCCTCACACGTGAAAGCCACACGGAAGCGGCAGTTCTCGCTCGTCAGGCATATCGATTCCTCGCGTGACGATAAAAGAAACCGGGACACCAATTATGAAAAAAAAAAAAAAGGGGGGTGGATATAGCCTCCTCCGTTGTGGATTAGGAAAAATTAAAAGAAAGTACGGTGAATAACAGCATCCGTTAGAGAAAAAAGAAAAAAAGAAACGCGGATCATGGCATAAAAAATATGGCTAAGTACAGGTAATTGAAACCGTTTAATCCATTGTTTACTTTCAACAAAGCAAGTTTAAAATATTCGGCGAAAAAGGACAAATTCAAGTTTCAAGCCAAAAAAAAAACATGAGCTTCGGCGGGAGGAGAGAGGGCCAAGGGCGGGTAACTTCCGGGTCGGGTCGGGTCGGGTCGACAAAGGGCGCCCGAATCGGTGAGTATTGAATGACTCGAACGAAACGCGATCTCTCTTAATGACGCTTGCGTCACCTCGACGGCCCGTCCTGAGCCGTCGGATCGGATCCGTGACGTAACCAGCGGCCAGGACAGAGACAGCCCCAGTTTCGCAACGCAAAACGTCGGAGCGAGCGCCGACGTGGAGCACGGATCCCTGGGTGGGCCGCCTGGCGCGGCGGGCCCCACACACCCCCTTCCGGGGCCCCCTCGTCACCGTGACGCCACCCAATGGGACACGTGGCGGGCCGCCGTACCTCCCCTTTCGGCGATGGAGGACGATTGGTTTTCTCCGGAGCTGTGGATGACGCAGCTCGCGGGGCGGGGGCCCCACCACGTTCCGAAGCGAGAACAATCTTCGTACGGCGGCAGGAGGCCGGGCCCCACCGCACTTTGGTTTAGTGCAACCGGTTAAGGAAATCAATAATTTAATTTTTTTTTTTATTTCGAAGGAAACGCTTTCTTTGTGAGCTAATCGCAAATGCTCATAATGCGGCCGAAACGAAGCGAGCGAGCTCCTGGAAAAAAGCGACCGGACGTGTCGCATGACGAACGAAATAGCCACGTACGACCAACGCTCGGTTGGAAATTAACGTGCTGATGTACGATTCGGCTTTCCTGTTCCGATGATACGGACGGTTCCATCCGCCACCTCGCGACGGGTCCCGGATTTTTCCCCTTCCCGAGCTTTCGCGGGATCGAATCGAGCCATCGGTGGCGTCACTACGGTGACGAGGCATATCAGTGCTATCGCGGCGGGGGGTGTGGACCCCCGGGGGCGTCGTGCTCCTCGTCGGCGAGCGATGGGTGGTGGGGGTTCATTCGATTTCGGACCACGAGCGTCCCGGGAGGTACGCGGCGTCCCCACATCTCGCGGAGCGGCCGGGCGAAGGTCGCTGGCCATCTACGCAAAAGGGGGATTGATTGCATCATCCTCAGCTTCACCTTCGAAGGGACAACGGCCAGCTCGATCTTCTTTTTCCATGGGGTCTACGTGAATTATTGCACGTCGAAATAGCAGGGCAAAGAACCAAAGAATCTTGGCGATTTGGCTTCACGTTACAACCTAGTCATCATTGCGCACACGGGGCTCCTCTGCATCAGTCGATGAACATTCAGTGCTATCTTGTACAGAGATGTTTTTCCCTTTGGGCGTGATTTCATTTAATGTCTTGATCTTCCCGGCACATGGAAGTCCAGGTGATTTCATTCAATGTCTTGTCTCGCCCGTTTAAAATTGAGGTAGGAAAACTGCGTTCGGAACAGTTTCTTTGCCAAGAGGCAGCAAACAAGAAGAAAAGCAATGAATGATTGGCGGCAGAGCGGCAGGGCACGAATGGAGAGTGGAGCCAGCGGCTTAATTTGACTTAACACGGGAAAACTTACCAGATCCATATACAGTAAGGATTGATGGAAAAATTATCAAAATTTTTTTAAATGTATTATAATCGTACCAATTCGATCCTAAATATTTTTTTTAATCAATCAAGTTTTAAACATTTTGCATTTATGTCAATTCAGTCTATTCGACTAATTCTAGGCGGAAATCGCTGACGTGATGCCGCGACGCTAACATGGACAACTATATAGTATTTTAAAAATTTTACGAATTTTTTATTTTATTTTATTTTTTTCTTTTTTCATTGTAGCCGACGAGGCCCGACCTCGTCGTCGTTGGGCCGGCAAGGGTCAAGCCTTGCCGGCCATGGATGAGGCCTGGCAAGGTCCACTTCGCCTAGCGACGGAGAGGTCGAGCCGTACTACCGAATATAATGAAAAAACATAAAAAAAAAAGAGATAATAAAATAAAGTAACAATAAAAAAAAAATTCATAAAATTTTTCGCGTCAGTGGCGGCAACGCCATGTCAACAGTTTCTGATGAAAGTTGATCGGATTCGTTGGATTGGCACAAATACAGACTCAACGGAAAAAAAAAAGTTTAGGATTGAATTGACACAATTACAATAAATTTAAAATTTTTTTGGTAATTTTTTCAGAGACAGGCGGATAGAGAGCTCTTCCTTGATTTAACGAGTGAGGTCACGCCCGACACCAACCCCCATCAGCCCATGCACGCCATCGGAGCTCGCCGAGACCGTCACCGGGCGACATTTGCGTCCGCGGACCTTTCGGCCTGCTCCGCGGAATTGCCTCCGGATCGGCCGACGGGAAACCCCAGAAGGCGCGACCCACGCAGCCGAAATCATTGAATGGCTCGACTGCGCGGTGCCCTGGCAAAACCAGCAGCGGCGCTCTGAGTTGACAGTGCCAATTGCCCCTCCCTCTCTCTCTCTCTCTCTCTCTGTATTTACTCTTTCCTCCAGCCCGGCAGCAATGAATGGCAAGAGAAAAAGCCAAGGAAAAGCCAAAAAGAAAGAAGCAAGAGATGGAGAAGAGATGACGACACTGCCTTCACTTCGCTTCTGTCCTTTTGCTCCTGGCGATGCATTTTTTACCCGGGGGCATAGGAAAAAGTACCCCGCCTTCACATCCAAATCCGGACCGCGTCGGCGGCTCCCCCAGCCCGCATCCGCCGACCCGCCCCCCCGCCCCCTGGGAAGCATAAATTTGGCGGGTCATGCCGAGATTTTCTGGTACGAGTGGAGCCCCGCCCGATCGGGCTCGCTTAGGTCCGGTCAATTCCTCAACAGATACGAACTTAACTTCCACATATAGGTGGATACCCAACGGCAATCGATGCGGAGATTTTCTGGTACAAGTGGAGCCCCGCCCGATCAAGCTCGCTTAGGTCCGGTCAATTCCTCAACGGACATGAACTTTTGTAAATAGGTAGATACCCAATGGAAATTGGCAGATCTATCTTGGCCTCGCCACGTGCGCGCGCAAACTTCCCCCGTTTCCTTTCTCGCTCTTTTGCCCGTCGCATCCCTTTCTCTTAATTAATGATCGACCCGTATTTTCCTCCATTCATGACCGAAGAGCTGGCCCAATATCAATCTTCTCCACGAGTTGCGTGTAAGAGCACGAACCCCCGTTTCATAATCCGGCTACATTTATACGCAGCCGAAAATTCTAGTGACTTTATGGTATGAATTTTTTTCGAATCTCACATTTTTCACGGTTATAAACTCCATACATGCTATAATCGAAATGAACTAAGATGGAGCGACCTTATGGGTATGGAATTTTTTTCCCCTGAAATGTCATTTCGGAACTCGAGGTTTTTCCAGAGCGCGCAACCGGGCGAGGGAGGGGGGCGTACAAACCTCGGATTTAGCGCCCGATCAGTTCAAAACAGGCCCAACCTAGGCCTCGAATTGCTTCTATCCGGGGGAGTCGTTTGATTAACAAAATGCATCTAGCGAGGAGTCAACTTGGGATTAAAGAGATTGAGGGGTAAGACTTTTCGGGGGATTCGCACGCGCCCCCATCGGAAGAGTGGCGCCAGCTCATGGGGGCGGTGGGGCTTGATCACGGCCTCTCAGCGTGCGTGCGTGTCTTTCCTCGTTTTTGTCCGATGCATGACATTATTATATGACCAGCCTCACGTGTACTTAGACACCCCCCCCGGGGGGCATGCTTATCGTACCCTAATCGTCTTCAATTACAGAAGATCAGTGACTCGCCCCTCTTGATTAACGAGCTTTGAATTTGATTTATACTCATTTTCTTGTTTTAGGTGTTGGACCGCCCTGGGGATTGGCTCGTGGCGGGGACAAGGTGAAGTCTGCGCGTAATGGTTTTGAGGTCCCGGTACCATCTGCTGGTACTGCGCATCCGCAGGTTCTGTCATGGACCTTGTTTTGGGACCCTTTTTTTTTTCTTTTTTTTGCCTTAGAAACATCGGAGTGTTCGGGATTTTTAATGCGGCCCGACTGATCTTCACCTGCTGTGACGGTTTGATTCTGGAATGAAGCGAAGAATCGGAACCGAAGGAGGACGGCACGGGCGAACGAAACACCGTGCTCTCACGAGGTCGTGGCGCGTTGTTTCGCGCGGATATGTGTTCGATCGTTCCTTCGAGATGGGGGTGGTCCAGTAATTCACTTGCGGGTACTTCTAAATATGAGGATCTCGACGTGTTTGGCAGCAAGTAAAACGTGATCCACGACGCGAGGCGTTTTGAGCATGTGGGATTCGTGCGGCTTCCTTCGCTTTTCGTAATGGCTTGGAATAATGCTTGGTGGCCATACTAGATCGGGATGCACCCTTTTCGTGTACCTTTCCTTTCTTCTTTCCGATGTGGTCGAGATCCGATGTGGATCGATAATCCACCGAACCCTCTTCCGGGCCGTGTCGCTCCGCTCCCCCGTTGCGTATAGCGGAAAGTAAATAACGGGAGCATACAGAACCGTATTTCTAGTGGTGACCCCGAGAGAATAGAAAAAGGAAAATGGTCTTTTCGCGCAGCTGGTGCGTGTCTAATTGAACAAGAATCATGGACGGGCTCGGTCCACTTTAGCCTACGGACCGGCCATGAACCGGATTCCACTGGCCCAACCCACTGTTTTTCATAGCTGTTTCTCATCATCATCAATTCATCATTACCAAATCGTTGGTCGTTTGTCATTGCTGTTTCTCGGCAGCTCAACCGGTCGGATCAGTCGAAATTCATGAAACGAACGTATCGGAGACCGGAGGGTACTTCTGTGTTTCGGATGGTCGGAAAACAATCCATACACAAGTGATGCAGCCCGCGATTTGCACTTAACTTTTCTCGCTTTATGCTCTGTATAATTCCCTTTTGATGGTTGCGGAAATCAAAATCTTTTGCTTATTTTTTGAAATTCAGTGCCAAACAACAGGTCTTGCACATTACTTATCAAAAGTTGTATGAATTCATCTGAGCAAATTTCGCATGGGAAGGCAACACCCTGATGGTTTGTAGCAGATGTGGAGCTCTGCAAAGAGGTTGGGATGGAGAAGTTCCAGGACATTCCCAACAGAAGCACCCCTTCTCCAATTGCTGCATCTCTCGTTCACAACGTTTTCACGAGAAACTTACGTTCTTTTTCCCAAGTTAATTTCGCGAAAACACGGCCTAATGCACCGATACAGAAGAGGGTACACTTGCATTAGTTTGGATTCAAGTTAAATAGACGGAACATCTGACCACGCCTTACCTTAGACATCTTATAAATGCGACACGGCCATGTTATGCCAATCTCACAAAATAATTAATGAACTTCATTCCACACGACATCATATAAAGTATCTTCCGCATCTCGAAGTGTTGTTACCAATCAATGCAATAGAATCCTACACGAATGATCCCCATCGGGCATCTTAAAAGGACAGATAAAGCCACGTTATTGGTAAAATTGTTCAGAACAGCGGACGGAATGTTCAAGTTGGTACAATCGTCCACCCTCACCCTTTGTGAATAATTTCGATGCGAGCTCCGCGAAATTATCTAAGGCGAAGGACTTTTCAGACATTATAATCTCTCGAATGTGTTTATTTTTCTTAGATATATCAAAGTGTTCAGGACTATTAAAGCACCCGACCAATTCTAATTGAATATGGAGTGTTTTTTGGAATGAAAAAGAATTGGAACCAAAGATGGAGAACATAGTGTAACAACACACAATGAGACTGCACTACTAGATTGCACAAGAAAACATTAGCCTATATTCTTTTCTCGTCACTAACTTTGGTGATTATGAAGGTCGTGTGAATTTAGCAGGATTTGATGATGGTGATAATTACGCACTCATGAACCGTTCTAAGTGTGCGACATTAATGCTACTTTCTTCACTTTTATAATGACTTGCAATACTTTTGACCCATGGTAGGTTTTTTTCTTCCTGTCATGCCCCATGGCAAATTGTGATGCACCCCATTCATATATTTAGATTAGCGGTCCTTTTTTTCTTTCGAGTTAATACGATAAAAAATCCCAAATTAATACATTAGTATCCAATGATGTTCATATCACATTTATTCCAAATTGTGATAAATCTAGAATATGGCTTTTGGGGTAAATGTGGAACTGATGAACTAGTTTGAGCAAGTGTACCTGTTTGAGATTTTTTTTCTATAAAAATTAGTTTGAAGTAAGTATGACATGAATGTACCAGTTCGGCAGTTTTCGTGACACAAAAAATTCACTTAGGATAAATGTGATAAAAAATCATGCTAGTTTTGGAAAATTTGGTAACCCCTTTCTTTTTAATGTCATTGGGGTCCGATGTGGATCGATGATCCACTAAACCCTTTTATTTTTGTTCAAATCACTAAACCCTTTTCATCGTGATTTATATACATATCATATAATCGGAGCATATCGTACTGAATAGAGATGAGCATGGTTTGGGTGGGCGATTCTCACGATGGAACTGAGAACCGCTCACTAAGGACTGATTCTGAAAAATCGGAACCGAAAACTGCTCGTTGATTCCATGGACTCACTTGGGAACCAGACTTTCTCGGGTGGATCCATGGAACCGATCCCACCAAGCTTCATGCAAATGGAGGTAACCGAGAGTGAGAGAGGAAGGCTATGAATAACCAGAGGTGTGATCGTGAGTTGATGAGAATTGAGAGTCGAGGTCGTGAATTGATGGATCGGACCGTTTATATTATATAAACGGTCCGGTCTGAATAGGCAGGTGGGCGGTTCCATGCTTAGAACCGGGAACCGGACCGGTACTCACCGATTCTAGTAAATTGGAATTAGGAACTGGACCGGTCCCCATGAAAACTGTTGTTTCTAGGCCGGTCCGGTCCGATTCCGGGCAGTCTGAACGGTTCTCGATCCCTTTGCACAATCCTAGTACCGGATGCGACCTCGAGAAAAAAAGATAAAAAGAAAGATAGAAAAAAAAGGGCTCTTTGGCAAGCGGACACGTGTCTAATTGAAGGAGAATCATCATCATGGTGGGAGCGTACTCCTCCACCGACAACGGCCACGGCCCACGGCCCACGTCCTCGTTCTCTAGAACTTTCTCGCTCGCTCCGCCGCTATTCCAACCTCGACTTCGTCGAACAAGGTCCTTCTCCTGCAAGAACTATGCGAGGAAGAAGCTACACGAGGCACCGTCAGTAGATATAGAGAGAGGAAGGGAGGAGCGATCGGTATGGAGGGAGGCGACGTCTCCAGAGAGGAAGAGCAGGAGGAGGAGGAGGAGGCGGCGTCATCGAACTCGCGGCGGCGGCCGCCGCAGCCGCGGCCCATGGAGGGGCTGGGCGAGGCGGCGCCGCCGCCCTTCCTGACGAAGACGTTCGAGATCGTGTCGGACCCGGCGACGGACCCGGTCGTGTCGTGGAGCGGGGCGAGGAACAGCTTCGTCGTCTGGGACGCCCACCTCTTCTCCACCACCCTGCTGCCCAAGTACTTCAAGCACGCCAACTTCTCCAGTTTCATCCGGCAGCTCAACACCTACGTACGTGACACATCAGCTCCGTCCTCTCCATTTGTTTTATCTCGTGTTGGGTTTTATCGCTTCTGGGTGTAGATTTCGAAAGACCCTGTCTTGATTCGCCAAACAGTGTGTGTTCGATGAATGAGGTACTGCAACTGTATTGTGAAGTGATGATACAGCAAATGCTTATTCATTCGGGGTTCCGTGCATCAGTTTAGTAAGACCAACCTTGAGAATTCTTGGGATCTTTAGCGTTGTTCATCGAAAGAGTTGGCCAAATTGAGTGGGTATTGCATATGTCTGCGACCTCTCTGTCATGGTTGTTCTGGTGATACGTCGGTGGGTATCCTGGGTACTACTGCTAACCTTGCTGACCGATATTTGGTTCTCTACTAGATCACCATCGGGAAAAGGAGAAGGTCTTTGAGATTTGACCCGAATTTTGACGTACGTTTTGCTGAAATTGAATCCATGCCTGCTCTTCCCGTCGTAGTTTGCAATTGATATGTTCAGATATTGCTTACCGCTGTCCTTGGTTTTTGCCGCAAATGGATGCAGGGTTTCAGGAAGGTCGATCCGGATCGGTGGGAGTTTGCCCACGAAGGATTCTTAGGAGGGCAGAGGCACCTCTTGAAGACCATCAAGAGGAGGCGGCACGTCTTGCAGAGTACCCGCCAGCAAGGAGGGGCGTGCCTCGAGCTGGGTCATTACGGGCTCGACGGCGAACTGGAGAGGTTGAGGAGAGACAGGGGCTTGCTGGTGGCCGAGGTTGCGAGATTGAGGCGGCAGCAGCAGCAGTCGAGGGACAAGATCTTCGCGATGGAGCAACGGATTGAGTGTGCCGAGAGGAAGCAACAACAGATGCTGGCTTTCCTCGCTAAAGCGTGCAATAGCCCGTGCTTTATTCGGCAACTCGTGCGGAGAAGTGCTCGTGGAAGGGATTTGAGAGGAGTTGAAATTGGACACAAGCGCCGGTTGACTGCTACCCCAAGCCTGGAGAATCTGCAAGATGAAGTCACGGTGGCTGCTATAGGCAGCGGTGGAGCAGGAGATAGCGCGAGCCGCGAGCAAGAGGAAATGGTCACCTTGGAGTCGGAAATGCGGACAATGTTTTCGGCTGCCTTGGATGACGAATCGAGCAGCGACGTGAAGGAACCTTGTATGGCTCCAGCTCCTGCAACAGATGCGGTCAATCAGACGATCCTGGAAGAATTACTGAGTGAAGATCTGATGACCGGGAATCCGGAGGAAGAAATATTGGTTGGCGACCAGCCTGAAATCAACACGGAGGCCGAGGATCTAGTGCCCGGGGTTAGGAATGCGGGCAAGGATTCACAAGACCTCGCGAATCGATCGGGTTATCTCGGATCGATGCCGTGACTCCGTCCAGCTCGTCACGGCAGGATAAATTCATGGAAGATATTGGTGAGAGGCTATCAAAACGGATAGACAGAGAACAGTGTCTCCTTTGTACTTCATGTGTGGCGACTCTATCCACCTGAGGTTTTGTGTTAGCAGTTGGCACAGGTAGTTGTATGTTTTGTACAGACCGCTTAGGTACAGCAGTATGCAAAGATTATAGCTTTAGTTAAAGCCATGGCGTGGCTACTGTGAATACGTAAAATTCGTGAATGGAGACAAACATAGAGGACAGAGAATTTCGACCATCGTAATTTTTAGGTTATTAACTCTCATTCAGTCGTTGAGTCGAGTCGACTCGACGATAGAAGATAGGGGGGGGGGTCAATTCACTCACAAGATGCTCGTCGAGATCCCGTCACGACGGACCAAATTGATGAAGCCAAAGTTGAGAGAGGACTATCGAAAGGGGGAATTATTCCGTTACATGATACTCTCAAGCATCGTTAATGGCCAAGGGAGTATATATGAAAATTGTGGAAGGAGACAAAAACATGCAATGGGGGAATCGTCATCCTGGGACTGCCTTCGCGGACGAGATTATTCCAATGCATGAAGACAAAAAAAGAGAATCTCTTTTAGCAGTATCCCCGAACAACGATCGGACACACTCTGATTTTGTAACTGAGGGTGCAATTTGTTCGGAGAAAAATTTCATATGATAAAGAAGAATACTTTTCGGCTTTTTAAGGGATGAAATTTGTTATCCTAATTTTAAGCATGCGTATTTTCTTTAACCGTAAATAGTTTTCCGGTTTGTTGATCGTTTTCAGCAAACCAAACACGTGAAAGTCGAGAAAACTAATTGGCGCAAAATCTTTTCGCTCAAACAGACACACCTCCAACAAGGCTTTTTTACCAAAATACTACTGCGGAGGAGCCAAGATGATGTAAAACAATTAGCCTGTGATTATCTTGAAGAATGTGATCGTCGTAATCGCCAGAAATCTCGACAGTTTTTCTGATTAGGCAGTTTTTTTTACTTTAGGCAATTTCGAATTATCAATATTTCGTTTGATTTTATTAGATAAGATTAGATTTGATTTTATTAGATAAGATTTGATTTGATTTGCTTTGATGTTATCTTCATTAATTCGGATATCTTTAGGAGTGCTATCATTATAAAAGGACGTCCAGCTTTGTATTCAAATATTATGAAATTGAATTAAATTCCAGTCAAATCGTGGAAGAGTTTTCCAAGTTAACGATTCTATCTGCATCACAAGAAGTGTCTAAAACCAGCTGTAATGTCCCGGTTCCCTTCCCTCATGTCTCTACCTCCTTATAAATTGCTTCGAAGGGATTTTCTCATTCCAAATAAAGAGATGCTGAGAGGAACAAGAAATGGAGGAAACATTATGAACGTTTGATGTGGATCCAAGGTCGGTGGGATTTCGCTTTCCACACGAGAGAGAGGCCTCTAAAGCACCACTAGTAACTCTTTTCGGGACTTGAGCAAGTCGATTCAAGTAAGGGTAAGCAAGATGGGCCCCCCAAATCGAGACCGGACCGGATCGGCCGGTTTGGTCCCCGGTCCTAAAAATTGAGAATCGATCCTCCCGGTCCGGTTGCCGGTTCTTGGGTTGGACCGGACCGGACCGGAAACCGCTCACCCCTAGATTCAAGAATTCGATGGAATCGGCAAAAGATCACATAACTAAGCCTAAGAAGTACAGCACCTTAGCCTTCACAATCCCCCTCGACTTCTCGTGGTAAATATGCGCGAAATTCAGACGCCGATGGCTTGCTTCTGACCTGCCTTTCAGTCCCGTAATCGTAGTGTGATGGAAAATTAGAACAAGACACAACTTGTAAAGCTCGAATCAGTGAATCGATGACCAAAAGGAAAGATACTAAGAATGATCTCACCAACCCAAAAGGACCGAGAAAAGAAGTCCGAGAACCACTTTCTCCCAATATCATAATCTCATCATGCATGTACCGACAAACGCCAAGCTCCCAATAAGATGCTTCGGTGCTGACGCCCCAACCTCAACCCACTCTAAACCTCCATATAAAATACCAGCAAAAGCTCTCTCTCTCTCTTTCTAAGCCACCATCTCTCTTTCTCTCTGTTTCTGTGAAAACATGTGGGAGTTCAGTTTGCAGAGAGTGATGGAGATAGGAACCGCCTTCGTCACAAGCCCTCCTGCTCTGCTGTCTGCGCTTGGGTTCACAGGGTTGGCCATTCTGATGGGCCTCGTGAGCTACTTGTACGCTCCCTACTGGGGAGTGAGGAAGGTCCCGGGACCGCCCGCCTTCCCTCTTGTGGGACACCTCCCCTTGATGGCCAAGTACGGCCCTGATGTCTTCTCCATCCTCGCCAAGCGTTATGGTCCTATTTTCAGGTCAGTGTGTCTGTTCTTGCTAAAGATTGGCCGTTGATGTCCGTTTTATTCGGTTGAACGGTCGGGAAACCGGTCGGGCGTGGTTTTCGAGAGACCCCCCCCCGGCGGAAAACTCAAGAAACTAACATGTTTGTGAAGTTTTTGAGGGACAAAGTTGGAGGCTCCGGTGTGATGTGTGTCACTGAATCGGTTTCTAGTCTATTCTTTCTTTGTTGTCCTCTCATGTGTTCTATGCAAAGATGTTTAGGGCCTTTTGAGTTTGGTTGATGAAGTCATGTGAATTCTTGGATCGCTGTAGGCTCTCAAGTTGTCATCTTATACATGTCTATGTATAATTCTTAACTCTCGCTATAGGTATAATAGGGGAAATGCTTTGCGAATTCTATACATGTGCGGCGGTACGTCTCGATACAGAAATATGACGAGTTTGCATAACGCTGATGTATTGAACTAGATAAATGGAGCTTGATTGTCCCTTGTTGCAACACCATCTCCGTGAATAATTATTTGGTTTAGTTTCAGATCCGTTGCTAGCGTATGAACAAGTTATACGGTCATCGTGGGATGACTGACTTGTGCACCTACAATTAGTTATGTAATTAGATACTTCCGCATGTCAATCATCCGTATATGGCATATGAGTTATTTTTCACATTAACGATGGACGTCATAAAGAGCCTAATCAAACTCTTCACCATTAGAGAAAGAGCCTAATCAAACTCTCCACCATTAGAGAATGGAATTAACAGGAGCAAGAAGCAACTTGATAAGATATACTTTATGCTGTTGAATTACAATGGATGGCGTTGGACCAGTTAATTTCTCTTGCATGACTAGACCCTAGCCGAAAGTAGTGCAGTGATGTGGACATGAACAGAGCTTGGACAGATGATGGAGACCGGTCCTCTGCATCTTGGATGGTCGGAAAGCAATCCATTTACAAATGCAGCCCACAGATTGCATATAACTTTTTCACTTTACAATCGGAATAGTTCCCTTTCGATGTTATTAGGAACCAATTCGTTTTTTCGTTTTTCTATTTTGAAATTCAATGCCAACAACAGGTCTTATAGATTACTGATCAAAAGTCAAGAAATGATCTGAGCAGGTTTCACATGGGAAGGCAACCCCTGATAATCGTAGCAGATGCAGAGCTTTGCAAGGAGGTTGGGATAAAGAAGTTCAAGGACATTTCCAACAGAAGCATCCCTTCTCCAATTGCTGCATCGCCACTCCACCAAAAGGGTCTCTTCTTCACCAAGTGATGTCTCGTCCACAACATTTTCACAAGCAATTTATGTTCTTTTTCCTATGTTAATTTCGCGAAAACACCCCTATTTGGCCGCTACAGGAGAGGGTATACCTGCATTAGTTCAGTCTCATAATTACTAATAGAAGTCCTGTCGCAGGGACACGAGATGGTCGACGATGAGGAACACAATCCTGTCTGTTTACCAGCCGTCACACCTCGCGAGCTTAGTCCCCACAATGCAGAAGTACATCGAGTCAGCAACGGAGAATCTCTGCTCTTTCAAAGAGGAGGACGTCACATTTTCCAACCTTTCTCTCAAGTTGGCCACAGATGTGATTGGCCAGGCGGCCTTTGGCGTGGACTTCGGCCTTTCTAGAGGGCAGTCCAGGCTGGGTCACGGGAGTAGTGCCAGTGACAAAGGCAATGGCGACAGAGACAGTGAAGTCAGCGATTTCATCAACAAACACATCTACTCGACGACGCAGCTGAAGATGGACTTATCTGGCTCATTGTCGATCATACTGGGTCTGCTTGTCCCTATACTCCAGGAGCCTTTCAGGCAGATACTTAAGAGAATTCCTGGCACGATGGATCGAAAAGTCGACCGGACTAATAAGGAATTGGCATGTAGGCTTAATGGAATCGTGTCGAAGAGAATGAAGGAGAAGGAGAGGAGCTCAAAGGATTTTCTGTCGCTCATACTTAATGCAAGGGAGTCGGAGAAGGCTGCCAAGAATGTATTTACCCCAGACTATGTAAGTGCAGTCACGTACGAGCACTTACTTGCCGGGTCAGCTACAACGTCTTTCACGCTGTCTTCTGTGGTCTATCTCGTCGCCGGACACCCAGAAGTCGAGAAGAAGTTGCTCAAAGAGATCGATGGGTTTGGTCCACGTGACCAGTTGCCAACTGCTCAGGATCTCCACGAAAAATTTCCCTATCTCGATCAGGCAAGATCTTGAAACTCGTTATTCATTGTTACTATATGGCCTCGTATTCCAAGCAGATGATTCAAACGTCGAATGTTTTGCGACAGTGGCTCAGCTTCTCGCCTCCAACTTTTGTTTGTTTTGTTGCAGGTAATCAAAGAGGCGATGAGGTTTTACTTGGTGTCGCCGTTAGTCGCAAGAGAAACATCAAGAGAAGTAGACATAGGTGGCTATCTTCTCCCAAAGGTACATTGAGTTAACATCCCAAGTGTCTTGTACTTACATCTATGTGCTTGCGAGAGCTAGAATGTGGAATAGTGTGTGAAACAGCTCCTATTGCAATTTATAGGGCACATGGGTCTGGTTGGCGCTCGGAGTTCTAGCGAAAGACCCGAAAAACTTCCCCGAGCCGGAGAAATTCAGACCGGAGAGGTTTGATCCAAATTGCGAGGAGCAGAAACGGAGGCATCCTTACGCCCTCATACCATTTGGAATCGGTCCTCGCGCCTGCATAGGACAAAAGTTCTCCTTACAGGAAATCAAACTCTCTTTGATCCACTTATACAGGAAATACATATTCCGACACTCCCCAAATATGGAGAAACCGTTGGAACTCGAGTTCGGCATAGTCCTCAATTTCAAGCATGGCGTGAAGCTTAGAGTCGTAGAAAGAAATTGAAAATCAGTTCGTAGCTAGTGGTATTCAGGAGTACTTCTAAGAAGTTTTTGTAATAAAAAACACTTTCATAAGCCGTTTCAACAAAATAAGAAGCTAAATGCTGTATCTTATAACAGAAACAAAGATTATGCGTCCAGAACGTTCAAACGCCGATGTGAAACTCTGGGCTACTGATTTACTTGTCCCGGTGAATGAACAGGGTTCAATGCCTCCTCCTTTCCCTGGATTCTGTTGTTATGTTTTTCAGACCCTCTAAAGCTCTAAGGCTACGTTTGGTCGTCCGGATTTAGATTGGGATAAGATAAGATAAGGTGGAATTAGAAATCCTTCAAATATCTTTCAGATCGTAAAAAATCATTTTACAATTCAAGATAAAATTCAAAATCTTTGAAAATCTCACTTGCTCACGGAGGTAATATTTTTCAATTCTAGGGTCAAGAGGAATATAGGGCAACATCCTCTTGATGTAATCTCACATGGCCGAGACTAGCACCATTTTGAGCGATCACCGTTTTCGCTAGAGATCCTCCTCGTTCTCATTTGAAATCTTCCGATTGTTAGCATAGAGTCGCAAATTTGAGTAGATGACGCGATCGGACATCGAAGCATTACGGCAAAATAAGGTGATCACCATTCAGGACCAACATATGTTGAAGCATCACGCCAATTCGGTTTGACAGTTGTCAAAGGACAATCAGCCGGATGGCAATCAGCATTGGTCAAAGACAATGTCGATTGCACAGTGGTCAGGAGTGGTAGTCTGTTGTGGCGGTAGTTTGCCTAACTCCATCACTCCATCGTTGGAAGAAAATTATTTTGTTTTTTTTTCTTACTTTTTTAATCGAATCCGGGTCTATCCCAACCCCCAGCACGGAATTCTTATCCGGGTATATCCAATCCAGAAGACGTTGCCAAACACTGAATAAGATATTTTATTATTCTATCTGGACTCAAATCCGGACTAACAAACATAGCCTAATGGTAATTATCGCCTGTAGTGAATGTTCATTACACACTGAGAACCGGCCAAATCAACTGGTATGAAGAGAGATGACAAACCCGTAAAAGACATTATGCTCAAATTAGATAAATAGGTCATCAATTGAGCCTTACCTTAGACATCTTACAAATGTGATGCAGCCAAATCAATCAGAACTCACAGAATAATGCATAAACTTCATTTCATATGGTATTGTATAAAGTATTTTCCACTTCTTAGAGTGGAACATATTAGTGCAATAGAGTTCTACATGAATAATTCCTGTCAGCCATCTTAAAAGGACAAACAAAGCCACATCGGACAATTGTACAGAACGGAGGATCACTTCATGATTTTCGTCAGAAATTCATGCTGTAGACACATTCTGCGACTTTTGTCGAGGGGGAATGCGAAGCCAATTCTTCATCGTATCATATGCTGTGAAGCCAATTGCCACCGAAGGAACAATCTACAGAATAATCAGGAAAGGAAAAGAGCCGATTCAAGTGAGACAGATGAGTAAGGCAACATTATACCTTCAAGCAATCAATCTCGTTTGCTTATAGTTTGAAATCTGTAAAGAAACCAAATACCTTGATGTAATTTATACTGAGGCCTGCAAACAGCTGTTTCCACCCTTGATTACGGACTATAGAAGTGAGGCCATCCCACGTGTTCTTGTATCTATGTCCACCAACGGAGGGCTGCAGAGATTCAACCTGCACAATTTTCAACAAGGAACTCAATATTTCAGATCCAAGTAATTTTAGTCACCGGATATCACAATTCTAGAGTCGTTCCCCCCGAGCAGAGAAACTAATAGCTAAAATGCAATCTGAGAGTAAGCAAGAAAATTTGAAAAATCCAGAATCAAGCCCATACAGGAATTGGGAGAGCGACCGCGCCATGTAAATGCTTTGGAGTATTGCCTCGTTTATCGTAACCACAAGTCAAAGGAGATTTAGTAATATTAATGAAATTTAAACGATCAAATACCTCATAATCTAAGTCTGACCTCCCCACTCCACTGGAGACACGGGACGTCAAAAATAATTTGGTGTACTCATTATGGAGAATCTAATAGCCAAAAGCCTTCATTAACCTATAATACCTGGGATATGATGCATAGTCAATTGCATTATGGTAAAAGTCTAGATACGTTATTCAGTTTTCAATTGCAGATAACGCTTCATCTTGAAGCACTAGAGTGTTGTGACAAAAAAAAAAAAAGTAAACATTCTCACATTAGGTTTCAGATTTTTCCCCTTCCTAAAAATCATGAGTAACTCATGACACAAAATGTTGCATGGCACATCAAGTATAAGAAGTACAGCATCTAAATATTGTGCGTGCGTGTATACGTCATTCCAGTTCTAGCACTCGCAATCATAACGGTAGTCTTCTCCGCCAAAAAGTTCTGGGAGTCAATGGTGCACAAACTCGTTGTGAACAGGAATTATGTAGATTCATACATGTAGCTTGTACTGGTAGGTGCTTATGTATCAGGTAAGTCGGACAAAGCACATCCATTTAGGCTTCTACAAAAGGAGAAAGGACACCAGCCAGCCAGCTAGTCACCTAAAAGTAATAGAGTTATACCTGCATCTGTCTTCTGACAACATCTAGTGGATATGTGAAAGTCTGTCCAAATAATCCAGCCAGAGCTCCACAGGATAATCGCATCACAATGGACTTCTGATGCTCTTCAGGAACATGTGTCTTAAGCTCCTCATATATGTAGAACTTTAAACCAGCGTATGGAAGTATTCCAATTAGAGTTGGACCTGATTAAAGAACGCAAAATAGTTGCTTATAGGAAGAAGATGATATTTCAAGAGGACCATAATCCATGGTATAGGAGTATGCAGTTTAAAAAGAATACAGCACTTTCTCAAAAAAACATGGCTTATGGAATAAAGATATGAAAAACATGATAAGATCAACTATCCAAAGGATGTTGAGCACACTCACCTACACCCCGGTACAATCCGCGCATTCCCCCTTCCTTATAGACACTTCTCAACACGTCTTTAATACCATCATAAGCAGGCTGGAGAGCGACGCTTGATACACCATTTCCCAATGTTGCTCCTGTGTTTTTAACCTGCTTTTCCATTAAAACATATCAGCCAAGAAGATACACTTAAACAACAGCTATCATTTTATCAAGCAAGGGTCATTGATCTGGATAAGTTAGAAAGAAAAGGCTAAATGGTTGCTCAACCACCAAAAATAGTTTAACACACGAGAAAAAAAGTTAGATGGTCCAATAATATCATGCATTATGTGCTCAAAATGCAAATTGAACATTTTGTCTGGCAAAGAAGGTTTTAGTATTGTCCTATCACGGACATTGGATACATATACAGCCGTGACAAAAGAGCATCCTTGAATAGATGATAGAAACAAAACGCATGTAACCAATAATCGCATCTACATAGGGTGCTAGTAAATCCATATCGAAATAAACTCCTTCTGAAGAACAATAAGAGTCCTCAAGACATCAGGAAATTTTTTTTAATAAAAAAAAAGAATAATGGTTTATGCAAGTTATTTACCTGATAAGCAAGTTTAGTTCGAGCAAGATCCAACGGATATGTGCATAATACTGCTGTTCCTCCAGCTGCCGAGCCAGCCAGAAGATCTATAACTGGCCCAGAACCTAAAACTTGATAGTTATTCAAGATCCAGCAGCGGTATTGCTCATACGTCATAAAATGCAACGCTGCATAAGGAACAATACGTAGGACACTGGCTCCATTTCCTCTGGAAGACAACACAAAGACATGCATCATTTTACTGCCTTTCATAGAAGAAAAAGGAAGTTCACATATTTCAATTACAAACTCACTTATAAAATCCCTTAAAACCTTCAGTCTCCAGCAACTTCTGCAAGCTTCTCCATACCCCTAGAGATTGGAACCCCTCAGTTCTTGTCTGCAAGACAAGCCAGAAAATGTGCACTCAACAAGGCAACAAACAAAATAACATACAAAACTGACTCTTCCCTGAATTGCAAAGCTGAAGCATATAAGCCCCCCAATCACTAAGTTACCCAACTGCTTCTCAAGTAAAAACAAAGAAATACACCTGGTGGAAGTCATCGAATGTTATATGGTGTGCTCAGAGAGCAAAACCATTGGAAATTCACGGTCGATTAGACTGCAGCTTCTTTTGTCTAAGGCAATCACCACATACATGTAGACACCCAAGCAGGGTGAACTTCGACAGATTGGTTTCTCAGAAAAAGCATGCTGGATGCACCTCAATCCATCCCAAACTCACGACCGCAAAAAAGAATATGCTAAGGTCCTAATGGCAATTCAACCATTAGTCAACAGCTAGAAGATAGCGAGAATCATGAACACTAAAAAAAATGTGGAAGCTTTTATTTTATGAAACCAAGATACCAATAAGACTTTGCAAAATGATAAAGGTACTATTACAAAAGAACATGGCGCAAAAGAATTAGTATTCTAGGAATTTTATTTGGTTTATCACGGCTCGGAGGCACGCGCAGAAACCCCCACGTATCAATTTCCAATTTTTCCATGCCTTAACAGCATATAATCGATGTGCCTTGCATAGCAAAAAGGCTCAACCAAACTAATTCTAATCTTTTCCCTAAAAAATAATTTCATTAGACAAACAGCTTTATAAGTTCACCAACTCAAAAAAACAAAAAAAAAAAAAAAGAGAAACCTTCTCCAAGGCATTACCTGCAAAAGTATCTTAGTCCGTTCCAGGGGAGCGACGGCAGTCTTAGCAAAGCCACCAGCAGCACCCCCAGCAATCAGCTCCTTCACATAAACAGGAAGGGAATCGACGTACTTAACCATCCCATGCGCCGACGATCCCTCGACAAACCCAGCCACATCAGTCGACAAAGTGGAACCTTGAGACGAGCCCATCACGAACTACCGCCGTCGCCCGAAAAACCCAGAAAAACCCCCACGCCCCTTTCAAAACCTCCGGCGATAGCTTCCCAGTTACCCGCCCTGCAGCTCGAAGAAGGCCTTATCCCATCTATCTCTCTGGGTGCAGAAGGAACCCGCTTCCTGCTCGAAAGGCAGCAGAGACAGCGGCCCGAGAACACCCCGAGACGCCTTAGGTGTGTTCGCAAGCCAATCCCCCTCTCTGAGAACCACAAGATACATCCACAGCACAGTGAAGCTCCTCGCGAAATCAAAAACAAAAAACCGCCCCCACCCCCCCAAAAAAAATAAAAAACCCCCCTTCTCAATCACGAAGGAACCCCCATGGATCGACCCAGAAATCACCGGCGCTCATCCGCAAACGACCCCTCCTCCAAATCCGGCGCAAGAAAAAAACGCGAGAGCCGGAGACGATAATGTCCCTCGAAATCTGCCGGCAACAGATTCAACCCCCGCCGGTACCGATCGAGCGGCGAAGCCTCCCACCCCCCCCAACCGAAAGTCCCAAAACGATCCGGAGCGACCGAGGTACGAACGCGGACCGAGGCCGATCCAAGCCCAGAGAAGCGCGCGATTCGACGGGGAAGGACCGTATCGAAACCCGAGCCCGAGCGCACGACGCGAGGAGATCGCCCCGAAGAGGACGCGATTCGCAGCCTCCGAATCGCCGCCGCCGCCGCCGCCGGGAGTATAAGGCGGAGGAATTCAAGAACCCTAACCTCGTCCCGCGTTCGTTTTTTGCGGTGGCGACAGGAGGAGGCGGCGGCTTCGCGTGGGGGGTGGTGGGCAGGAGGGGATTTTCTTCTTCTTCTCCGGCGGGTCGTTTGTTTCTTTTCCTTTCCTTTCCTTTCCTTTTATTTATTTCTTTTTATTTTGGGCGGGGAATGGATCCTCGGGTGATCCCGGCCGTTCATTTTCGGTTTCACACCAAATCCCAAACCCGGGAGGGTGGGACAAGGGTCACCGGCTGAAACCGGTTTTCGAGTCAAGTGCGGCATTTTTTGTTTTGTTTTTTTTTCTTCGTCAAATGCAAGTTCTACCCAGCTTTGGCATCGGCCATTTTTTCGAAACGCCAAGAGGTTTTTTTTTTCCTTCTTCTTCTTTCAACTCTGCTTTCGCCGAGTAATCTAAATTCTAGTTCTGCCATCACTATTCTTCCCGCGAAACCTCGCGGAATGTCCCGGCAAGCCCCAATCTGATTGCCGGTAAGCCTCGCTTGAGGTCGCGCAACCTCAGAGTGGCTTCGCTGGGGTCTTGTGACCTCAAGCGAGGGTTGTGGGGGGGTCACGCGACCTCCGTGCGGCCCAGCTCATAAGGTGGGTGGCTTGAGCTGCGGCCTTTGAGCATGGCTAAGTTGGGATTTCCCCCTTTTTAAAATTTTTAGATTGGATTTCGTCAAAATCCTTTAACCTAAAGTGCTTTACATCTACTTAAGCGCATTTCTTCAAAATTCTCCCAAACGCAAACCTTCTCTTTCCTTTTTGTAGTGTTGATTAAAAGTTTAATTTATGTTAGAAATCAAATTCTTCACTCATCGAAATTCAATCTATTATATCATTAAATTATAGAAATCATTATAATTCTTCAAAATTCCAAGCAACACGTGGCGTCAATTAGACGGTGGAGCTATTACAATTACTTGCATCGGCCTACATCAAATTTAATTCAGATATAATAATCCACGTAATGAAAAAAAAACATGAATAATCATTTTTTCAAACTAAACAAATTAAAAATAGTGAAGGGATAATTATATTCTGATTTGAGCTGAACATCTTACGTGGAAAATCCACGTATAACGTTAGTTTGCCGTCCACCTTTCAAACTTACCGATCGAAGGCCAAATTAGTAAATTCTATCAACTTGAATTAACGAAAGGGCAACATTAAACATTCTCATATAATCTGAACATGTACTGGAAGTTCGTAGATCACATTGAACAAATTAAAAATTTAAGAATTATATTGCACATTGAGTTAAAGTTCAGAAATCATGCTGAATAAATTAAAAGTTCAGCGATGATATTACACATTGAACGAAAATTCATAAATCAGTTTCGTCATTTTCCCACGAACTAAACAAAAGAAGGCAACGCGGTCAAAATCAAAAAATACAAAATAAAAGGAGGCTGCAGCCGGCCGAATGAAAAATGAACAAATAAATAAATTAGGGCTACCGGTTGTAGCCGGTGACTCTTTTGAGGAGCCAATCCCGGGGGATCTCGAGAGCTCGGCCTTATTCCGGAATCCGGCGGCGCTTCTTGAAGGCCAAGTTTTGAACAGGAGGCAGACGCAAAATACGACGACGCGTTTCGCCGGTGACGTCGACGCCGGACCGGACCGAATCCGCGTCGTCCACGTGGCCTCGCTGTCGGGCACCGTTGAAACGGGGCTTCGATCTGATTGGCTCCGCCCCGGTTGGTCCAGGCTTTCCCCGAGAACGACGTGACGTGGCGTGGCGGACCAGAGGGCAAACGACTTTTCCGTTTCGAGGAAATTATGTTAAGGCAGTTTAATTCTCAAAAGCATCGCATCGTACGAACGGTTAAAATAATATTTTGACCGTTTCGACGCAAAAAATCTAATTTCCGCGTGGTAATTTTTACTTGATGATATATAACACGCGAAAGATTTGAT
Source organism: Syzygium syzygioides (assembly GCA_031216285.1). Classification (NCBI taxonomy): domain Eukaryota; kingdom Viridiplantae; phylum Streptophyta; class Magnoliopsida; order Myrtales; family Myrtaceae; genus Syzygium; species Syzygium syzygioides. The sequence goes on from CM062244.1 coordinate 4,167,038, forward strand.
CGGCACGGGGCCAAAAATATTATGAGGACGATTTTTCAATCGCTTGCTCACACGCTCGGCCTTTGAGCGTTACACGTCGAGCGATGTCGAATGAGAACCAAAATAATGATCGCTAGCGACGATATGAAGACCGAAAGGCGGAATTCATTTACATGCTGGGGACAGGCGATATCGAATGGGAACAAAATAAAAAAACGCTAGTATTTCGGGGAAATAATACATCCGAATTTAAGTATTTATTGTGCCGCGTATCACTACGCATATATACAAGAAATTTTATTAAATATACTTTACAATCCTTATTGGTTTTCTCCTGCTTAGTACTAGCAAATAAAAAAAACACATGTTTCCTTAAGATCTAAGGTTTCCGATGCGAAGAGAGAAATCAAACGCCGAGCATGTGGATAAGCTTCTACTCTCGTCTTCGATTTCATCTGAAAATTTGCCTTAGCCAACAAATTCAGATTGCATCTGCCGCGATATTCTAGCAATCTTATTATATGTTATGATCTCGTTATGATATCACGTTAAAATGACCGAGATTCATAAAAGAAAACGTGGGTTAAGAATTCTCGATTTGAAACCAAGGAAGAGAGAAAGAAAAAAATTTGATGCTGGCAAATTTCAATTGAAACTTACACATTCCCCCTCTTCCCCACTCATCCCTTACCGTGAAGGGATTGCATCTTGATCGATCATCGAGCTAGTCCTAGAAATGGTTAAGGATCTCGGGGTCCTTGCGCGGTAGGTCGAGATCCTATTCCCTTGGTTGTCGTAAATTATCGCGCCGCCGTCGTCGCCGTCGTCGGGAACTCTGCACTTCTCCCCGAGTATTATGGTCTTCGTCCAGATGGAGTCTTCCCGCTCCAATTTCTCTTGCTCGCCATCCTGCCTGTGCTTCGATACCGATCGGCTTCTCGCGATCTTCACGCTCAAGTTCATCTTCAGGCTGTTCTTTCTAGACGCCGCCCTCGGGAGATGGTTGTAGGAATGGCTCTCGTTCAGAGGCTTCCTCGCGGGCGGAAGCGGGAGCTCTTGGCTTCGAGGTATCTCCACCTTCGCGTCATCTAGCTCTACTTCGCCATTGGCTCGAGGCGCGGAAGCAATCGCCGCCGCCGCCGTCTCGGTAATTTTCGATGCGTACGTCGGGCTGTCTTTCTCTTTTCCATCTTTGGTGGAAGAATGCGGTCTCCTTCGGAAACGGACGCCGCACAAAGACGTGATCATAACTGTTGTCGCGGCGGTCCAAGGAACTGGAAATGATTGCGGAAACGGGATATCTGCAGACGGGTAATCACTCCTCTTCGTGGGACCTCCTCTTCCCATTACCAAAACACACTAAGCCAAGCTCGTGCTGGTTACCGCACACCCGCTAAGGCATAGGCATCGAGAACGACCGAGATGAGAATCGAGTCCCGTCCCGGCGCGAATCGATATTTTTTGCTCGCGGGGGCGGCGCGAAGTGTTCTTCCGATTCTCTTCAGAGCATAGCTGGGGGGAACAAATTGATTGGACATGCAGCCAGGGGATGAAGGAGAGGGAGGAAAGGATGCTGAAGGAGGCAGTTTTTGGAATCAACAACCAGCTTGCTCTCAAATTTAGCAAAGTTCATCCATCTCTCTTTGGCAGTTAAGTTTGCTAAAACCTTTTGGCCTAAAATGGTGCAAATGCCTCCCCCCCTTCTCTCTCTCTCTCACATTCATTTTGGTCCCCACAAATTCACGGCCATTGGCTCATTGTCCAAACGACCCGGGGAGAACGGCACGCGGGCGCCACGTCAGCGGGCCGCGCCATCGAAGGGGCCTCTGGTCTGCAGGTAGATGCACATGGCGAGCAAGCATCGATTGGTCCGAAGCTCGATCCCTTGTTCCGCTTAATTTTCATGCCCTTTGGGCCTCCGTGTTTCTTTGAAGGTCGCCCTGTCCTTTGGGCAGGGACAAAGGATCTTGGATGGTGGACCCTTCCAATGAGCTCGGGTCCGCTGGTTTAGAATTCTGCGACCCCCTCCTATCTATAAAGAGGAGGAGATTCTCGATGCCCTCGAACCGATAGCTGGGGCAATCTTATCGGCACCCGGATGATCGCGAGGTATCAATTGAGCGCGCGCGCGCGCACTTGATGCGTCAATAATACCTTAAATTAATGATGCTGCTGTTTGTGGGGTTGGCAGCATGTCTGAAAAGCACGCTGTCCCACCTTTTTTTTCTTCATGGTATTTAATTCCCTCGTTTTTCCTCGGAGAGCTAATCTTCTGAACTGAAATTCTCGATTGGGTTCGATCGAGACTTGCATCTTTGTCGAGCGTGACGATATTGGAAATTGGGCATCAAAGGTTCTCAAAACTCCTCCGTTTACTTTTTCCCTTTTTCCTTTTGTGATGGATATATTCAAAAGGGCATCCCTTGGAAGAGGAGGCTAGGAGTAGAAGTTCTTACTTGCACGCCTCCTTCTAGATCAACAAATTGTCCACGTTCGCTATTAAAGCAAATAAGAAAGCGATTAGGTGATGATAGTTGTTAATCCAACTCTGGTAGGAACCCTAGGAAGACAAATGATATGGTCACATAAAACCAAGGAGAAGAAAGAGAAGATGATGATCATATATGGAGAATTCGTGCATTTGGCGAAACTAATCGATTATCGTCGGAAGACGTACATAGACAATGGAAAACACACAATAGGGATGCTCTCGGAAAAGAGATAGTTGAACTGACGATTTTTCAATTAATGAAGACGATCATCTCTAATTGAACACATGTTGGCGTCGCTGTCATTACACGAAGACCCTTTTTTAAAATATTCAATATGTCCGTTATAAAATGCATTATATTCAAAATTGATCCATCAAAAGTACAATTATTCACATAGAT